>CM065696.1:16630330-16640330 GCA_017654935.2 Phymorhynchus buccinoides
CTTCTTCTTTTTTCATCCTGGTAAATGTCTGCCGTATGATTTCTGCGAACTGATCCATCTCGAATGCTAAACTTCAAATGGCTATAAAATAAAACCCAGACAAGATAACTCAATTCTGTTCAGTGTGTTTATTGGCATAGATGTGTATGCACACGTGTATGTGTGTGTGTTGATGTATGTGTAGGTGTGCGTCTGAGAGAAAGAGAGAATCTGAGGGAGAGACTGATACATGATGATGTAATTTGTCCATTCGATGTGCATGCTTTCGTTGTTATTGGATTGTGTCTTGTGCAAAACCAAAACGACTTCCTTCGTATTACGGTGCATTGGCTGATTAAAGAATCTTGAATCTTGAATCTTGGCCAGGACGTTTCGCTCTAATTTGTAAAAAAAAACACACCTCTAAATGTTCTGCCCAAATTCCAATTATGCCTGTTTTTCCCCATACAATTATTATATCATATTTGTTATTACAGTCGGGGGCACATCGTTGCGTGTAAGCCCGGTGTATCGTGGCTGGGCGTAGTGGACACGGGTTGCACTCATAATGACCTTGTAGGAAGCCATGAATAATAATGCGATTTTCCTCAAGGAGCCATGCACCTACATTGTTCGGAGTTCTGCACGGGTAACATATAGCTGGTAGATGGGATGGGGAAACATTGGGCAAGGGAGCAATAATACGAAACAGAGGGGATTTCGGATGGGAGGGTTTTCGCTCGTCATTGTCGTCGTCGTCGTCGTCGTCATCACCATCATCATGTTGTCTGGTTTTGTTGATTGTTTTATCGCTGCAGAAATAATTTCCCGTAAAATGGATAATACAAATATTGATTGATTGATTGATTGATTGATTGATCGATTGATTGATTGATTGATTGATTGATCATCACCATGATCATCATCATCATCATCATCATCATCTTCATCTTCATCATCATCATCAGCAGCAGCAGCAACTTCATCATCATCATCATCATCATCATCATCATCATCATCATCATCATTATCATCATCATCATCATCATCACCATCATCATCATCATCTTCATCATCATCATCATATTATTATTATGCATCGTCATCGTCATCGTTATCGTCATTACACACTGTGTTAATATGACTGGCCTATCACTGTATGCCATGGGTAATCAGTGAATCATGTTCATACAGAGACCAACAAACTAAATTCACGGGAAATCATCAGGGGGGGGGGCGGGGGGGGGGGGGGGGGGGGGTTCTTCCATACATATTTAAGTATTATAGTATTATTCCATACATGTTACAGTATTATAGTTCTTCCATACATATTTAAGTATTATAGTTATTCCATACATGTTACAGTATTATAGTTCTTCCATACATATTTAAGTATTATAGTTATTCCATACATGTTACAGTATTATAGTTCTTCCATACATATTTAAGTATTATATTTCTTCCATACATGTTACAGTATTATAGTTCTTCCATACATATTTAAGTATTATATTTATTCCATACATATACAGTATTATAGTTCTTCCATACATATTAAAGTATTATAGTTCTTCCATACATATTAAAGTATTATATTTCTTCCATACATATTACAGTATTATAGTTCTTCCATACATATTAAAGTATTATAGTTCTTCCATACATATTAAAGTATTATAGTTCTTCCATACATATTAAAGTATTATAGTTCTTCCATACATATTAAAGTATACATAGTAATATAGTATTCTTCCATACATATTAAAGTATTATAGTTCTTCCATACATATTAAAGTATTATAGTTCTTCCATACATATCATAAAAGTATTATAGTTCTCTTCCGTATTATAGTTCTTACATATTAAAGTATTATAGTTCTTCCATACATATTAAAGTATTATATTTCTTCCATACATATTAAAGTATTATAGTTCTTCCATACATATTAAAGTATTATAGTTCTTCCATACATATTAGTATTATAGTTCTTCCATACATATTATTTCTTCCATAAGTATTATAGTTCTTCCATACATATTAAAGTATTATAGTTCTTCCATACATATTAAAGTATTATATTTCTTCCATACATGTTACAGTATTATAGTTCTTCCATACATATTAAAGTATTATAGTTCTTCCATACATATTAAAGTATTATAGTTCTTCCATACATATTAAAGTATTATAGTTCTTCCATACATATTAAAGTATTATAGTTCTTCCATACATATTAAAGTATTATAGTTCTTCCATACATATTAAAGTATTATAGTTCTTCCATACATATTAAAGTATTATAGTTCTTCCATACATATTAAAGTATTATAGTTCTTCCATACATATTAAAGTATTATAGTTCTTCCATACATATTAAAGTATTATAGTTCTTCCATACATATTAAAGTATTATAGTTCTTCCATACATATTAAAGTATTATAGTTCTTCCATACATATTAAAGTATTATAGTTCTTCCATACATATTACAGTATTATAGTTCTTCCATACATATTAAAGTATTATAGTTCTTCCATACATATTAAAGTATTATAGTTCTTCCATACATATTAAAGTATTATAGTTCTTCCATACATATTAAAGTATTATATTTCTTCCATACATATTAAAGTATTATAGTTCTTCCATACATATTAAAGTATTATAGTTCTTCCATACATATTAAAGTATTATAGTTCTTCCATACGTATTATAGTTCTTCCATACATATCAAAGTATTATATTTCTTCCATACATGTTACAGTATTATAGTTCTTTAAAGTATTATAGTTCTTCCATACATATTAAAGTATTATAGTTCTTCCATACATATTAAAGTATTATAGTTCTTCCATACATATTAAAGTATTATAGTTCTTCCATACATATTAAAGTATTATAGTTCTTCCATACATATTAAAGTATTATAGTTCTTCCATACATATTAAGTATTATATTTCTTCCATACAGTTCTTCCATACATATTAAAGTATTATAGTTCTTCCATACATATTAAAGTATTATAGTTCTTCCATACATATTAAAGTATTATATTTCTTCCCATACAGTATTATATTTCTTTACATATTAAGTATTATAGTTCTTCCATACATATTAAAGTATTATAGTTCTTCCATACATATTAAAGTATTATAGTTCTTCCATACATATTAAAGTATTATATTTCTTCCATACATATTAAAGTATTATAGTTCTTCCATACATATTAAAGTATTATAGTTCTTCCATACATATTAAAGTATTATAGTTCTTCCATACATATCAAAGTATTATAGTTATTCCAAACATATTAAAGTATTATATTTCTTCCATACATATTAAAGTATTATATTTCTTCCATACATGTTACAGTATTATAGTTCTTCCATACATATTAAAGTATAATAGATCTTTCAATAAAAACACACACCTTTTGACAAAATTTGAACCTTTTTCTGTGCCATCAGTACGGGCGTACTCAGGCACCGACCCTCTGCATATGATTCAATCCGACCGTGACATTATTTTGTGAGGCATTATTCTCGTGATATTCTACTGTCTACATGAATATTACGAAATCCTACTGGTTTTGATGGTTTAAACAAGTTTTTAATGACGAAATTCATGCACAGTTACAATAGTTTTTTTTATTATTTTTATTTAACTTTTCTTTCAACACATTTTATAATGAAATATGAAAAGGACAGAACGCACTCATACCAAAAAACAACAAGAAAAAAGACAAGAACTGACCAAATCAAATATCAAAAAAAAGAAATAAGCAGACCAACAATCAAAACAAGAATGCATAATCAAGCATAAATGCACATAATTATGCCAGCATGGGATAACCTGAGCATTGAAATCAGTAATACCAATAAAGATCACAGTAGTCATATAAATAATAATAGATAACGGTATTAGCAATAGCGGTGGTGATATATGTGAACAGGCAGTGCCTTAGATACATATTGTGTTCAAACAAGATGCATGCATGGGTCGTATTGCATTATGTATCGACAAACATTCAACAGCAAAAAAACACCACAGTGACTCATTTTCGTAGGGCCTGTACATGGATATTTATGTCTGAGAGTGACGACTGTACAGTGTGGGTTAATTTTCATCCAAGAACAAGGATTTGTATGGCAACCACTCCAAAACGAATTTGTTATACATAAAGTGTTTCTAGCAATATACTCCTGAATTTGATGTCTGTATTTCGGCTTTCTTAAAAAATACTGGTAACTCTGGAATGTGCTTGTCGAGTTTGCATTTGTACAATAACTGCTTACAGTTACAAATTAATGATAACTAGCGCAACGCCTAGTACTGGTAATAAGGCCCCGCTTCCCTTTGGCGCTGCTCTGAGAGTGACGCGCTCTCCCGATTCTCTTCGAATTTGCTGCCAGGCTTTGCCCGGGCCATAGCAAGCCTGACAGCAAACTTGAACCGATTCGGTTACGAAACGGCGGAGTTAATTGTAAAAAGGTGAAGCGGCGTATAGCGCGTGCGTTTATGAATTGATTCGCTTCCGGTTTGGCACACGGATAGTCCCCGGCCCCGGTCATCTACCTGCCAAATTCGAAGGCAATCGGTCCAGAAACGCCGGAGATACGGGCGCTGAGAGTCCGGCGGATGCGCGTTTCGCGCATTTGCGAAACCGCGCAAATGATACGGCCGCCTCGGTTGCCGTTGCCGTTGCCATCGCCCCGTTAGGGCTTACAGCAAATTGGAAGCGATTCGGTCAAATAACGGCGGAGTTATAAGGCCCGTTTCGTGTTTCAGACACACAGACACACACACACGGCAGAGTTATAAGGCCCGTTTCGTGTTTCAGACACACAGACACACACACACACACACACACACACACACACACGGACAGTTGGCTTTTTACTATATGATGACTGGTTTTGTTCACTATATTTGTGGTTCCCCTGTACACGAATCAGATGAAATATAATATGTATTTTTCGCATCAGACATTTCATGTGATAATATGTATTAGGTTCTACATGAGTATAGTGAACAGGAAATAGTATAATTATTTTTAGACGGAAGTATTTCGCGAGAATCATGCCTCACACAGACATCCGTCACAATCAGATCGCAATTGGATTGATTCTTAGGCAATATGGGGGGGGGGGGGGGGGGGCTTTCATAGCACATCAGTCAGAAGCCAGTCAGCTTGGAGTTACTCAGTGTTATAACGAGAGTTCCACAAACATATATCAGCACGTGCATTATACATGGCATACTGACAGCGTGAGAGCACGCGCATGGTCCTAGAGTTGGAAACTGATCCACGCATCCAACTTGCGGGGCAAATAACTGTGAATTTTGTTTGTGACCGGTTCAACCTCCCCGTAGGGATACCGGGGGGTCTTTCGTAAAAATAGTTCCCCCACCTTCTGGAAGTTATGTGCTTGTAACTTCCTCTAATCTGCCACTCTCTTTGACTCTGCCTTTTACCCTTTGCTTTCTGTCATCTACTATCTTTCTGACTTATTGGCCCATTCTCCTGTCTTTTTTTCGAAAACAATTCTTCCAAATAATGTTTCTCCTTTGAGCTCTTCCGAAATCGGAATGTGTCGGCTGTACGCAGCGGGGAGACCAGTGAAAACTGCAAACCGGACACATATGTACCTTACCCATTATGGCCATATGGCCTGGGAAAGCAGAAGAAGAAGAAGAAGAAAACTGGTTCAACAAACCCAGATTCCATGACAGTTTGGAGAAAAAAAAAGATGAGATCCGAACAAATAAATAATCCCATTAATTTAAGAAATGACTGTAATATAAATATGTCTCCCCCTGTATCCGCAGTGTACGAAAGACTGCCGGATAAGTTGGTGTTTAGACACACACCCCCCCCCCCCCCCCCAGCCCCATCAAATTTGTGCACTGAAACATTTCACTGAGAAGCAACATTATTATCCCCTTTTCCAGAAAGGGATAGGATTGGGATCAGCTTAGGGTTATTGTCATGAAGCTGAAATAACCACATTTTGACATTGAGAGTCAGTAAAGATGGGAGGGGGGGGGGGGGGGGGGGGGTAAACGATAACTTTGCCAGAATGCCTTTCCAGATTCAGTTACTAAGACACCAGAAAACATGCTGTCAGTGACCAAATCCCCAGTCATCCCAAGAACTAGCCAGCACATGACTGTAACCATTTCATGTTAAATGGGACTAACTTGTTGGCGTTTTATTTTTCTTCGGTGCCATTTGCTGATGTTCTTGGTTTCCTCACACAGTTTAGAGCTTTGTTTACCCCCTAAGGGCTTCAGAGTATATAGGGCACAGTTGATAAATGATCAAATCGCTAGAAGGCACACAGCAATGCATCAAACAACAACATGAACTAATATATTAAAGTCTTTCTGTCTTACCTAAAGAAAATATATCACATTAAAAAAAAAATTGCATAATTACGCGTAATACATATATGAATATGGAATACCAAAAGTTTTCTCAGAAGTGGCGGTTAAATCTGCTATTAATGGATACATGGTTAATAAAAAAAATGCTTTTTTGTTTCTTTTTCTGGGGGGAAAGCTTGGGGAGTATAAAATGCTTTTCTCTGTGATAAACATATTATGTCGTCTACCTTAATTGTTCGTTTACTGATGTTATGCTTTCGTTGATAATTTGATATACGTGGAGATGTCTGTTCTTATTCTTCCTTTGTTAAAGGAATATTTTATTAATATCTGGAGGAATATATAAAGGTATACAATGCGTACATTATTGCTTAATGGTATGTTGATATCTTATTATCATGTCTCAAACTCATTCTTTGTTGAATTATGTTATGTTCCTTGGAGAAAAGAAAAAAACAAAAAACAAAAAAACCCATAAAGTAACAGTAACACTATGAATACATTAGTCAAACCAAACCAAAGCTATTACATCGTCATCCCCCCTAAAGAATACATCCTTCTGATAGCATCCGCGAACGACCACGAGCCACTACGAATTTACTGCTGTGTGGTGCCTGGGAATTGGGACGATTTCTCTTTGGAGACAAGGGCTGGGAATTGGGACGATGTCTCTTTGGCGACAAGGGACCAGGAAAGATGTATGCTGTGTGTGTGAGGACCGCCAGACAGGGGGGATTCCGGTGTCAGGGGTGGGGTGGGGGGGTGGCCTGTGCTAAACTGCCGCTGGTCGATACTGGCCGTCAGGACAGCCTGTCCCTTTAGGTTCCAACACAATATGCAAGGACGCAATATGTCCTTTGTATGCGGTTGGCCCTACCTCTTAGTGTAGTGTAGTGCAGAGTAGAGTAGAGTAGTGTAGTGTAGTGTAGAGTAGTGTAGGGTAGGGTAGGGTAGGGTAGGGTAGAGTAGTGTAGTGTAGTGTAGGGTAGGGTAGGGTAGGGTAGGGTGTGTGTGTGTGTGTGTGTGTGTGTGTGTGTGTGTGTGTGTGTGTGTGTGTGTGTGTGTGTGTGTGTGTGTGTGTGTGTGTGTGTGTGTGTGTGTGTGTGTGTGTGTGTGTGGTGTGTGTGTGTGGTGTGTGTGGTATGTGTGTGTGTATGTGCTGTGTGTGCTGTGTGTGTGTGTGTGTGTGTGTGTGTGTGTGTGTGTGTGTGTGTGTGTGTGTTAATGAGTGTGTTGGTTTGCGTGTGTGTGAATGAGTGAGTGAGCAAATGAGAGAGAGAGAGAGAGAGAGAGAGAGAGAGAGAGAGAGAGAGAGAGAGAGAGAGAGAGAGAGAGAGAGAGAGAGAGAGAGAGAGAGAGAGAGAGAGAGAGAGAGAGAGAGAGAGAGAGAGAGAGAGAGAGAGAGAGAGAGAGAGAGAGAGAGAGAGAGAGAGAGAGAGAGAATTAAATGGGGCTTTATACTGCTTCTTGCCGACACGAAAGGACGATAATTTTAGGCCTGAACTGCTCATGCCACCTATCGACGAGTCAGGGTCAGATAATGTTTCTGGGGCTATAATGCTCTCTATAATATTGTCCCCGACTCTATGTGCCCCTGTCTCTATGTGTCACCCTCATTGCGTCCCCGTCTCTTAATTATTATCCACGGCTCTATGTGCTACCGTCTCTATGTGACCCTCGATAATGGTATGGTTAGGGATAGGATTTGGGCTTCTGATTAGGGTTAGGGATATAGATAGAGACGGGGGACACACAGACGGGGGACACAATATAGACGGGGGACACATGGAGACGGGGGACACAATAGAGACGGGGGGCACGATAGAGACGGGGACACATAGAGACGGGTGACACATAGAGACGGGGGACACATAGAGACGGGGGACACAATCATCGTGTTTATTTTACTTTCCAATGATTCATTATTTGTTTGCCTTTAATGTTCTTGTTATCAATGTAAAGCGCACTGAACTCATGTGAGAAAGAGCGCTATATCCCATTATTATTATTATTATTATTATTATTATTATTATTATTATTATTATTATTATAGACGGGGGCGTAAAACCACAGAGACGGGGACGTAAGCACATAATACGCACGTAAGCACAAAATACGCACGTAAGCACAAAATACGCGCATATTTGTTTCCTTCTTTCTTTTGGTTATTTACGGGGTTTCCACGCGGAACTTCCGCGCGTACGTGTACGTACGTGCGCTAAGGCCATAATGGGAAAGGTACGTATGCGTCCGGTTTTCACTTTTCACTGGTCTCCCCGCTGCATACAGCCAAACACATTCCGATTTCGGAAGATAACACAGAGACAAAATAATGAGACGCATAGAGACGGGGGACACGTAGAGACGGGGGCACAATGTTACGTAACCATAAGCCAGACAGACATTAGAGGACTTCAACTTTACGGTAATGCATCTCTGCTTTGCGTTTGCGGTAAACATTTGCGTTTGCGTTAGCATGTTGCTACACTGTAGCTTTAACTTCACGGGCTCCAGCCAGCCCCCTATCGAAATAAGGGGTTCGGGTAGGGGGGTGCTTCTTGCATTCACACATTCACTTCATAGCTGTTGGTGTTAATTCGATCTCATTTGGTTGTAACCACCTATTTCTCTAAATTATTTTGTATTTATAGATTGCATCACTACTAGGAAATGTCATCTTAGGCTGGTTAGGCTATTTTTTTTTTACTTCCCACAAAAACATAATTTGCTGTAAGCGTCACTGAGTTAACCCTAACAGGGCCCATCACCCACTGACACATATTTCGCCTCAAGTTATTGTCAGTTTCTTGTCGTCTGCTGCAATGTATTGGCCTAAGTTCTTTCCAAATGTTATTACTCCATACGCTGAAAATTATCGTCTCAAGTTGGAATTATATACAGTGAGGTCAGTTTTATTTTTATTTTTTAGGTTAATTTGATACTGAATTAAGTTTAACTGTTCTCATTGTATCTGTAGTAAAAATTATAAAGCTTTTTTTTTTTACTCGATGTTTGGACGCCCGTGGGCCTAAATATGTAGGTCGTGTGTTTAGTTCTACTGAAATGATCTATGACAGCTCAAACGAACTGTTTTGTGATCAATTATTGATTGCTGAAAAACACAAAGTGCATATATATTGTCGTTTTCATGACTTGAGCACCTTCTGCTGGGTTCCATAAACATCTTCAGGGGACAGTTTAATGGATTGTTTTGACCCAAATCGAAAGCTTAAAATCTCGTTCTGAATTCGGAATTTAGATACGTGACCGTCAGCCAAAGGCGACAGCCAAATGGCTCCCCCCACCTGCGTAGTGCATCTCGACCCTTCCAACGGAAGTGTCGCCATCTCAGTCCTTATTTGTGTGTAAACAAAGTGAAAATGTTATCTAAATGTGTAAAGAAAACATCCAGATGTCATAAATACAGTTTAAATAAGTTTCGAATTGGAACAGCCAAATACGCAGCATCGATCTGGCATTTTTCAAAAAAAGTTATGACTAAGATGGCGGTCTCCCATAATATGGCGCTCCTTGTGGCCGGATATGACGACACGTGGGTACCAGCCATAGGGTGCCTCACAAAAGATGCAATTTTTAGTAAAATGATTGAGGTTTCCGAAACCAAATGCAATCT
>CM065696.1:16647830-16652830 GCA_017654935.2 Phymorhynchus buccinoides
CAGTGGAAGTATGTTTAACTGGGCTTGTTTTTCAAATATACTGAGTTCAGGATCAGGAAGAATTATTTTGGCTGCCCTTTTGTACATATAATTGAGTTTCAATAGGTGACAATTAGCTGCAGAGTCCCAGACTACAGATGCATAATTAATGTGCGAGAGACAGTGGGCATGAAAAAAACATTTTGCGTGCATCTATATCTATGAAGGGTGTAAGTGGTTTTAGTAGGAATAGGCTGCGTGCAAGTTTATGTGTTATTTTTTTTCAATATGTGATTGCCATTTTAGTTCGTTGTCTATTATCACTCCTAGGACTCGGTGCTCGCGTATTTGGTCTATGGCATTGTCATTAATATAAACATTTAAAACTAGAGGTTATTTCTGATGCTTTTGTCTTGAAGTAACTACCATGCTTTTGGTTTTGTTTGGATGGAGGACCATACGGTTTTGGCTACACCAATCAGAGACATCATGTAAAGCTGACTGAAGAGAGATTTGAATCGAAGAGAGAGAGAGAGAGAGACGAGAGAGAGAGAGAGAAGAGAGAGAGAGAGAGAGAGAGAGGAGAACACTGAACGCTGAAACGCTGAAACATTTTAATGTACATTGACCTTAGGCCATGATACATGGGACAAGGGGGCGGGCGGGGGTTTGATCAAAATTTGGTCCAAATATCACAAGTACACGAAGATTTCGAATACTACTAGAAACAATAATAATGCTAGTGAAAACAAGCAAGCATAGTATAAGAGAGAGAGAGAGAGAGAGAGAGAGAGAGAGAGAGAGATCGAGAGAGAGAGAGAGAGAGAGAGAGAGAGAGAGAGAGAGACAGAGAGAGAGAGAGAGAGAGAGGAGAGAGAGAGTTAGAGAGAGAGAGAGAGATACAGAGAAGAGAGAGAGAGAGAGAGAGACGATGGAGGAGAGAGAGAGAGGAGAGAGAGAAAGAGAGAGATGAGAGAGAGAGAGAGAGAGAGAGAAACTTGAAAACTTGAAAACTTAACTATATTTTTAAGGATAAAGATTTTAGGCAACGCCTAGTCTTCCAACCTGTCCTTGGTACATATACGAACATAGAACACAAACATGGCAAGGCATGATATTACACATACAGATTTGAACATAAAGGTAGCACCTTTGTACATATACGAACATAGAATACAAACATGGCAAGGCATACAATTACACATAAAGACAGGTTGAAATACGAATTGAGAGAGAGAGAGAGAGAGATGAGAGGAGAGAGAGAGAGAGAGAGTCCGGAGAGAGGAGAGAGAAGAGAGAGAGAGAGAATGATGAGAGAGAGAGAGAGAGAGAGAGAGAGAGAGATAGAGAGACACAGATAAAGACAGAGAGAGAGAGAGAGAGAGAGAGAGAAAGAGGAGAGAGAGAGAGAGAGAGGTGAGAGAGATCTTCAGAGACTAGAGGAGAGAGAGACACGAGAGAGAGAGAGAGAGGAGAGAGAGAGAGACAGAGAGTCAATAAAAAAAAATGCAACCAATTTTTCTAGAAAAGAAAATCACCATAGTGACGACCACAACAACGTACAACTACCTTCTTCTTCTTCTGCGTTCCCAGGCCATATGGCCATAATGGTAAAGGTACGTATGTGTCCGGTTTTCAGTTTTCACTGGTCACCCCGCTGCGTACAGCAGACACATTCCGAGTTGTTTAGTATTCTGTGGTTGAAAGCAAAGTATGTTAGTAATTGTCAAACAAAAAAAACAAAAAACAAAATATTGTCAGTCAGGATATTGTTTTAATAGCGAACATGGCAGTTTTTTTAAAAAAATTATTTGTATTCTAATGGCATCGTAAGTTTGCTATTTGTAAAATCGGTTTGAGATTCGAGATGCACGCTATAAATTAAAAATAATAAATAAACGAAGTAGATAGTAAAAGAAGAAACGGGACAATGGAGATGAGACACACACAAACAAAACAGAGGAAAAAGAACCGCGAAGAACTGTACCAAATTCAAGAAGTATCAGTAGACAAGTTCACGAAACACTAATATTAATGGTACCGTCGAAAATGAAAGAAACACTTCAGAACGTTAGCCCTTAAACCGCCAGCCATATTTCAGCCAAACATTGCCATTAAATTTACCTGGGTAGAGAACAAAATCCATCTACAATATTGGGGATGTTTCTGTGACATATATAAAATATGGTCTATCCTTACTTCCCAAAACTAAGACAATAGGGTCTTTGCATAATAGACCCCAGTTTTGATGCCTTTTAGTGACATAGGTGTTAAATCACTGTGGTGCTAAAATACAACTTTGGTGGTGAAAGTTTCAATGTTATTTCTTGTAATAAAGTCCAAAGTTTTCCTAAAAGAAAATGAGACACCAAGACAACAAGAGTTACTATCCCTCTGACATTTTACACCATAGAGATTATTAGGAAAGATACTATAGAAAAGGTTACAAGTATATTGACATATTAAAGACTAGGTTACCATAGTTTTTTTCTCTCTACTTTAACGTGAATCTGTTATTCTGTTTCATTCCTTTTCCCTTTTGGTACTTAAAAAGCAAAGCACTATCTATCTATCTATCTATCTATCTATCTATATAATAGTATGCAAGATAAATATCAGTGAATAGTTGAGCTCCGTACCCCTACTCTGAATGACTGAAAAGTTGGTGCATTTGAAATGCAGAATAATTTGCTTCGATAAAACTTTTCTGTGTCCAATGTCTGTATTTGTGAACCTCAGAAACAAACTCACTTAACGTTAACTTTGTGAAATGTTCCGTGTTCTGAAATATATATATATATACTCTTTTTTTTTTTTTTTTACAACGAACGTTTTACATACAACTTTGAAAACGAATGTCTCAATAAATGCTTGGAGGAAGCGAACAAATGTTTTACCGGTCCCTTCCCTGTATTCTCAGCCCGTTCATTATTTATCAAAGTTGGATTTGTTGACCCATTTGCCAATGCTGTTTTCTTTCCTTTTCTTTTCTGTTTCTGGGGTGGGGGGTGTGGGGGCTGCTTACAAAGAAATTTGACTCTACTCTAAACAATCCACCCCTACTCCATTCCCTGTGCCTATGGGCAATGTACAAATAGGCACAAAAGTTAGACCCCTTTGACAAACGTCTACCACTAAAAAAAACCTTAATCTTGTTATCGTATTTTTCGTCCACTTACCACATCTCCAAAAATACTCTAGAATTTGTTATATCACTTACCTTCTTCTTCTGCGTTCCCAGGCCATATGACCATAATGGGTAAGGTACGTATGTGTCCGGTGTTCAGTTTTCACTGGTCACCCCGCTGCGTACAGCCGACACATTCTGATTTCGGAGGAGCTCAAGGGAGAAAAAGTGTTTGGACGATTTATATTTTTTTTTTTAAGGCAGGAGAATGGGCCAATAAGTCAGAAAGATAGATGACAGAAAGTAAAGGGAAAAGGCAGAATCAAAGAGAGTGGCAGATTAGAGGAAGCTACAAGCACAGAACTTATAGGAGGTGGGGGAACTATTTTTACGAATGACCCACCCACCGACCCCCGGTATCCCCACGGGGAGATATATTTCTAAACCAGCACTACCAGCACCCCACCCTTCCGTTTACACCATCTTCATCCTTTTCCATTTCTTCTCTTTTTCTTTCTGTCTGTCTTTCTTTCTGTCTTTCTTTCTGTCTTTCTTTCTGTCTTTCTTTCTTTCTGTCTTTCTTTCTTTCTCTCTCTCTCTCCCCGTCGGATGACTGTCAGCCGTTGATGATTGAAGACAGAGTTATTGGCGAGGAGCTGGAGAGAGAGCGGTTCAAGGGAAGTTGGTCTACGTGGTTCCTGAGTCAACAATGGCGCATGGGCTTTTGGGGAAGGTCGTCTATGCGTTGCTGTCAATTCGTCATCCATTGTTTGATATGCACTGGGGGGACATGGCAAGTTATTGGATGGGTTTTTTCTCCCTCCACCCTCCACCCTCCCTCCCTCCCTCCCAAGGAGATTTTTTTGTCGAAGGAGGGTATGTCGAGTCCTTATCGGAACAACCAATCTTTAGTGCACAGCGGTGTAAAGCGACTCTGTTCGTCTGCTTTTTTCTCTCCTGATATAATTACAAGTATTTGTTTCATTACGCGTGCTGCGAGTATGCTTCTGTTGCAGGCAATTCTGTGTAAATGAATTACGGGCTGTTCGTTTTAGGACACAATATATCTGGCGTACCTTAGCTGTATATCCATAGCTATATGCGTGCGTGCGCGTGGCGTGCGTCCGTGCGTGCGTGAGTGGCGTGCGCGCGTATGTGTGTAGGGGATCGAGAGGGAGGAGGGGGAGGGAGGGGGTAGAGGGAGAGGGGAGAGGCGGGGGGGCGAGAGACGCGAGAGAGGGGGGAGAGGGAGAGAGAGATTAATACATGTATTTTGTATTAACAGTCTCACTCATTTGTCTTCATTGAGACTTAATTGCTTATTCGTTGATACTTGTCCTCATGTTGATGATTATTTTTGTTCTTGTCTTGTCTTTAATGTGTGTATGTTTATCTGTATTTTAGTGTTTAGGCCTTTGGTCAGCGCTTTGAGCGCCATACAAAGGGAGTTAAGCGCTCTATAAATAACCATTATTATTATTATTATTATTATTATATTATTATTATCATTATATTATTATTATTATTTATTATGTATTATTATTATCATTATTAATATTATTATTATTATTATTATTTATTATTATTATTATTATTAATATTAATATTAATATTAATATTAATATTAAATATTATTATTATTATTATTATTATTATTATTATTCTTATATCTCCCCCCCCCCCACCCCCCCCCCACCCCCATATTCTCTTTTTTGTTCTTCAGTTTTTCACGTTTTCAGTCTTTACCCACATTCTTGCAAATGTTTCTTTCCTTTTTACTAAGTTTCCTTGGTGTAAGGCTCGTACTCAGTTTTGGTTCTTTAGCTCATGAACCCATCCTAATGCGGCCTTTGTATAACATAGAAACTATGTTTTCCCTGTGTGATGACATCTG
>CM065696.1:16660330-16672830 GCA_017654935.2 Phymorhynchus buccinoides
CTCTCTCTCTCTCTCTCTCTCTCTCTCTCTTTCTCTGATCTCTCTCGAGTCTTCCTCTCTATCTCTCTCTCTCCCTCTCAGAGATGAGATTCTCTCTCTCATTTCTTTTGTCTGTCTATATATGATATATAATCCCTACATTGCCTTCTGTCCTCCTGTTCTAGACTGATGCTTATCCCATCCCTTCTCCCGGAAAGGGGAGGACCGGACGGAGAGATTAGAGAGAGGAGAGAGGAGAGAAGGGGTCTCTGATGTCCGATCAGAGTAAGAGAGAGAGAGACCTTGAGACGGGCGTAGAAATAGAGGAAGAGAGGGAGAGAGGGGCGAGAGGAGAGAGAGATGAGAGAAGGACAAGGAGAGAGAGAGAAGGAGGAATGGGACTCAGAGCATGGGAGAGGAGAGAGACTGAAGAGGACGAGAGGAGGAGGAGAGACGAGAGACACACTGTGAGACAGAGATGAGAGAGGGGAAGAGAGGACAGAGAGACAGCGAGAGCAGGGAGGAGAGAGGGAGGAAGAGAGAGCTCTCGAGGAAACAGGAGAGAGAGAGATGAGGAGAGAGAAAGGAGAGGCGGACAGAAGACCTCGAGAGAGTCGAGAGAGTGAGAGAGAGAAAGAGGGATCGGGAGAGAGGAGAGATGTCAGAGGAGAGAGTTGGAGAGAGAGAGAGAGATTGATGATTTGAGAGATGAGAAGATGCGGGGAGAGACAGGGAAGGAGGGACGAGAGGAGAGAGGAGATGAGAGGGGAGGAGACAGAGGGAGAGAGAGGAGGGTGGAAGGAGAGAGGAGGGGAGAGGGAGGAGTAGCGAGAGATTATGGAGAGAGAGGGAGCGGAGAGAGAGGAGAAGAGAGAGGAGGAGAAGAGAAGATGGAGATGAGAGACGAGGGAGAGAGAGTAGAGGGAGAGAGAGAGAGAGGAGAGAAGGAGAGAGGAGAGAGAGAGCAGAGTTGAGCGAGAAGAAAAGAGAGAGGAGAGGGAGGACGTATTGAAGGATAGGAGAGAGGAGACGAGAGGAGAGCGAGAGAAGGAGAGGAGAGAGAGGAGTGATAGAGGGATGAAGGAGAGAGAGAGAGATTGTGAAGAGAGGAGCGAGAGAGAAAGAGTCAGATGGAGGAGAGAAGAGAGAATGAGAGAGAGAGAGAGAGAGGAGGAGAGGAGAGAGAGGAGAGGAGGAGAGCAGAGAGAGGAACATAGACAGAGTGAGAGAGAGAGGGAGAGAGGAGAGGGAGAGAGAGAGGAGGAGAGAGAGGAGAGAGAGGAGAGAGAGAGCAGAGACCGAGGAGAGAGAGATAGCGAGAGAGAGAAGAGAGAGGAGAGAGGAGGGAGGAGAGACGGAGAGAGGCTGGAGGAGAGAGGGAGAGAGAGAGAGAGGAGAGAGAGAGAGAAGAGGAGGGAGAGAGAGAGAAGAGGAGAGAGAGATGAGATGAGGAGAGTTGTGAAGAGAGAGAGGAGAGAGAGAGAGAAGGATGGCTTCACGGGAGAGAGAGAGAGGAGAGAGAGAGAGGGGAGAGAGAGAGAGGAAGAGGCAGAGAGAGAGAGAGAGAGAGAGAGAGAGAGAGGGGGAGAGAGAGAGAGGGAGAGAGAGAGGAGAGGGAGAGAGAGAGAGAACGAGGGAGAGAGAGAGAGAGGAGAGTGATGGGGAGAGGGCGAGGAGAGGGAGGAGGAGACATGAGAGGAGAAAGGGAGAGAGTGAGAGAAGAGGATTATCGGAGAGAGAGAGAGAGTGAGGGAGAGAGAGAGGGACAGAGCGAGGCAGGGAGAGGAAGAGACCAAGGAGAGAAAGAGAGAAGGAGACAAGAGAGAGAAGAGAGAGAGGAGAGAGAGAAGAGAGAGAGAGAGAGGGGAGAGAGAGAGAGAAGAGAGAGGGAGAGGAATGAGAGCAGAGGGAGTGAGAGAGAGAGAGAGATGAGAGGAGAGAGAGGGAGAGAGAAGATGGAATGGAAGAGATCAGAAGAGAGATGAGAGAGGAGAGAGACGATGTGAGAGGAGAGAGAGAGGAGGAGGAGAGGAGGAGAGAGAGAAGAGAGGGAGGGAGAGGAGGAGAGGAGGAGAGAGAGAGAGAGGAGGGACGAGGAGAGACGTAGGTGGAGGGAGGAGAAGAGAGGGTGGAGAGGAGAGGAGGAGAGAGAGAGAGAGAGGAGAGAGAAGAGAGGAGAGGACAGAGAGAGAACAGAGGAGAGGATGAGAGAGAGAGACAGAGAGAGAGAGGAGAGAGAGGAGAAGAGGGAGGAGGGAGGAGAGAGAGAGAGAGAGAGAGGAGAGAGAGAGGAGAGAGTGAGAGAGAAGGAGAGGGGAAGGAGAGAGAGAAGTGAGGAGAGGAGAGAGAGAGGAGAGGGAGAGAGAGAGAGAGAAGAGATGAGGAGAGAGAGGAGAGGAGAGAGAGAAGGAGGAGAGAGAGACCGGAGAGGAGAGAGAGAGACGGGAGAGGGAGAAGGAGGGGACGTGAGAGAGAGAGGGCGGAGAGAGAGAGAGAGGGAGAGAGAGAGAGAGAGTGAGAGAGATGGAACGAGAGAGAGAGAGATGAGAGAAAGAGGAGGAGAGACGAGGAGACGGAGAGAGAGAGAGAGAGAGGACCGAGGAGGAGAGAGAGGAGAGAGAGATAGGCGGAGAGAGGAGGGAGAGATTGAGAGAGAGAGAGATTGAGAGAGAGAGGAGAGAGAGAGAGAGAGAGGAGAGAGAGAGAGAGAGAGAGAGAGGGAGAGAGACGGAGAGAACGAGAGAGATGACGAGGAGAGAGAGAGGAGAGGAGAGAGAGAGGAGAGAGAGAGAGAGAGAGAGAGAGGGAGAGAGAGGAGAGAGAGGAGAGAGAGAGACGAGAGGAGGGGAGGAGATGGAGAGAGAGAGAGGAGGGAGGAGAGGAGAGAGAGATGGAGAGAGAGAGGAGAGAGGAGAGAGGACGAGAGAGAGAGAGAGAGGGAGGAGAAGAGGTGGAGGGGAGAGAGAGAGAGACGAGAGAGCCGAGAGAGGAAGAGAGGGAGAGAGAGGAGGTCGAGGAAGAGAGAGAGATGAGAGATGAGAGAGGGAGAACGAGAGAGAGAGGACGGAGAGAGAGAGAGAGACTGGAGAGAGAGAGAGAGAGAGATGAGAGAGAGAGGGAACGAGAGAGAGAGGGAGAGAGAGAGATGTAGAGAGATGGGAGAGAGCGAGGACGAGAGGAGGAGAGAGAGGAGAGAGGTGAGAGGCCGAGAGAGAGGGAGAGGAGAGGAGAGAGAGAGTGGAGAGAGAGGAGAGGAAGAAGGAGAGAGTAGAGAGAGGAGAGGCGAGAGGGGGGAGAGAGAGAGAGAGAGGATGAGACGAGGAGAGACGAGAGATGAGGGGAGGAGAGGAAGAGGAGAGAGAGCGGAGGAGGAGAGAGGATTGAGAGGGGGAGAGGAGAGAGGATGAGAGAGGAGGAGGAGAGAGAGGAGAAGAGAGGAGTGGAGGAGATAGGAGACGGAGGAGGAGAGCGAGAGGGGGCAGAGGAGAGAGAGAGAGGAGAGGGAGAGAGAGGAGAGAATGGAGAGAGGGAGAGTGAGACGATGGAGGAGAGGGAGAGGAGAGAGAGAGAGAGAGAGAGGAGAGAGAGAGAGAGAGAGAGAGAGAGAGGCAGAGGATGGAGAGATGAGAGAGAGAGGAGATGAGAGACGAGACGAGAAGACTGAGAGAGAGAGACTGAGAGACAGACCGGACGAGGGCAGAGAAGAGAGAGCAGAGAGAGGAAGAGGGAGGAGAGTAGACTGAGACGGAGAGGCGAGGATTGAGAGAGGAGAGAGAGGAGAGAGACGTAGACAGAGAGACAGGGCGAGAGAGGAGGGAGACAGAGAGAGAGAGAGTGAGAGATGGATGAGGAGGAGAGACAGAGGAGAGAGCTGGAGAGAGGGGGAGAGGAGAGAGAGAGATGAGAGAGGAGAGAGGATAGTGAGGAAGAGAGAGAGAGAGAGAGGAGTGAGAGAGAGAGGAGAGAGGGAGAAACGCAGAGAGAGAGAGAGGGGTATCTCTAGAGAGAGGAGAAGAGAGGGAGAGTGAGAGAGGGAAGAGAGGATCGAGAGTTTGAGAGAGATGAGAGAGAGAGAGAGGGAGGAGGGAGAGCGAGAAGAGGGGAGAGAGAGGATGAAGTACTGGAGAGAGACGCGCATGAGAGTGGAGGAGGAGAGAGAGAGAAGGAGAAGAGAGTAGAGGAGAGAAGGAGAGAGCCGAGAGGAGCAGAAGTGGGAGAAGAGGAGGAGGGAGAGGAGAGAGGAGAGAGAGAGAGAGGGAGAGGGAGAGAGGGAAGAGGAGAGAGAAGAGGGAGGAGGAGAGAAGAGGAGATGGAGAGAGGAGAGTGAGAGAGAGAAGATCGATGGGAGGAGGGGAGAGGATTGAGATGGTGGGAGAGAGAGGAGAGAGAGAGAGAGAGAGAGAGAGATGAGCGGGAGAGAGAGAGATGAGGAGGAGAGAGAGAGAGAGGGAGAGTGAGAGAGTGCGAGAACAGTAGTGAGAGAGAGAGAGCAGAGAGAGAGAGAGAGAACGGAGAGTGGCGAGAGAGGATGAGAGAGAGAGGACGTGAGATGGAGAGAGATCGAGGGAGATAGAGGGAGGAGTGAGAGAGGAGAGAGGAGAGAGAAGGACGACGGGGAGATGACGATGAGAGCGATGGAGAGAGGAGTGAGAGGAGAGAGTGAGAGATGAGAGAGAGAGAAGAAGATGGGGATCGGGAGAGGGAGAGAGAAGCGAGACATTCAGAAGCGAGAGAGAGAGGAGAGAGAAGAGAGAGAGGACGTGGAGATGGAGCCGAGATTATGGGTGGTTGGGTCCGCATGAGAGCTACGGTGAGATGAGACGAGGAGTGTATGAAGAGAGAGAGAGGAGGAGGAATAGAGAGGATGAGAGCTGGAGAGAAGAGACGAGGAGGGTGAGAGAGTGGAGAGAGAGAGAGAGGAGGAGGACCGGAGAGAGGAGAGGATGGAGAGAGAGCGAGAGAGAGAGAGAGAGAGAGAGTAGAGAGAGAGAAGAGCGAGAGTGGCGTGTGACGAGAGAGAGATGGAGACGAGAGAAGCAAGAGACGATGAGTGAGAATGAGAGACAGAGAAGAGTTGGAATGACGGACGAGCGGATGAGTAAGAGAAGAGTCGTCTGGAGGGACAGAGCAGAGAAGGAGTTCGAGAGGAGGAGGGAGAGGAGAGACGCAGACGAGGAGGACGAGAAGAGAATATATAGAGGGAGAGGACGATGGCAGACGGGAGGAGAGTCCCAGATCAACGGAGAGGAAGAGAGATGCTGAGAGAAGAATTGTGAGCAGATAGAAGATGAGAACAGAGAGATAGACAGAAGGGATGTGAGCGAGAGAAGAAAGAGCGAGCGGCAAGATAGAGAGCAGGAGAGAGAGAGACGGAGAGAGCAGAAAGAGCGAGGAACATTGAGACAGACAGAGAGACGACGAGAGAGAGGGAGAGAGGTGAGAGGACGAGAGGGAGGAGAGAGATTAGATTGCAGAGAGAGGAGACGAGGTGAGAGAGAGAGGGAGAGAGAGAACACTCTCTTGGAATGAGAGCGAACAGATGAGAGGAAGTGATGAAGAGAAGGAGAGACAGGAGACAGGGGGAGAGAAGGAGAGAGAAGGAGAGAGATGAGGAGAGAGATAGAGAGAGAGAGTGGGGAGAGAGGGGAGAGAGAGAGAGAGATGAGGAGAGCGAGAGAACGCGCGAGCATGAGGAGGACGTAGGGAATAACAATCACATAATACAAAAAAACAAAATCATAGACCGCATGGCAAATCAACAGAAATAATTCTAAAGTACAAGCATGGTTTTTTTTAATTATTTTTTTTTCGTTCATGTATGTACTTTCATTTCGTACGTGGTTTTTTTTCTTCTTCTAAAGTTCTGGCATTTGTTCCTGCCAATTCCTTGGTTTGTATCTCCTTCTCTGTGGAGTGGCACCGCCACTTGGCACTGGGCATGCTGTGGAGGGGGGTAGAAAAGGGAGAGGGTAAGGGAGGTCGGTTATTAGAGAGGGGTAGGGTGGTGGGAGGAGGGGGGGTGGGGTGGGCAGGAAGGAAATAGATTTCGTTGGAGTTTCTTTTGTTTCTGCCACTTTTGGAATCCGTGTTTGTTTGTTTGTTTGTTTTGCTTTACAAGTTGGAGAAAGTGCTTTTTTGGTGAAAGGACAGGAAAGGATATATACATGCATGTGTGTGTGTGCGTCTGTCTGTCTCTCTCTCTCTCTCTGTATATATATATATATATATATATATATATAAACGTACAAGGATTGAAGAAGAAAAAACAACCACACCATTAAACTTTCCTCTTATATATATAGTTTGCTTTAATAAAACTTTGTTTGTGTCCAATGTATAAGTTTGTGAACCTAAGAAAGAAACTCAATAAATTTAATTTTAACTTTACGATTTGTTCTGTGTTCTGAAAAAAATAAAAGAAAATAATGTGCTGATTTACTTTTTCTCCCAATGGGGGGGGGGGGGGGGAGAGAGACAATGCCTATGCAAAGACAGCTGTTTCGTTTTTGAGAAAGACTCTTCTGTCTGCATATCGGCCTGCAAAGAATGTCCACAGTGAACATTCAAACTGAGCTAGAAGACTTTCTCCAAAAGAAAGGTTGTCCTCTTTGCACCAGATTGAAAGTCCACAATAAAAGCAAACCAGCACTTAATTCAAAAGAAATGATAAAAAATCTTGTGTAAAATAACAAAAAGAATAATGTTCTAAAATTACAATCCCTCGAAGAGAGTAGAAGAGATGGGATGCCATGTTGGTGGATCCAGTGAAGGATTCAATAGGGGAGGTCATAGAAAGGAATTGAAGAAGAAAAAACAACCACACCATTAAACTTTCCTCTTATATATATATATAGTTTGCTTTAATAAAACTTTGTTTGTGTCCAATGTATAAGTTTGTGAACCTAAGAAAGAAACTCAATAAAAGAATTGAAGAAGAAAAAAACAACCACACCATTAAACTTTCCTCTTATATATATATATATATAGTTTGCTTTAATAAATATATATTTAATATATATATATATGTGTGTGTGTGTGTGTGTGTGTGTGTGTGTGTGTGTGTGTCTGTCTGTCTGTCTGTTAGTCTATCTATCTATCTGTCTGTCTGTCTGTCTGTCTGTCCGTCCGTCGGATATATATTTATATATCTATCTATCTACCTATGTATCTAGCATACAAAACATCAAGTGGGAAGGCTGTCGTGAAAATGTATAAGGCAAATATTTCGGACTACTGTCCTTTGACCATGCCTGTCTCCTTCTGCCAGAAAGAGTCACATCTGTATATCTATCTATTTATCTTATCTATCTATCTGTCTGCCTGTCTGTCTGTCTGTCTGTCTGTCTGTCTATATGCATGCGTGCGTATTTGTCTCTGGGTCTGTCTCTCTGTTTGTGTGCCCTTCTGTCTGTCTGTCTGTCTGTCTCCCCCCTCCCCCTGTCTCTCTTTGTGCACTCACGGAATATATTTACCACGTACATTCTTTCAAATATTCCCCCAATATACCTCGCGTGTTTGCTAATACTTGGCACAATGTCCACGAATTTATTAGAAAGTGTAATACCACCCCACCCCACCACTAACCACGTATAAGGAAAACAATGTAAGAAATATGATAGGGGAATATACGCCTCTCGACCAGGGGCAGATCTGTTAGTATACGAGGGGGGGGGGGGGGGGGGGGGGGGGGGGTCCAATGGTCCATGGGGTATGGGTCTGGAAGCACTGGGGCGGATCTGGTAGAAGAAGGGGGGGGGGGGGGCGGCACGGATCTGGATCTGGAAGCACTGGTTCGAATGGACAAAATGCATTTGGAACCTCTCCTGTGAGAACAAGACGTGAATTCACGATCCTTATTGATTTTAGCTAAACCTCTGGCACTCTGGCATAGGATTATTATATAATAATAATAATAATAATAAATAACATTTATAGAGCGCCCTTTCTCTCTTGAGCTCACGGCGCTTCACAATTGTTTAAAGAAATACATAAATCATAAATAAGCTACTACAATATCAACTATCACAAACATGCACACAGCCACAACACGCACGCACGCACACGCCCACACCCACATACGCGCGCGCACCCACCCACCCACAATGTGGGGGACATCATTTTAAGGCAGGAAACAGGACAAGGAAGAAATCAGAGGTATTGCCGGAAGAGGTGAGTTTTAAGAGCGGTTTTGAAAGACTGGAAAGATTTAGCAGAACGAAGTTCATATGGTAGGGTGTTCCAGACAGAAGGGGCGCTGAAAGAAAATGATCGTTCACCATTTGTCTTAGTGTTAGTACGAGGAATAGAAAGGATAAGTTTGTCAGAAGAGGAACGGAGAGACCTGGAGGGTGAGTACAGGTGAACGAGATCAGAGAGGTAGGCAGGACTAGATGAATGGACAGCATTGAAACAGAGGCAAGCAATTTTATACTTTATTCTTGCCTCGACTGGAAGCCAGTGTAAGGTATTGAGGTGGGGTTTGATGTGGTCTGTACGAGGGACTTTAAGGATTAACCGAGCTGCATTGTTCTGAACTTTCTGAAGTTTGTTGAGGAGGGTTTGATGACAGCCTACAAGTAAGGAATTGCAATAATCGATGCGAGACAGTACAAAAGCTGATACTAGAGTCTTGGTGGCTTCAACTGTGAGATAGTGACGAATGGCACTAATACGACGGAGTTCAAAGTTCACATTACGAATCAGAGTCATGACATGAGTGATCATAGTTAGTTGACAATCGAGGGTTACACCAAGGTTTTTAGCTGATTGACAGAAAGGGACGGTAGCATCGCCAATGACAAGAGAGTCAGGAAACTGAACAGAGGTGGAAGTTCTCTGAGTGGAAACAATCATTGCCTCAGTCTTATCTTCATTGAGTTTTAATTTATTGGAGGTCATCCAGGACTTGACATCTGAAACAGTATCCTGCATGGAAAAAACTAGATCATCAATTTCATTAGGTTTAGAAGACTTATGTAGTTGGGTATCATCAGCGAATGAGTGATGGAGAGCTGAATGCCTGGACATGACGTCTGAAAGAGGAGAAGTGTAGAGAACAAATAGAACAGGCCCCAGGACTGATCCCTGTGGTACACCACAGGAAACAGAGGCTGGGGCAGAGTTGATGTCCTGAATGGAAACAATCTGGGTAAGGTTAGAAAGATAAGAGGTGAACCAGCACAGAGAATCTCAGCACAGAGATATGAAATACACGAACTCAAAAGTGTTGGCATGTATGGTATGGATTTCATGGACCTTCCTTTTTTTCTAGTTGAGGGATGTCTGAAGCCATTGTAAACCCTCTCTTGATCCGCCGCCTCTCCAGTCGACTTCATAGAGAGAACATTTGCATAGGTATTGCGGGCTCCGTGCTACAAGGGAACAACATGATTTATGGCATTTTGGGGCGAGCTAATAGAACGTTAAATAAGAGAAGGGAGTGTTTACTAGGTAAGCTTATAAAGTGTCTCGAGCACAAAGCACTTATAATTAACTTATGCTTATTTAGCAGCTCCCATTTTCTGCCGTCGCTCACAGAGATTCAGACACAGACAGACAGGCAAATATATACACACGCATACACACACACGCACACACATAATATATTTTTTATATAAACACAACACATACATACGCACGCATAGACATTGATACATATTCACTAGAGATAGAGGGAGGGGGGGAGAGAGAGAGAGAGAGAGAGACAGAGAGAGAGAGAGAGAAAGAGAGGGAGAAAGAGTGGGAGAGAAAGAGAGGGAGAGGAGAGAGAGAGACAGAGGGAGAGAGAGAGAGAGGGAGAGAGAGAGAGAGACAGAGAGAGAGAGAGAGAGAGAGAGAGAGAGAGAGAGAGAGAGAGAGAGAGAGAGAGAGAGAGAGAGAGAGAGAGAGAGAGAGAGAGCAAAGGAGTTTTTAAGATAAGAATGGAAACAAATAGATTAACAAAAACCGAAAGAAAATATGTAGCAAAACAAACTTCTTGATAATGAGAAATCGAAAACTCTGCAGGCATTATTTATGCTGCTATTTGGAATAATAAGATTTCATCAGTTTCCGTGTGAGTACTTGTGCCAAAAGAAAATGGATCTTCTCCTAAACTGAACGTGTTTTCCCTGCATAATGTCGGATGCAAAAACAATTATGATCATATCCTACAGCCACACATGTTGTGAACGGAATTATTGAAATGTTGGAAAATGTTCCCCTCGCTTATTGACTTGCACTAACTACGTGGATTTGCATACCTTAAAACTCCTAATATGATAATACTAAAGAGTTGGCTACGTGTGAAAGAGCAAGGGCACCACTCTTAGACCAATATTACACATATTTAAGGTCTCTGTACATGTGAACATTTTTCACAATTTCCCCATGGCAACACAGCGATATCCACTCGTAATATGACCAGTAGAGGTGGGAGGGGGAAAACCGGTTTGAACCGAAAAAACGGTGCTAAGCTTTCGCGGTTCGAAAAACCGCTTCGAGTTGCTGTGAACCGTTTTTTTAACTGCAAAATGAAAGTAAGTTTTTCCTAGAATAACGCATTATTTTCGAAGAACAACACTGATTCTCAGCGCAGATTGGGTGTTTGTAAACCAAGAGTAGCTGTGTTCTAGTTTGTGGTGGTGCATGGCTTTGACTTTGACACTTTGACTGATTGTTGAGTTGAGTGTGTGTGTGTGTGTCATAAGCCATAAGTTTCGTGTGTGTGTGTGTGTGTGTGCGTGTGCGTGTGCGTGTGTGCGTGTGCGTGCGTGTGCGTGTGCGTGCGTGTGCGTGCGTGCGTGCGTGCGTGCGTGTGAATATTCTGACAAATAAATATGCGTTTGCATATGTGAAACTAGTGATGCGAGTACTGGTTAAAAAAAACCGGTTCGGTAAAACCGGTTCGAAGAGGGAAAACCGGATAAAAACCGGTTCAGATTTCTGAATCGGTCCTCAACTCTAATGACCAGCCTATCTCTGTGTTGCCATGCGGAAAAAGTGAAAAATGTTCACGTGTGCAGAGACACTTACGAGGGGTGAATGCCAGAACTGCCCATCTGTGCTCTGTATTCCTTTTGAGATAGACCGTTCTGGCAGACACCCCTCGCTTATAAAGTAAATGGGGGGAAACAATTGTATACACGTCTGGTTATGCAGTTGATGCAAATTTACGATCGTTTTGTTGTATCTGAGTAACTGCTACTATTTTCCTCTTTTCCCATAATTCTCCACGGAAGTTGTTGGCAGATGTAGCCGAAAATTAATTATGTGGGCGTCCAATATCCATGAAGCTAGTAGAGCCAGTGCCACAGGAAACCGTGGGGTCACACAGGGAAATATGAAAGAATAAGAAGACAGAGCCGTTTAAATGTTCCTCACGGTTCAGGCCAATGATAAAACAAGCGCGAAATCGCAATAGTTTGTGGCACGCGGTCTATTTTTACCACTCCAATCATGAGTCACCTCCCCTGGCTTTTCAATAATTTTAATCTGTAAACCAGAATGTTATCTCTGCACCATTTCGTAACTTTTTATATCTTTTGGAAAACATTTAAAACTATGTATCCTACTTATACTCATCAAAAGAAGCACCGCATACTCGTCGTGTCTGTTGTAGTGTCTGTGTTACGTATGTTTATTATTTTGTACGCTTTTAAAATACATCATTTTAAAGAGCGGCCTCTATTTGAAGTGTAGCCTCGATTTGAAGTGCGACAATTTTGTCAAGATGTGCGACAATTTTGGACCGACAGACAGACCGACCGACCGACCGACCGACAAAGTGAGTTATAGGTCAGCCACAAACAATAAATCTATAATATAATACGCTAAGGCCCGAAGTGCAAAAGAACGAAAAACCTCGGATACCGCGTAAATGTAGGACTTTTGCTGGCCATACGGTTCCAGAAGAACGCATTGGGACGCGATTCCGCTATGTCTGGTTCCATTTGTTTGCTTTTGAAAGTTGATTTTGAAGGCAAAATGCATGAAATGTCATTGAAATTTTGTGTCGTCTGCGACGCCCGAGCTATGTCGGAAATTGCCGAATCTACCTCGGAAAACACGAAGAATGCCGAACCTGTGTTTCGTAACTTCCGCCCTTTAATTTCTCAAGTACATGTTCTCATCTATCTGTACATTCCCACGCCCCCCCCCCCCCACCCTCTCTCTCTCTCTCTCTCTCTCTCTCTCTCTCTCTCTCTCTCTCTCTCTCTCTCTCTCTCTCTCTCTCTCTCTCTCTCTCTATCCTCTCTCTCTCCTCTCTCTCTCTCTCTCTCTCTCTCTCTCTCTCTCTCTCTCTCATCTCTCTCTCTCTCTTTCACGCGCGTGCTCTCTCTCTCTCTCTCTCTCTCTCTCCTTCTCTCTCTCTCTCTCTCTCTCTCCTCTCTCCTCCCCCTTCTCTCTCTCTCTCGTCTCTCTCTCTCTCTCCACTCTCTCTCTCTCTCTCTCTCTCTCGTTATATGTTTCCTTCTGTTTGTTTGTTTGTATGCATCCATGAGTGTGTGTATGCATTTTGTTTCATTCATCATTCACGCAAT
>CM065696.1:16677830-16685330 GCA_017654935.2 Phymorhynchus buccinoides
GATCCGTCTCTGGAACTTCCTTTGATCGGTGCCAGACTTTGGACGGTCCATGTTGCTAGTCAAAATACGGGGTGCTTTCTATTCCTCCACGTCTCTCTTTAAAAAAAACATCCAGTCGGAGAGACAAAGGCAGAAGAGTGAGAGGCAAAGCCACCATAGTGAATTTGGTTTCAATAGGTTTTTATTCACCAACAACACATACAGCAATTTATTCAAATATGAAATAGTGAGGAGATATTGTGAAATGAATAAGGGGAAGGAACTTCTCGTAATTAACTCCCTTTTTACCAAAGTTATTATGGCACCGATTCGCCTAGCAAAGTCTCTCTCTTTTACTTTGGTAAAAATGGAGTTAATTACGAGAAGTTCCTTCCCCTTATTCATTTCAATTGATACAAAGATGAATAATGGCATCAGCAAGCTTGAAGCTTATAATGTGCCCACTTTTACCATCGTAATGTGCATAATATGGCAGCTGGCAAAATACAACGCGCAAGTACTGTCATGCTTAACATGATTACATTTAAACACAATAAATCAGTTTCCAACATCGTCAAGGAAATTAAACAAGAAAACAAGGGCTAAAGTAGAAACTGACATTATTATTAACAAACAGCTGAAAGAATGAAAGTGAATTTATGTATCTCTGTCAGACACTCTGTCGTTTCCGTCTATGACTGCCAGATGGGACCATAGGGTGCAGCTGCTAATCTGAGCGACTGGCCGGGCTAGAATGTGTTTCTCAAGAAGCCAGGCAGTTTACTGAGGATACAATGCTGGGAGGTATCGTGTTTGTATTGTGGCCCAAGGCCAATGTACAATTAAACTTTCCGAGTTCCGAGTTCTCTCTCTCTCTCTCTCTCTCTCTCTCTCTCTCTCTCTCTCTCTCTCTCTCTCTCTCTCTCTCTCTCTCTCTCTCTCTCTCTCTCTCAAAGTTTATCAGCTTTCCAGAATTAGACATTTTCTTGATATCGACAGTCGTAAATTGTTTTCCAATGCTTATTACCCAGTCACATATTAGCAACTATGCCTCTACAGTAGGGGAATCATTCAGCTAGTGGAACAAATCTAAAACCTTTATTTAGTTTGCACAGGCGTGGTCTCAAATTGATCCTCCTGAAATCCTCGCCCCTTACTCATACTGACTAGCAGCACCTAGGAATTGAACCTCTATGGTGGAAACTTGAATATAACACAGCCATTTTAATGTTTGAAATAATGTCTGATTGTGCTCCTCCTACTTAACAAAAAAGTGTTTACGAATATTACAGTTATTCAAGCACAAAAAAGCTGTGAAAAGCACAAAACTATTTTCAGTAGTTTGCATCGTTGAATTTATTCTTTAAAAATGTCTCAATACACGTTAACATTTTCCCACTTTTCCCCATGGCAACACAGTGATAATTATTATTATGCCAGTTGTAAGATTACTTGCGCATCACTGTGTTGACATGGGAAAAGAGTGAACCAATATCAACGTGTACTGAGACCGTTACGAGAATAACTGCTCCTGGATAGGGATCAAACAGCAAATTAATATAGTGCAAAGAGAGAACGGGTCGCAACAAGTGATACTTTGGGAGAAATAACAAATTTTTTTTTTTTAAACGAGAGAGAAAAGCAGACACCCAGATATCTAAGAAAGGGCAGAAGTCAACATGCCAATGACGATGGGCTGCTTAGATGGAGGTAAAGGCCTTAGCGCTTAACGCCAGGCGGCGTTTCGTTGGAAGGCAGTTTCCTAGCGAGGCCAAACTCACTCTCGCTTTCTTTCTGTTTTTCTTCCTCACTTTCTCTCTTTCTCTCTCTCTCTCTCCTCTCTCTCTCTCTCTCTCTCTCTCTCTCTCTCTCTCTCTCTCTCTCTCATTCCTTTTTAATAGGCATCGCCTAAAATCTTTATCTGTTTTAAATTAAGTTTTTCAGTGTTCAGTGTTCTCTCCCCCCCCCCCCCCCCCCGCCCTCTCTCTCTCTCTCTCTCTCTCTCTCTCTCTCTCTCTCTCTCTCTCTCTCTCTCTCTCTCTCTCTCTCGCTCTCTCTCTCGGTGATCTCCCTTGTCAGGTTAGCCGACAAGACAGCTTTTGACTCGTTCTCCCCCAAATCGCCTGTTATCTGAAGCAAACCGTTCAACCATGCCAATAAAAGGATGGCCTCGTGTTTTAGAATGCATGCTGAACAATGTGCTACAAGAAAATACGCTGTCTTCTTACAAACTGGAAGCCAGAGGGAAATTCACTGTCGTGGTGCTCAGACTGACTGCTCCTGCTGACGACAGGCCAATGGCGGCCACTGAAAACCGACACACTGCAGTGTATCGACGTAAGGTCATTCGCAATTGAACAGGGACAGACAGAGGGCAGCAACATTCCGACAGAATTTAAAGGCAAGTCCATCTTCTCCTTCTGCTTTGTTCATGCCTACCCCACCCAGCCCTGTCTATGGTGTTGAGGATGGCATTGAAGCAGACGACAGTAGGCCTACATCTGCCTGTGGTGTGAATGTCCCCGCCTCCGCTTTGTCAAAGTGTGCCAGTGGTACGCAAGACAGACACACAGAACGAATCAACATGACACAGAAAATTACGAAACAAGCAGTGACGTTAGAGCAAGAAGAAAACTTTAATATCAACACTGAATATGTCGACGACACGAAGTTGAATGACGCGAGTGGGCCCGACAACGAACATGCTGATACCTCCATTCCCACTACGTGTGATACATCTGAGAAAGCTGGTACAGAAAGCAACGCACACAGTATTTCTCCGGACAACCCGTGGCTACAGATACTTGAGGCCCTTCAGGAAAACACCGGGAAAATGAAGCGTGATTTTCGTGAAACCTGGGGCGGTATGAAAGAGGACGGCAGCAGTGAACCTGGAACACCCGTCAATGCAAATCTCCATACTTAGTGGCACTGTGCACGGAGAACTTCAGTGATCGTGTTTATTGCAAAATAATTCGAAGTCTACTTCCGTGATCTGGAATCCAAATCGCGATGAATCTTTGTGAAAGAAATTGATATTCGGATAATTATCTTGTTTCTGTCCATCCACTTGCTTTCAGGGCTTCTGTAAAAGCTAAAGGCAATAAACTCCCTTTGTCTTTGTAATCCCCCCCCCCTCTCTCTCTCTCTCTCTCTCTCTCTCTCTCTCTCTCTCTCTCTCTCTCTCTCTCTCTCTCTCATTCTCTCTCTCTCTTCTCTCTCTCTAAGCTCAGCTTAATCAATAAAAGTTTTGGATTTGCATTGGATTGGATCTCTCTCTCTCTCTCTCTCTCTCTCTCTCTCTTCTCTCTCTCTCTCTCTCTCTCTCTCTCTCTCTCTCTCTCTCTCTCTCTCTCTCTCTAAGACCTAATCAATAAAAGTTTTTGGATTTGGATTGGATTGGATCTCTTCTCTCTCTCTCTCTCTCTCTCTCTCTCTCTCTCTCTCTCTCTCTCTCTCTCTCTCTCTCTCTCTCTCTCTCTCTCTCTCTCTCTCTCTCTCTCTCTCTCGCTCTCTCTCTCAGCAAAAAAACAACCCACAAAGATTCTGGCTTCTTTAACAAGGGAAGTAAAAATGAATGATAAGCCACGAGAGTAATTTCCAGTCCGACCAACACAAAGCCTCAGTTCGGAATCTTTGTGACGGTGAACTAGGAGCACTAAATACTGTATTCCGATAACTACCTGGGGTTGTGTTTTTTTATAAGGTCAGGAATGCTGTTTAGTTCTAGACTAATCCTTGCCTCAGTTTCTGCGACCTTCTTGAGACAAAGGGTGCAAACAAACGAGTTTCGTGCATGCGCTTTCTTTATTTGTATTGTTATTTAAGCAGCGGTATATACGCGTATGTGTGTGTTTTTTGTTTTGCTTTGTTTGTGTGTGTGTGTGTGTGTGTGTGTGTGTGTGTGTGTGTGTTTGTGTGTGTGTGTGTGTGGGGGGGGGGGTGTTTGTGCGCTTTTGTTTTGCTTTTTTTAAAATTTAAGCAGCGGTGTACATGCGAATGTGTGTGTGTGTGTGTGTGTGTGTGCGTGTGTGTGCGTGTGTGTGTGCGCGCGCGCGCGTGTATGCGTGTGTTTGGGGGTGGGGGGTGGGGTTGTGTGCATGTGTGTTGTGTGTGTGTTTGTGTGTGTGTGTGTGCTTTGTGTGCTTTGTGTGTGTGTGTGTGTGTGTGTGTGTGCTTTGTGTGTGTGTGCTTTGTGTGTGTGTGTGTGTGTGTGTGTGTGTGTGTGCGTGCGTGCGTGCGTGCGTGTGCGTGTGTTTGAGTAAGTGTGTGTGTGTGCACGCGCGGGAGGAGGGGAGTGGGGCGGGTAAGGGGACCTAGCAGCATTTGAAGTATTCCTGCGGTAAAATAAGAAGAGAAAAAAACGCAAAAACAAACAAACACAAGGGCATCGCCGAGCGGCAGATATGTCCTTTGCCGGCTACGCCCTGTACCTGCCCCGCTCTGTACCTCCCTTCCCCCTCACATCTTAGGCCCCCGTCCTCCTTGTGTCCTCTGGGTCATACACTTATACACCCTTGACTGGGTGCGAATCCTTCTCCGGGATGCACACCCTTAATTGTTGGTGTGTACACCCTTAACACTGAGACATGTCTTCCGCTCGGCGACTTTTTAGCCCCACGTGGCACATTTTGTGCTACGATGTTTTTTACTTTTATCATTAGACCCCCTCCTTTACCGGGATGCACACCCTTAATCAATGGGGTGTACACCCTTAACTCGGAGACATGTCTGCCGCTCGGCGACATTAAGAAATCCCACGTGGCATAATTTGTACAGCAATGTCTTCTACTCTTCATGTTACACCCACACACAAAATGTGGAGTGATTCTATACAGTATTTCACGAAATATCGAAGGGTGAAGAAAAACAGAAACTTGTCTGCCGCTAGGTGACATTGTATTTCCGAGGGATAATTTATGTACGAATGTGATATACTCCACGTCTCACATCCTCACACAAAATGTGAAAGGATTTTGTCTGCTAGTGCACGAGATACAGCTTGGACAAGAAATATATAGCGCAAAGAAGGAAATTTCGGTTTTTAAGGTCACACTTCAAGGTCAAGGTCAGCATAGCAATGCTTTATGCTCGGATATTTTATATTCTAGGTTATACAGTACCTCACACAATCTGAAGCGCTTCTGTCAAGTAAACATGTGGAAAATATGGCTTAAAACCCAATGTTTAGACCCCTACCACATTCAAGGCCTACCGATCTCCCTGACCTTGACTTTGACCTTAATAGGTATGCCATCATTAGAACAGCCATAAGCTAAAGTACCTACATGTCAAATTTGACAACTCTAAGACCAACGGTGTGGAAGTTATGGCCCCTTAAATATTTTCGGTTTTCAAGGTCGTACGCCAAGGTCAAGGTCACGACGGCGACAATTTATGCGCGGATGCCTTCCGCTCATGGTGACACACCACCACACAAAATGTGAAGCGATTCTGTCAAGCGGTTCGTGATATATCGTTGGGACAGTCAGAAAAAAAAGGGGAAAAAAAGAAGAAACATACACGAACGAAAACAGACTCCTTTGCGATCGTAGATCGGCAAAGGAAAAAACAACACCTATAGCCAAGGCAAGGCAAGGTTTATTTCATTACTCACTTGGGGGACATCAATATAAAATAAAGAAAAGAACCAACTACACAATTGATTTGATGAAATATAGATTTTGCCCCCTCTTCGCATTCCCTTGGTGAGCGGTAAATCCAGTCGTGACAACAGACTACTTGCATGGAGAGGTAGGTGGGGAGCTGAAGTGGAGGATTCACTGGGTATTTGATGTTCAACAAAATTGCGTAACATCGCTCAAAATACATCCAGATCGTCAAAGAAAAAAAACAAATATATAAGTGCGCTCATGCACGCTCATATGGACGAACACACCCATACCGACCACACCTACCCGTTTCTGTGTGTCTCTCTGTCTGTTTCCGTCTGTCTGTCTGTATGTGTGTATGTCTCTCTCTTTCTCGCTATCTATGTCTCACTGTCTCTGTCTCTGCTTCTGTCTTTTATGATGACAAAATAAAAGTTGAGTTGAGTTGAGTTGAGTTGTCTGTATGAATCTCTCTCTCTCTCTCTCTCTCTCTCTCTCTCTCTCTCTCTCTCTCTCTCTCTCTCTCTCTCTCTCTCTCTCTCTCTCTCTCTCTCTCTCTCTCTCTCTCTCTCTCTCTCTCTCTCTCTCTCTCTCTCTCTCTCTCTCTCTCTCTCTCTGTCTCTGTCTCTCTCTCTCTCTCTCTCTCTCTCTCTCTCTCTCTCTCTCTCTCTCTCTCTCTCTCTCTCTCTCTCTCTCTCTCTCTCTCTCTCTCTCTCTCTGTCTCTGTCTCTGTCTCTTCTCTCTCTCTCTCTCTCTCTCTCTCTCTCTCTCTCTCTCTCTCTCTCTCTCAGTCTCCCTCCCCCCCCTCCCCTCCCCTCCCTTCCCGCGCGCCTGTGTGCGTGCGTGTGCGCGCGCGTGTGTGTTTGTGCGTGCGCGCGCGCGTGTGTGTGTGTGTGCGTGCGTGCGAGTGTATATGCGTGCGTGCGCGCGCGCGTGTGTGCGTGCGTGCGTGCGTGCGTGCGTGTGTGTGTGCGCGCGCGCGCGCGTGTGTGTGCTTTCAAGATTGCGCAAGGCAAAACTGCGCGCTATTCTTTACTCTCTTGTACTGATGATGACATGTCTCCATGATGCAACAATGTTGCACCCCTACCACAGGTAAACTAAACGGACTGCTCAGCAACATCACACACACACACACACACACACACACACACACACACACACACACACTCTCTCTCTCTCTCTCTCTCTCTCTCTCTCTCTCTCTCTCTCTCTCTCTCTCTCTCTCTCTCTCTCTCTCTCTCTCTCTCTCTCAAAATGCATGATCTTCTCCAACGAAATAACACGGACAGACATACATACATAATTAGTATACAGATGTTTCATTGCTTAGCGCGCAAGTCAGCTTTAAGCGTCATTTGTTACGTGCTCTGTGAAGTAACTATCGTGTTGTAGGCCTATCAGCAAAGACATTGCTCAAAAACAAAGCAGAGCAAATAGAGTAACAAGGGGGGTTGCGTACCCCTCAGAATGACGCAATCAATGACGCAAGCATGACGAATGACTGAGATGAGATTATCGTCCATTTGGTCGGAGACCCGTATGGACGATTTTCCTGAAGATTGGGTCTTCTTGTTGAGAAAAGCATGACGCGATTTCTCTACAATATCTACGATATCAAGGGGGGTGGGGTTGGGGGTGGGGGTACTCGACCAACGCGCAGACCTGTTAGTACTCTAAATAAAATTAACCCTTTATTTCTAGGTTTTTTTAATTAGATGAAATCGCTAAGAAGGTTGAGGGGTGGGGGATGGATTGAAGGGGGAGTGGGGGGGGGGGGTATGTTGGAAAGGGATTATTCGTTAAAAAAAGAAGGTTATTTGAATGCTAAAGTCTGTTTAACTCATTCGCATCGCGGATATCGCAACGAAAAACTCACAAATCACTCCAGCCATACACACAGACATAA
>CM065696.1:16690330-16695330 GCA_017654935.2 Phymorhynchus buccinoides
TAGGGTTGGAGGAGATAGCGTTTGGGGTCAGTTTAGTGACAGTTTGATAGGTTAGTAGGCAAAAAAAGGTAAATATTCACCCAACGTGCACATGACTCATGACTGTGATCTAGGTCATTTCCATGTTTGGACCACTTGTACTGCTTCCGGTAGCGGTATTGAACCTCGTCTTTCGATAGATTAACCACCACAGCACCAAGCTGGGGACTGTCTGAGGTACACTCCAGCAGGTCTGTAGAATGACAAACAGGTTCCCCAGTAGAGTATTATCAATTATTCATGTGGACCAAGCGTTGCACTGGGACAAGCGGGCGGACGTACCATTCATTGTTGTATGCATAGAAGCTCTAAAGGTAAGGAGCCTCGTGGTTAGATGAATGGTAGTCCCTGTGCTGTTCTTTGATGAATTGTTGGGATTGAACTAGTAAGTCTTGATGATTAAGTTGTGAGAAGAAGAAGAAGAAGAAGAAGAAGAAGAAGAAGAAGAAGAAGAAGAAGAAGAAGAAGAAGAAGAAGAAGGAGGGGGAGAAGGGGAAGGGGAAGTAGGAGGCGGAAGAAGAAAAACAATGAAGAAGTAGAAGGAGGAGAAGAAGGAGGAAGAGAATGAAGAAGAAGAAGGAGGAGGAGGAGGAAGAGGACGAGAAGGAGAAGGATGAGGAGGAGGAAGAAGAAGAAGAAGAAAGAGAAGAACAAGAAGAAGAAGAATAAGAAGAAGAAGAAGACAGCGCGCATGTGCGTGTATGCGTGCGCGTACGCGCGCGTGCGTGTGGTCAAGGCTACGAGTGTAGCTGTAAGTCTTATTTTTTTTTAAAGCCATTAACCTTTAAAAAGCACTTTTTTCTGAAATGTTGACAACGTGAGGCAATCTTGTATTATTGTACTGCTTTGTTGGCATTCAACATTTTAACAAAAAAGGTCAAAGATGTGGAAAATAAGAAACAAACTCTAAAAATCAACAAATCATAGTCTTCCTGGAAAATACGTGGTGTAAGAAAAGATTGGTATTTGAAACTGCTCTCTCTTCTTCAAGCAAAACAAAAACGCTGGTTTTAAAGGTGGACCCTGACGGATGAGTATCTGCAAGGAACACGTCGAGATCACCAGAAAGGCAGCCTTTTCAAGGATCGGAACACTCACTTTGCTCTGGTTTCCTAGAAATCAAACCGTCAAAACGGCGATTCCTCCTTGGCGGAGGTGCCGGAGAGAGAAGCCATTTTGGATGGGGTGGGTGGGGGCCAAACCCATTGTGGTTGAAGGGTTTTCTTTTTAGTAGAGCAGTAAAATAAAAATGAAGCTATTTTCCTTTGTTGTGAGCGAAACTCTTTTAGATAAACTGCATATAATTTTAGAAACGATAAATAAAAAGGCTTGTATTGCGAAAAAATCGTGCAAACAATTTGGTCGCCATTACAAAAGAGACGACACACGCCTTTTCTTTCAGTGACATAATTTGACTTACAGCACCTCCGCCAAGGATAAATCGCCGATTTGACGGTTTGATTTCTAGGAAACCAGAGCAAAGTGAATGTTGCGATCTCTGTAAATGGTGTTTTCGTGATGATCTCGATGTGTTTCATGCAAAAATCCATCCGTCAGGGTCCACCTTTAAAAGCACAAATACTCTGTTTTTAACTAGGCCTACTACTGTTCAACCTGATTAAAATTTAAAAAAAGTATATTCACCACAGAAAATAATGCAAGAAAAGAATTCAGGGATAATTACGTTGCGACGAAAAGCATCACATTGCCTCAGTTTAGCGTCTCACCTTTTAACATTACAAGGTACACAGCCCAGTCATTAGATAGGGGAAGACGGGGTAAAAAGCGCATGGGCGGGTAAGAAGCCCACCCCAATTATCTCATGAAATGAAGCAAATTTCAGTCTCATTTTGCCCATGAGACGAGCATTCGTCTCATGGGCAAATTTGACTGAAATTTTCTTTATTTCATGAGATAATTGGGGTGGGCTTCTTACCCGCCCATGCGCTTTTTACCCCGTCTTCCCCTACGTAAGAAATCAGAGAAGAAACATATAAAAAGACAAACAAAATAAAGCTAACTAATACAAAGGGAAATTCAACGGTTGGTTAAAAAGTAAGTGTCCGAGACCAACGAACTTACAAAGCCCGCCAGAACGTTTTGCTTGCATGTATAAGCGAGTGCGAGAGAGAGAGAGAGAGAGAGAGAGAGAGAGAGAGAGAGAGAGAGAGAGAGAGAGAGAGAGAGAGAGAGAGAGAGAGAGAGAGAGAGAGAGAGAGAGAGAGAGAGAGAGAGAGAGAGAGAGAGAGAGAGAGAGAGAGAGAGAGAGAGAGAGAGAGAGAGAGAGAGAGAGAGAGAGAGAGAGAGAGAGAGAGAGAGAGAGAGAGAGAGAGAGAGAGAGACAGACAGACAGACAGACAGACAGACAGACAGAGATGGGGGAAGAAAGACAGAGAGAGAGAGAGAGAGAGGAGAGATAGACAGAGACAGAGAGAGAGAGACAGAGAGAGAGAGAGAGAGACCGACAGACAGACACATATAAACAGAGACACAGAGACAGACAGAAAGGGAGAAAGAGAAAGAGAGACAGAGAGAGGCTCAAAACAGGAGGAATCAAAATCGCTAAACTCAGCCAGACACACAAAAGGAAAAAAAAGAAGAACTTGGAAAAAGCAAACAAAAAAACTTTCCTTCTGGACCCATACATAGTTGACTAGTTGACAAAGCTCTTAACGAGAAACGCTGTGTCCATTATTCTGCATGGGTGAGCCCACAGCAGCAAGTTGTATCTCATCATGTCTCACCACTCACTGGTAACGGCCAGCCATGCTGCATACGGTTCGATTCAGTGCGATCCGATTTTAACATTATTTTGTTAAGCGGGATTCAAAGCGAAGAGAAAGGTGGCAGAGCGGTTAAGACGTTCGCCTTGCCCAAATGTACGTAATGCGTGACTGCAGCGTGAGTGACCCGGGTTCGAATCCCGGCCTCCTTGCCCTTTCTTTCTAATTTGACAGGAAAATCGAACTGAACGTCGAGTCCTTTGGATGGGGATTTGGTTTAAATATTTTTGTTTGTGGCACAAGCCACAAACCTATTACTCACTCACTTTGTCGGTCTGTCGGTCGGTCCAAAATTGTCGCACGCCACAAATGATTGCGAATCCGCGCTTGTTTTATTCAGATCAACAGGGCACATACACATCAACACATTGTCAACATAAATGAGCAGCAACAAGCTTGAAGCTTATAGTGTATGATGACTGGATGGGGACTTAAAGCTAGTCGGACCCGTGCGCTTTACGGAAGTAAAAATCCCACGGCAGTTGAAAGTCGGTAAGAGCAGGGAGACATCCCGCTGCCTGGTATGGCCAAACTTATAGCTAGGTTTTCCAAGTGTGCCCACACCCCCTCCTCACCCTGTGCCCCTGTGGTTTCGTAAAAATGGGTAGGCGCTGCACTTGCGGCGACGCGCTCTCCGGGAGAGAGCAGCCCGAAAGTCACAGAGATAAGTCTCTGTGACTAGAATATACCAAATACCCCAAAATACGTGACATTCTTCTGTCTACATGAATCTGATGAAATCCTACTAGTTATGTTCACTATGTTTGTAGTCTCCCGTACACGAATCTGTTAAAATAATATTCTTTTTGTGTCGGATATTTTTTTTATTTGATTCGTGTATTGCGGTCTGTATGAGTATTCTGAACGAAAATAGTAGAGTTATTTTTGTAGACGGAAGTATTTCATATGAATCATGACTCACAGACATCGTCACATTCGTATCGCAGTGGGGTCAAATCGTATTCTAATCCCACAAAGTCATTGTCTCCAAGCAAGTGAAGAAATTTGTATGCGAGTGCGGATGGCCCTTCACACAACCACTGTCGTAAAGTTTGCACAAAGAAGGTGACATTCGAAGAACTGGAGACAAGAGGCAAAGTTTTACCCTTTCACAACTTTTTTCCAATAAGGTTACTTGCGACCCACCCACCACCACGAAAGGGACATTAAGTCGCTGGGCGAGTTTCTCAAAAAGAGGCTTGGAAATTCAAAAATCTCATTTTGGGTCAATTTTGAGTTATGTGTTTTTTTCGTGTTCTCTAACATCTTATCTTTCACATTTATAAAGGATAATCTTTTAAATGGTCTTATAAGTGTTTTCAAATGGGTAGGTCAATACATTTTCTTCAGTTCGGTTAGACTGTAGACTGCGTTTTCTCAAAATGGCCGACGCTCACCCTACTAACTTTAAATGCTCATAACTCTGGAACGGAATTGTGTTTTTTTACAAAAATGGCTCTTGTATTATTAGAAATAGAATTGTCTGAAGTTGTCAAATGTATAATTATCTCAGAATGGTCAGTTTGACACTTAATGTCCCTTTCGTGGTGCTGGGTTACATATTAATTTTGTTATGTGGTGTAAGCTTGCCTGTGCCTGTATTTCAGTGAATAGGATCTTATAGAAGAAATGTAATTGTATTGCAATGCATAGCTTTTTTTTTATAAATTTCAAACAGGCTGTGGTATTTCCCCCTGCTCTTAAGGTCTCAGTACACGTGAACATTTTTCACTCTTTCCTCATGGCAACACAGTGATTGGACAGTCACAATATGAAATGAATAAGGGGAAGGAACTTCTCGTAATTAACTCCCTTTTTACCAGAGTTATTTATGGCACCGACTCGCCTAGCAAAGTGAAAACTAGTTGCCACAACAATACAGAACCTAGTTCATCCTCGGTGCCATAAATAACTTTGGTAAAAAAGGGAGTTAATTACGAGAAGTTCCTTCCCCTTATTCATTTCACTATATCCTCTCTCTTAGGTTCCCTGTTTCATATTTGCTTTAGTCACAATATGACTCGCATTTCGCTGAGTTCAATGGTAAAAGAGTGCGAAAATGTTCACATATACAGAGAGTGAAAAATGTTCACGTGTATTGTTGACTTTTAAACAAGTGGCATAAACGCTGACTGTATGAAGCTGTAGATTATCATCACGATAAAGGTTACCCGATCT
>CM065696.1:16717830-16722830 GCA_017654935.2 Phymorhynchus buccinoides
CAAAAATGATAAAAAGAAATTAAGAGTCATGTGGAGCTAAGTGAAGTCGGTAGAATGAAGTTTTCTTTGGTGCCACCATTATACCTGTATGTCTTATAGATTACAAACGGCAGGACCGTCGCCAAACGTTAATGAACAACCCACGTAGTGCATCACTGAGAGAGAGAGAGAGAGAGAGAGAGAGAGAGAGAGAGAGAGAGAGAGAGAGAGAGAGAGAGAGAGAGAGAGAGAGAGAGAGAGAGAGAGACAGAGAGAGAGAGACAGACACAGACAGAGAGAGAGAGACAGACAGACAGACAGAACACAGAGAGAGAGAGTCAATATAGTAAAATAAATCATATTTTGTACAATAAATGAGAGAGAGAGAGAGAGAGAGAGAGAGAGAGAGAGAGAGAGAGAGAGAGATAGAGAGAGAGAGAGAGAGAGACATAGAGAGGGAGAGAGAGAGAGATAAAGAGAGAGATAAAGAGAGAGTGAGAGAGGGAAAGAGAGGGAGAGAGAGAGAGAGGGGGGGAGAGAGAGAGGGGGGGGGAGGAACGAACTTTTTTTAATTGGACTTTTTTCCACATTATTTCACAAGGGAACAAAGCAAATGAGAGGCAACAAGCAAATAAAAACGTCAAGAAGACAAACGAACAGACCAAGACGACAAACACATTTGTACACAACTATGCCATGGAAGGTATTACAAAATGTTAGCACCAAATCTTGAGAAAACAGTGTATCCCATCACCACGTGGAGTAAATAAAACAAAGAGCTCAGCATTGCAAATTGTGAGTTCCAAGCTCTGGACAAACAGGTATTATTAATCATCATATTCAAAAAGTTTTCAAATCACATGATCGGTCATATATCCAACAGTATCAGTATCAACAACAAACACAAACACTACACCCACCCTGTTATAACTCCATCTTAGTTGTCTCTAAAGCCGGCGACAGACTATGCGACTGCCTCATGTGACTCGATCAGGTCGTGACGTTTCACCTCATTTGCATACCTTGCTGCTCGATCAGTCTGACTCAGTCGGGCCCAGTCAGGTGACAGGGCCGAATAGGGCGGGTTCTAAATTTCACTGATCGAGTCTGATCGAGTCAGGTGGCTTGTGACCTCTTTTGTGCGGGAAACAAAATGTGGTCAACGTCACGACCTGATCGAGTCATATGAGGCAGTCGCATAGTCTGTCTCCAGCTTTAGAGGCACCATTGCAAATTGTACTTTGTTTTCCATTATTCCAGGAGCCTGATTTCGTAGTCAACATTGGGGAGGACGGACTTTGCGCTCGTGTGAATTAACATTGAACCCTGATTCGTTTTCTGGTACCTAGAGAGATTTTGTAACAAGTAGATAATGGTCGACCTATGGCGATATTAAACCCGCCAGAGGGCAGTCAATGCGCTAGGGGCTTATCACGCGATTTTCTTACTTGGGCGTAGTAAGAGAGAGTGAGATGGTAGGACCACTCACTCTAGTAAGAGAGAGAGAGATGGTAGTACTAGTAAGAGAGAGAGAGCGTAGTAAGAGAGAGAGAGATGGTAGGACTACTCACTCTAGTAAGAGAGAGAGAGATGGTAGGACTAGTAAGAGAGAGAGCGTAGTAAGAGAGAGAGAGATGGTAGGACTACTCACTCTAGTAAGAGAGAGAGAGATGGTAGGACTAGTAGAGAGAGAGAGCGTAGTAAGAGAGAGAGAGATGGTAGGACTACTCACTCTAGTAAGAGAGAGAGAGATGGTAGGACTAGTAAGAGAGAGAGAGCGTAGTAAGAGAGAGAGAGATGGTAGGACTACTCACTCTAGTAAGAGAGAGAGAGAGATGGTAGGACTAGTAAGAGAGAGAGAGCGTAGTAGAGAGAGAGAGAGATGGTAAGACTACTCACTCTAGTAAGAGAGAGAGAGATGGTAGGACTAGTAAGAGAGAGAGAGCGTAATAAGAGAGAGAGATGGTAGGACTACTCACTCTAGTAAGAGAGAGAGAGATGGTAGGACTAGTAAGAGAGAGAGAGCGTAGTAAGAGAGAGAGAGATGGTAGGACTACTCACTCTAGTAAGAGAGAGAGAGATGGTAGGACTAGTAAGAGAGAGAGAGCGTAATAAGAGAGAGAGAGATGGTAGGACTACTCACTCTAGTAAGAGAGAGAGAGATGGTAGTACTAGTAAGAGAGAGAGAGCGTAGTAAGAGAGAGAGAGATGGTAGGACTACTCACTCTAGTAAGAGAGAGAGAGATGGTAGGACTAGTAAGAGAGAGAGAGCGTAATAAGAGAGAGAGATGGTAGGACTACTCACTCTAGTAAGAGAGAGAGAGATGGTAGTACTAGTAAGAGAGAGAGAGCGTAGTAAGAGAGAGAGAGATGGTAGGACTACTCACTCTAGTAAGAGAGAGAGAGATGGTAGGACTAGTAAGAGAGAGAGCGTAGTAAGAGAGAGAGAGATGGTAGGACTACTCACTCTAGTAAGAGAGAGAGAGATGGTAGGACTAGTAAGAGAGAGAGAGCGTAATAAGAGAGAGAGATGGTAGGACTACTCACTCTAGTAAGAGAGAGAGAGATGGTAGTACTAGTAAGAGAGAGAGAGCGTAGTAAGAGAGAGAGAGAGATGGTAAGACTACTCACTCTAGTAAGAGAGAGAGAGATGGTAGGACTAGTAAGAGAGAGAGAGCGTAATAAGAGAGAGAGATGGTAGGACTACTCACTCTAGTAAGAGAGAGAGAGATGGTAGGACTAGTAAGAGAGAGAGAGCGTAGTAAGAGAGAGAGAGATGGTAGGACTACTCACTCTAGTAAGAGAGAGAGAGATGGTAGGACTAGTAAGAGAGAGAGAGCGTAATAAGAGAGAGAGATGGTAGGACTACTCACTCTAGTAAGAGAGAGAGAGATGGTAGTACTAGTAAGAGAGAGAGAGCGTAGTAAGAGAGAGAGAGATGGTAGGACTACTCACTCTAGTAAGAGAGAGAGAGATGGTAGGACTAGTAAGAGAGAGAGAGCGTAGTAAGAGAGAGAGAGATGGTAGGACTACTCACTCTAGTAAGAGAGAGAGAGATGGTAGGACTAGTAAGAGAGAGAGAGCGTAGTAAGAGAGAGAGAGATGGTAGGACTACTCACTCTAGTAAGAGAGAGAGAGAGATGGTAGGACTAGTAAGAGAGAGAGAGCGTAGTAAGAGAGAGAGAGAGATGGTAAGACTACTCACTCTAGTAAGAGAGAGAGAGATGGTAGGACTAGTAAGAGAGAGAGAGCGTAATAAGAGAGAGAGATGGTAGGACTACTCACTCTAGTAAGAGAGAGAGAGATGGTAGGACTAGTAAGAGAGAGAGAGCGTAGTAAGAGAGAGAGAGATGGTAGGACTACTCACTCTAGTAAGAGAGAGAGAGAGATGGTAGGACTACTCACTCTAGTAAGAGAGAGAGAGATGGTAGGACTAGTAAGAGAGAGAGAGCGTAGTAAGAGAGAGAGAGATGGTAGGACTACTCACTGTCTCTCTCATTTTCTTTATCCCCAACTAACAATATAGAGAGGATTAGCCCCACACGAGCGTCATGCCCTCTGGCGTGAAAAACATCGCACTAAGTCTCTGATTAGTTAATCGTCACTAATAATACGGCAAACGAATGTAGAACTGTTCCATAGGGGCTTCCCCCGACCTTATAGAAGAAGAAAACGTGTATAACTTATTAGGTATTAGGTACTTTATAGTCACAGAGGCATCTCTGTGAAATTCGGGTTGCTGCCACCTGGAGAACGTGTCGCGGCCAGAGGCGCGCCACCCATTTTTTATTATTTTTGGCATGCGATTTGGTTTAAACGTTTTTTTATTCAACAATGTCAAATTATAAACAATAACGAAGTAACTGGGTAACAACAAGCATATAGCTTATAACGTACCCGTACACAATACATTACATATAATTCAAATGACGGAAGGTGTGTTCTCACCAATTAGAAAATATTATTTCAATATTTAGAAACATTATTCACAAACTAACAAGCAAAGTGAACAAAATAGAAAAACCAGAAAAGAAATAAGTCACATTTTGGAAAAATCACCACCAAAAAAAAAAAGAAAGGAAGGAGGAAAACAAAAGGGGGATTGAGAGACAAATTAATCAACAATTTGATGACTCAATATGACACTCATTAAAACATCCCACAAAAGTAATTACAACCATATTTACATATCTAGAACAAGTTATTCAATCAATTAGACCAACATAGAGGTGCTCCTGCGCTTTCACACAAAAATGATTGGAATGTTTGATTTGACATGATAATTGAAAACAGTTTAGAAATAAGTTTAAAACCGATTCGAACCAGAAATGAAGAGATGTACAGTTTCAAATATTAATATGTTGGTTTCATATGGAAGATTTTGCCTACCACACAAGAGAATGTCACAGTTAAGATAATCAGGAGAAAGGTTAAATAAGGTGTTAGCACGAACAACATTAAACAGGGGGCATGCTAAGAGATAATGCTCAGCTGTTTCGCGTACAAAGCCACAAGTGCAACCTGGATCATCCAATAAATGACGGGTGAGTAAATCATAATTCAAGTCACTAATGCCAAGGCGAAGACGACAGTGCAACATTTGTTCTTTGCGGTTGCCAAAATAGAAATATGCAGGTATAACAGTGTCTTGTGCTGATATGCGATTTGTTGTGTGATTGACGAGGAAGGAAAGGGTGGTGTGTGTGGTTGGGGAGGGGGGGGGGGAGGGGGATTAAATTTGGACAAAATCACAACTTTATCAATGCCACTGGGTTTAACGTGTGCTAAGTGCATGGGCACACGGGACATCGGTTTATCATCTCATCCGAAAGACTCCACATTCAGACCGTAAGGCCTAGTGCAAAGTGAGAGGACAAATCCCCTGTGGCCCTGTATATTCTACCCTTGTTCCGACCTGGTATGCTTACAGTTACATGTCGAACATTTTTTTGGTTTTAATATACAGATAGTGGGTCGGTCCTGGAGGTACCGCATTACAAAGAACCGAATCAATAATATGT
>CM065696.1:16727830-16730330 GCA_017654935.2 Phymorhynchus buccinoides
AGAGAAGTAAGGAAAGAAAGGTTAACAGAAAAGAAAGAGAAAGAAAGAAAGAGAAGTAAGGAAAGAAAGGTTAACAGAAAAGAAAGAGAAAGAAAGAAAGAGAAGTAAGGAAAGAAAGGTTAACAGAAAAGAAAGAGAAAGAAAGAAAGAGAAAGTAAGGAAAGAAAGGTTAACAGAAAGAAAGAGAAGTAAGGAAAGAAAGGTTAACATAAAAGAAAGAGAAAGAAAGAGAAGTAAGGAAAGAAAGGTTAACAGAAAAGAAAGAGAAAGAAAGAGAAGTAAGGAAAGAAAGGTTAACAGAAAAGAAAGAGAAAGAAAGAAAGAGAAGTAAGGAAAGAAAGGTTAACAGAAAAGAAAGAGAAAGAAAGAAAGAGAAGTAAGGAAAGAAAGGTTAACAGAAAACAAAGAGAAGTAAGGAAAGAAAGGTTAACAGAAAAGAAAGAGAAATAAATAAACAAAAAGAAAGTTCAACGGAAAGGAAGAAAGAGAAAAGAAAAAAAGAAAAGAAAGAAAGACATGGGAAGAAAAAAAAAGGAACTAAGAAAACGAACGGAAGAGTTCTAGAAAGAAACTGAGACAAGACAACAAATAAACCAACAAACAAAGAACAAACATAGATAATCGAAAAGAGAAGCGGGTCTGTGCTGATAAGTGGCCCAGTCAGGCGATCGGCATTTGAATACCATCGTGCATCGATTATCGATCTGTCCCAGACACAATACGAGTGCTATAGCGGCGAAAGAGCAGGGTGACCTTGGCAATCAAGCAACAATGTTACGTCTGTTAAGTCCTCTCGGGGACTTTTTGTCCGTGTGTACACATTAATCTAAAATGGCCCTGTTTCTGCTTCTTTCAACCAAAAAAATTATTGCAAGTATTTATTTCATTACTCGCCATGTTACATTACCACACACAATTTGAAGCCATTCTACCCACTGGTTCGTGAGAAACAGCTCGGGACATGAAGGGAAGGAAATTTCGGTTTTATGAGTCTTCCTTGGCGGAGGTTTGCACTGGCGGTTCGAATTCAGGATCTGGATAGGTTGTGACATGCTGACCAAGAATTGTGGTTATGGGAGACGCTAGGCTTATTGCAAATCATGGTATCCGCGAGAGGACAAGATGGTCGCGAAAGGAACTAACACACGTCCTTCTATAATAACTCCTCCTTTCTTCATAAATTCAATCTTTATTTTCCCACGTTCTATTTTAGTTTTCCTTTCTTTCTTTCTAGCCGTCTTCCTTTCATGCTGGCAGGCCACGTCCTTTTACAATCACTCTACGCCTCCTTTCTTCATAAATTCAATCTTTATTTTCCCACGTTCTATTTTTAGTTTTTCTTTCTTTCTTTCTTTCTTTCTTTCTTTCTTTCTTTCTTCCTTTCTTTCTAGCCGTCTTCCTTTTAATCTTCATTTTCAGGCAGAAGTGTGTCGGCCTTGCTTTCCATTCGTTGAACATGTTCACGCCGGGGGCAGTGAATGGATGCCTCGTGCCTCCATACGGGGAGCTGGACGACCCTGCGCCCCCCCCCCCCCCCTCCACGAGTCCTTCCCCGTGTGGATACCAGGGGGTCTTTCGTAAAATAAATAGTTCCCCCACCTTCTGGAAGTTCTGTGCTGGTAATTTCCTCTAATCTGCAACTCCCTTTGACTCTGCCTTTTCCCTTTTCTTTACACCATCTACTATCTGACTTATTGGCCCATTCTCCTGCCTTTTTACAAACAAAATCTCCCAAGTAATTTTCTTCATTGAGCTCCTACGAAATCGGAATGTGTCGGCTGTACGCAGCGGGGAGACCGGTGAAAACTGAAAACCGGACACATACGTACCTTACCCATCATGGCCATATGGCATGGGACGTAGAAGAAGAAGAAGAAGAAGAAGAAGAAGAAGAAGAAGAAGAAGAAGAAGAAGAAGAAGAAGAAGAAGAAGAAGAAGAAGAAGAAGAAGAAGAAGAATAAGAGGAAGAAGAAGAAGAAGAAGAAGAAGAAGAAGAAGAAGAAGAAGAAGAAGAAGAAGAAAAACAGTGAAGAAGAAGTTCATACTTTCGTTTTTTTCGTGTTCCTTTGTTTTCTCTCCCTCCCCCCCACCCCCCACCCCCCACCCACCCCCTAAATCATTTGCATTCTTGTTTTATCGATCCATTCCATTTCAGTGCTAGACACAACAGATCCGCTCAGACGGACAGACATCGGGCCTATCCAAAGACTGTATAGGGGAAGACAAGCATCCGGTCTCTTTTCCCTATATGAGTAGTGAGGACAGAAACACTGGTTATGTCCCTTTTAACCCTTTCACCGCCAGCCATATTTCAGCCAAAAATGTCCATTAAATTTACCTGGGTAGAGAACAAAATCCATCTGCAGTATTGGGGATTCTTCTGGGACATTTTTTATATAAAACAAGGTCTATCCTTACTTTCCAAAACTAAGACAATCGGGTCTTTGGATCATAGACCCCAATTTGATGCCTTTTAGTGACATTGGTGTTACATCACTGT
>CM065696.1:16735330-16740330 GCA_017654935.2 Phymorhynchus buccinoides
GAGAACAGAGTAATCCGAGAACACTACACCGGACAAGAAAGAAGGCACTGGGTGACCTTCCGGCTGGACCGGGTGAGGCCGGAAACAGCACGACAGAAGTCCGGAAATAGAACTCCGGCATTATGATGGGTTACCCGGCATTGAACAGTCCGCCATTGGCATTATAGCCGGTGTCATGAGAAATAAGCAGCTGCCATGAAATATGTGCCCTTCGCATGCGAACTATCACCATCCTAACCCTAACCCTAACCCTATCCCTAACCACGGAAAGAACCAAGAAATAGAGCAGGAGGGTGTAAATCTACATCTTTGCCGATAAATCGATGTACTTAGTTTCGTAAAATTCACAATGGCGGACGCTTCGGGTTGTTCCTTATGATAAGTGCGTTGTTTTGTTGTTGTTTTTGCTCAGATTGTTTTACTTCTTTGTGAAGCGCTTAGAGCCCCGTAAGGAGAATAAGGGCTATATAAATTGTCATTATTATTATTATTATTATTATTATTATTATTATTATTATTATTATTATTAAAACACTAATCGAATGAGGAATGTCTTACTTATTTCATGAATGAGGTAGAATATTCTCTTCACACCGGTGTCCGGAGTCTATGCTTGGCTCCCCTAAACGGGTTTTCAGTTTTGGGTAATCTTGTATTTTTGTCACCCCTCTCCGTCGGTGTTTACGACCCACAATCTCAAAGTCTGTGTTTCTTTCAATTTTATTAAGATAATCTAGGTTGATTGATCCTAACCGTATCCATTCCTAAAAAAATAATAAAATGTTGCAGAATGTTGCTTGCCGGAATTGAGGGAGGGGGTGTCTCATGTGGGGGTGGGTGAATTGTTTTCAATGCTCGACTCTTTAATTGTGACAGACTTGGTCATTCCCTGGGTGGGTGGGGGGGTGTGGGGGGTGAATCCGAATGTAAAGTGCCAGTATAGGGGCTTTTTTTTTGTAACAGACTTGGTCATTTCCCTGGGTTTTGTTTAATCTCATAAGAATTGACTGGAATGATAAAATCCGAATGGAATGTAGTCGTACTTGTTGAGTTCTGTACATTTGGATTGAGCCTGAATTTGTTTTTAGTCATTGTCCTCTTCTCATTATTGCTTTTTGTGTTCCTTTCCTCTACCGACAAGGCTCAAGCCTAGTTTAGCCGATCTTCTTCTTCTCAAAATAAATTGACTTCCCATAGGCAGCCAACTTCATCACGGTGAAGATTCTGCTGCACTTTGAGGGGGGTAGTGCGAAAAAGAAAGACAATACGTTCAGCAAGGATAGAGTAGCCCTTTAAAGTGAACTGGTGAGATATTATGGGGAGAAGATATATAGGTCTAATTCAAACCAAACGGACTAAGCGGTCAGCAATGCTTTCTTTGTACACGCTTCCCTGTGTTTCAAACATTATTACCCTGTGAGTCTGCAAGATGAACAGGTCATAGTAAATATACAGATGTTTTTAATCAGATTATGCCTTGAATGCAAACTAGAGTAGACCATTTGAAATCCACCAGTATGTCAATCCCATATCGAAAGAGTCAAAATACAGCAAAAACTGACAAATGGAACGGACAAAATGGACAACTAGCTTTAGATGATGTGTACATTACTGAATTACTGACGCGGAAGCATCATGCGCTTATCCGCAAATAGGTAATAAAATAAGCGGATGGGGATTAGCGCATGAGATTCCGTGTGCGCTTATCTGCATATATGTTTATCTGTATGTTAGTGTTTAGGCTGTGCCTTTGTTCAGCGCTTTGAGCTCCCTGCAAAGGGAGTTAAGCGCTCTATAAATAAACACCATTATTATTATTGTTATTGTTATTATTATTATTTATTATTAATATTATTATGTGTTATTATTATTATTATTATTAAAATTATTATTATTTATTATTAAGTAAAAGGAATAAGCGCATGAGGTTTATGCGTGTAATGCGTACATGTGGTCCTTTATTTTACATCGTTCATGCTTTTCTTAAAATTCCAATTGATGTCTAAATATTATTTTATCTGAAGTTACTGTCATGCATTACTGTGTCATAAAAGAGGGTAAGAGAAAGTGTGTGTAAAATCATCACATAAGATATCTGTTTGGGGAGAGGAGTTTAAGCGAATTTAGGAATACAGGTTTTTGCTCATTATGAAGAAATACAGTCAATTGTTGACCGAAAAGCCAATAATTACCATCTACATCTTTTTTCAAAATTTAACAATTTTCAGTCATTAACCTTAGATTGTCACACCTCGACACTGCCACGGTTAAAGACCCACCAGCCCACGTGTCAAAACCACGGGTTTCACTTGTTTTTTCCCCCTCTAATAGCTGGTAAGAATGACCAGGTTTGACTCCCGTACAAATGCCCCCAAATTCAAAGCGAAACATCATTTTATAAAGAGCAGCCTCAATTTGAAGTTGGGGGAATTTGTATGTGGGTCACAGCTACCCAGAACAAAATACACAAAAACCAAGGGACTTAATCGTGGTGGGTCAGTGTGTCTGTAAATTGTCCGATAATTTCACCGCAAAACAGCAAGAGCTCCGTCACAATTACGTGCTGATTTTTTGTCTGACACCGGCGCTAGTTGTTATGTGCTCCCATTACACTTCCTGCAAAAACAATCCCCAAACACTAGAGCGTGAATATGCTAGATCAACCATCCGCGCGGCAGCATTTGTGGGTCCAGTGACCTTGCAGGAACACACAGACAAACACCCCCTGAAACTAAAGTCCGATCAAACAGTCTACACCTGCGCTTTACAGCACCCCATGCGCCAGCCAGGTCTCAACTGTAGCTCGCGCACAGTTGACAGCCATAGAAAAGCAGGCGCGTGGCAGAAACGTCGGCTCCAGCGTCCTTGACTTTTGACCAAAGACTTTCATTTTTGACTTTGACCTAGATATCCTAACTACTTATCATCATGGACAATTGGTGCATCCTGGTGTTCACATAGTCAGTCAGATAGCCCAGGAACACACAGACAGCCCTGAATACATTTACCAGCTTAGGCCTCTCCTCGCTGGTTAACAACGGAAAACCCCCCAGCAAACCGGCTCCCTGCGTGAAATGAAAATGGCGGAAATTGCTCGTCAGACCTCGTTGCATGCATCCTATCAACAGAAAACAAGGGGGTTTGGGATGGGGTGGGGGTGGACATAAAATGCTTCTGACCAGTAATTGAAGATAATTCAACTCCTTCGCTGCCGTCTGCCAAGCGTTGTTGGGGACCATAACACTTCGATTGTGTTTATTATAATTATTATTTTGTATATATAACGTGATTTTAAAAACGAAATGATGCAAAGCTCTAGGGTGGAAAGACCAAGCTGAATTGAGGAGAACAAAAGCAACAACAACACAAAAACAACAACAAATAAACAGCAAGCAACACCCCCAAATGACACGTCATTATGGTTTGTGACACTAAATTCAGCTATGCAAACAATCTGTTATTGGGGAAAAAACGAAAAGAAAAAAACCATAATAATGCGAAATGTCTAAACATAATATTTATGGGAGCTTAAAGAACAATCTTGTCATGACAAAATTTGATGTCCGGTTTGACACTCAAAATCAATACAGAGGAATCAGTAAATTAATAATAATAGGCCTACTTAATAGTATGGCGGACTTTTTTTTGGGTGCTATTTGTTGAGGGAAAACCGAAGAGTTATGAGGGGTAGTTTTCACCCAAACTTCAATTTGATTTGGTAATTTGTATTTGGTATTTCATAGTCTCTGTGACATTCGGGTTGCTCCCAACTGGAGAGCGCGTCGCAGCCAGAGGCCCGCCACCCCTTTTTTTTTGTCGTTTGCATGCGATTTTTATGTGACTGATGAGGAAGGAAAGGGGGGTGTATGTAAATTTTGACCAAATGACAACTGTTTCGTTGCCACTGGGTTTAACGTGTACTAAGTGTTTGGGCACACGGGACCTCGGTTTATCGTATCATCCGAAAGACTCCAAGTAGTTCAGACACGTAAGGCCTAGTGCAGAGTGAGAGGAAAAGTCCCCTGTACCCAGGTTCGAACTCGGGTTTATTGTACACGAGGCGAACGCGTTACCTCTGTGCCACACCTACACCTTGAGTTATTTGAGATTAAGCGAACGGTTACCTCTTATATATATGTGAATAAATTTATTTTAGACCAGTATTTAAAGACCCACCAGATCACGTGTCAAAATCACGGGTTTCACGTGTTTTCCCTCTTATAGCTGGTAAGAAATCTTGTTTTGACCAGGTTTTACTCCCATACAAATGCCCCCAAATTCAAAACGAAACATCATTTTAAAGAGCAGCCTTAATTTGAAGTTGGGGGAATTTGTATGTGGGTCACAGCAACCCAGAAAAACAACAAGGGACTTAATCGTGGTGGGTCAGTGGGTCTTTAAAGACCTACCACGTCACGTGTCGAAATCGCGGTTTTCACGTGTTTTCCCTCTTATCCCAGGTAAGAAGTCTTAAGAAATCTTCCTAGCATAAGAGGGAATGTGTCACGTGACGTGGGGGGGGGTGGGGAGGGGGGGTGTCTTTAAAATGGGATGGGTGAGTGCGGAAAACATGGGAGAATGTGGGTGGGGGTCAGTCAAACTGATAAACAAAAAAATCACAACTCCTGACAGAAATATGTTATTTTGAAGAAACTCAACTTTTTGTTGTTGGTAACAAGGAACACGCATTTTTGTGATAATATTTTGTTTGTGCTCTCTTATTTTCCCCCAACAATGAATGATTTTATAAATAGTAGTTTTGCAGCATAATATCCATGCCCCAAAAAATCTATACTTCGAAAGGTCCAAGCTATATATGACCCAGCACCACGAAAGGGACATTAAGTCGCTGGGCTAGTTTCTCACAACAGGCTTGCAAAGTCAAAAATATCATTTTTTGTCAATTTTGAGTGATGGGTATCTTTGTGTTCTCTAACATCGTATCTTTTATATTTATAAAGGATAATCTTTAATATGGTCTCTAAGTGGTCTTATAAGTG
>CM065696.1:16752830-16755330 GCA_017654935.2 Phymorhynchus buccinoides
TCTTGGTGTTTTGCTCCTTTTGTAGCCTGCTTTTTGCTTAATGTCCCTTTCGTGGTGCTGGGACACAAATAGACAAGTCAACCTTTCAAACTTGGATTTTCCAACAAAAAAGTAACCTTGAACGTAAACTACAAAATGCCCATACAGCAAGAACCTTTGAGTAACCAAAAAAGACTGATGATGTTCTGCTAGGAGCTTGTCATGGCTAAAGACAATCCCCGCATAACTATGCAGAGCATAACAACATTTTGATGTAGCCTTGGTGTTCTAGCCTATGTCAATAAATCGGTCTGACAGTGTTAAGCCAAGGCGAGCATAGTCAAATCAAATCACGTTTTGTTTAACAATTTTGCTTAAAAGAAACACGAAGAAAGAGATAAATAAAAACATCATCAAAACCTTTTAGGAACCTGGATATCTGATATGTTAATGAAACCGTTTTTGTTGTTGGTTTTGTTACGTTTTCGTTGTTGTTGCCGTTTTATGGGGGGGGGGGGGGGGGTAGCATATCTATTATTTTTACCTTTAAAAAAATCATGAAAATCTGTCATAAATCGTTTCAATCAATGCTTTGACAGTGAAACAGAAAAACTAAATCAGCCATATAGGAACATAATAATTATAGGGTGAATACGTAATGTGACATCATGCGTGGAGCTGACAAGGAGGGAAAAGCTTAACGACACATTTACATATCAGTTTTTGCCTATCTATCTGTTTGTTTGTCTGTCTGTCTGTCTGTCTCATCTCTCTCTCTCTCTCTCTCTCTCTCTCATCTCTCTCTCCTCCTTCTCTCCCTCTCTCTCTCTCTCTCTCTCTCTCTCTCTCTTCTCGAATCCTCTCTCCTCTCTCTCTCCTTTCCCTCCCTCTCTCCCTCTTTTCTCTCCATCTCTCTCCTTCCTTCTCCCTCTCTCTCTCTCTCTTTCTTCCCTCATTCCCTCCCCCTTCCCCCCTCCCCGTAGTCTCTCTCTCTCTCTCTCTCTCTCTCTCTCTCTCTCTCTCTCTCTCTCTCTCTCTCTCTCCCTCTCTCTCCCTCTCTCTCTCTCTCTCTCTCTCTCCTCTCCTCTCCTCTCTCTCTCTCTCTCTCTCTCCTCTCTCTCTCTCTCTCTTCCTCTCTCTCCTCTCTCTCGCTCCACTCTCTCTCTCTCTCTCGTCTCTCCTCTCTCTCTCTCTCTCTCTCTCTCTCTCTCTCTCTCTCTCTCTCTCTCTCTCTCTCTCTCTCTCTCTCTCTCTCTCTCTCTCTCTCTTCTCTCTCTCTCCTTTCTTTCTCTCCATCTCTCTCCTTCCTTCTCCCCTCTCTCTCTCCTTCCCTCATTCCCTCCCCTTCCCCTCTCTCCCCGTCTCTCTCTCTCTCTCTCTCTCTCTCTCTCTCTCTCTCTCTCTCTCCTCTCTCTCTCTCTCTCTCTCTCTCTCTCTCTCTCTCTCTCTCTCTCTCTCTCTCTCTCTCTCTCTCTCTCGCAATCCTCAATCGTCTCTCTCTTTCTCTCAATCTCTGTCACCTTCCTTCATCCCCTCCCCCTCCCTCCCCCCCCCTGTCTCTCTCTCTCTCTCTTTCTCCGCACATATCTTTTTTCTCATTTTTATTGCATACTTTTAGAATGTCATTTCTCTCCTGAATATTACCCTGTCGTTCTCCTTTAATCTTCCGCCTCGGAACTGTCAGCGTTAAAAAAACAACAGCGGGGCATCTCAATTGCGCATATTATTTCAATAACCCCTACACTCAATTGCGCCTGTGTCGATTGCGCCCCGGTTGTAGTCATTCATCGCGCTCGTTGAAATGGTTGAAAAGAAAAGTTGACGTAATGGAGGTTTCCTATGAATTGAGAATGCGTTTCAGAAGATGCAGAGCGAACATTCCTTATACATTGAAAATTATGAGTTTGATAGACAGACAGACAGACAGACAGACGCACGCACGCGCGCGCATCCGCGTGTGTGCACGCGCGCGTGCGTGCGTGCGTGCGTCTGTCTGTCTGTCTATTTATCAAACTTATTAGCATGTACATCTGTATTGCTAAAACAAATCGGGACTTTACTGGTGTTGTACTGCCTCCGGGCAATGCCTCCGGGATCGTTCCCACCATCTTTATAATATCTACTAATGTCTGTATGTGTCTGTTCCAGAACGGAGGACGTTAAACAGATTTTCTCTCTGACAGACAGAGATAGAGAGACATCCTCTCTCCTTGCCTCACTATTTCTATCTTTGCTTAAAATCCAACTTCTATCGAGGCATACCAGTTTGCTCTGTGTTGTGTGTTGTTTAACCCTTTCACCGACAGCCATTTTTCAGTAAACAAACAGCATTAAACTTAGCTTATTAGAGAATAAAAGTATCTGCAAAATTGGGAATTCCCCTGTGACCTGTATAATATTAGACCTATCCTTACCTCCCAAAATCAGGAAATGTTATCTTAGGATAGCAGGCCCTGATTTGATGCCTTTTAGTGACATGGGTGCTAAACCATTGTGGTGCATGAAACCCTTTCAACGCCAG
>CM065696.1:16762830-16772830 GCA_017654935.2 Phymorhynchus buccinoides
GACTCCCCCAATACGATACGATTGTGACGATGTCTGTGAGAGTCCTGATTCACGTGGAATACTCCAGTCTGAAACATATTCTGCTGTTTTAGTTCGCCATATACTCCAGTAGACCCAAGACACGAATGTCACATGTAAGTAGTAGGTACGCTATAGTCACAGAGGCATCTCTGTGAAATTCGGGTTGCTCCCACCTGGAGAGCGCGTCGCAGCCAGAGGCGCGCCACCCATTTTTATTTTTTGTTGTTGGCATGCGATTTGTGTGTGATTGATGAGGAAGGAAAGGGGGGGGGGGGTAAATTTGGACCAATTGACAACTTTTTCGTTGCCACTGGGTTTAACGTGTGCTAAGTGCATGGGCACACGGGACCTCGGTTTATCGTCTCATCCGAAAGACTCCAAGTTCAGACCGTAAGGCTTAGTGCAGAGTGAGAGGAAAAATCCCCTGTACCCAGGTTCGACCTCGGGTTTACTTGACACGAAGCGAACGCGTTACCACTGTGCCACTCTACACTCTACACTCTAAGATGACTCACGTCGTGGAAATCGCGAGGCATTGAAAGCAGAATCGTATGTAGTGTAGCTAGGCCCTTCAAACCCTTTCAACGTTAGCCATTATTTTCAGCCAAAACTTTCCATGAACCCTTTCACCGCCAAAGTCGCATTTTAGCACCACAGTGATTTAACACCTTTGTCACTAAAAAGGCATCACATTGAGGTCTATTATCCAAAGACCCTATTATCTTAGTTTTGGGAAATAAGGATAGACCTTATTTTATATATGTCACAGAAGAATCCACAATACTGCAGATGGGTTTTATTCTCTACCCAGGTAATTTTAATGGAAATGTTTGGCTGAAATATAGCTGGCGGTGAAAGGGTTAATCTTACCTGGGTAGAGAAAAACATTTGTCTGCAATATTTAGGATTCCTCTGTGACATGCATAACATAGGGCCTGTCCTTACCTCCCAAGATTAAGAACATAAGGTCACTAGCACTGGATACCATACCCTCATTTGATGCCTTGTAGTGACATGGGTGTCAAATCATTGTGGTGCCTAGAGGCGACAGGGTTTTAAATAAAGGCTTAGCCACATGGCATACGATTTGACCCCAGTACGATACGATTGCGACGATGTCTGTGAGTCATGCTTCACGTGAAATACTTCCGTCTAAAAACGACTATTATTTTTGGTTCACTATACTCCTGTAGACCGCAATACACGAATCAGATCAAATGTCCGATACAAAATTTAAGATATTTTATCAGATTCGGGTACGGGAAACTATACTTCTTCCTCGATCGCTCAGACTGTTTCCTGTCAATTATGAGCGCAGATGCGTCCTGCTGCCGTTATGCGCCTAACTAAGAAATAGTTAGGCCCAGCAAGTCCGACTTGGGAAACTATACAAATATAGTGAATCCCCTTTTGAATCCTTCACTGGATCCACCAACATGGCATCCCATCTCTTCTACTCTCTTCGAGGGATTGTAATTTTAGAACATTATTATTGTTGCTACTTTACATAAGACTGTTGCCATTTCTTTTGAATTAAGTGCTTGTTTGCTTTTATTGTGGACTTTCAATCTGGTGCAAAGAGGACAACCTTTCTCTTGGAGAAAGTCTTCTAGCTCAGCTTGAATGTTCACTGTGGACATTCTTTGCAGGCCGATATGCAGACTGAAGAATCTTTATCAAGACGAAACAGCTGTCTTTGCATAGGCATTGTCTATCTCCCCCATTGGGAGAAAAAGTAAATCAGCACATTATTTTATTTTCTCTTTTCAGAACACAAAACAAATCGTAAAGTTAAGGTAATTGAGTTTGTTTCTTAGGTTCACAAAACATACATTGGATACAAAAAAGTTTTATCAAAGCAAATTATACATAAGAGGAAAGTTTAATGGTGTGTTTGTTTTTTCTTATTTAACTTTTGATCGCAAATATAGTGAGCATAACTAGTAGGATTTCGTCAAGTTTATTTAGACAGTAGAATTTCACGTCAATAGTGTCTCACAAATGTCAAAATCGGATCGTAGTGAATCGAATCGTATGCAGTGTGGCCATGCCTTAATCGTTTTAATCTCGTATCGTGCGTGACACGCAATGCGTACCAACCAGCAGCAGGGCATGGAATCACGAGTGCGTCTTAGACCGTCAACACGGGTAGTAGCATGTATATTAGGCTAAGCAGCCAATCGTTTATGGAGAGGGCGGGAGATGGGGAGAGAGAGAGAGAGAGAGAGAGAGAGAGAGAGAGAGAGAGAGAAGGGGGGAGAGAGAGAGAGATGCCATGTGTTGCTACTTTGTGGTTGGTGACGTTGTCAGACAGACAGACAGACAGAGAGAAAGAGACACAGAGACAGAGAGAGAAGAGAGACAGAGACAGCGACTGTATCTGCGTTGACGATCGATCCGAGAGACAGAGAGAGAGAGAGAGAGAGAGAGAGAGAGAGAGAGATCCATGTGTTGCTGTTTTGTGACGTTGGTGACGTTGTCAGACAGACAGACAGAGAGAAAGAGACAGAGACAGGGACAGAAACAGAGACACAGAGGCAGAGAGAGACATAGAGATAAGAGAGACAGAGACAGTGTTTGCGTTGACAATCGATCCCGCCCGTCACTAAGCCGTCACACAGCCCGATGTACAAAACAAGTCCATGCTTTATTTACAACCTGCATTAGTGCCTAAAGGCCCCTACACACACAAAGGTAACACAACATTGGTTGGACACGTTGGTCCGACCGAGCTTATCGTTGACCAGCCGTGTAGTGAACACTGATTAATGTTCTCAGGATGGTCTCTTCCTGACTGACTGGCTATCTATCTATCTATCTATCTATCTGTCTAGAGAGACGAAACGTCGGTGTTTTTTTAAAATCCAAGCTTGTTTTTTGTCCGCTTTTTTAATGTTGCATCTATCTATCTATCTATCTATCTATTTATCTATCTATCGATCTATCCATCTATCTATCTAGAGAGAGGAAACGTCGGTGATTTTTTTTAATCCAAGCTTGTTTTTTGTCCGCTTTTTTAATGTTGCATCTATCTATCTATCTATCTATCTATCTATCTAGGTTAGGTTAGGTTAGGTTACTAGGGACTAAAAACATAGCCGTTAGGCTTTCAAGCGTCCCATCCTTAATAAGATTTTTAACGTACAAGGTTGTATCGTGCACTCAGGTTTTAGATAATCATTCATCATATTCATATGTCAAATTTTTATAATATTCCCAGTTATCTAATAGATTTTTGAAAGTGTTAGTATTAGGTGCTTGCTTAATATTAGTTGGTAACTTGTTCCACAAAGGTGCAGTTCTGTTAGTAAAACAGTATTTTCTAATGTTAGTCTTACTATATTCAATAAATATTTTGTCGACACTGTTTCTAGTTTTGTCAACATTTGATAATTTTAAAAAATCTTGTATATTTAGGTCATCAATATTGTTAAATATTTTGAAGCATTGAATTAAATCACCCCTGACTCTTCTAGCCTTTAAAGAAGGTAATTTAAGGAGCTCTAGTCTTTCCCTGTAGGAATAATTATGGAATCCTCTTATCAATTTTGTAGCCCTTCTTTGCACTCTCTCTATCATCAGTGATTGTCTTTTCAAATATGGAGACCACACAACATTTCCGTATTCTAAACAAGATCTAACTAATCCTTTAAACAAATGTAAAAAAATATCATTATCTATGTAACAAAAGGTTCGCTTAATAATTCCTAGCATTTTATTTGCCTTCTTTACAGCTTCGTGAATATGACAATCAAATTTAAGGGTTTTATCCATTATCACACCTAAATCCTTCTCTTCTGTACATTTTGTTATTTCATTTATAGTATCACCATTCTTCATAGTATATTGGTTACAAGGATTGTTTTTACCTAAATGCATAAGCTTACATTTAGACGCATTGAAGTACAACTTCCAGGTTTCTGACCAATTTACTAAGGAATCTACATCCTTTTGCAATAACATAAAATTTGCAGTAGTATTGTAAAGCTTAGTATCATCTGCAAATATTTTGCAGGAACTAATAATCTCTTGAGGCAAATCATTTATAAAAATTGTAAAAAGAACTGGACCAAGTATGCTCCCTTGGGGTATACCACTTACAACGTTAACATTTTCTGAATAAGCATTTCCAACTCTGACAGCCTGCTTTCTTCCTTTTAAGAAATCTCTAATCCATCCTAATATATTACCTGTTATACCATAATATTCTAACTTAATAAGTAATCTTTGATGGGGAACCGAATCAAAGGCCTTTCTAAAATCTATCTATCTATCTATCTATGTTGTAGAGAATGTTGACTCGCGTAGAATGTATACATTATATGATGAGATTGTAGAATGTATACATTCTATGACTGGTTCAGGAAATTGAAACACGGAATGTATACTTTCTACAGCGAAATTGTAGAATGTGTACATCCAATGGACAAACTTATGGAATGTTGACGGGAACCTGATGTGTCATAGAATGTTGATGGTTGTACCTACCCTTACAAGTGGTTTGATACCTTCTTCTTCTGCCAATGATGTCCACCTGCCGTAACAGGCAATAACTAACATATATATTGGGGTTCAAAGAAAAATCGCTGCGCGGGGAGGGAAACAAACAACGACAACAAAACTCAGGAACCACTCAGGAACAAAGCGCTCATAGTCACTGCTGAAAAGCACGAAGCGCCATCGAGATTCTTATTATCTGATCACAAATTTTACACGACACATTTACTTGACCTGCAGGTCACAGGTTGAGAATCACTCAGGAACAATGCAATCATACGGTTGAAGGGCGAGAAGCGTCATAGAGTCTTGTTTGTTTTTTCTGAAACTGTTCACAAAATTTACGCGACACATTCACGTTGGTATTAGTTGAGCAGCTGAGCTGCAATAATAAAGAATCGCGGATTCGCAATCGTTTGTGGCGTGCGACAATTGAAAACGAAACATCATTTTAAAGAGCAGCCTCGATTTGAAGTGCGGTCTATTTTCACCACTGCAATCATTATATACACTGAGTCGCTTCCCCTGGCTTTTCAATAATTTTAATCTGTAAACCAGAATGTTATCTCTGCACCATTTCGTAACTTTGTATAGCTTTTGGAAGGAAAACATTTAAAACTATTTATCCTACTTATGCTCATCGAAAGAAGCACTGCATACTCGTCGTGTCTGTTGCAGTGTCTGTATTACGTATGTTTATTATTTTCTACGCTTTATAATGACGATTCATGTGCTCTGTTCAGTATATAATTCTTCCCATACGTAAGGACTGTAGATATGACAACTGAAATGTTACTTTATGTCCAAGTATTTTTTTCTCCTTTAAAATATGTGCGACAATTTTGCGAAATGTGCGACAATTTTGGACAGACAGACAGACAGACCGACCGACAAAGAGAGTTATAGGTTTGTGGCTTGTGCCACAAACAAAAATATGCAAGTGCTACAGAATGAACCTGTCATACAACAGCCGGTGTCACAACAGTTCATCTACGTCATGTTCTAACAAGTGAAAATCCACATGGTGTGGTCTTGTGATTGATCACTGTCCTCTGTGTTTTTAATCAGCTGGACATTAATAAAGTCTCGAGTTTTGTTCTGTATGTGTTTGTTGATTTGTCGTCTATATTTATAAATTTAGCTATGTGATGTTGAGAGACGCCCCTCTTTCGGATAATCATAGTCTACTTTCTACACTTTTGGCCGTGTAATGTTGACGGGCTCCATTGTAGCCCGTGTAATGTATACATTCTACAACAAAACCCATAGAAAGTATATCGACGTCAACTTTCTACAGAAATCCCATAGAATGTACACATTCTACATTTTTGTATTTATCTATCTATCTATCTATCTATCTATCTATCTATCTGGCCTATATTTCTTGCACGTGCAATACAATGTCCGTCGTTTTGCTTTATTATTTCTTCTAGGTTGTTTTTTAAATATTTGTGAGTTTTAATCATTATACATATATTTTAAATGTATATATTTCTGGCAGAAGGAGACAGGCATGTGGTCAAAGGGCAGTAGCCCGAAATATTTGCTGATTAAATTGACACCACAGTCGTCCCACGTGTTGTTTTCCCCCATTGTTTTGAATGCTATCTATCTATCTATCTATCTATCTATCTATCTATCTATCTATCTATCTATCTATCTATGTTAACAAGATTAAGTTTGAACGGAGCAACCTACGAGACTCAAGTTTCGCATGCTGATAGGTTGTTTAAATATCCAGGCCAAGTTCGACGATGAAGGTCATTGGTCAAAGGTGAAGGTCATTATAGCCGAAAATATGCCGCGCACTGCTGTCTATCTTTGCAAGACAGTGGTCCAAGGGAAACAACAGATCCTGTTTATAACCGGGCATTTAGCATCTTGTTACTTCCCTTTAATTGTCTTTAAGGCTCTCACTCTGTGAAATTGTCCATGCGGATAAGTAACTAGGATATCGAGGCCAAGTTCGCAAATGAAGGCACTAGGTCATTGGTCAAAGGTGAAGGTCACCCCTCCCCCCCCCCCCCTAACAAAAATACCACCAACAAATTTTGCACAAATTTCAGATTTTGTTATATTTTCTGTGTGTGTGTGTGTATGAGAGAGAGAGAGAGAGAGAGAGAGAGAGAGAGAGAGAGAGAGAGAGAGAGAGAGAGAGAGAGAGAGAGAGAGAGAGAGAGAGAGAGGGAGAGAGAGAGAGAGAGATAGAGAGAGAGAGAGAGAGAGAGAGAGAGAGAGAGAGAGAGAGAGAGAGAGAGAGAGAGAGAGAGAGAGAGAGAGAGAGAGAGAGAGAGAGAGAGAGAGAGAGAGAGAGAGAGAGAGAGTTGCTTTGTATATGCGTTGTTGGTGGCTTGTGTCATTCTTAAATACTATTTTTATTATCTACTTGTTGATGAAGAATTGATTGTAAAGCGCATTCAGCTCTTTTGAGGTAAAGCGCTATGCAAATGTGCTATTATTATTGTAACTGTCTTGTGGCAGTGTGTCTCATTTGACTTGACTTCTGTTGTTCGTGTTTGTCGAAGTGTATGTTGTATGTTTTGTGCCTGTGCCTCGTTTGTTGTTTGTGAATACGCCTTTGTTTATGCAAAGAATGTTTTGCCTGCACGTGTGATGATATGCCTTTTGTTCGTTTGGATTAGATTCTTGTCACAAAAACACGAGAATTCAGTAATCAGTTTACCTTTATTTTTTGTCCGCCTTATCGAACGTGAATCTGTTTTTTTCCGTTGAGTTTTTTTATTTTTGGCTCTTTACCTGAGTGCTAGTTTTGCACGAATTTCTTGTGTTTTGTACTTTTCATTCACGTAAGCGATGTTCATTTTTGTGTGAATACGAAGGTTTGGTTGCAAACTGTTTTGATATCTAGCTTTGTCGTCCTAAAGTTTCTCCCCAGAGAAGGTCCAATGTTTGGAGCTGTCTTATTCCTGAAAGACTTGTGTGTTCTTTGTGAATTCTCGGAGATCGGAATACGGTAAATGTTTGATTTATTTTCGACTTAAATGAAATTGATGGTTTTAATAAGAAGATTCTGTTTTGTTTTCTTGTTATTGTTTGTGTTATTATTGTCAGTTTGTGTTCAGAGCTTCAATGTAAGGTTTTTGGCTCTTTTGGTTAATTAACATTTGAGGGTCGTTTGTTTTGACAGAACTTGTGTGTTGATCTTGATGCTCGAGATTTGCGCTAGATTCAACGAGATGGCTTTTGTTTATTGACTAGAATTGTATGAGTTTAGGCATTTGTCAATGAGTATCAATGTTCCTTGTCTTTCTCTTTCTCCTTTCCTCTCTCTCTCTCTCTCTCTCTCTCTCTCTCTCTCTCTCTCTCTCTCTCTCTCTCTCTCTCTCTCTCTCTCTCTCTCTCTCTCTCTCTCTCTCTCTCTCTCTCTCTCTCTCTCTTTGTGTCTGCGATGTTAGTAAGATGAAGTATTAAGTTTGATTGTTTTGGTTCTTTGGGACTTATTTGTCTTTTGTTTGTCCCCAGTCTTCACCTCTCTCTCGATCTACTCCTCTCCTGAGCAATAAACCAGTGAACTCCTGCAGTCTGCATTGCTTGGTTGGTTAGTGAGAGTGTGAGCGTTACCACCACCAACCCGAGGACCCTGGTTCGCCCCCAAGTCAATCCTTCAGGAAGATAGGCAGTCACAGTCTACTCCTCTCCTGAGCAATAAACCAGTGAACTCCTGCAGTCTGCATTGCTAGGTTGTTAGTGAGAGTGTGAGCGTTACCACCACCAAACCGAGGACCCTGGTTCGCCCCCAAGTCAGTCCTTCAGGAAGATAGGCAGTCACAATTATTATTATTATTATTATTATCAAAGGTGAAGGTCACTGGAGTCTAAAATGCTGCCGCATGGCGGCTGGTTGATCTAACGTGTTCACGCACTAATTCCTACGTTCGTAGGGGGGGGGGGGTGGGGGGGTGGGGGGGGGGGGGGGGGGGGGGGGGGGGGGGGGGGGGGGGGGGGGGGGGGGGGTGGGGGGGGGGGGGGGGGGGGGGGGGGGGGGGGGGGGGGGGGGGGGAGGGAACCCTGTGTGTATGAATGATTAGTGTACACCCAGAACTTATTGTCAATATTTCATGGAGAAAGAACCCATGGCAAGCGATCGAGGGGTTGTAATGATGTATATTATGCCCTTGCTCGTGGGGCAGCAGTCAAAACGCACGTGTTGTAACGTGTTTTGCTTATTTGTTAGGTCCCTGTTATTCGTGCCAGCATTGCATTATTGATGCCGGCTATCATAGTTTTCCATCGCGTGTCAGCTAAATCCTCAGGATGCACTATTAAGCTTACCGTGGTTTTTTTGGGGGAATGAATGAAAAATTGTGTTGTTTACGTCCTCTCGGTCATAGACACATTATGGGACATTTGTAAATACAAAGATGGTGGGAACATTACTGGCTGCAATGCCCGGAGGCACTGCAACACCAGCAAAGTCCCGAGTTTTTAGCAATATAAGCTATCCACAAAAAGTTAAGGATCACTTGCAAACTAATTCATAACTTTCCAAATAAGAAAGCCAATGCGTTGAATTTTGGCCAACATTTAATTCAATGCTTTAGTGATAATGATACACAATTGCCTTCAATTTCGAGCAATCGTTTGGTCTGTACATGTGATCAAAGTGGGTACGTATCGAAATTTGATTTCCCAAAGTCATTGAAATCACAAGACAGGGCATTCTGATGCTCCCAAAAGTTCAGTAATGCGTGTATCCGCCATGGCTGTTCTGGCACTCGACGCAGCGAGTCCTCATGGAGTTGACCAGGGTGGTGAAGATCCTCTGTGGAAGCGCCTGCCACTCAGCCTGCAGCATCTGGTAGAGGTGCTGGGCATCCCTGGGAGGGGGGTGGTTGCTCCTCACTTTGCGATCCAGCTCATCCCAGAGGTTCTCAATCAGGTTGAGATCGGGACTGCATGCTGGCCACTCCATTCTGTTGACTCCAGACTGCTGCAGGAAGTCGTTGACCACCCTTGCCCTGTGGGGGCGAGCGTTGTCATCCTGGTAGACAGCCGGCGGTCCCATCTGCTGCAGTGTAGGCACAGCCAGCGGTCGAAGGATCTCATCCCGGTATCGGAGGCCAGTCAGGTTACCCTGTACATGATACAAGGGTGTTCTGTGGTGAAGGCTGAAGGCCCCCCAGACCATTACAGAACCTCCACCAAAGGCCACCTTTTCTTGGACAGTGGCGTCAATAAAGCGTTCCCCTGGGCGCCTCCAGACCCTCAGTCGGCCGTCGTTGTGGTTCAGGGTGAAGCGTGATTCATCACTGAACAGGACCTGGGACCATTGCTGACGTGTCCACCTCACGTGACGTCTGCAGAAGGCGCGGCGTGCTGCCCTATGGGCTGGAGTTAAGCGTGGCCGTACAGCTGGGCGACGAGAACGGAGGTTAAACCCATGAAGGCGGTTCCGTATGGTCTGCTGGCTGATGTTGATGTTAGTAGCCACCCTCAGCTGCCTTCGAATGATGCTGGAAGA
>CM065696.1:16780330-16785330 GCA_017654935.2 Phymorhynchus buccinoides
CTATATATATATATATAAAGAGAAAGAGAGAGAGAGAGAGAGAGAGAGAGAGAGAGAGAGAGAGAGAGAGAGAGAGAGAGAAAGAGAGAGAGAGAGAGAGAGAGAGAGAGAGAGAGAAAGAGGGAAAGAGAGAGAGAGAGAGAGGGAGGTAAAATATATGGTCATATTACTAGTCAGGCTGACAAAGACAATAGACCAAGTACTAAAAACAGAGGAACAAATTCACAAGGGACTTTGAGAGAGGGTGGGGGGGGGGGGGGAGACAGACAGACAGAGACAAACAGACAGAGAGATACATACAGCCAGACATATAAACAGACAGACATACACAGACAAAGACAGAAGCAAAATAAGAGACATTGACAAAGAGACACACATAACGAAGAGACACAGAGAGACACATTACCACAAACACAAAGAAAGAAAGTATTTTATGAAAATAACAAGAAAGCGACTGACACGCGCAATGGTTGAACGTGACACTACAGATCAATGCGCGCTTCAGGTGTCCACACTGGGGATCACTTTACTGGCTTAGATTAAATCAGTTTTGTTTCTAATGGAAGGCATCATCTTTTTTTTGGCCGCGCTAAGGAGAGAGAGAGAGAGAGAGAGAGAGAGAGAGAGAGAGAGAGAGAGAGAGAGAGAGAGAGAGAGAGAGAGAGAGAGAAGCGGAAGCGGAAGTGGAAGTTTAATTAGATAGGCCACAGCCCCTTCTGATGGGGTTACAAAACATCGTGAATACAAATGACAATAAACAATATATACATAAGTAACGCAATATTCAATAACATTACACTGATGATAAGGAGTAAAACGAAGCGAATTTAGCTAAGTAATGTACTACGCAGCTTGAAGGCTTTATAAACGTTTAAACACATAAGCAACATTTCATTCTGATTCACTAATAACAATGTAACATTACACAAGCAATGGTTTCTATAATATTTTCTTGGTAACACATTATCTCGTATGTCTTTATAAGCTGGACAACAAAGCAAGAAGTGTTTTTTATCCTCTGTAGCAGATTTAAATAATTGACACATCATAGACTCTTCGTCAACATTCCTGTAACGAAGTTTATGAGATAAGATACCCGAAATTCCAAATCTTAATTTAGTTAACTGATTGTTTTAAATGTCTATCAATATCAAGTAGCAAATATGCTTCACAGTCCCATGAAGATTTCAATGAACTGCAAAAGGAAAATCTGTCGCTATTAAATACATGATCCTCCCACCCTTGCCAGCTATTATCAATTGATCGTTGGCGAATTTCTTTCAGAAAAACGTTAATTACCCCTTCTCCTTGATTTGTCCAGACAAAACCAAACCCATTTTTATACAGAAAGTCACGAATATCTGAAACCCAACACTTTTTACCTTAAACTTCTAAACGTAATAGCATTTTGTAGGCTTTGTGTGGCAATCTACTATCATTCATGCTTAAGATTTTCAGCCAATATTTAATGCATCATAAATGTGAATTGATGTATATAGGATATCGTCCAGTGTCCCCATAAACAAGATCGTTTCGCGTTCTAGGCTGGACCCCTAAAACTTTCTTTAAGAGGGAGAGAGAGCGAGAGAGAGAGAGAGAGAGAGAGAGAGAGAGAGAGAGAGAGAGAGAGAGAGAGAGAGAGAGAGAGAGAGAGAGAGAGAGAGAGAGAGAGAGAGGGGGATAGAGAAGAGAAAGAGAGAGAGAGAGAGAGAAGAGAGAGAGAGAGAGAGAGAGAGAGAGAGAGAGAGAGAGAGAGCGAAAGTGAAATGTATATATATATATATATAGAGAGAGAGAGACAGACAGACAGGCAGAGACAGGGAGAGACAGAAACACAGAGAAAGAGAGAGAGAGAGAGAGAGAGAGAGAGTTGAGAGAGAGAGAGAGAGAGAGAGAGAGAGAGAGAGAGAGAGAGAGAGAGAAAGAGAGACAGAGGCAGATACAGAGACAGAGACAGAGACAGAGATACAGAGACAGATAGACAGACAGAGAGACAGATAAACTCGAATCTTGATATGTTTCATGAGAATCAATGGGCAAGCTTAAAGCTTGTTTTCATCAACAGCACCACCACCACCACCACCAACAACAAAACCCAAAGATGTAGACAGAAGGAGAGAGTGAGTTAGCCATTGCTAAGACACGTGCCTTCCAAGAGGGTGCCTTCCAATCGAAACGCCACCCGGTGTCAACAAGGGCTAAGGACGATACATCCACCAAAATGCTCATTGTGGGCGACGAGTGCAGAAGTACAGCAGGCATCAGACTGGCATTGAACATTAGAAACGAAAACACCATAGTTCCTGCCAGACGCACGTAAACAGTTTGCAAGGACAAACTACTCTTGTTTTCCATTCTACTGCTGAAAGCTGACAAGCCATTTTTGGCTCACTCGTGTTAACGAAGTTAACACGAAGTGAGTCTATAGTATGATAATTGTTCGGTTGTGTGCGTGTGCGTGTGCGTGTGTGTGTGTGTGTGTGTGTGTGTGTGTGTGCGTGCGTGTGCGTGCGTGCGTGCTGTGCGTGCGTGCGTGCGTGCGTGCGTGCGTGCGTGCGTGCGTGCGTGCGTGCGTGCGTGCGTGCGTGCGTGCGTGCGTGCGCGCGTGCGCGCGCGTGTGTGTGCGCGCGCGCGCGCGCGCGCGTGTGTGTGTGTTTTGCGTCCGTGGTCTAATCCCCAAACGTTGGCATTTTGTCGGGAAATAGAAGGCGTATATTGTTCAAACTTTACATACATATAGATGTTTGTGCTAGCTTTCAAACAATAATAATGATTTGAATAATTAAATACTTAAAACAAAACTGTAAACAAATAACAAACATAACATTTTCGATTAGTGGGTTAGAGAGTATTCAACAGGCAACATGAGTTAAACTCATCAACACTGAAAGCCTCGATAGCTCATTGGTAGAGTGCCTGTCTGTCATGCCAATGGTTCTGGGTTCGATTATCGGCACAGGCATTTTGTCTTGTTGTATCCATTAACGATTGGCAATCTTGTACTTTAGACACCCCCCTCAATCTTGGTTTGTTGTTGTCCCACATGTGCCTGTTCGAGTAAGCCTTGAAGGCTTTGCCTCTTGTTGTATTTTGGTTCAGTTTTCATGGACTCTTGAGTAAGAAAAACGCAAAGTAAGCCATTCTAGTTTGTTTTTTGCAGGTCCTAACATTGACTTGTTTTGTTGGTTGAAAATTTAAATAGCGTAACTGAACGCGCGTGCGCGCGCGCACCTGTGTGTGTGTGTGTGTGTGTGTGTGTGTGTGTGTGTGTGTGTGTGTGTGTGTGTGTGTGTGTGTGTGTGTGTGTGTGTGTGTGTGTGTGTGTGTGTGTGCGTGCGTGCGTGTGCGTGTGCGTGTGCGTGTGCGTGTGCGTGTGCGTGTGCGTGCGTGTGTGTGTGTGTGTGTGTGTGTGTGTGTGTGTGTGTGTGTGTGTGTGTGTGTGTGTGTGTGTGTGTGTGTGTGTGTGTGTGTGTGTGTGTGTGTGTGTGTGTGTGTGTGTGTGTGTGTGCGTGTGTGTGTGTGTGTGTGTGTGTGTGGGGGGGGGGGGGGTGCTTGTGTGTGTCTATGTGTGTGTCTGTGTGTCTGAATCCATGTCTGTGTGTGTTTGTCTGGTGTGTCTGCCTGTGTGTCCGCGTACTTATGTGTATGTGCGCGTGCGTGCGTGTGCGTGCGTGCGTGCGTGAGTGAGTGTGTACGCGCGCGCGCGTGCCTGTGAAAAATCGCGCGTGTGTGCCTGTTGAGTGATACAGCTGATGTGCAGGAAGACAGACATTGCCTATAATCTACATACCCTACGGTTTTCTCCCTCGCTTGATAGAACACAATAATGGAAAAAAAGTCTCATCCAATTATGCACATCCCTGGTCCCTTGTTCTCAAAGAGGAGAACAACAGAGACCCAAATATCATTATACAGGAATTGAAGAAGAAGTAGAAAAAGAAGAAAAAGAAGAAGAAGAAGAAGAAGAAGAAGAAGAAGAAGAAGAAGAAGAAGAAGAAGAAGAAGAAGAAGAAGAAGAAGAAGAAGAAGAAGAAGAAGAAGAAGAAGAAGAAGAAGAACAAGAAGAAGAAGAAGAACAAGAAGAAGAAGAAGAAGAAGAAGAAGAAGAAGAATGAAGAAGGAGAAGAAGAAAAAAAAGAAGAAGAAAAAGAAGAAGAAGAAGAAAAAGAAGAAGAAGAAGAAAAAGAAGAAGAAGAAGAAAACAAAAACAAAACAAAAACCCAGCAACAGCAACAACAACAACAATAGCAACAAGAGGAGGATGAAGAGGAGGAGGGGAGAGAAGAAGAAAAGAATATGACGGAGGAGGAGGAGAAGGAAGAGGAGAAAAAAGTAAGATGACGAGAAAGAAAGAGAGACAGAGAGAGAGAGAGAAACAGAAAGAGATAGAGAGAGAGAGAGAGAGAGAGAGAGAGAGAGAGAGAGAGAGAGAGAGACAGAGAGAGGAGAGAGAGAGAGAGAGAGAGAGAGAGAGAGAGAGAGAGAGAGAGAGAGAGAGAGAGAGACAGAGACAGAGACAGAGACAGAGACAGAGACAGAGACAGAGACAGAGAGAGAGAGAGAGAGAGAGAGAGAGAGAGAGAGAGACAGAGACAGAGACAGAGACAGAGACAGAGACAGAGACAGAGACAGAGACAGAGACAGAGAGAGAGAGAGAGAGAGAGAGAGAGAGAGAGAGAGAGAGAGAGAGAGAGAGGGGGGACTGAAAAACATTATTACACAAGGATTAAGATTGTAGGCCATGCCAATTCTTCCAATCTGTCCTTGGGGCAAAAACTAGACTAATACAAAACAATAAGTTTTGTTTAATTATTAAGCAAATAAATATGGGCATGCATGATGATGCAAGGCAACAACAACAACAACAACAACAAAATCAAGTCATTCAGCAAGAAATATTACGAACTTGACTTCAATTATTTTGATGTATCTTACAGTCATGAGCCCTCCGCCGCTGTTGGAATGGTCCTTGGATTAAGATTAAAATGATAGCCCCGTCG
>CM065696.1:16790330-16792830 GCA_017654935.2 Phymorhynchus buccinoides
TGATTAAGTTAGATTGACATTTTTAATAGAGTTGGGAATTCTGTGTGCCGTTTTTGACTCCCCCCGACGACAGGAGCCAACACATCTTTTATCTATCTACTAATGTCTGTTCCAGACCGGAGGACGTTTAAGCAGAATTTCATAATCTTTCATATTTTAAAATTCAGAACATTATTGTGTTCATCATTTCACTAAAGATTTTGAATATTTCTATTTTATTGAGTGCTGTTTCTTTTTGTTGTGTGGGTCTTTCACTTAAATACCAAAAGGAAGCCTCTCAATAGACTATGTTCGGGGGGGGGGGAAACTAACGCTCTCTCAGAGCACTCTCGTGCAAATTGAGTGCTTGCTCTCCATTACTCGGTCAACTCTTCTAGCAACAATGCAACAATGGCGTCGAATTGATTGACTGATTGAAGCTTGAAACACAGGATGCGAGGTCAGCGACTTGCAAACATTTTTTTTTTATAGAAACATTATGGGGTCCTCAGTCCGCCACAAACTGATATAACTTGCAGCTATGTGACTGTGAAAATATAAATGACATATCATTAGAATGACTGATTGTTCTAAGTACTGATGTCTGCAAACAAATTTTGTCGATAGGCTGGCTACGACTGCTGATGGTAGAGTGACTGTTAGCTTGATTCTCTCTGAATTAGGCAGAATCACTCCCACTCTCATGAAATTCTCTCCCTCTTTTTTATCTCTCGAACAATCTCTATTGTAGAGGCCTTCTGGCAAGAGTCTCTGATAAAACAGCTATCTGACTGTCACGGAGATACTATTCTGATGTGTACTGATTTTTACCTCTATGACGAGATGCAGTTCTAAGCCGGCTGTATGTCCTGATTGCCTGCTATAAGTTAATAAGAGTCGTTTGTTTCTCTCGCTCAGCTGATGAATAATTCTACTCTCTCCCCTGTCTCTCCCTCAGTGCTCTCTGCTCTGTACATCGATCTCTCTCAAACTCCATAGAATTACTCCCTCTCTCTCTATTTCATAGTAACAGCTTTCCTGACTGTGTAGGGATACTATTTCATGTGCATAGATTGTGAGACGATATGCAGGACAGATGGCAGATACACATTCGACTGCTAGCGGTTAATATTTAAATGACAGGTTTAATTGATTCTCTCATCTCTCTCTCTCCTGGGCTCTCTGAAGGACTCTTAGGTCCTCTGTCTCTCAGCTGTCTTCTCTCAAGGGATCCCTTCCCCCATTCTCCTCCGCCTGGAGCTCACCTCAGCTTTATTCAATATCTATTTTTTTCCTCATCGCGAAACTCCAATCCATTTCTGTGACTGTCTTCGATAACTCTCTCTGCTCGTCTTTGTAGTCCTCTAGTCTCTGAGGCGTCTCTCTGAAATCTCTCTCTTTCTCTCTCCTCTCAGCTTCTCACAACTTCTGCTTGCAGTTCGCATCTCTCGTTTTTACCTCCTCCTTAGTGTTATCGGGGGTTAGGGTCTCTCTGTGGGTGTCTCTCATCTCTCTGGAAAAATTAGCCTCTCAATCTCTCTCTCAGTCCAAAGATGTTTCATCGTCGTAGCATCTCTCTCTCTCTCTCTTTTATCTCTATTTTTTCTCTCTAATCTTCTTTCATATTTGACTTCTTAGAAGCCAATGGTTGATTTCCTGTATTGGGCAAAGCACAATAAACGGAAAAAAATAGACAGGTACTTATTTATCATAACGACCGGGCTTGGCTAATGAAGGACCCGAGGTCCTCCGAAACAGCTGCTCCCAAGCAAGGGACCTGCCTCATCCATCCCCCATTGGGAGGAAAAACGAAAAGCAGTCACAATATCTTTTCTTTTCAGAGCACAAATCGAAATCCAAAGTTTTCACAGTGCATACTGGTTTCGATCATTTAAGATATTTTGTATTTGGTATATTCTAGTCACAGAGACTTATCTCTGTGAAATTCGGGCTGCTCTACCCCTGAGAGCGCGTCGCCGCAAGCACAGCGCCTATCCATTTTTTTTTTTTTTTTTTTTTTTTTTTTTTTTTTTTTTGGGGGGGGCACAGGGTGAGTAGGGGGTGTGGGCACACTCGGAAAAATTAGCTATCAATTTGATCATACCAATACATGGCATCCTAAAACTCAATTATATATAGATCTAATATATATTTCTAGTTTACTTCTTAGAACTTATTCCTGGACATTATATTAGATGTAAAGTGATGAAGACGAACAAAATAGAGACAAATTACAATGTTTTTACAGAACGACAAAGCGTGTACAGAATATACTTATAAGTACCATCATGAGCAAAGTAGCAAGCAAACGGCATGCACTTAAGAGTTCTGTGCAAGAAATCGGTTAGAGGGATGTCATTTGTTTCTCCCCCACCCCCCTCCTAATTCCACACCCCCCCCCCCTCTTCACCACCTCTCCCTTTTAAAACACTTTAAGATTAAGATTAAAATTATAGCCCCGTCGACAACTAAGGCCATGTCAGGGCTGTCACCACGTTAAATCTTACCACGTATTAAAAAG
>CM065696.1:16797830-16802830 GCA_017654935.2 Phymorhynchus buccinoides
GTAAAACACCATTTTTCATTCATTCAGTATTTTTGCCTTACGCCTAACCTGTCGATAAAAAAATGCGTTGCCATTGGGAAAGAGTGAAAAATGTTCACTCCCACCCCCCACCCACTCCCAAAAAAAGAAGAAAAACATCGAATTTTTTGCATGAATGTAGAGCACAATATCTTCTAAAGATCATAGCAATTGAAAAACATTATTTTCGAAATAATAAACACATGTTGTTTTCTTCATTTCACCAAATCACATAAGCAGAAAGTTTGTTCAACGTCCTCCGGCCTGGAACAGGCACACTACGGGACATTAATAACTAAAACGATAGTGGAACGATCCTGGAGGTACTGCAATACCAGGAAAGTCCCGAAGTTTTTACAAAATTAATTATTAAGAGAGTAACAACAAGAACAACAACAAACATTGACCAAATTCCAGAAGGAAATGGTTCGTATTTTAAAGATAATAAAATTATATGACTTTGTTTAAATATAAAGTATGCGTGTTTAGTTATAAATAAGACCATTGTGTGTGTTGTGCATTTAAAATTATATAATTAAAGTGATTTATCTTAAACGGTAATATTTTATGTAGTGTTTTATTTTATTTTTTATAATATTGGCAACATTTTGTTTTTAAGCACTGCTGTTTTGCTTTCAAGTGATAATTATCATCATGCGTGTTTTGATTTAATGGTATTGTCATTTATATGTTTTAGAAGCACATCTTGTTTTTAATGTATATTATAATGTGTCTTGTTTTAACTGTGTCAATCGCAGACATCACCACACTAAATTTCTCTCTAAGAGATAATAAAGTTGTTTGAGTTGAGTTGAGTTGAGCTGGTCAATGTCAGCATGATAGGCATAGGCAGGATAAAAAAAAATGGCGGGCGGGGGTGGGGGTGGAACGGAATGGAAGGGGGGTGGGGATGGGGGCGGGGGTGGGGGTGGGGATGGGGGAAGGGTGGAGAGGGGATGTGGGATCAAAGAGATGATAGGGGAGGGGAGGACGGGCGTGGAGTGAAAATGAAAGAGCTGACAGCGCTGGCATCCCTGGCCACAAACAACGAGCCAGTAATGCATGAATGACGTCCCCGAGGGGTGACAAGAGCACTCTGTCGATTATTCACATACTGTACGCGTAGCGATCTTTAAGCCCGAAATGCAACAGATGATTTAGCCCAAAATGCAACAGATATAACATATCATATATTATAGCAGCCCAAAATGTAACAATTGCCCCAAATGTAACAATTGTTACATTTTCAGCAAAGATGTTGCCCAAAACAGCAAGGAAGTGATTTTTTTTCCTTCATTATCCTATTATCAAAAACACTTCCTTGCTCAGAATGTAGCAACGATGTTGCTCAAAATGTTGCAATTGTTACATTGCCAAAAATGCAACAATTGTTGCATGTTCTCTCCGGCAAATGTAACAAATGTATCAATTGCTACATTTTGGGCTGTTATATTGATGTTGTCCAAATTGTTACATTTTGGCCAATTGCTACATTTTGGCCAATTGCTACATTTTGGCCAATTGCTACATTTTGGCCAATTGTTACATTTTGGCCAATTGCTACATTTTGGCCAATTGCTACATTTTGGCCAATTGCTACATTTTGGCCAATTGTTGCATTTTGGCCAATTTCTACATTTTGGGTAATTGTTGCATTTTGGCCAATTGCTACATTTTGGGTAATTGCTACATTTTGGCCAATTGCTACATTTTGGCCAATTGTTACATTTTGGCCAATTTCTACATTTTGGGTAATTGTTGCATTTTGGCCAATTGTTGGTAATTGTTGGTAATTGTTGCATTTTGGCCAATTGCTACATTTTGGCCAATTGTTACATTTTGGCCAATTGCTACATTTTGGGTAATTGTTACATTTTGGGCTTTAACAGAGCGACATAAATGCAGGGTGGTGGAAGGCTAGAGGCTAGGGTGTATGTATGGTAAAACAGACAAGCGCCTAACCGCAGTGTTCATGCCGATTTGGGAAGTCTTGCATTTTAATCACCATTCTCATATTTAGCCTACGACCCCTGTATATCAACATCTGCTTCGTTCAGTTTAAAGGGACACCCTGACGGATCAGGATTTTTTTGCAAGAAACACGGCTAGATCACCAGAAATTAGCATTTTCGTGGATCTGAACACTCACTTTGTTCTGGTTTCCTAGAAATCAAACAGTCAAAACGGCGATTCCTCTTTGGCGGAATTGCCGGAGAGAGAAGCCATTTTGGACGGGCTGGGCGGAGGACACTCAGAGTGGTTGAAGCTTTTTCTTCTTTGTAGTGCAGTAATTAGAAACAAAAAAATGAGCTATTTCCTTTGTTGTGAGCCAAACTCCTTTTAGTAAGCTGTAAATAAGAAGGCTTGCATTGTGGACATTTCGTGATTTGGTCTAAACGACTCAGGCGGCCATTAGAAAAGAGAATGCATTTGACTGAAAGAATGTGACTTCCCCCACCTCCGTCAAGGAGGAATCGCTGATTTGACGGTTTGATGTCTAGGCAACCAGAGCAAAGTGAGTGTTCCGATCCACGAAAAGGCTGTCTTTCTGGTGATCTCGACGTGTTTCTTGCAGAAAACTCATCTGTCAGGGTGCCCCTTTAAGGTTAGTGTTCGGGTCAGGGATAGGGTTAGGATTAAGATAAGCAAATAGATGGAGAGAGAGAAGACTGTAGCAAAACGAGATGGGGGCACGATGCTACACGATGCTACACGATGCTACAGTTGCTCTCTCTCTCTCTCTCTCTCTCTCTCTCTCTCTCTCTCTCTCTCTCTCTCTCTCTCTCTCTCTCTCTCTCTCTCTCTCTCTCTCTCTCTCTCTCTCTCTCTCTCTCTCTCTCTCTCTCTCTCTCTCTCAGTCAATCACTTACGTACATAACCTCACAACATTTCCGGAGCAACACACGACACGAGCAACACACGACACGAGCAACACACGACACGAGCAACACACGACACGAGCAACACACGACACGAGCAACACACGACACGAGCAACACACGACACGAGCAACACACGACACGAGCAACACACGACACGAGCAACACACGACACGAGCAACACACGACACGAGCAACACACGACACGAGCAACACACGACACGAGCAACACACGACACGAGCAACACACGACACGAGCAACACACAACACTTGAAATGAAAATATTTTATTATAAAGGATAATTAGATTTTGCTTTGGTTTTTTCTGTAAGAGTCTTTAACTAAGAACGATAATTAACGCGACAACTATTGCTGGGTGTAGATAGGAAGATAGGAAGTGTGTATGCTATTGCAAAGGTAAAAATGTGCCCCCCTCCCCCCTGCATTTCTCGGTTAATTGTATTTTTCCGTTTTTGCCTTTCTTACCATACATAAAGGTGTATTTTAGGAACATTTTTAGCTAATAACCTTTTTGGAATACTAACCCTAGCCCTAACCCTACCCCCCACTATGTACTGCAGTACACCGCGATTTGTCACAGTTGTGGTTCGTTGCGTTTTTCCGTCTTATAGGGTGGGGGGTAGGGTTAAGGTTAGGGCTAGGGTTAGGGATAGGGTTAGGGATATGGTTAGTATTCCAAAAAGTTAGTTATTAGTTCCTAAAATACAGCTTTATGTATGGTAAGAAAGGCAAACACGGAAAAATACAATTAACCGAGAAATGTAGGGGGGGGGGGGGGGCACATCTTGACCTTTACCGCTATTATTATATGTGTTAAAAAAATGAAAGCCGTCACTATGTGTGACGTTTGTAATGAGGGAAAGTCAATGAATGAGAATAGAATGGTTTTTAAAAAAACAAATACCATAAGAACCTAACTATCTGAATGAAAATTCAGTTAACGTCCTCCGGTCTGGAACAGACACACATGGGACATTCGTAGATACAAAGATGGTGGGAACGATCCTGGAGGCAATGCCCGGAGGCAGTGCAACACCAGGAAAGTCCCGAATTTGTAACAATACAGATGTATTTTTTTGGTTAACAAATCCGCTAACTATCTCAGCGCCTCCCCCACTTTTATAGCCCTGTCGCGGGTTTAACAGAAATGGGGAGCACTATTACTCAAATATTTTGCACAAAACATGATTCTAGCTAGGGTAGTTTATACTTTAGTCTCACTCCCTCCCCCCCCCCCCCCCCCCTTCCCCACCCCACCCATAAATTGTTTTGCTTTTTTTTTTTTTTTTTTTTACTACTAAAAAGCAACATTCTGCCAATTTTGGGAAAAGGATAGGGCTAGGATCAGCCTAGGATTTTCATAAAACTGTACAGAAGTAGACTTTGAGATTGAGGGTCGTAAACGTGAGGAAGATGACTGAAGTATGCGATTGCTCTTCTCTCTCTCTCTCTCTCTCTCTCTCTCTCTCTCTCTCTCTCTCTCTCTCTCTCTCTCTCTCTCTCTCTCTCTCTCTCTCTCTCTCTCTCTCTCTCTCTCTCTCTCTCTCTCTCTTCTCTCTCTCTCTCTCTCTCTCTCTCTCTCGATCTCTCTTCTCATTTATCTAAATTATCTGTTAAATACATCTAGGCCAAGTGTTTCGATCGATAGGTTAAAATGTTAGCGAAAGGCAGGGTTGTTAAATGGATAGGATCATGGAAGGATTGTGAATAGGAATAAGTAATGTGTGTGTGTGTGTGTGTGTGTGTGTGTGTGTGTGTGTGTGTGTGTGTGTGTGTGTGTGTGTGTGTGTGTGTGTGTGTGTGTGTGTGTGTTTGTGCTTGCGTGTGGGTGCAAGCGCGCGTGCGTGTGTGTGTGTGTGTGTGTGTCAAGTCAAGTCAAGTCAAAATGTTATTTCCAGATGGAACATTCAATAAACAAATTAATAATAATAATATGTGTGTGTGTGTGTGTGTGTGTGTGTGTGTGTGTGTGTGTGTGTGTGTGTGCGTGCGTGCGTGTGTGTGTGTGTGCGTGCGTGCGTGTGCGTGTGCGTGTGCGTGTGCGTGCATGCGTGCGTGCGTGCGCGTCTGTGTGTGCTTGTG
>CM065696.1:16810330-16812830 GCA_017654935.2 Phymorhynchus buccinoides
TCACACTATATTGTGTCGCGTGTTTTTTTCCCATCAAAGTACGAATTAATTCAGTTGTTGTAGTCGTTGTTTTTGTTGTGGGAAACTACGAACACTTCCCGTGCATACACACGGATATTGCAAATGAGAACGCATGGCTGACAAAACAGACTGCATGTCTGTCTTTTGCAAATGAACCGTTTGAGTTTTTTCCGCATCTGTGTGTTGTTTTTTCTTGTTCTAATAATTATAATTTTTCCCGCATCGTTCTATGCACGCAGTTTGCATAATATTATTTCAACAGCAGCAAATGGTCCATTGTGGTGTCCACCTGAGCGATTTGTAATGCAAAGTGTTGGCCGGGGAGAATGCTTGGTCACTGAATTAAAGGCAGTGCCTTTCTCGTCTGTTCTGGTGAAAACAGACGTCATCATTTCTTCTTCTTGTTCTTCTTCTTCTTCCTCCTCCTCCTTATCAATCATCATCATCAGCATCATGATAAAGCTGTATCATCACGCAATCATCATCAGCATCATCATCATCATCATCATCATCATTATCATCACAGCCACTACAAACGACCAAAGTCGTATCCATCATCACCTTCCTCCTCCTTATCCCCTTATCCTCCTCTTCCTCCTCCTCCTCCTCATCATCATGATCATGATCATCATGATTATCATCATCATCATCATCATCATCATCATCATCATCATCATCATCATCACCATCATCACCACAGCCACCACAAACAACCGAACTCGTATCCATCATCACCTTTCTCCTCCTTACCCCCTTATCCTCATCCTCCTCCTCCTCCTCCTCCTCCTCCTCCTCCTCGTCCGCCCCCCCCCCTCCTCCTCCTCCTCCTCCTCCTCCTCATCATCATCATCATCATCATCATCATCATCATCATCACCACAGCCACCACAAACGACCGAAGTCGTATCCATCATCACCTTCCTCCTCCTTATCCTCAACCTCATCCTCCACCTCTTCCTCCTCCTCTCCTCCCCCTCCTCCTCCTCCTCCTCCTCATCCTCCTCATCATCATCACCACCATCCTCATCATGATCATCATCATCATCGTGATGATTATCATCATGATGATTATCATCATGATGATGATCATCATCATCATCACCACCACAGCGACCACAAACGACCGAAGTCGTATCCATCATCACCGTCCTCCTCCGTATCCCTTTATCATCCTCATCCTCTTCTTCCCCCTCCTCCTCCGCCTCCTCCTCCTCTTCCTCCTCCTCCTCATCCTTCTCCTCCTCCTCCTCCTCCTCCTCCTCATCATCATCATCATCATCATCATCATCATGAATTTTTATCACCTCATCTAGACGCAGTGTGTGGTGTGCGAAAGAGCAAGGGCATGACTATGCACACGTTTGTACGCTGCAGTTATCTTGTTACCAGTATTTGCCCGTCGTGCCCGATTATCCCGTGCTTGGGGACTTCTGACTAGAGTCTGTCCAGCCACGTGTCATTTACCCCACTTCATCCAAATAATGTCCGCTTTATTATGCAAGTTATTGTGACGGATGGAATTAAGCACATTTTGCTCTGCTTAGCATTCCCGCGAATTGATTATTACGAATCGGGTTGTATCTTTAAACGGCTATATATTCATATTGATCAGGATAACAGAGGCGATCTCTCACAACGCTAGGTCCGTGACTAAAATATTACTGTCGTCAATATGTGTGTGGTGTGTGTGTGTGTGTGTGTGTGTGTGTGTGTGTGTGTGTGTGTGTGTGTGTGTGTGTGTGTGTGTGTGTGTGTGTGTGTGTGTGTGTGTGTGTGTGTGTGTGTGTGTGTGTGTGTGTGTGTGTGTGTGTGTGTGTGTGTGTAGGGGGGTGGGTGGGTAGTAGATTGTGTCCTGCGTACGTTAGCTCAGGCCAGTCTCCACTGAATTCCAACGAAGTGACTAGGCAGCAGTGCAGTGTCTCCTCGGTTTGTTGTCACCAGACGGCCTTACGTAAATTCCCTCCCCTTTGGATGCTGATTTCGGATTCTGCGACCTGACAAGCCAGGGTGTGGCTGTGAATTGGGATTCGGAATGAGCGGCGTGGGAGCAACGGCACTATACGGCCCAGAAGATGAGACAGCAAAAAAAGGTCGAGGGCCACCACCAGATTCTTAGAATTAATGTTTGATGCAAAGAAGACAGACAGAACACATTGAAAAGACACTCGCACAATCACATAGAAGGCGATATAATAATAATAATAATAATAATAATAATAATAATAATAATAATAATTTAAAATTTAAAAAAAAAATATTAATAAATTTAAAAAAAAAAAAAAAATAATAAAAAAAAAATAATAATAATAATATAATAATGGATATTTGTTGCGCTTACAAAGCTAACCGTAGACAACATCAATAGCAATAATAAAGACAATCAGAATTATACATTTGTATTAAATACAAATCCGATACTTCAGTCGTGTGCATGCGCACATGCACACGCGCGCACACGCGTGCTCACACGCACGCACAC
>CM065696.1:16822830-16825330 GCA_017654935.2 Phymorhynchus buccinoides
GAGAAAAAGAGAGAGAGAGAGAGAGAGAGAGAGAGAGAGAGAGAGAGGAGAAGAGAGAGAGAGAGAGGGAGATCGGAGAGAGAGAGAGTAACGATGAGAGAGAGAGAGAGAGACGCAGTCACAGCCTAACTCTGTAGGCTAACATGTAGGCTCAGGTCACCAGTCTGTTAGGCTGATGCATATTCATGAGGTTCTCAATGATCGCACCAGAGTCGCACGCTCAATTAAAAAGGGCAGACAACTTCAATGACAAAGGGAAGACAACTCTGATGCGCCCAGCAGGTCACGTGCTCCTCCATGGAACTGGTCCAAATCACGTGACCATTCACAGGCAAAAGTCACGTGATACCCTTCCCGATACTAAAGAGGAGGCTGCCTCTTGGCACCCTCCAATAATCAGTGTGTTTATAATATTCAATTGTTTTTTGGTTTTTCTACTGGGAATACGTTGGTATGCCTTGCCTTGACATCTCCTGCAGCAAACTGCAAGGTCTAGGGAACCATTGTACCAAGTTTCATTACAATCGGTTTAGTGGTTTGGTTTGGCACTAAGGAACTGGATAACTCATTTCGGTCACACACACACACTCGCGCGGCGCAGCCGCACATGCCACACACCCAACACGCGCGCGCGCGCACATGCACACACGCACATACATACAAACACACGCTCACACACACACACACACGCACAGCACATACGTATACACGCACACACGCGCACGCACATGCATACACACGCGCACACACGCACAACACACACATACGCACAAACACACACAACACACCACACACACACAACACACACACACACACACACACAAAACTATATTATTTTCTAATTCAATGTTCCATCTGGAAATAAAATTTTGACTTGACTTGACTTAAACACACACCACACACACACACACACACACACACACACACACACACACACACACACACACACACCACACACACACACACACACACACACACACACAGTCCACACACACACACACACACCACACACACACACACACACACACACATTATTAGGCTTACCCATACAATGGCGATGTGATTTGAATGTAGAATAATATGTTGTGGTAAGTTTTCACGTTGACGATTTGGTGATAATATAAAAATGATTTGTAAGCGATAATTGTCATACCGTCCATAAGGGTCTCTGACCGATTGGACGCTAATCTCACCTTCTCTTATAATTGTCTTTCAGTGATGTACTGCATGTTCTTATAGTCATCTTTTGTGTAGATTTCCAGTGTGTCCGTACTGTCTAATTACATAACACATGGACTTGTATAGTGAAACACCGGACACCCTTTTAAAAAAAAGCACAAATTTTCGACTTTAATGTCTTTTTCAAAAACACTACTTAAAAAATGGCAGAAAATATTGCATCGTTAACGAATCACACAGACAGACAGACAGACAGACAGACAGACAGGACACACACACACACACACACACACACACCACACACACACACACACACACACACACAACACACACACACACACACACACACACACAACACACATCTCTACCCACTCAGGTATTAATATGCCCCCCCCCCCACCCACCCATCCCCCACACCAATCAACAACACAAACAACAACACCACACCACACACACACACACACACACAAACACACAACACACACAAACACTCATGTGACTTATGTGACTCATGTGACACATAGACTTAGTCATGTATTATCATTTATTTTAGATACAGTGGATCCCCCTTGGGGATACCGGGGGGTTTCGTGAAATAGTCCACCCCCCCCCCCCCCCACCTTTCTGGAAGTTCTGTGCTTGTAACTTCCTCTAATCTGCCACTCTCTTCGACTCTGCCTTTTCCTTTGCTTTCTATCATCTACTATCTCCTCTGACTTATTGGCCCCTCTTCCTGCCTTCTTTCAAAAACACCCACACAGAGCTCCTCCGAAATCAGAATGTGTCGCGCTGAATGCGCAGCAGGGAGACCAGTGAAAACTGAAAACCGGACACATACGTACCTTACCCATTATGGCCATATGGCCTGGGAATGCAGAAGAAGAAGAAGATGCAGTTGTTGTTTTTCCTGGAAGTCTTTTTTTCCTGCGTGAGGGGAGTGTTATTTTCCTAAAGGGGAGAGTTAATTTCCTAGGCAAAAAACACTTCGGGGAGTGTGTGGTTTTTTCCTGAGGTCTTTTCTGCCTGTTACATCGGTCTTTTTACGACGCTCAATTTCAAACTCTGCTTGTTTTAGTTGGAGGGGGGGGGGGGGGGTGATAATGAAAGGCTGGTCCTAACAGTATCCCTTTATGTCTGTCTATATATCCATGTATCTATTCATAAATCTACTTCCCTCCCCTTAATCTCCCGCTTCTTTTCCTCTCTCCCACCCCCTCTCTCTCTCTCCTAGAGTTCCCCCTCCTCTCTCTCTCTCCTCTCTCTCTCTCTCTCTCTCTCTCTCTCTCTCTCTCTCCCCCTTCCCTTCTGTCTCTCTTTTTGT
>CM065696.1:16832830-16835330 GCA_017654935.2 Phymorhynchus buccinoides
CGGTTATAATTTGTCTTCAGGACCATGCGTGTACTCCAGGCAAACCCGCACAATTATATACTATTCCGTACAACAGTTCTCGAGATGTCAAAAGTCAAAAGTCTAAGTCAAAAGTCAAAGTCAAATGTCAAAGTCAAAAGTCAAAGTCAAAAGTCAAAGTAAAAAAAGCCACAGAAAAGTCAAAGTTAAACATACATCATTATCTCGTGAAGATAAATTACAGTGGGTTCACAGTAGCCTTTCTCAGCTCCTTTCAGTTCTTGTCTTTTGTTTAGCACTCGTCACCAGCATAAACCAATTTAAAGTGTTTTATCCATTAGGCTTACATTGTTTTATAGTGGCATACCACTTGTAAGGTCTTTTCCTATCCCTAGCCAAAATCAATGATAAGAATATTTGCCGCTGTTAAAAGAAATAACTTGAAAGAAATAGCTCTCTGTGGAAAACTGAAAGGAGCCAGAATGAGGGGAATTGGTGTAGTGTGGGATCACACACAAGCACAATACAAACAAGACAACGCATTTTGATGCATTCAAAATGAAAAACAAACAGGTGCAACGCCGAGCGGCTGCAAAGTCCCCTCGCAGCATCGCCGAGCTACTCCGAAATCGGAATGTGTCGGCTGTACACACAGCGGGGAGACCATTGAGAAGTGAAATCAGGACGCACGCACGGACGGATGGACGGCCGGAAAGAAGTGGGACATATCGGGCCTGTGACACAAAGGGCCTAGGGCACAGCGGGCTTATCCACAGAAAAATTCATGACAACTGTGTTATAGACCATTCATCAAGAAATGTTGTGAAAAAAACTGCATTGAAATACATGCAAAACTTCGCGAGATATTAGCGATTATGTGTTTCGGGGTTTGAACCCCGTAACTGGCGCGACCTTGACCTTAATGTAAAACTAAATACATCAGTGGATAGCTTGCATCTTGGCAAACTAGTATGCCAAATTTGATGATGATAGACTGAATAGTTTTTGAGAAAAACGGACGGACGGACGGACGGAGGCACGGACGGACCAGACAGAAACAATAGTTCCCCGAACCTTCGGCTCGGGGACTAAAAACTAAGGTGAAGAATGGACATACCAATCATCCTTCACACAAAAAGTTGGACAATAGGAATTGTTGGGAAATAATTAAGGGGAGTAATTTCATGGTGTGTGACGCAGTGATCTCGCCTAATTTGATCGGTCAAACAGGGGAAGTTACTCTACCTTCTGGTAGATCCCCAGCCGTCGCCTCGTGTGTTTGAGGAGACACACGGCATGTAGAACGCAGTGCGTCATTCTCAATTTGATGTAATTTACATTTTTACGTCACACTTTGCAAGTTTTATGACTTTGTAGCAACTGGCCATCGCTTTTTTTTTTTCTTCTTTTTTTTAAATGTTTGCAAGTCGCTGACTGGTGTCCTGTGGTTTCCAGCTTCGACGCCATGCCGCCATGGTTGCTATGGTTTTGACCGAGTATGTCGAGGTAATCAATAAACTCTGATTTTTTTCTCTCCGAAAATCGTCTATTTGAAGCCATCCCTCCCAACAATAAAGTAAATAAAGCAGATAGACAAGCGGAGACACAGAGAGACAAACAAATACACAAACTGTGAGACTTCTTCTTCCTCTTCTTCTGCGTTCCTAGGCCATACGGCCATAAGGGTAAGGTGCGTACGTATGTGTCCAGTTTTCAGTTTTCGCTGGTCTCCCCGCTGCGCACAGCCGACACATTACGATTTCGTAGGAGCTCAAAGGAGAAAAATGGTTGGAAGATTTTATTGAAGAAGAAAAAAAGAGCAAGAGAATGGGCCAATAAGTCAGAAAGATAGTAGATGACAGAAAGCAAAGGGAAAAGGCAGAGTCAAAGAGAATGGCATATTAGAGGAAGTTACAAGCACAAGAACTTCCAGAAGGTGGGGGAACTATTTTGTTTACGAAAGACACTCCCGGTATCCCCACGTGGACAAAAAACTGTGAGACGAACTCTGAAAGTCTTCCTTTCTACTTCACGAGAGATAGAGTAACTAGACAGACGGACACAAATACAGACAGACAAATAATATACAGACAGACAATGACAATCTCAGAGTCCTCCTCCTTTCTAACAATGTGCGACGGAAGACAAAAAAACAACAACACCTAAAGGTCTCTGTACACGCAGTGACATGCAAACGATCTTACCAGTGGATACCACCGCATTGTCATGGGGAAAGAGTGAATTTTTGTTAACGTGTATTGAGACCTTAACAAGGACGTCTGCTAAGTCCTCTCGCGGAAGTTTTGTCCTTATGTGCACATTAGTCTAAAATGACCATGTCTCTGCTTCTGTTTGTATTTATTGCAAGTATATATTTCATTACTCGCCATGTTACATTACCGCACCAAACTTTGAAGCCATTCTACCCACTGGTTCATGAGATACAGCTCGGACATGAAGGAAGGACATTTCGGTTTTGTGAGTCCTTCCTTGGCGGAGGGCTTGCACTGACGGTTCAAAA
>CM065696.1:16840330-16845330 GCA_017654935.2 Phymorhynchus buccinoides
TCGTCTGTTCTCTCTTAAAATTGGGTTTATTCTGAAAAAAATTGTCATTGTCTCAAAATGGTTTCCCTTTTTTCGTACTCAATTTAAACTACCAATTCAAGTTCACCATTGTTAAGTATTATCCATGTTTGCTTTAAATTCCCATTTTTGATTTATTTTTCAATTATTTCATGTGCCAATTTTTGTTCCATTTTCTTGACTTGATTGTTTATTTTATGTCAAATTTTCTTTGCTTGATGCATGGTATGAATGTGTGAGTGAGAGGGCAAGGTGTAAAGAAGCTATTGTAGCTTATCCTTTTTACCCTCAATAAGACATCTCTATTCGTATTTCGTATCTCTCTCTCTACTCTCTCTCTCTTCTCTGCTCTCTCTCTCTCTTCTCCCTCTCTCTCTCTCTCTCTCTCTCTCTCTCTCTGTCTCTATTCTCTCCTCTCGTCTCTCTCTCTCTCCCTCTCTCTCGCCCCCGCCTTTGATCACTCAAATATTTAGTATATAACCAAAAATCCTCAGGGCCTACAATTCTACATCTGAAAAAGCTCTGAAAGAACAAAAACAAACGATAGGGAAAGGGAGGCAAAGCAACGGAAACTCAAAAGGGGAAAGAAAGAAAGAAAGAAAAGAAAAGAAAGTAAAAAGAGAAAAGGATGAGAAAAGACGGGAAGAATGGGAAACAGAACGAAGCGAAAGAAAGAGGATGAAAAAGAAAGAAAGAAATGAAAGTGAAGTAAAGGAAAGAAAAGAAAAGAAAGGAAAGCTCATGCTCTGAAAAGAGAAAGATCAGAAAGAAAGAAGAAAGTCAAAAAAGAAAAAAGGAAAGAAAGAAAGGAAGCCAGAATGAACAAGAAAGAAAGAAAGAAAGAGAAAAGGAGAGAAAAGACGGGCGATCTTAACAGATAGAAGGAAAGAAATGATGAAAAGAGATGAAAGAAATGAAGGAAAGAAAGAAGCAAGAAGGAAATAGGAAAGAAAAGAAAGAAGAGAAAGAAAAGAAAAGATCTCTCTCTGAAAGGAAGAAAGAAAGGAAAACAGGAGAGAAAAGACGGGCGAATTAACAGATAAAAGGAAAGAAATTATGAAGAGAACAAAGAAGAAGGAATGAATTAAGAAAGAAAGAAAGAAAAAGGAAGAAGAAATGAAGAAAAAGGAAGAGAAAAGAAGAGAAAAGGAGAGAAAAGGGACGGGCGAATTAACAGATAAAAGGAAAGAAATGATGAAAAGAAAGAAAGAAATGAAGGAAGGAAGGAAAAAGAAGAGAAAGAACGATCTTTCAAAGAAAGATAAGAAAGAAAGAAAAGAAAAGAAAGGAAAAGAAAAGACTGAAGGCTAATTAACAGAAAAAGGAAAGAAATTGATGAGTCCAAGAAAGATGAACAAGGAAGGAAATAAGGAATAGAAAGAAAGGAAAGGAAAGAAGGAAAGAAAAGAAAAAGAAGAAAGGGAAAGAATCTCTCTAAACAGACCTAGAAGGAAAGATCCTCTGAATGAAAAAGAAAGAAGAGAAATGAAGAAAGGAAGGAAGGGAAGAAAGAAAGAAAGAAAGATAAGGAAATCTCTCTCGCTCCGGAAAAAAGAAAGAGAAAAGAGGGCTAATGAACAGATACGAAGGAAAGAAAGAAATGAAAAGAAAGAAAGAAATGAAGGAAGGAAGAAAGAAAAAAGAATGAAAAGGAAAAGGAGGAGGAAGAATAAAGGAACGAAAGATAAATGCTTAAAAAAAAAGGTCTGAAAGACAGAAAGAAAGAAAAAAAGAGAAAAGGAAGAGAAAAGACGGGCGAAATCTAAATGGAAAGAAATGATGAAAAGAAAGAAGAATCAAGGAAGGAGTAAATAAAGAACAAAAAGAAAGAAGAAGTAAAATTCAAAGAAAAAAGGGATGAAAAGACGGGGCGAATTAACAGAAAACGAAAGAAATGAAGACAAAGAAAGAACAAAAAGTAGGAAGAAGGAAAAGGAAAGAGAGGAAAGAAAGAAAGAAGAAGAAAGAAAGAAAGGAAAGAAAGAAAGAAAGAAAAAGAAAAGAGAGAAAAGACGGGCGAATTAACAGATAGATTTAGAAGGAAAAGAAAAAATGAAAAGAAATGAAGGATAAAGAAAATGAAGGAGAGAAGAAAAGAAAAAAAGACGGAAAGAAAGAAAGAAAAAGAAAAGGAAAGAAAGAAAGAAAGAAAGAAAGAAAGAAAAGAAAGCAAAAAAGAAAGAAAGAAAGAAAGGTAAGAATTAAAGAAAGAAAGAAAGAAAGAAGGAAGAAAAGAAAAGAAAGAAATGAAAAGAAAGGAGGAAAGAAAGAAAGAAAGAAGAATGAAAGAAAAAGAAAAGGAGAGAATAGAACGGGGCGAATTAACAGATAGAAGGAAAGAAATGATGAAAAGAAAAAAGAAATGAAAGAAGGAAATAAGGAAGGAAGGAAGGAAGGAGATAAGAAAAGAAAGAAAGAAAGAAAGAAAGAAAGAAAAGAAAGAAAGAAAAAGAAGAAGGGCAGGAAGGCATGAGGAGGAAGGAGAAAAAAAGAAAACAGGTAAGAATGAAACAAGGTAAGAATTAAAGAAAAAAGAAAGGATAAGAAAAGTAAGAAAGAAAAAGAAGAAAGAAAAGCAGAAAAGGAAAGAGAAGAAAAGAAAGAAAGAAAAGAAAAGGAGAGAAAAGACGGGCGAATTAACAGATAGAAGGAAAGAATGATGAAAGAAGAAAGAAAGAAAGGAGGAAGAAGAAGAAAGAGAAAGAAAGAAAGAGAGAAAGAAAAAGAAAGGAAGAAAGAAAGAAGAAAGAAGGGAAGGAAGGCAGGAAGGAAGTAAGAAAGAAAAAAGAGAAGGAAGGCAGGAATGAAAGAAGAAAGAAAGAAAGAAAGAAAGAAAGAAAGATAAAAAGAAAAGAAAGAAAGAAAGAAGAAACGAAGGAAATAAAAAGTAAAGAAAGAAAGAAAGAAAGAAAGAAAGAAAGAAAGAAAGAAAGAAAGAAAGAAAGAAAAAGACATCAATCAAACCCCGTAATACAATGAAGAGAGTCTCCAAAGTCAAGAATATAACGCAAGCATCACGATTATGATTGTTTGTTTTAGTTGTTGCTGTTGTTGTTGTTGTTGCTGTTGTTGTTGTTGTTTGTTGTTGTTGTTGTCGTTGTTGTGTGTGTTTTTCATTTCATACATCCAAACAGGCACTTTCCGTCACAACAAGCATAAACTACGACAGAAACTAGAATAATAGAAACAAGCAGTATACCCCCATCGATGCACCATTAAACATTAGTGTGGTAATTAAGACGTTCGCCTGCCAAATCAATGCACGAGTGTCTCGGGTTCGACAAGTTAAAAAAACCAAAAACAAAAAAAACCACGGCAATTAAAAGTCGATAAAAGCAGGGGATAAATCCCGCTGCCTGGTATGAACTAATTCGATAGCCAGGTTTCCCACAAGCATGCCCTCCCTCCCCTTCTCACCCCCTACAAAAAATAAAATAAATGGGTGGCGCCCCGCTGGCGACGACGTTCTCTCCAGGTGGGAGCAGCCCGAATTGAATACAATAAAGCGAGGCTTACCTCGTAAGGTCAGGCTGTTTGCGGATTCTTGCGAAGCAGTAAAAAATAAACTAGAACGAGTGCAGTATAGTGTAGTGTCGGTTTATTATGCTGCTGAGCAAGAATTTCAAAATTTCAGAAAAATAATTAATACCTTCTTCTTCTTCTTCTTCTGTGTTCCCAGACCGTATGGCCATAATGGGTAAGGTACGTATGTGTCCGGTTTTCAGTTTTCACTGGTCTCCCCGCTGCGTACAGCCGACACATTCCCATTTCGGAAGATCTCAGAGGAAACAAATTATTTGGAAGTTTTTTGGGTGTTTTTTTAAAAGGCAAGAGAAATATGGGCCAGAAAGATAGTAGATGATAGAAAGCAAATGGAAAAGGGAGAGTCAAAGAGAGTGACAGGTTAGAGGAAGTTATAAGCCCATAACTTCCAGAAGGTGGGGGTACTATTTTTTTACGAAAGACCCCCCGGTATCCCCCCCGGGGACAACCATTAATAGCAAATGCGAACTAAAGGTCTACTGGGTTGGGCCATGGGCTCCGCATCGGATGATGCCAGTGCCAGACGCCGGCCGGTGAATGGTGCCAGCCGTTCAACAGATCGATGCCTTTGTCCATCCTGCAAACAGAAAGCCCCGGGAACTTACGCCATCGTCACCCACCCACCCACCCGCCCACGCGGCAGCAGCGACGGCAGCCGGTTTTCATCGGGTAGTTCTAAACACCAAAATGGATCAAAGCGGACACCGCCGGACCGAAACGGACACCGAACCGGACCGAAACGGACACCGAAACGGACCGAAACGGACAAAAAAACGGACCGAAACGGACACCGAAACCGACCGAAACGGACACCGAACCGGAAAACGGACCGAAACGGACACCGAAACGGACCGAAACGGACACCGAAACGGACACCGAAACGGACACCGAAACGGCCCACCGAAACGGACCGAAACGGACACCGAAACGGAAACGGACACCGAAACGGACACCAACGGACACCGAAACGGACACCGAAACGGACACCGAAACGGACCGAAACGGACACCGAAACGGACACCGAAACGGACCGAAACGGACCGAAACGGCACCGACACGGACACGGAAACGGACCGAAACGGACTCAAGCTGAGGCTGATCTTCTTTCTTCTTCTTCTTCTTCTTCTTCTTCTTCTTCGTTTCTCTTCTTCTTCTTCTTCTTCTTCTTCTTCTTCTTCTTCTTCTTCTGCTTCTTCTTCTTCTTCTTCGATCGCTCAGACAGTTTCCTGTCAATTATGATCGCAGAAGCGCAGATGCGTCGTGCAGCCGTTATGCGCCTAAGTAAAACATAATTAGGCCCAGCATGCCCGACTTCGGCTGGAGGAGATCTTTTTTGAAAACGTTTCTTCAACAACAAAAAGGCAGGAGAATGGACCAATTAAGGCAGAAAGATAGTAGACGACAGCAAGCAAAGGGAAAAGGCAGAGTCAACGAGAGCG
>CM065696.1:16850330-16852830 GCA_017654935.2 Phymorhynchus buccinoides
ATTGTCATGAGAGAAATGCTTTTTATAAGCAGGTTTTTTGTTTGTTTTAGTACAAATGCTTGTATTAATGTCTTAAAGAAAATAACGCATCATTAACATTAGTCCTTTTTGTGTGGAGTGAGAGCGAGAAAACCACACACGTGCAACACAACAACAGAGATAGAGACAGGTACAAAGAGAGAGGAGACAGGGGCCCGAGAGATAGAGAGAAAGAGAGGGAATGAGAGAGAAAGAGAGGGGTCTTTGCAAAAGAAATGAAAGGGCGAAATGGTACTCTCATTTATTTTTACCATTACATAAAGGTCCAAATGGGAAAGGTCCATTCGGGGCGTCTCCGAATTTTCTGAAGCGCTCAAAGCGCTTGCTGTAAAGAAACACTCCCTATCTGTAACTCTGTTCTGTTCGGCCTTCCAAAGGAAGAAACTGCTCGCCTACAACGAATCCAGAACAGTGCGGTTCGGCTCACACTCCGAATGCAAAGGCGTAAGCATGTCACACCACTCCTCAGGGAGATGCACTGGCTGCCAGTATAGTTTCGTTTAGAGTACAAGCTGGCTGTTCTTGCATTCCGCCACTTTGAACAGACCCTACCATCCTACCTCTCAACTGTTCTCCGAACTTACACTCCTTCTCGCTCACTCCGATCTTCCCATGCCAAACTGTTGAAAAAGTTTTAAAGTAAAGTGTTTTAGTTTTTGCGCCCCCACTGTCTGGAACTCCTTGCCTGTTCACCTCCGTCACCAATCAGCATTTCCCGCTTTCAAACCCCAACTCAAAACTCATCTGTTTCAAAGAGCTTTCTCTCTGTAACCTTCACGTAAATTAGATGATGGTGGAATGAATGTGTAGAATGAATGTGTATGTTAGCCCATTATTGCGTGTGAATCAGTGAATGTGAGCGCCTTGGGTTTAATTCTAAAGAAAGGCGCTATATAAATACTATGTATTATTATTATTACTAAGAGCGACTAACGCAACAAATTACTCTTGTACTAGCGCCAAGTACCGATAACGCAAAATGCGCCGGAGTACGCAGTAACGCCTAGTAACGGTAACGCCTAGTAAAGGGTAACGCCAAGTACCATGGTAACGGACGCTGAGTACAGGCAAAGTTGAAGCGATTCGGTTAAGAAACGTGCGGCGGAGTCGTTATATAGCGCGCGGGCGCGTTTCTGAACCGATTTCGCTTTCGGTTGGTTTGGTACCAACACGGATAGTCACCATCCCCGGTCATCCCCTGCCAAATACGAAGGCAATCGGTCCAGAAGAAACACCGGAGATACGGGCGCCGAAAGGCCGGCGGATGCGCGTTTTCGCGCATTTGCCTGAAACCGCGACAAAAAAATGACACGGCCGCCTCGGGTTGCCGTTGCCGAATCGCCCCGTTAGGGCTCACAGCAAATTTGAAGCGATTCGGGTCGAAAAACGGCGGAGTTATAAGGCCCGTTTCGTGTTTCAGACAAACACACACACACACACACGGACGGACACTTGGCTTTTTACTAAATGTGATGTATTATTATTATTATTATTATGAAACAGTCCCCAGTCTTTACTTCACAAGTAGGTGATGTTGTCAATGCATATCCCCCGTGAAAAACAAAGACATCGAGGAAAGTACTTACTTAAATGTGTTCGATACGTATTTAGCAAAGAATAGTTCGTCTTTACTTGTTCAATATCGCTGAGACCGTTTACAAAATTCTGTCGCGCAGACAGTTTACTGTCCGAAAGAAATGGTTAGGCCCAGCATGTCCGTCTGCGGCTGGGGGAAATCTGTGTAAGACTTTCTAGAACAAAGGCAGGGAAATGGATCAATAAGGCAGAAAGATAGTAGACGACAGTTAGCAAAGGGGAAAGGCAGAGTCAAAGAGAGTGACAGATCAGGGAAAGTTGTAAGCATAGACTTTCCAGAAGGTAGCTGAACTATTTGTATCAAGAGACACCCACCACCCCAGTTAGGTTACTTTTCGCTTGCAATATGAATTGTTCGGGAATAATTAAGGGGAGTAATTTCATGGTGTGTGGGAGTGATCTTGCCTAATTCAATCGGTCAAACTCTCGCCTCGTGCGTTTGAGCAGACATACAGCACTCAGAACACCGTGCGTCATTCTAAAATGTATGTCATTTATATTTTTACGTCACATTTTGCAAGTTTATCAGTTTGTGGCTACTGGGTCACCCCTAATTTTTCAACAACAAAAAATGGTTGCAAGTCGCTGACTCGCATCCTGCGGTTTCAAGCTTCGACGCCATTGTTGCATTGTTGCTATGGTATTTGACCGAGTAATGGAGGTAAGCAAATCTAATTTTCACGAAGTGTTCTCGCCCACCCCCCCCCCCCACCCCCCCACCACCCCACCCCCCCCCCCAAGTTCCCACCCCCCCCCCCCCCGCTCCCGCCACCTCCCCCCCCACCCCCCCCTTCCTTCACTCCCGACACCCCCCCCCCCCCCGATAAAAATCGTCCATTGACTACAATAAATATTAACCACCACC
>CM065696.1:16857830-16860330 GCA_017654935.2 Phymorhynchus buccinoides
TTGCGCCCCCGTCTCTATGTGCCCCCGTCTCTATGTGCCCCCGTCTCTATGTGCCCCCGTCTCTTACAATGCCACCCTCATTGTGCCCCCGTCTCTATGTGCCCCCGTCTCTTATAATGCGACCCTCATTGTGCCCCCGTCTCTGTGTGTCACCGTCTCTTCTAATGCCACACTCATTGTGCCCCCGTCTCTATGTGTCCCCGTCTCTTCTAATGCCACCCTCATTGTGCCCCCGTCTCTATGTGCCCCCGTCTCTTATAATGTGCGACCCTCATTGTGCCCCCGTCTCTGTGTGTCCCCGTCTCTTATAACGCCACACTCACTGTGCCCCCGTCTCCATGTGTCCCCGTCTCTTTTAATGCCACCCTCATTGTGACCCCGTCTCTATGTGCCCCTGTCTCTATGTGTCACTAATGTTGCATCTATGTGTCCTAGTCTCTATGTGTCACCCATTTGTCTCTATGAGTCACCCATGTTTTCTCACATGAACACATGGAGACATGGACATACAGAGACGGGGATACAGAGACGGGGGTGGGTGGGTACAGAGACGGGGACAGACGGGGGGGGGGGGGGGGGGGGGGGGGGGGGGGATATAGAGACGGGGACACATTGAAACATGGACATATAGAGACGAGGACACATAGAGACAGGGACATATAGGGTAAGACGGGGTAAAACGCCCATGGGCGGGTAAGAAGCCCATGCCAATTATCTCATGAAATGAAGCAAATTTCAGTGACATTTTGCCCATGAGACGAGTGTTAATGCTTAGCATTCATCTGATGGGCAAATTTAACTGAAATGTTCTTTATTTCATGAGATAATTGGCATGGGCTTCTTACCCGCCCATGGGCTTTTTACCCCGTCTTACCCTCGAGACGAGGACACATAGAGACAGGGACATATAGAGACGGGGACACATGGAGACAGGGGGACATATAGAGAGGAGGACACATGGAAACAGGGACATATAGAGACGGGGACACATAGAAACAGGGACATATAGAGACGAGGACACATACAAACAGGGACATATAGAGACGAGGACACCTGGAAACAGGGACATATAAAGACGAGGACACATGGAAACAGGGACATATAGAGACGAGGACACATGGAAACAAGGACATATAGAGAGGAGGACACATGGAAACAGGGACATATAGAGACGGGGACACATAAAAACAGGGACATATAGAGACGGGGACACATGGAAACAGGGACATATAGAGACGGGGACACATAGAAACAGGGACATATAGAGACGGGGACACATAGAAACAGGGACATATAGAGACGAGGACACCTGGAAACAGGGACATATAAAGACGAGGACACATGGAAACAGGGACATATAGAGACGGGGACACATAAAAACAGGGACATATAGAGACGAGGACACATGGAGACAGGGACATATAGCGACGGGGACACATAAAAACAGGGACATATAGAGACGAGGACACATGGAGCCAGGGACATATAGAGACGAGGACACATGGAAACAGGGACATATAGAGACGAGGACACATGGAGACAGGGACATATAGAGAGGAGGACACATGGAAACAGGGACACATAAAAACAGGGACATATAGAGACGAGGACACATAAAAACAGGGACATATAGAGACGGGGACACATGGAGACAGGGACATATAGCGAGGAGGACACATGGAAACAAGGACATATAGAGAGGAGGACACATGGAAACAAGGACATATAGAGAGGAGGACACATGGAAACAGGGACATATAGAGAGGAGGACACATAAAAACAAGGACATATAGAGAGGAGGACACATGGAAACAGGGGACATATAGAGAGGAGGACACATGGAAACAAGGACATATAGAGAGGAGGACACATGGAAACAAGGACATATAGAGAGGAGGACACATGGAAACAGGGACATATAGAGAGGAGGACACATGGAAACAGGGACATATAGAGAGGAGGACACATAAAAACAAGGACATATAGAGAGGAGGACACATGGAAACAGGGACATATAGAGAGGAGGACACATGGAAACAAGGACATATAGAGAGGAGGACACATGGAAACAAGGACATATAGAGAGGAGAACACATGGAAGACATGGGGACATATAGAGAGAGGGACACATGGAAACAAGGACATATAGAGAGGAGGACACATGGAAACAGGGACATATAGAGACATAATAAACAGGGACATATAGAGAGGGGGACACATGGAAACAGGGACATATAGAGAGGAGGACACATGGAGACAGGGACATATAGAGAGGAGGACACATGGAAACAAGGACATATAGAGAGGAGGACACATGGAGGACATATAGAGAGGAGGACACATGGGGACATATAGAGAGGAGGACACATGGAAACAAGGACATATAGAGAGGGGGACACATGGAAACAGGGACATAGAGGAGGACAGAGACATATAGAGGAGGACACATGGAAACAAGGACATATAGAGAGGAGGACACATGGAAACAGGGACATATAGA
>CM065696.1:16867830-16872830 GCA_017654935.2 Phymorhynchus buccinoides
GCGCCGACCAACAGTCGAAACCTTATACAGTGGATCCTCCCTTATAAGACCTTAAAAATATCATCCAAAATGAGGTCTTATAAGGGATGGGTCTTATCAGGGAGGTAATTTTAATTCTTACAAAGAATGTCTTATACGCCAGCTCGCAATTTACGTTTGAAGTTTCTGACCCTCTTTCTCTCCAGATCCCTAGGTACAGTAGAACTTGTCTTAGACAAGTGTGTCTGACTAGGTGTTTTTTTTCTCGGAGAACTTCCGTTTTCCCCCTCACCCCTCGGTGCCAGGGTGGGGCAACCCACTTTGGGGTCAGACATGGGTTTGATGCGCTAGGCGGCGAACCCCCCCCCCCCCCCCTCTATTTCCACCCCCCCCCCCCCCCCCCCCCCCCTTCTCTCTCTGTCTTTTTCATTTTTCAATCGAAATGTAATGTCAGCTTCTGCTATATCAGTACATGTGTTCACTTTAGCACGAGATTTGTTCTCTTCACCAAACCTCCCCCTCCCCACCCCTTACACACAACTGACCCTTGTTTCCAACTTCTACCATCTATGATTGCGTACTCACTGTCCCCAACCTCTCTCGCTTCAATTTGTTTGTTTTTTCTTGATTTGTGTTCACAGCCTTGCTCTTTGGTTTCAACTTTGTTGTATCATTTACGCGTTGGACTGTAGAGAGGAAGTACTGTTTTTATTTTGATCTTGAATTTTGTTTGCTCCTTCTGTTGCCTGCGTTTTGCTCCTTTTGCTATATTTGATGTTTGCTGTTTAATTGCTTGTCTGTGTTGATAAAGGCGCTTTCGCCGAAATATCCAGTAGTTTTGTTTTGTCTCTTGTGAATAAAATAACGTCACTTTGCACTTGTCGTGTAGTTGTTTGTTTGTTGTATCTTACAAAGAAGGGCAATGTCTCAAAGAAGTAGGTCTTAAAGGGAGGGAGTCTTATAATGGGAGGTCTTGTAAGGGAGGTTCCACTGTACCTAGGGATCTGGAGAGAAAGAGGGTCAGAAACTGAACGTAAAGTGCGAGCTGGCGTATAGATGGACAAGTTTTGTAGTCCCACCCGTACACTAATCATTAATAACATCTATTTTCCTGTGTCAGACATTTTGTCATTCTCAGCTCTCCCCGCATTTTCACACTTGCCTTTCTTACCAAACATTAAGCTGTATTTTATTAACCTTTTCAGCTAATTATCTTTGTTGAATAATTAATCGCAGTCATGATAAAGGCCATTATAGGACCCCCCCTATGTAGTGCAGTATACACAACAGCCGCGAAGCATTCGTCACAGTCCTGGTTCATTGCGTTTTTCCGTCTTGCCTTTATCTTCTACTATTACTGAATGCATGTGTTTAATTATGTAAATGGATGAAAACTAGTGTTGAATATAGCAAACAATAGAGGATGAAGTACTCAATCTGCAGTAAGAAAGGCAAGACTGAAAAAGTGGAAACAATCGAGAAATAGAGGAGGGGGGTTGCATCTTTACCTTAGTAAACAGAAGTATTTTCACGTGAATCATGACTCACAGACATCGCCACAATCGAATCGCATCGTATGTAGTCTACTTCTTCTTCTTCTTCTTCTGGCGTACGTTTGCTAAACAACCAAAGAAGCTCTGCTGGCAAATGTGACCCAGCACCACGAGAAGGGACGTTAAAGGGCCACCCTGACGGATGGGTTTGGGCAAGAAACACGTCGAGATCACCAGGAAAACACCCTTTACAGAGATCGCAACACTCGCTTTGCTCTGGTTTCCTAGAAATCAAACCGTCAAATCGGCGATTCCTCCTTGGCGGGGGTGCTGGAAGTCAGATTCTTTAACCCAAAGAGAAGGCGTGTGCCGTCTCTTTTCTAATGGCCGCCTGCGCTTAGACCAAATCGTTTGCACGAAATTTTCGCAATACAAGCCTTTCTTTCTCTTTTTTTTATAATTGTTATACAGATTATCTAAAGGAGTTTCGCTCACAACAAAGGAAACAGCTCCAATTTTGTTTTACTGCACTGCAAAAAAAGAAAACGCTTCAACCACAATGAGTGACCTTCACCCACCCCATCCAAAATGGCTACTCTATCCGGCATCTCCGCCAAGGAGGAATCGCCATTTTGACGGTTTAATTTGTAGTCGCTGGGCTCGTTTCTCGTCAAATTTCTCATTTTTGTCCATGTTTAGTTATGAGCATTTTTGTGTTCTCTGACATCTTATCTTTCACATTTATAAAGGATAATCTTTTATATGGTCTCTAAATGGTCTTATAATTGTTTTGAAATGGGTAGGTCAATACATTTTCTTCAGTTAGGCTAGCCTTCAGACTGTGTTTTCTCCAAAATGGCCAGCGCTCACCTTACTAACTTGAAATGATCATAACTCTGGAGCGAAAAAAAGATACAAAAATGGTTCTTGTATTATTAGAAAGAGAATTGTCTGAAGTTTTCAAATGCATAATATTCTCAGAATGGTCTTAATTAATTAATGTCCCTTTCGTGGTGTTGAGTCACACATAGTGCCGTCTTCATAATGCAGTGTGTCTGCCTCTTAACTCTAATCCGAGGAAACATTATAGAGACGGGGATACATAGAGACGAGAACATACAGAGAAAGGTGGCAGAGTGGTTAAGACGTTCGCCTGCCAAATGTAGTGCGTGACTGCAGCGTGAGTAACCCGGGTTCAAATCCCGGCCTCCTCGCCCTTTCTTTCTAGTTTGACAGGAAAATCGAACTGAACGTCGAGTCCTTCGGATGGGGACTTAAAGCTTAGTCTGACACGAGCGCTTTACGCACGTAAAAATCCCACGGCATTTGAAAATCGGTAGGAGCAGGGAGAAATCCCGCTGCCTGGTATGGCCAAATTGATAGCTAGGTTTCCCAAGTCTGCCCCCCCCCCCCCCTCCTCACCCTGTCCCCCCCCCCCCAAAGTTGGGTAGGGAGAGCAACCCGAAATTCACAGATATAAGTCTCTGTGACTTGAATATATACCAAATACCAAAATACCATACGTACAAAATGAAGGTGGCACATAGAAACAGAAACACGTCAATATGATCCACTTTCAGACATATTACGTAGCATTAAATCGGATTGCCAATATTGATTTTTCCTCCCAACTGTTTTCTCCCTCGTTCATCCCTTCTTATTGTGAGGCTTAGGTTTGAACTGATCTCGTTGTCTTTTTGTAGGCTACTCCATTTCTCATTGTTTTAGAGTAGCCTCAATTCCTCGATTTAACCCTTTCATCGCCAGCAATTGTTCAGCCAAAACATACCATTAAACTTAACTGGGTAGAGAACAAATATTTCTGCAATATTGCGAATTCCTCTGTGACATATATACCATTCATTACACCTATCCTTACCTCCCAAATAGGGTCTTAGGATAACAGGCCCTGATTTGATGCCTTTTAGTGACATGGGTGTTAAACCATTGTGGTGCTAAAATGCGACATTGGCGGTGAAAGGGTTAATGTTATTTGATTATCTCTCTATCTGTTTCTCCCCCCCCCCCTCTCTCTCTCTCTCTCTCTCTCTCTCTCTCTCTCTCTCTCTCTCTCTCTCTCTCTCTCTCTCTCTCTCTCTCTCTCTCTCTCTCTCTCTCTCTCTCTCTCTCTCTCTCTCTCTCTCTCTCTCTCTCTCACTCTCTCTCTAAAAGGGCTGAGTGGAAAAAAGCATTGTATTGCTTATCTCATGTTTCCCTGGTAAAATAAAATTTCGTTTCGTTTTCGTTTTCGTTTTCGTTTTCGTTTCTCTCTCTCTCTCTCTCTCTCTCTCTCTCTCTCTCTCTCTCTCTCTCTCTCTCTCTCTCTCTCTCTCTCTCTCTCTCTCTCTCTCTCTCTCTCTCTCTCTCTCTCTCTCTCTCTCTCTCTCTCTCTCTCTCTCTCTCTCTCTCTCTCTCTCTCTCTCTCTCTCTCTCTCTCTCTCTCTGTTTCATGCTATGCTTTGCAACTTTCGGATGATTCTTTTTGCTGTTATTGAAACATGACATAACCTTACTGAATTTAGCTTTATATGTTGGCGAAGCTGTTCACACACACACACACACACACACACACACACACACACACACACACACACACACACACACACACACACACACACACACGCGCGTACACACGCACGCATGCACACACGCCACACACGCGCACACGCACACGTACACATACACAGACACACACACGCGCTCGCTCGCGAAGATCTGGAATTGGAAAGGACTTCAAAGGAGCGCCGTCGAGTTTGTTGAGAAAGGGAGCCAACTGCTGCTTTTCAATTTTAGCTTTTGTTCTTGTAGCTGTTACTTCCCTTGCATTGCTGACGCCAATGCTGTTTTTCGAGAAATGAAAAGACGCGGAAAGCAACGATTGAAAAAGAAACACCCGAAGGTACTACTAATGGGATCAAGAGACACACTGGCCCTGCCTATCCTACCAGCACAAGAGCAGGCCTACACCAGCCTTGGAAGCTCGTGCTGTGTTATGTAGGGGTAGGTATCAACGGGACATTCCATTAGGCGCGCAAGGCACATCATTATCTGCTTTCGACTTGGTGACCAGTTCAGATACGACTCGAAGGAGTCCTATATAGGGAAAGAGCCCACCGGCAAAAACGCCACCACTCAGAAACCTGGATATTTTAATTTCTTGGTGTGGTTTTTTTAATAAGGGGAGGGGGTGTAGGGGGGCTGTGGCTGACATTAATGTTGTAGCTTAATCGTTGTAGCTTAATCGTCGCAAAAGATGTTAGTGCTGCAACTCCCGGGAGTAGTTGGGCCCTACTGGGAAGCGTCACCGAACGGCGAATGTCCATAGGTCCTATTGGCCGTGAGAGTTGGGGCGTATCTTTGGCAGGGCACCTTCGTTTGTTTCATATCATCTTTCTGCAAGTTGCCTCAAACTCTGAAGGCCACTGTTAGACACAAGTGACACGCACGCACACACATACACGTACGCACGAGCGCGTACACACACACACACACACACATAGGCACGCATGCAAACACACACACACACAC
>CM065696.1:16875330-16880330 GCA_017654935.2 Phymorhynchus buccinoides
GGATGTCCTTAAAGACCCACCAGGTCACGTGTCAAAATCACGGGTTTCACGTGTTTTTCCCTCTGATAGCTGGTAAGAAATCTTGTTTTGATCAGGTTTAACTCAAATGCCCCCAAATTCAAACCGAAACATCATTTTAAAGAGCAGCCTCATTTTGAAGTTGGGGACATGTGTATGTGGATCACAGCTACCCAGGAAAAGACCAATGGACTTAATCGTGGTGGGTCAGTGTATCTTTAATATGCACATTTTGGTTGATATAGTTCAGATCCTTTTTGCTTATTTTCGGGTAGAGAATAGTTATGCGTGTTCTTGCCTGTTCGTTAGTTTGTTTGACTAAAGATAGTCCGTTTTGACTCCAAGCCACCACAGTCACAATAGTTAGGCGTATTCGTTGATTCCATGATTTGGTTTATTTTCATGATGATAATGAACTGTTTCCCTTTTTTTGGAGATTGTACATTTTGCAGTGTTCATTTTGTTTTACGTACCCTATGTCATAAGAGCTTGCGTCAAGCTAATGACATCAAAAACTCATTGTCATTGTCATAGTCCTTCTTGTGTTGTGTGTGTGATGGAAAATTAATGTGAGGGGAAAACTGTATTACATCGAAATAGAGATCTGGAGAGGCTGCTCAAGCAACATGCTAGCAGAACTGAACCTCCCTCCTCTTGAAGAACGTCGCAGGCAGCAACGTCTCAGTCTGTTCTACAGGATAGCTGAGGGTCACATGCTGGAAGTGGGGCCTGTTCCTTCCCGGTTGAACTGGTGGGTTTAATGGTCTTAACCCAGTGCAAGCGTTAGGTCTTTTTGTTTCTATGTTTTCTATAGGTCCATGCGCCCTCATAGTTCCGTTGCGTCCATAGACACCCCCCCCCCTCCCCCCGCCGGGATGAGGGGTGTTTATGGACACCTGTAGGTCTAAAACTATAGAGAAAGTTTAGACAGTATGGTAGGCCTAAGAGTCTGGAGTAACGGATAGGGTCGGGAGACGTGTGGCGGAAGGAGAATGATAAGGCCGAGAGGAGGCTACCTCTTGAGTCCTGAGGCTGTAGGCGGTGGGTATAGGGATGCTGATAATGGGGGGGTAGCCGCTTTTTGACTGTAATAAACACGGTTCTGTTCGATACCATGCATACTTGAAGAATGCCTTCTACAAAATATATGAGCATAATGTTTTTAGCGGAAGAAGGTGTGTTTTTTCATGTTTATGGGTGTATTTTGAATTTTTAAAAACATGTAATCCTTTCAGAAAATGAGCGTGCAGATCGCCTTGCAAAGGAAGGTAACCAGCTCACCCAGTCTGACGTCTCTGCTACGTCTGAGGAAGCCAAGACCCTCATCCGCAGCATGTTCAAACCAACTGGCTCCACCACAATGGCGGCTATCAGACACACAAGGATCCAATCCAGACACTGGGGAGGAGAGATCAAACCACTATTTTTCACCTGCGCACAGGACACTGCGGCCTCCGTGCACACCTACGAAGGATTGGGGTCGCAGACTCATCCCTATGCCAGTGCGGACAGCTGACCAGACCCCTTCCCACATCCTTCAGGACTGTTCTGTACGACAGGATGCAGCAACAGACCTGGCCTGGAGGGACGGACCTCAGAACTAAACTGTGGGGGATTGCGGACTACCTCCGCCGGACATCCTTGTTTGCCGCATCACTCGGTCTGAGGTTTTGATGCGTAGCCCGTGGAACGCTGAAGAAGAAGAAGAAGAAGAAGAAGAAGAAGAAGAAGAAGAAGAAGAAGAAGAAGAAGAAGAAGAAGAAGAAGAAGAAGAAGAAGAAGAAGAAGAAGAAGAAGAAGAAGAAGAAGAAGAAGAAGACAAGAAGAAGAAGAAGAAGAAGAAGAAGAAAAAGAAGAAGAAGAAGAAGAAGAAGAAGAAGAAGAAGAAGAAGAAGAAGAAGAGAAGAAGAAGAAGAAGAAGAACGAAAACAAAAACAAAAACAAGTTCCAGAAGATTCAGAAGAAAAAAAGTCCTTGGTAAGAAACGGGTTCAGGGAAATGGGCAGTATAAAAAGCACACATTCATTACATACAGTGGCTGATGTACACAGGGGCCTATAATTAACACAGACTTATTGGATGCGAATGATTTATGATATAAGACACGCGTTGAATGAAATAGAAAACTGTTGATTAAAACATAACCAATCTGTACAGCATGAGAACCAAGCTATGCAATACAGTATGAAAAAGTTCGGAATGCACCAGCTTACACACTCTCTTTCGCACATACACATGCGCACGCGCGCACACACACGCGCATGCACACACACACATGCGCATACACACGCACACACACACACACATGCACACACACACACACACACACACACGCACACACACACACACACACACACACACACAAGCACACACACACACACACGACACACACACACACACACACACACACACACACATACACAGCTATGAACTCTTCCTCAACGACATCAACAACGAACTCCAACAAGCCTTCAACCTCCCGCCAACCACCCGCAACAACAGCAACAACAACACCCACTCCATAACAACGACACAACCCACCCACAGCGAAGCGCAAACCTCAGACAAGAAACCCCCACTCGACAAAAAAGAACCCGAGCTCTGCCACCTAACCACCATCACCACCACCACTACCATGGCCAAACTATCCAGGGAATGACCCACCCTCCCCCACAACCACCACCACCACAACAACAACGACCACGACCGGCTACGCTCCCTCCCCATCCTCCACCCTTTCAAGGGAGATGGGAAGAAGGAGAAGAAGGAAGAGGAGAAGGAGGCGGAGAAGGGAGAGAGGGGTGCGGAGTTGCAGGCGTTGGTTTTGCAGGACATCAGGCAGCCGTGGTACTGGTCGCCCTCGAAGATGAACGTGCCGCACGTGTTGTCGAAGCTCTCCATGTCGCACGTGCGCACGAGCAGTTCCGCCTTGGTGCGAGCTGGGTCGGGAGCAAACATAGAGATGAGGAAGAAGGAGGAGGAGGAGAGAGAGAGAGAGAGAGAGAGAGAGAGAGAGAGAGAGAGAGAGAGAGAGAGAGAGAGAGAGAGAGAGAGAGAGAGAGAGAGAGAGAGAGAGAGAGAGAGAGAGAGAGAGAGGGAGAGAGAGAGAGAGAGAAAATCATAGACATAATCAGCCAGTTTCATGATATTGATGATGATGATGATGATGATGATGATGATGATGATGATGATGATGATGATTATATTGAGGAGGAGGAAGGGGAGGACGACGACAACGATGATGAAAATAATGATCATGATGATCATGATGACGACGACGATTCTAATGAGGATCATGATAATGAAATTTAATCAGATTAATCCATGCATCTGTGATGAAAGGCATCACATTGATAAAATATAATGTTCACTGGAACATAATTTGTATAGCTTTACTTTGTGTTAAAGGCTCCGAACTGAAAGCGCTGCATCATTGTGTACGGATTTCATGCATTTAGTTTTCTCGTGCAGCACATGCATATTTTCAGCTGGAGTTGAATACACATTTTTTCCTTCGCCGGTCTGTCCTCTTTTCTAATTCACTTTGCTTTCTACCTTCGTACTGGCTGTCGAAGCTTGGTCAATCTGATTTGCTCTGCTGCCCTAGTGCAGAGGTAAGAGAAAGATAGCCTTAAGCGTTTACAGATTTTAAACATTTGACTTCGTAAAGAGAAAAGATTTTTCATTTACTTTCCACTTAATTTGCAGATTGGAATCTTGTAATCTGTTTTCATCCTTTGTGAGGAATTGTTAAATTATGTTGTAAATATAAATCTTTTGTTGGTACTGATTTTTGGCAACTTTAATTCAACTGTAATTGGTAAATTATGGTTTCGTTTTCTTGTATGTTAAAGTATTATTTTGAAATTACCATTTCAAAATTCGGGCAGCTTTCCGAAAACCATTGAGTTATTTAGAAATGTGGTTTTCTTATGTTGAGACATAACTATAACTACATAGGTGTCGGGAACTTTAAATGTATACTTTTGGTTGTTCACCATTATCGTAAAGTTAATTAATTACGATAAGTAAAGTTGCTTAATAATGAACGAATGGAGTGTGCATGGAATAACAAACTATTAGTGTCGATGTACAGGGCACGCACGCATTAACATGCACACACAAACACAGACATGAGACTTATGCTAGTTTATTGTTTTCATCCTAAGAGCACCCAGTCTGTGCGCCCAAGAGAAGGCTGCCAGGGTGACTGGAGGCGCCCACGAGCTGGTGTTGGAGCGGCCTGAGAAGAGGAGGCATTCTGCCGAGTCAAATGCCCGGAACAAACGAGCGAGACTACGAGGTCGTCGGCTCAAACCTAGCGTGCAAATTGCTCCGCGAAAGAACTGAGTATTTTTTGTGTGTTTGTGCAGTGTTGTGCGTGTTGCCCTTAGGTTTTTGCTGCTGTTACTATTCTTTGATATATGTATGATTGTGTGAGTGATTGAGTGTAAATAAATTGTTGTTAATATTTCAAATTGGCTTTGTTTATAATGTTTGTGGAGAGACTGAATAACGCGAGAGCATGTACTTCTGAATGAGTTGGATGTTTTGATTTCTGTCTTAACTTTCCGTTTGTGTGTGAATTTCGTTCCTGACACAATCGAAGGATATAATCCTGGAAGGTACCATCAATCTTCTGGAGTGAAAGCTAGAAGCTAGAAGATACTATCCGTCTTCCTTGTTCTTTGTATGATAGTACGTTCTGGCTTTCTGGCACGTATCACTGGATGAGTTGCCGCCTGACTCGATATTAACTCCCTCGATTTGGTTGCAGTATTTGGCGGGGATCAGATCAACAGTTTCCCCACCTTCTGGAAGTTCAGTGCTTGTAACTTCCTCAAATCATTCACTCTCTTTGACTCTGCCATTTCTCTTTGCTTACTGTCATCTACTGTCTTTCTGCCTTACTGGTCCATTCTTCCGCTTTTTTTCTATTAAAAAAAATCTTAAAAACTCTTACAAATTACAAAGAATTTATT
>CM065696.1:16885330-16887830 GCA_017654935.2 Phymorhynchus buccinoides
TACGTTAGGGATAGGGTTAGGGATACGTTAGGGATAGGGTTAGGGATAGGGTTAGGGATAGGTTAGGGATAGGGTTAGGGATAGTAAGAAAGTAACAGACATTTTTTCTTGTAAGGTACTTCTTGCCCCATCCCAATCCTCAACGACCCTCTCGCTTTCTGTCAGTGACATTCGCTCTTTCTGTCAGTGACATTCGCTCTTTTCGTACGGTCGCGCAAATGGGAATATTCAGAGAGTCGCGCTTTTTGCATGTTGCCAGAGAGAGTCCAATAAAACAATGATAACAGCTCACGAAATTGAACAAAGGGTGAAGACTCTCTTTCTAATTAACTCCCCTCCACCAAAGTTGACTACGATACCAATCACCTAGCGGTGCGTGGGTCCGAACCAAAGTGAGACAAACAAAGCCTCATTCTCAATAAAGAATGTGCCAAGTTCGCCTTCATGACCCTCCACCCACACAGTACACATCAACAATGGTGGAGAGGACAACATACAAACAAATCAACACATGTCCAAGAGTGGCATAGCCTTCCAGCCTTGAATATGTTACACATAAACAACACACAACACACAACAAACTGGTAAGCCTCGAAAGGAAGTTTGGTTAACCCTTTCACCGCCAATGTCGCATTTTTGCACCACAATGATTCCACACCAATGTCATTAAAACCCTTGAAATCAGGGTCTGTTATTCAATGATATTGTGTTCCTAAATTTGAGCAGTAAGGATTGACCGTATTCTAAATGTGTCACAAAGAAATCGCACAATATTGCAGATGAAATCTTTTCTGTAGCCAAGTAAGTTTAATGGACATGTTTGGCTAAAAAATGGCTGGCGGTGAAAGGGTTAATCAAAGAATGAAATAGTGAGGCCAAGAGAGGAGATAACGAAATTGAACAGCTTATTTATTTTCAATAGACAACCTGACCCAAAGAATTTTCTTTCTAAAAAAATGCATAGAGATCACTGAGAGAACTCGTGCATAAACCACATCACGCAGTTTCCTTTGGTACCCCACAAATCTAGCGTCAAAGGTGGTCATTTTTACCTGGATTTTTTTTCCTGACCCATACAAATTCCCCCATATTCAAAACGAGACAGAGACTTTGAAGAGCAGCCTCGTTTGCACATGGGGGCATTTGTATGTGGGTCACACCTGGCCAGAAAAAAAGGACTTAATATTGCTGGATCAGTGTGTCTTTATTAACACAACACACGACGCAAACAAGCCGATCCAGATTAATTAATCTGTCACAGGACTGTCATTCCTTTGCCAGCCCCGAGGAAAACAAGCAAGGAAGGTGACAGAGTGCATAAGACGTTCGCCTATACCGTTTTCAATAGCGTGAGTGACCCGGGTTCGAATCTCGAAGTATAAGATAGCCATTTAAAGGGTGTGAGAAAATTAAAATTGTATAGGCCTACACATCTGCATTATTAAAACATCGGGACTTTCCTGGTGTTGCACTGCCTCCGGGCATTGCCTCCAGGATCGTTCCCACCATCTTTATATCTACTAATGTCCCATATATGTGTCTGTTCCAGACCGGAGGACATTAAAAGCAGAATTTCATCATGGGAGAAAATTTCCAATAGACATACAGACTTTGTCTTTAGTTCTTCTATATCTATTCTTATTTCCCCTACTCTCTCTCTCTCTCTCTCTCTCTCTCTCTCTCTCTCTCTCTCTCTCTCTCTCTCTCTCTCTCTCTCTCTCTCTCTCTCTCTCTCTCTCTCTCTCTCTCTCTCTCTCTCTCTCTCTCTCTCTCTCTCTCTCTCTCTCTCTCTCTCTCTCTCTCTCTCTCTCTCTCTCTCTCTCTCTCTCTCTCTCTCTTTGCTGAGTGTTAAAACAAAGTATGCTTCTCTCATTAACATGTATGAATACATTTCGTTCGTTCGTTCTCTCATTCATTTATTCATTTATTCTCTCTCTGTCTCTCTCTGAAAAGGAGGGGGAAAGACTCCCATTCAAGACTCGGTGAATAACATGTATTGTGCAAAGTAGTGTTTGCACGAAGCAAAGAGCATGTTTGTTATAGAAATGTAAGTGATATTCTGCAACCCTGCTTATTCCGATAACTTCCGACATATTTACACCACACGGGTGTTTTAGTCCCCAAGCCGAAGGTTCGGGGAGCTATTGTTTTTGTCTGGTCCGTCCGTCCGTCCGGTGTCCGTCCGGTGTCCGTCCGTCCGTCCGGCGTGCCTCCGTCCGTCCGGCTATTCGTCCGTTTTTCTCTAAAACTATTCAGTCTGTCATCAACAAATTTGGTATACTAGTTTGCCAAGATGCAAGCTATCCACTGATGTATTTAGTTTTACATTAAGGTCAAGGTCGCGCTAGTGACGGGGTTCAAACCCCGAAACACATAATTGCTAATATCTCGCGAAGTTTTGCATCTATTTTAATGCAGTTTTTTTCACAACATTTCTTGATGAATGGTCTTATAACACAGTTGTCATGAATTTTTCTGTGCAAGCGTGTGCGCATGATCG
>CM065696.1:16900330-16902830 GCA_017654935.2 Phymorhynchus buccinoides
AGGGCTTATAGGACTGCTTGGTGTCGAGGGCTTATAGGACTGCTTGGTGTCGAGGGCTTGTAGGACTGCTTGGTGTCGAGGGCTTATAGGACTGCTTGGTGTCGAGGGCTTATAGGACTGCTTGGTGTCGAGGGCTTATAGGACTGCTTGGTGTCGAGGGCTTGTAGGACTGCTTGGTGTCGAGGGCTTATAGGACTGCTTGGTGTCGAGGGCTTATAGGACTGCTTGGTGTCGAGGACTGCTTGTAGGACTGCTTGGTGTCGAGGGCTTGTAGGACTGCTTGGTGTCGAGGGCTTGTAGGACTGCTTGGTGTCGAGGGCTTGTAGGACTGCTTGGTGTCGAGGGCTTGTAGGACTGCTTGGTGTCGAGGGCTTGTAGGACTGCTTGGTGTCGAGGGCTTGTAGGACTGCTTGGTGTCGAGGGCTTGTAGGACTGCTTGGTGTCGAGGGCTTATAGGACTGCTTGGTGTCGAGGGCTTATAGGACTGCTTGGTGTCGAGGGCTTATAGGACTGCTTGGTGTCGAGGGCTTATAGGACTGCTTGGTGTCGAGGGCTTATAGGACTGCTTGGTGTCGAGGGCTTCGATAGGACTGCTTGGTGTCGAGGGCTTATAGGACTGCTTGGTGTCGAGGGCTTATAGGACTGCTTGGTGTCGAGGGCTTGTAGGACTGCTTGGTGTCGAGGGCTTATAGGACTGCTTGGTGTCGAGGGCTTATAGGACTGCTTGGTGTCGAGGGCTTATAGGACTGCTTGGTGTCGAGGGCTTACAGGACTGCTTGGTTTCGAGGGCTTACAGGACTGCTTGGTGTCGAGGGCTTGTAGGACCATAACTCCGCCTAAACCACTCATCTGATGTACATTCTTTTCTTTCAGGCCTACATCATCGCCATCTTTAAAACAAAGCATACTAATAACATACATCTGTATCGCTATCAAATCCGGGACTTTCCTGGTGTTGCACTGCCTTCGGGCATTGCCTCCAGTATCGTTCCCACCATCTGTATCTCTATAAATGTCCCATATGTGTCTGTTCCAGACCGGAGGACGTTAAATGAATGTTCATTCATTCATTCTCTACATCCTCGAACGCGCTTCATTCAGATAAACAAGAGAGATTATCTAGTTGAGTTTGGCTGACGACAGAAAGATTTCAGTTGTTTGGGTTTTTTGTCTCATCTTCTGGGCCGTAAAGTGGCGTTGCTCCCACGCCGCTCATTCCGAGTCCCAACTCGCAGCCACACCCCGGTTTGCCAGATCGCAGAATCCGAAATCAGCAGTCCAAGGGGAGCAAATCTATGTTAGGCCGTCAGGAGGCAAAGGGATATTTCATGTCAAGGTCAGAATCCAGAGTTCCGTGCTCAGCTGAGGAAAAGGTATACCTTGGCGGAAAAGACTGTCTTTGTCTGTCTGTCTGTCTGTCTTTCTTTCTTTCTTCTTTTTCCTCTTCTTATTCTTCTTTTTTCCTCTTTTTTTATTTTTTAGAAAAGCTAATAATAAAGTCTATGGAAATTGATTTTCTGGGCAATTTCATTTTGTTTTTCATGTCGTGGCATTTTCTAGCCGTTTTCTACATTCTTTTATTACTAATAAAAACGTACATTTCATATGTTTTCTCTCTCTCTCTCTCTCTCTCTCTCTCTCTCTCTCTCTCTCTCTCTCTCCTCTCTCTCTCTCTCTCTCTCCTCTCTGTCTCTCTCTCTCTCTCTCTCTCTCTCTCTCTCTCTCTCTCTCTCTCACTCTCTCTCTCTCTCTCTCTCTCTCTCTCTCTCTCTCTCTCTCTCTCTCTCTCTCTCTCTCTCTCTCTCTCTCTCTCTCTCTCTCTCTCTCTCTCTCTCTCTCTCTCTCTCTCTCTCTCTCTCTCTCTCTCTCTCTCTCTCTCTCTCTCTCTCTGTCTCCCTCCCTCTCTCTCTCTCTCTCAACGAACACCGACTTCCTATGGCGACTGTAAATTATTAAAACATTTCCATTCCACAAAAGCAACCTTGTCCGTTCAATGCTATTGCACAATCTACACAAAGCCTACTTTTAACAAAGGAACATAACAGAAAAGATGGAGGAGGAGGAGGAGGAGGAGGAGGAGGAATAATGGGAATAAAAGAATGGGAAATTGTATAATCCACAGTGGGGAGTGAATCAGATGGGAGTGAATCAAGGGGGTGGTGGAGGAGGGGGAATAATGGAGAGGAAAAAAAAGAATGGGACATTGTAGTATCTACCGTGGGGAGTGAATCAAGCGTATTGATTCATTGAACTGAAATTGCAGTGTGTCCACAAAATAATGCAGGTTTACTTTTATTTACTCAAACTCTTCGTATCTTCTTCGTTCGTGTGTTTGTGTGTTCATCTAGTTGTTAAAGGTGCACACTGACGGGTGCGGTTTTGCCAGAAACACGTCGAGATCACCAGCAAGACAGCTTTTTGCAAGGATCGGAACACTCACCTTGCTCTGGTTTCCTAGAAATCAAACCATTAAAACGGCGATTCCTCCTTGGCGGAGTTG
>CM065696.1:16922994-16940937 GCA_017654935.2 Phymorhynchus buccinoides
CCACATCCTTTTTCCATCTAAACTTATCTCTCTCTCCTCTCCTCTCTCTCTCTCTCTCTCTCTCTCTCTCTCTTCTCTCTCTACTCTCGCTCTCTCTCTCTCTCTCTATCTCTCTCCTCTCTCTCTCTTCTGACTCTCTCTCTCTCTCTCTAATCTCCACAGCTGCTGTTATTAGGCGGGCGCGGCTACCATTTGTTTACAGTGGACAAGCCTTGCCCAGGACGCATGCCCACTCTCTCGGCCGAAGGGTTTTTTTGAGGACGGAGAGTAGGTGTCGGGGAAGGTCCCCAAAGGCCAACCAATCTCATTGGCTGGAGCACTAGAGCCAGCGCAGATGCCCCCCCCACCCTCCCTAATTAATAAAGCGTCATAGGCTATATGAAATCACATTCCGTAAGGATGATCATGGAACACAGAGCGAAAATATTTTTTGGGTTGTGTTAACAGCGTGACAGATCGCCGAAATAGGATACCTACTTAAATACACGTGTTTAAGTAAGAAGGCAATAGTTACGGGTGATTCTTGCGTGAAATTTATATTGAAAATGAGTACCAGTTTGTTCTTTCGTTGTCGTGTGTATGTGAGGGGGCACGATTGACGGTGTTGTATGCTGATACATTACTGTCGTTGCAGTTGTTGTCGTTGTCTAACCCTCTTTTTTTTCTCTCTTTTTTTTATTAATTTGTTTTTTTTTAATTTCTCTCCGTCACTTGGAACACCAAGCAAAACAAAAGCATCATGTAGTTTGATCTTTTACTCTGAACACAAAAAAAACCCATCATGTAACTATTGACTCTCTCTCCCCCATCTTTACTACTTTGAATAGAGCAAAAACAACATCATGTAGTTTGAATCTCTCTCTACCCTCTTTTACTTTGAATACAAAAAAACATCATGTAGTTTGATCTCTCTCTCCCTCATTTTACTTTGAAATACAAAAAAAACCATCATGTAGTTTGAGTCTACTCTCTCCCTCTTTTACTTTGAACATACAGAAAAAAGCATCCAGTATGTTTGAATCTCTCTTCTAACTTTGAACAACAACATTAGTTTGCATCTCTCTTTTACTTTGAACACGCATCATGTAGTTTTGATCTCTCTTTTACTTTGAACACATCATGTAGTTTGATCTCTCTCTTTTACTTTGAACACAAAAAACGCATCATGTAGTATGATCTCTCTTTTACTTTGAACACAAAAAAACATAATTTGTTTGATCTCTTTTACTTTGAACACATCATGTAGTTTGATCTCTCTTTTACTTTGAACACATCATGTAGTTTGATCTCTCCTCTCTTTTACTTTGAACACAAAAAACATCATGTAGTTTGATCTCTTTTACTTTGAACACAAAAAACACATCATGTAGTTTGATCTCTCTCTCTCTTTTCCTTTGAACACAAAAAACATCATGCAGTTTGATCTCTCTTTCCTTCTTTGACTTTGACACAAATCAACATAGTTTGATCTCTCTCTTTCTCTCTCTATGACACACACAAAAAAACCAACCTCATGCCCTTTGATCTCAAGGAGATCCTTGGTTGTTGTTGTTTTTTTAAATGGTGTTTTTTTTTACCTGTTATATTAAATAGTTAAGATCAGTCACCTTTCGTTAACCCAGACCCACTCCCTCACCTATCATTGTCCCACCTCCCTGCCTGTGGTGTGGATTAATGACTGTATGCATGTATAAAGATAAGTAATCATCGACCAGGAGATGCAAATACGAAGAAAGAAAAGAATGGTGGAACAGAGATGCTAGTATAATTGTCACACTCTCAGAACTCAGAGCTCCCCAAAGAAGTGTCTATCCGTTCAGTGGTAATAGAGACTAAAAGGGATAACATGAGGACTCCAAATTATGAGATAGGAACTACAATTTTTTTTTAAAAGAGTAAGCACACAAAAACATTAAAGGGTAACTAAACACAGTCCTGACAAGAGAGAATATCACTAAACTGTGTAAGTTGTCTTACTCTGGCTTAAAGACTCCAGGGATCGTCCCAAAAGCCGAAGCGCTCGAACACTATGGTACAAACGCAACATGCTAGGGACGAGCACATTACGCGCGTGACCGGGTTTTTCATTACCCCGCCACGTGAGCAGCCACACTCCGACTTCGGAGGATTTAGTGTTTATAACTTTGAAGCCCTCGGGGCTGGATATTCTAAATATAAACTTGAAACTTACCACGGTTCCACATATCCCCAGTCTCTCGGCCGAAAGGAACTGAGAACAGTTGACACGTTGGTGAAGGTCCCCAAAGGTCAACCGACCATGTATTTGTGGAAATGGATTCGAATCGTGTGTGGGTTTTTTTTACTGTAAACGGATCTTAGGGTGTGTTTTGTCTTGTGTAGGCCTACAGAAGAAGAAAAAACCCTCCGAGAGTCTTTCGGATGAGACGATAAACCGAAGGTCCCGTGTGCCCATGCACTTAGCACACGTTAAACCCAGTGGCAACGAAAAAAAGTTGTCATTTGGTCAAAATTTAACACTCCCCCCCCCCCCCCTCCCCTCCCTTCCGTCCTCATCAGTCACCACAAAAAGTGCACCCCCCCCTCCTCCCCCCGAAATAAAAGGGGTGGCGCGCGCTCTGGCTGCGACGCGTTCTCCAGGTGGGAGCAACCCGAATTTCACAGAGTCACCTCTGTGACTATTATGTACCTAATCTAACCTAAGTAACCTAACCTAACGATGAATGCATCTGCCCCCGCTTACTTACTCACGTAACCCTTTCACCGCCAGCCATCTGTGAGCCCAAAATTGGCATTGAACTTACATGGCTACAGAAAAGATTTCATCTGCAAAATTGTGGGATTTCTCTGTGACACATTTAGAATAGGGTCAATCCTTACTGCCCAAATTTAGGAACACAATATAATTGAATAATAGACCCTGATTTGAAGAGTTTTAATGACATGGGTGTTGAAATCATTGTGGTGCAAAAATGTCGTGACATGGCGGGGAAAGGGTTAAACCGCTTACGAGAGAAGGAGGACAAGAGTGGCAGAGTGGTTAAGACGTTCACACTTGCCCATTTCAAACGCGTGAGTGACCCGGGTTCGAATCCCGGCCTCGCCCTTTCTTCGGAATCGACTGGACAGTCGGACCTGAACTGGTCGAGGCCTTTCTGGTTTAGGGCTCATTAAAGCTAAAGTCTGACACAGTGCCGCGCTTTACACGCGCGTGAAAAATCCCCGCGGCAGTTTTTTTAATTTTTAAATCGATAAGAGGCCGAGGGAGAAATCCCGCTGCTTGGTATGACCAGATTGATAGCTAGGTTTCCCAAGTCCCCCCCTTCCTCACCCCCCTCTCCAAAATCAACACAAAACAAGAAGGGTGACGCTGTGCTTGCGGCGACGCTCTCTCCGGGTGAGAGCAAAACAAATTTTTACCGAGATAAGTCTGTGATTTTGAATATTTTTGTATAGGTGAATACGGGGTAAAAAGCCCATGCGCGGGTAAGAAGCCCAATGTCAATTAATCCTCATGAAATAACGCCAATTTCAGTCACATTTTGCCCATGTTTTCTATGTTGATAAAGGGCGCATTCGCCGAAATATCCAGTAGTTTTTTTTGTGTTTTTGTCTCTTGTGAATAAAATAACGTCACTTTTACACTTGTCGTGTAGTTGTTTTTGTTGTATTGGGTTCCAGTGACGTTGCAGTCTGTTGGGTCAGTTTGTTGTTGTTGTTGTTTCCTTTTTCATGAGCAGAGTGTTAAAGTTTATGCATTCGTCATCGGCTTCTTACCCGCCCAATGGGCTTTTTACCCCGTCTTCCCCTGTCATATACAAAAAACACCACCAAATTATTGTGCATAAACTGTATGTGTTCCTTTATATCCTGGCAGATATCCAGCCTTTTCTCCGCCTTTCTCATCTTCATCGTCTTGCTGGTCATCGGGCCTTTGTTCAAACCCCTGCCAAACGTGAGTAAGCTTCTCAGGCACGGTACGTAGTCACGAGTGCCTCACAGGTAACACGGGTAACAACGCGTATATTAGCACGAACAACCAATCGTGTTGGGAGTTTCTACTAACTTACATAGTACTAGGGGAAGACGGGGTAAAAACCCATGGGCGGGTAAGAAGCCACCCCAATTATCTCATGAAAATAAAGAAATATTTCAGTCAAATTTGCCCATGAGACAAATGCTAGACATTAACGCTCGTCTCATGGGTCAAAATGAGACTGAAATTTGCTTCATTTCATGAGATAATTGGGGTGGGCTTCTTACCCGCCCATGCGCTTTTTTTACCCCGTCTTCCCCTACTACTGTCCATTCATCATATTATTTTTGAATGTCCAGTTTTAACTTCCCTATACAACAATTTTAAGATAAATATAGCAAACTTAGGGCCTTTAAAAGAAATCATTTACAGCCCTGAAATGATTGACATTGCAAAGGTTATATCCAGTTCTGAGATTGTTCATTTGTTATAATTGATTCGTTAGTTTACGGTTTTATAGGGTAGGTGTTGTTGATAAGCAAACGCACACACATGAGGTCGCACGCGACACGCGCACACGGCACACGCACGCACACGCACACACCACACACACACACACACAACACACACAACACACACACACACATTTCACCACATCATTTTCATTTATTTGATTTGTTGTATGTTGTTTTAGTGTTGTATGTGCGGGGGGGGGGGGGGGGGGGGAAACATTGGGGGGGGGGATTAAAGTCTAATATCACCATGTTGTGACTAAGTTTTAAATTAGATCAATCAAATCAAATCATTGGTACTACCCGTGTTAACTATTTAAGACGGAACTCGCGATTACGGTGTGCCGGGTGCGTGCGATTACGTGTTTAGCCACATAAATTAATGGGCCCTTCTTTATGTGGAGTTAGGGGGTGGGGGGGGGGGAGGGGTTAGCCATTGACGCCAGGTGACGTTTCCATTTGAAGGCAGAGTCTCTTAGCGACGGCAAATCTCACTGCATTTTTCTTTCTCGTTCTCGTTCTCGCGCGCGCTTGAGTAGCGAAAATAATTATGTCTAGAGTGGTTTCTATAATGTTGCTAACAATTTGGCAGTTAACAACATGGAGACGATTACCATTATTATATAATTTCTTGTTACAAGAGCGATGTGGTGATGATGGTGACATCGGCGACGATGATGACAACGATGATAATGATGACGATGATGACGAAGATGATGATGATGACGACGACGACGACGGCGATGATGATTGATAATGGTGATAATGAAGACGACGACGACAGCGATGATGATTGATGATGATGATGACAATGATGGTGATGATGATGATGATGACGACGAAGGCGATGATGATGATGATGATGACGATAGATGATGATGATGATGACAATAATGGTATAATGAAGACGACGACGACGGCGATGATGATTGATGATGATGATGGTGATGATGATGATGAAAGACGAACAGACGACGGCGATGATGCTTGATGTTGATGATGATGGCAATGATGGTGATGATGAAGACGACGACGATGGCGATGATGATTGATGATGATGATGACAATGTTGGTGATGATGAAGACGACGACGACGGCGATGATGATGATGATGATGATGATGATGAAGACAATGATGGGTGATAATGAAGACGACCGACCACACGTGAGGATGATGCATGGATGATGATGATGATGACAATGATGGTGATGATGAAGACGACGATGACGACGGCGATGATGATTGATGATGATGATGACAATGATGGTGATGATGAAGACGATGACGACGGCAATGATGATGATGACAATGATGGTGATGATGAAGACGACGACGACGGCGATGAAGATTGATGATGATGATGATGATGATGAAGGACGACGGCGACGATGATTGATTGATGTCTGCTGCTGCTTCTGCTGCTGATGATGATGATGATGGTGATGATGATGATGGTGACTGAAGTTGCATTGTTTGTGGTTTCCAGTGTATTCTGGCAGCGATCATTGTGGTCTCTCTGAAGAGGCTGTTTCTGCAGTTTGCCGATTTGAAGCGCCTCTGGAAAGTCTCCAAAATTGATTTTGTAAGTGTGTGTGCGTGTGTGGGTGTGGGTGTGTGTGGTGTTTGTGTGTGTGTGTGTTGTGTGTGTGTGTGTGTGTGTATGTGTGTGTATGTGTGTGTGTGTGTGTGTGTGTGTGTGTGTGTGTGCGTGCGTGCGCGCGCGTATATATGTGTTTGTGTGTGTGTGTGTGTGTGTGTCTGTGCGTATGTGTGCGCGTGTGCGTGTGTGTTTGCGTATATAAGAAAGTTTGTGTGTGTGCGTGCTGTGTGTATGTATGTTTGTTTGTTTTAAATTTTACTGCATGTGGTTTGTTTGTGTGTGTGTGTGTGGTGTGTGTGTGTGTGTGTGTGTGTGTGTGTAGGTACACTTGAATATTTGTCTCCATGTGTATTAATATAACAGGTGTGTGTGTGTGTGTGTGTTATTGCTTGCATGCACGCATACAAGTTTGTTTACATTAAGAATGTATGCATATGTGTGTGTGTGTGTGTGCCAGCGGATGCTTGCGCACGTTCGTGTGTATGCGTGTGTGTGTTTGTGTGCATGTATGCGTGTATATTATGCGTGAGAGTACATGTGTGTTCATTTGTGTCGGGGTATGTACCTATGTGTGTGTGCGTGCGCGAGCACGTGCGTGCGTGTGTGTGCGAACATGTGTTTGTATTTAGTGTGTATGTGCGCATGTGTGTGTTTGTGTGTGTATGTGTGTGCGCGCGTGTGTATGTGTCTGTATGCGCGGACGTGTGTTTGTATGCATATATGTATGTGTGTGTGTGTGTGTGTGCTGCGCACACGCGTGTCTATATGCGTGTATGTTTGCGCGTGTTCCTGTGTTGTGTGTACAGCATGAGACAGAAACAAGAAACACTAAATGACTCTTCTTTGGTTTGGTTTTGGTTTCGTTTTGACTGTATAATCTTCTTTTGTGCGGTAATGTTGTAGTGTTTGTTTGTTTGGTTTGAGAGTTTATTTTTGTTATCGTCCTTTGCCGTTCGTTCGTGTATGTATCTTTTTTTGTTTGTATGTTTGTTTTTTGTTTTTTTATTGGGTTTTTTATGTCTGCCCCAAGGATATCTCCCGAACCGCTTGACAGAATCGCTTCAAATGTTGTGTGGTGGTGTGTCACCATGAGAGGAAGGCACCCGCGCATAAATTATCGCCATCAAGGATATCTCCCGAACCGCTTGATAGAATCGCTTCAAATTTTGTGTGGTGGTGTGTCACCATGAGAGGAAGGCATCCGCGCATAAATTATCGCCGTTGTGACCTTGACCTTGGCGTATGACCTTGAACACCGAAAATCTTTAAGGGGCCATTACTTCCACGCCGTTGATCTTCTTGAAATTTGGCATGTGGGTACTTTGGCTTATGGCCGTTCTGATGATGGCATACCGATCAAGGTCAATATCAAGGTCAGGGAGATCGGTAGTCCTTGAAAGTGGTAGGGGTCTAAAAATTGTGTTTTAAGCCATATTTTCCACATTTTTACTTGGCAGAAGCGCTTCAGATTGTGTGAGGTACTGTATAACCTAGAGTAAAACAAATAACCCTTTCAACGCCAAAGTCGCATTTTAGCACCACAGTGATTTAACACCTATGTCACTAAAAGGCATCAAATTGGGGTCTATTATCCAAAGACCCTATTGTCTTAGTTTTGGGAAGTAAGGATAGACCTTATTTTATATATGTCACAGAACAATCCCCAATACTGCAGATGGATTTTGTTCTCTAAATTTAATGGAAATTTTTGGCTGAAATATGACTGGCGGTGAAAGGGTTAAAAACATCCGAGCATAAATGATTGCCATGCCATTCTGAGAGAGAGAAAATGGAGTTTTACGTCCTCTTGGTCTGAATCAGACACATATGGGACATTTGTAAATACAAATATGATGGGAACAATACTGGAGGCAATGCCCGGAGGCAGTACGAAACCAGTAAAGTCCCGATTTTTAAAAATTAATACAGGTAGGTGTAGCGGTGACCACGCCTCGGTTAAACCTCATCGGCTATGGCACCGCCACAAGTACTGTCTTGATTTGAAAGATTTTTTTTTTAAATGCCATTCTGACAATGCCCGTTGCTGTATATGGCCCGTGGTTTTCCTCGTTCCAGACGGTGTGGCTGGTGGTGTTCGTCTGCACCGTGCTGCTGGACGTGGACCTGGGTCTGCTGGTGGGCCTGGTCTACAACCTCGTGCCCATCCTCCTCAGGACCCAAAAGTACGCTAACCTTGCATCCTTGTCAACCAAATTTAAAACTCCCCCCCCCCCCCACCCACCCACACCCCCACCCTTCCGCGGGCTTCCACCTTGTCGTGGTGGGGGAGCTTTAAACTAAGAGTAGCCCCTCATCCCCGTTTTTCATTCTCTCCATCCTCATTTACAATTTATGACATGCCAGTTTTGTTGGGTTGTTTTTTTATTTATTGTTCACTGGCTTTCACGCGTGAGACCTTACGCGCTTGAGTGGGCACATGTTGCCCATTCTGCCGTGCATATTTGCCTATCTGGCCTTTTATATATATATATATATTATATATATATATATTTCTATGACCTCCCCTATTGAATCCTTCACTGGATCCACCAACATGGCATCCCATCTCTTCTACTCTCTTCGAGGGATTGTAATTTTAAAACATTATTAATTTTGTTATTTTACACAAGATTTTTACCATTTCTTTTGAATGAAGTGCTGTTTTGCTTTTATTGTGGACTTTCAATCTGGTGCAAAGAGAACAACCTTTCTCTTGGAGAAAGTTTTCTAGCTCAGTTTGAATGTTCACTGTGGACATTCTTTGCAGGCCGATATGCAGACTGAAGAGTCTTTCTCAAAGACGAAACAGCTGTCTTTGCATAGGCATTGTCTCTCTCCCCCCCCATTGGGAGAAAAAGTGAATCAGCACATTATTTTATTTTCAGAACACAAAACAAATCGTAAAGTTATTTAGTTTATTTCTTAGGTTCACAAACTGATACATTGGACACAAACAAAGTTTTATTAAAGCAACTATATATATTTGAGGAAAGTTTAATGGTGTGGTTGTTTTTTATTCTTCAATTCTTGTACGTTTATATATATATATATTATTTTTTTTCCTTCTAGGATGTGTTCGTTATCCTTTTTTACTGTTTTGTTTTTAACCTGGATCCCATAAGTAGAGTAGAGTGGCTCAACGTTTCCAGCACTGTGTGAAATTATGAGCTATAGGGTACAAATCCCTCTTATATCTGGAAAGAAATCTTGTTTTGACCAGGTCTCACTACCATACAAATGCCCCCAAATTCAAAGCGAAACATCAGTTTAAAGAGCAGCCTCAATTTGAACTTTGGAACATTTCTATGTGGGTCACAGGTACCTAGAAAAAAAACCAAGGGACTTAATCGTGGCGCATCAGTTGTATCTTTAAGAATCATTGATGGTGTTTTGTTATACGTGATCGAACTTTACGCGGTGACAGTCCTGAGATAACCATAGCTGTTGACGTAACTATAACAGACTAGCTAACTAACTAACCAATTTAAAGACACACTGACGCACCACGATTAAGTCCCTTGGGTTTGTTCTGGGTAGCTGTGATCCACATACAAATGTTCCCAACTTCAAATTGAGGCTGCTCATTAAAATGATGTTTCGTGTGTGTGAGTGTGTGTGTGTTGTCCATTGTATGCTTCACTTGGATGTAAAGATTCCACGATTGTTTGGAGACTAAGCAGGCAAAACAGGGATGATTTGATTTGCACTTGTGTGTGTGTGTGTGTTTGCATGCGTGTGCGTGCGTGCGTGCCGCGGTGCGTGCGTTCGTGTGTGTGTTACTCTGAATTACATATGTGATACATCATTTACACTCAAAATGTTGTTGTTTTTCTTTTTATTGTTTGATCATGTGACCCAATGTATCATTTTATTCATCCTGTATCCTACACACCCTAAAAGGGGCAAAAAGGGTTAAGCTAATCTCGAAGTGTGTGTGTGTGTGCGTGTGCGTGAGTGTGTGTGTGTCTGTGTCCTTGTGTGTTTGTGCGTGCGTGCGTGTGTGGGGTTTTTTTTGGGGTGCCTGCGTGCGTGTGAGTGTGTATGTGCGTGCGTGCGTGCGTGCGTGTGTTTGTATGTGTATGCGTGCGTGTGTGCGTACGTGCGTGTGTGTGCGTTATGTGTGTCTGTGTGTGTTCGACAGACCCTACGTGTGCCTTCTGGGAAACATCGAAGGAACGGAGATGTACGTAGACATCAAAGTTCACAAAGAGGTAAGTTACTACACTTTCCTGCTGCTTCCATTCTGTTTCAGATAAAGAGAAGCTTGATTGATGCGATTAGTCACAAAAGCGGGTATAGTATACTATTACTACGAAAGGTAGAACTAGAGCATAGAATCAACACTAAAAAGCATCAGCGAGTCAACTGAAAGAAAATGGAAGCACCTGTTGCTATTTTTCAACATTCACCTGTTGCTATTTTTTTCACTCTTTCCCCATGGCAACACAATGATATGCTGGAAATGTATTACAGTGGAACCTCCCTTATAAGACCTCCCATTATAAGACTCCCTCCCATATAAGACCTACTTCTCTGAGACATTGCCCTTCTTTGTAAGTATCAAAATTGCCTCCCTTTTAAGACCTCTCCCTTATAAGACCTCATTTTGGATGATTTTTGAGGGTCGTAATAGGGAGGTTCCACTGTACTAGGGTATGACTCTGTTGGAAAGAGTGAAAAATAATAGCGTGTATGTCGGCCATTATAAGCTTACGAAAAGTAGACCTATCACATTACGATTCTAATACTTTGGAGAGTAGACAAGAATTCTGATCGCCATTTTCATTTGACTCGGGTTTTTTACTTGATTTTTTTTTTTTTTGGGGGGGGGGGTATTTTTATAAGACAAAGCCGTTCAAAACTGCACATACAGTCCTTCCGGTCAGATTTTTCAGTTGTGTTGTAAAGTTTTATTTTTGTGTGTATTTGACGGTTTCGGGTTTGGGTTAGGGTTAGGAATAGGGTTAGGGTCAGTTTAGTGTCAGTTTAGTGTCAGTTTGAAAGATTAAAAGATACAAATTGTATCTAAGCTTTCGCTTGACGTCATCTTCCATATTTGAACATCTTTTCCATAATACTTTTTTTTTGGAAGGTCTCTCTATGTGCACTGTTGAACATCGCGTTAAAGACCCCCCACGTCACGTGTCACATTCCCTCTTATGCTCGGAATATTTCTTAAGATTATCTTACCAGCTATAAGAGGGAAAACGCGTGAAAACCGTGATTTTTGACACGTGGCGTGGTGGGTCTTTAAAGACACACTGACGCACCGCCATTAAGTCCCTGGGGGGGGGGGGGGGGGGGGGGGGGGGTTTTCTGGGTAGCTGTGACCCACATGCAAATGTCCCCAACTTCAAATTGAGGCTGCTCTTTAAAATGATGTTTCGGTTTGAATTTGGGGGCATTTATATGGGATTCAGACCTGGTCAAAACAAGATTTATATCCAGCTATAAGAAGGAAAACGCGTGAAAACCGTGATTTTTGACACGTGACGTGGTGGGTCTTTAAAATATCTTACCAGCTATAAGAGGGGGAAACGCGTTTAAAAAAAAAAAATTAAACGTGATTTTTGACACGCGACGTGCTGGGTCTTTAATTTAAATTAACCCAACAGGCTCGCCAGATTCCCGGGGTGAAGATCTTCCGCTTCGAAGCTCCCCTGTACTTCGCCAACGTGGACCACTTCAAGCGGAGCCTGATGGCTGAAACCAGCCTGGACCCCAAGGAACTACTGAAGGTGCAGACCGCCGCCATGGAGACCGACATGAGTCTGCGCCACGAACAGGTCAGCACCGTGAACTTGTGTATGCCAGTCAGTCGTTTTCCGACCATGACTGCCAGATAGCAGAGAGGGGGGGGGGGGGGGGGGGGGGGGGGGGGGGGGGGGGGGGTGGGGGGGGGGGGGGGGGGGGGGGGTTGGGGGGGCGGGGGGGGGGGGGGGGGGGTGGGGGGGGGGGGGGGGGTGGGCGCAGGCAGATGATCTTCTTCTTCTTCTTCTTCTTCTTCTTCTTCTCCTTCTTCTTCTTCTTCTTCGTTCGCTCAGACAGATTCCTGTCATATGAGCGTAGATGCGTCATGCTGCCGTTATGCGCCTAACTAAGAAATAGTTAGGCCCAGCATGTCCGACTTCGGCTGAAGACATCTTTGTAAGAATCTAGAGAGAAAAAAGGCAGGAGAATGGACCAGTAAGATAGAAAGATAGCAGATGACAGTAAGCAAAGGGAAAAGGCAGAGTCAAAGAGAGTGACAGATTAGAGGAAGTTACAAGCACAGAACTTCCAGAAGGTGGGGGAACTATTTGTACGAAAGACCCCCCGGTATCCACACGGGGGGAGATTCTGTTCAAGCGGGTTGGGATAGAATTTGTTTATAATATGTTGTGGAGAAAGGTGGCAGAGTGGTTAAGCAGTTCGCCTGCCAAATGTAATGCGTGTGACTGCAACGTGAGTGACCCGGGTTCGAATCCCGGCCTCCTCGCCGCCCTTTCTTTCTAGTTCGACAGGAAAATCGAACTGAACGTCGAGTCCTTCGGATGGGGACTTAAAGCTAGTCTGACCTGTGCCCTTTACGCTCGTAAAATCCCACGGCACTTGAAAGTCGATAAGAGCATGGAGAAATTCTGCTACCTGGTATGGCCAAATTGATAGCTAGGTTTCCCAAGTTTCATCTGGTTTCGAAGCGGAATGAGTGAATATATAGCCCGCGCAAGGCATGTTGGTGAATGTGGGGTGAGTTTATGGGATGGGGAGGGGACATAGAACTAAAGCACAGAATCGAAATGGAAAAGCATCATCAAAAAGGGAAACTGAAAGAAATGGACGTTAAAAAGTGTCATTATACAATAGTGGTTGGAGTTGGCAGAAATGCTTAACGCCGAAACCCGTGCTGCAAATAATACTCTTAAAGTTTCATCTGCTTTGGCCGAATTAGTGAATAATAGTACCCTGGGCAAGGCATCTCCACTATAAATGAATCCTAGCCCAGCCCGTCCAGAAGTGTAGCTGCCCTCTCTGTTTACTGGCAGTCATATTCGGAAACGATAAAGTGGCATAGGGGCCTTCATAGGCCTACGTACATATCCTCAATAGCTTTTTCAGAGGGTCAGATTAACTTGAGAAGAACAAGTTTTGAGTTCCACTTTTAAACTATCGCTGAAGATTACTTAGCTTCATACTGAATATTGGTCTTTTTCAGTTTCTTACAGCTGTTTAATGCCTTTATGCTAACTTAAACAAGAAAAGAAGGCCTAGCATGCATGTACTCTCAAGCACACACATGGGCATGTACAAATACAAATTATCACACGCACACGCGCACACGCACACACACACGCACGCACGCACAACACACACGCACGCACACACACACGCACACGCACACACACACACACACACACACACACACACTGTTAGTCATGATCTATGTATGATTTGATTTTGATATTTGTTCATTTTGCTTTGGTTCCTTACGCCAATTTTCATTGTTGATCTCTACATTTTATATGATTCAGTGTTTTGCTTTTTTTTTTAATGACGACAGGATAATTTTTAAAAAGCCTGTAGCTTACTCCTTTATCGTCAATAAAGATACTTTTGACTTGACATGACACGCACGCACGCACGCACGCACGCACGCACGCACACACGCACACACGCACGCACGCACGCACACACGCACACGCGCACGCACACGCACACGCACGCGCACACACAGACACACACACACACACACACACACACACACACACACACACACACACAATAAGCTTACTCCACTTGTTGACTAAAATGAACGTAATTGAATAAGAGCCACACAAAAAACGATAAAAAAAACTAAACAACAGCAGCAATTTCATACAAGCTTTAAGCATACACTGATAACATTGTCTATCAATCCATCTGTCTGTCTACTCTTAACATCCGTCTGTCTGCAATACTTGGCAATTTCATGCAAACTTTGTACATACACCAAGAGTACACTCTTACCATCCGTCTGTCTGCAATACTTGGCAATTTCATGCAAACTTTGTACATACACCAAGAGTAGCCTACACTCTTACCATCCGTCTGTCTGCAATACTTGGCAATTTCATGCAAACTTTGTACATACACCAAGAGTAGCCTACACTCTTACCATCCGTCTGTCTGCAATACTTGCAATTTCATGCAAACTTTGTACATACACCAAGAGTAGCCTACACTCTTACCATCCGTCTGTCTGCAATACTTGGCAATTTCATGCAAACTTTGTACATACACCAAGAGTAGCATACTCTTACCATCCGTCTGTCTGCAATACTTGGCAATTTCATGCAAACGTTGTACATACACCAAGAGTACACTCTTACCATCCGTCTGTCTGCAATACTTGGCAATTTCATGCAAACTTTGTACATACACCGAGAGCATACTCTTACCATCCGTCTGTCTGCAATACTTGGCAATTTCATGCAAACTTTGTACATACACCGAGAGCATACTCTTACCATCCGTCTGTCTGCAATACTTGGCAATTTCATGCAAACGTTGTACATACACCAAGAGTACACTCTTACCATCCGTCTGTCTGCAATACTTGGCAATTTCATGCAAACGTTGTACATACACCAAGAGTACACTCTTACCATCCGTCTGTCTGCAATACTTGGCAATTTCATGCAAACTTTGTACATACACCAAGAGTACACTCTTACCATCCGTCTGTCTGCAATACTTGGCAATTTCATGCAAACTTTGTACATACACCAAGAGTACACTCTTACCATCCGTCTGTCTGCAATACTTGGCAATTTCATGCAAACGTTGTACATGCACCGAGAGCATACTCTTACCATCCGGTCTGTCTGCCTGCACAGGTGTGCCTAGGAACGACCAGTACCTGGCCGGAGGACCCCTGCGAAGGTCATTCCCACTCCAAACCGCTCGACGCGCGCGCCAAAACGTCACTTCCGTCCTCAGCTTCCGGTGGCGTGTTCGCCATTGTTGTGGATGGGTCCACCATTCAGTACATCGATTCCGTCACCGCCCGAGTGCTCAGAGAGGTAGGTATTGGTTTTTACAAGGGCAGCACAACCGTTTTTACTTTTATTTTGGGTTGGGGTTTTGGTGGGGGGGTTTTGGGGGGAGTGGTGGTGGTGTGACACTTGGGAACACTACCCATCTTCTTCTTCTTCTGCATTCCCAGGCCATATGGCCATAATGGGTAAAGTACGTAGTTGTCCGGTTTTCAGTTTTCACTAGTTTCCCCACTGCGTACAGCCGACACATTCCGATTTCGGAGGAGCTCAAAGGATAAAAAAAAATTTAAAAAGGCAGGAGAATGGGGCCGATAAGTCAGAAAGATAGTAGATGATAGAAAGCAAAGGGAAAAGGCAGAGTCAAAGAGAGTGGCAGATTAGAGGAAGTTACAAGCACAGAACTTCCAGAAGGTGGGGGAACTAGTGTTTTACGAATAGATCCCCCGGTATCCCCACGGGGAGAACCTACCTATCAATTTGGCTCATGCCAGGCAGCAGGACTCTCCCTGCTATTATTTTTTTTTTTGCACTGCCGTAGTAGCCCAAATGTAGAGCCTGCTTTGGGCTTAGAGTCTAAAGGACTCTGCGTTCAGTTCCCGTCAAACTGGACAGAAAGGATGAGGCTGGGATTCGAACCCTCCAGTCACTCACAGTAGGTAGGCTATGTCAAATCTGTTGAACGTCGCAAAAGACATTGGATTGATTTTCTTTCGGCAAAGGTGCATTTTTTGCTACCCCCCCCCCCCCCCCCCCCCCCCAAGTTTTCGCAGTGAAACGTTTAACTGAAAAGGAACATTTCTGTATGTGCTCGAGTAAGCAACAGGGTTAGTATTATTAGATTAGGGTTTTTATCAAATTATCTCATTGATTTTTTTTTTCTCACTGAGAAGTATTATTTTTTCTGCAGAAAGGATAGGATAGGGTTAGTATTAGACTACGGTTATTATTCTTAAGCAGAAAGAATAATCGATGCCTTAGCGTCAAAACGGACCATCTCCGGATTGACTTATTATGGAATTTATTTTTGCGAAAACTAATAACTGTATGAAAATAATAGACTGAAGAAATATAAACAGCATAATCCCCATCATATAATAAAAAGCCAAGTGTCCGTGTGTGTGTGTGTGTGTGTGTGTGTGTCTGAAACACAAAACGGGCCTGATAACTCCGCCGTTTTTCGACCGAATCGCTTCAAATTTGCTATGAGCCCTAACGGGGCGATGGCAACGGCAACCGAGGCGGCCGTGTCATTTGCGCGGTTTGGCAAATGCGCGAAACGCGTATCCACCGGCCTCTCGGCGCCCGTATCTCCGATATTTCTGGAAGGTAGATGACCGGGGACAATGACTATCTGTGTGCCAATCCGGAAGCGAATCGATTCAGAAACGCGCGCGATATACACCGCTTCACCTTTTCACAAATAACTCCGCCGTTTCTTAACCGAATCGCTTCAAATTCGCTGTCAAACTTGCTGTGGCCGGGACAAAGCCTGGATAATCGGGAGAGCGCGTCACTCTCAGAGCAGCGCCAACGGGAAACGGGACCTTATAACTCCGCCTTTTCTTAACAGAATCGCTTCAAATTTGCTGTACTCAGCGTTACCAGTACTTGGCGTTACCGTTACTAGGCGTTACCGTTACTAGGGAGAGCGCATCACTCTCAGAGCAGCGCCAACGGGAAACGGGGCCTTATAACTCCGCCGTTTCTTAACCGAATCGCTTCAAATTTGCTGTACTCAACGTTACCAGTACTTGGCGTTACCGTTACTAGGCGTTACCGGTACTCGGAGTTGCGCTAGTTTATATCTTAATTTTCAGTCTTTTTGATTACAGACCCTAGGACGGTATTCACGTTGAGATAGCATGAGACTTAGCATGATGCTAACTTAGAAGCTCTTCCAATGTCCTATAGGATTTAATAGGACTTTTGGAAGAGCTTCTAAGTTAGCATGATGCTAAGTCTCATGCTATCTCGACATGAATACCGTCCCAGAGAGATAAAGTTTTCAATTCTTTGCAATAGGGGGTGAATATTTTAAATAATGTAACTCTCTCTCTCTCTCTCTCTCTCTCGTCTCTCATCTCTCTCTCTCTCTCTCTCTCTCGCTCTCTCTCTCTCGCTCGCTCTCTCTTCTCTCTCTCTCTCTCTCTCTCTCTCGCTCTCTCTCTCTCTCTCCGCTGGCTACTCTCTCTCTCTCTCTCTCTCTTCTCTCTCCACTCTCTCTCTCTCCTCTCTCTCGCTCGGCTCTCTGCTCTCTCGCTCGCTCTCTCTCTCTCGCTCATCTTCTCTCTCTCTCGCTCGCTCTCTCTCTCTCTCTCTCTCTCTCTCTCTCTCGCTGTCTATCTCTCTGTCTCTCTCTCTCTCTCTCTCTCTCTCTCTCTCTCTCTCTCTCTCTCTCTCTCTCTCTCTCTCTCGCTCTCTCTCTCTCTCTGTCGCTCTCTCTCTCTCTCTCTCTCTCTCTCTCTCTCTCTCTCTCTCTCTCTCTCTCTCGCTCTCTCTCTCTCTCGCTCTCTCTCTCTCTCTCTATCGCTCTCTCTCATCTCTCTCTCGCTCTCCTCTCTCTCTCTCGCTCTATCCTCTCTCTCTCTCTCTCTCTCCTCTCTCTCTCTCTCTCGCATCTCATCGCTCGCAATCTCTCTCTCTCCTCTCTCTCTCTTCCGGCTCTCATCTCTCTCTCTCGGCTCTCTTCTCTCTCGCCTCGCTCTCTCCGTCTCTCTCTCGTCCTCTCTCTCTCTAACTGCTTCTCTTCTCTCTCTCTCTCTCTCCTCTCTTCTCTCTCTCTCTCTCTCTCTCTCTCTCTTCTCTCGCTCCTCTGTCTCTCTCTCTCTCTCTCCTCGCTCGCTCGTCACGGTCCTCTC
>CM065696.1:16943937-16963937 GCA_017654935.2 Phymorhynchus buccinoides
TTTTTTGGGGTGATTTTTGTGTGACTGATGAGGAAGGAAAAGGGGGGGGGGTAAATTTTGACCAGATAACAACTTTTTCGTTGCCACTGGGTTTAAACGTGTGCTAAGTGCATGGGCACACGGGACCTCGGTTTATCATCTCATCCGAAAGACTCCACGTTCAGACCGTAAGGCCTAGTGCAAAGTGAGAGGAAAAAATCCCCTGTACCCAGGTTCAAACTCGGGTTTACTTGACACGAGGCGAACGCGCTACCACTGTGCCACTCTACACCATCGTGTGTTTACGCTGTTTGTTTTATTGACTAAAGTTGATCCCACGTTTCTAGGTTGCAGTGTTGTTTTCCTTATTCTACTATTCTGAAGAAGAATCTTCATTCAGGTGGAAAAACCGACGTGTCAAAAGAAAGAGGAAGATGGCTTAAAACAAGAAGTGTGATTCGTGCACTTTTGCGCACGTAAAACAACTCAATGGAGGTGAAAAGTCGATAACAGCAGGGTAATTCCCGCTGACTGGTATGAACCACACTGATAGCGGTTCCAGGTAGAGGTGCAGATCAACACCCCCTGTCACAGTCTTGGTTCATTGCGTTATTTCCGTCCTGCCTTTAACTCCTACTATTATTGAATGCGGCTTTTTTTAAGTGTGTAAATGGATCAAAATTAACGTTAACCCTTTCACCGCCAATGTCACATTTTTGCACCACAATGATTTAACCCCCCAAGTCATTAAAACCCCTGAAATCAGAGTCTATTATTCAATGATATCGTATTCCTAAATTTGGGCAATACGGATTGACACCATTCTATAAAGTGTCGCAGGGAAGTCCCCCCGAAATTGAAGACAGAATCTTTTCTGTAGCCAAGCTAGTCCAATGGAAATTTTTGGCTCAAAGATGGCTGGCGGTGAAAGGGTTGAATATAGAAAACGATAGAGGTTTAAGTTCTCATTCTGCAGTGAGAAAGGCAAGACTGAAACAACACACTCAAAACCCCGGACAGAACCGACAATTGGAGGGGGGGGGGGGGGGGGGGGGGGGGGGGTTGTTCTGCATGTTTGCCGCGTTCTGAGTTAACAAAGTCAAATTGTTATGCCTCTGGTAATAGTGATCACTGTGCAATCATGGTCTTCAATGGGGGAGGGTGCCCACCGCTTCGCATAATGCGTTTCGCATAATCCTTTGATCAGAGCCGCGGGCGCAAGTCGAGTGTCTCTTCCAAACAAACCTGGCAGTTCGCATAAACGGGTTTGCCATTTTGCGTATTATGCACTCTTGCAGGTTCTAATGCACTCTAAGTCACTTTCTGTTACTTTCTTTCTATCCCTAACCCTATCCCTAACCCTATCCCTAACCCTATCCCTAACCCTATCCCTAACCCTATCCCTAACCCTATCCCTAACCCTATCCCTAACCCTATCCCTAAACCCTATCCCTAACCCTAACCCTAACCCTATCCCTAACCCTATCCCTAACCTATCCCTAACCCTATCCCTAACTTTCTGAGTTTGATGCGAAATGCCATGTCCACAAAGCTTTGTATGCGAAGCGGCAGTGTGTGAATCGGCTTTATGCGAAGCGGCAGTATGCGAAACGGCAATATGCGAACCGGGGCGCACCGGTTCAACGCTAACTGTGGGAGAGAGACGGAGGGGAAAACAAAGGAAAACGATGGTGTGACAACACCGCAGAATGGACAGCAAAATAAAATCATTCGCAGAAAAACCCAGACTCTGGCTCACGACCGACAGAGCTGGAGGAAGTTGTGGCCGGTTGGTTAGAGTCGCCACTCGTAATCCAAAGGGTTTGCGGGTGCGGTGGGTTCGAACCCGGCTGTTCACGGTGTTGTATCCTTGGGAAAGATACTTTACGCCTTCGGGTGAGACCTAAAACCGAGGTCCCGTGTGCGAACGCACGCACAAGATCTTGCGCGCACGTTAAAGCCCATTCCACTATTCAGTACGAGTAGGCCGTGTGTGTCGGTGGAATGGATGACACGAACTCACAAAGCATGCATCCCGTGCGCCAATGGCAGTCTAAACGAAGACTTTGGGCGTGGGGCAGGATAAACATCCCCAATTGGAAGAAGAAGAACAAGACTTCACTGTGGCGCTCCTCACGGAGTTAAGGGAGAAGGAAGGAGTAGTGATAATAATAATAATAATAATAATAATAATAAACAGTTGTTGCCTCACGTTTGGTGTCGCACATTTTTGCTTCCATGTGTTTTTTCTTCTTTTGTTTGACTATCAGACAGCGTATTCAATCAGCAGTTAATTTAATAGCGAAGCTATTGATGGCAGCAACGGGATCCTATCAGTGTCCCCGCTCTCCCCTATCACCAGTCTTCAGCGAGTGCTTATCTTCTACTCGTCCTCCTGAGTTCAGGGTAGAATTTCTCTAGAGGTCGGTTGCCGTGCGCATAACTGTTACGTCAAAATGGGGTCTAAGAAACGCTTTAGAAAACGTTTGCGGAAGAATGTAACAAAGCTCTTGTCTGATTGGTCCCCCCAAAAGTATTATTTTAACCAAACTTTAATGGACCAATCAACAACAAGAAATGTATTCACCCCCTTACTAGTTCCGGATAGTTCGCCGCTTGCTCGGTGTTTGGCAAGAACAAAACGTCACGCGAACTACCCGCAAATGAAGGGTGTTTCTTAGACCGTTTTTGCCGATTTGAGCGAGCGCAACGTAACGTTAGCCCTTGTGAAACGGCCCCCAGTTCTCCCGGGTGAGTTGTTGCAAGAAACACGTTGAGATCACCAGAAAGACAGCCTTTTCAAAGATCGGAACACTCGCTTTTCTTTGGTTTTCCAGAAATCAAACCGTCAAAACGGCGATTCCTCCTTGGCGGAGGTGCCGGAGAGATACCGCCATTTTTGATGGGGTGGGTGGGGGCCAAACCCATTTTGGTTTAAGCTTTTTTTTTTTTGTAGTGCAGTAAAAAAAAAATTAAGCTATTTCCTTTGATGTGAGCGAAACTCTTAGATAAACTGCATAATATATTTTTTTAAAGATAAATAAAAAGGTTTGTATTGCGAAAATATCGTGCAAACAATTTGGTCGCCATTACAAAAGAGACGACACATGCCTTCTCTTTCAGTGAAATAATTTTACTTCCAGCACCTCCGCCAAGGGTAAATCGCCGATTTGATTTCTAGGAAATCAGAGCAAAGCGAGTGTTGCGATCTCTGTAAATGGTGTTTTCATGGTGATCTCGATGTGTTCCTTGCAAAACCTCATCCGTCAGGGTCCACCTTTAATTTCTAGAGAACGTGGCGAGGTCGCGGAAATCGTCCTCAAGTGTGACTGCAACCACGACCTCACTACGATCTGAGAAGTGGAGGAAAATAACAGGCCGAGCCACACGCTCTTGGCGCGGACTCTACGCTGCCTGCTACGTTTTCAGCACTATGTCACTATTTCTGGCTGTCCACGCAACCACCACGCTGCCACTACGTTGTCCCCCGTTCTCACTACGACCCCGCCACGCTTCCTTTTCCCACCACGTCCCCGCTACGTGTGTTTTGAGCATTGTTCACGCAGCCTCCCACGCTCTGCATCACGCTCTTGCCAAGCCTCCACCACGGCTCTTGCTAGCTAACGCCCGTATATGTGACCCAGCACCACGAAAGGGACATTAAGTCGCTGGGTTAGTTTCTCACAACAGGCTTGCAAAGTCAAAAATATATATTTGTTTGGTCATTTTGTAGTAAGCTGTTATGGGTATTTGTGTGTTCTCTAGCATCTTGTCCTTCACATAATATTATCCTTCTCACTACTTTAGTCAAGTTGCGAAATTATGTCTGTGGTGTAAAGAAAACTATCTGGACCTCAATGTGCTCAAAACAAAAGAAATGTTAATAGACTTTAGGAAAGATCCACCCCCTGTGCCAAAGGTAGAAATTGATGGTGAAACAGTGGAAAGAGTTTCAGAATACAAATACTTAGGTACCATTTTGGACAACAAACTGACTTTCGACAAGAACACACAGAATATACATAAGAAATGTCAATCAAGATTGTTTATTTTGCACAGACTGAGAAACATTGGTGTTAACTCAAACATTTTGCATACGTACTATAGTAGCTGCATTGAGTCTGTGCTTATTGTTTCCTGTATGTGTTGGTTTGGAAGTCTGTGTTTGAAGAACAAGCGTGTGTTGGATGATGTGGTAAATGTGTGTAGTAAAGTTGTTGGAAAGAGAGAGATGGGTTTGAATGAGATGTACGAAAGACGAACCAAGCATAAAGCCAGGAAGATTGTAAATGACACCTCCCATGTTTTGAACAAACATTACGAACTATTACCTTCTGGACGTCGCTACAAAACTTTTAAAGTCAACTCCAGGGCACAGAAATCCTTCATCCCCAGATCCATCCACCTCCTAAACTCATGATCGTTTTAGGTTTAAATGTGTGTTCATCGTGTTAAAAGAAACTATGCATGCTTATCCTTAGGCGTGTATGTATCCACATATATGTATCTTTAAGTGTGTATTATGTGTAACTTTTGCTCCTATTCATGCATGCTGAATGTCGATGTCTTTGTTATTCTGGCACCTGAACAAAATTTCTCCTTTAGAGATAATAAAGTGAATTTTATTTTATTTTATTTGATTTGATATGTATAAAGGATAATCTTTATGATGGTCTCTAAATACTCAAAAACGTGCTTTGAAATGAGTAGGTGGATGCATTTTCTTCAGCTAGACTAAACTTTAGACTGATTTTTCAAAATAGCCGACATTCACCCTACTAACTTTAAATGCTTTTAACTCTGGAACGGAAAAAGATACAAGAATGGTTCTTATATCGTTAGAAAGAGAATTGCCTGCAGTTGTCAAATGTATAATTTTCTCAGAATGGTCACTTTGACACTTAATGTCCCTTTCGTGGTGCTGGGTCACATATAGTTACAGCTACACCACCACCATGCTACAATCAGCCACGTTTCTGGCTGATCGTGCAGGACGTAACAAGAACGTGGCCTATGTGTGATGGGGATGTTAAAGACCCACTGACCCACCACGATTAAGTCCCTTGTTTTTTTCTGGGTAGCTGTGACACACATACAAATGCCCCCAACTTCAAATTGATCCTACTCTTTTATAATGATGTTTCGTTTTCAATTTGGGGGCATTTGTATGGGAGTCAAACCTGGCCAAAACAAGATTTCTTACCAACTATAAGAGGGAAAACACGTGACACCCGTGATTTGGACACGTGATCTGGTGGGTCTTTAAGAGCCAGTCCGGTCCTTGTCCTTATCCTGTGCTTTCCATTATTATATTATATCAATGCGCCATCCATCATCCGCGCCTCGCTCGTCGCCTGACACCCTGACATTTCCCTCCTCTCCATTATCATCATTACATGCCCTTAGTCCCCGTATGGTCAACCTATGGCGATATTTTTCACGCCAGAGGGCAGTCAATGCACAAGGGGCTTATCACGCGATTTTCTTACTTGGGCGTAGTGAGAGAGAGATTGATGGTAGGACCACTCACTGTCTCTCTCTCTTTCCTTATCCCCAACTAATAATATAGAGAGGATTAGCCCCACACGAGCGTCATGCCCTCTGGCGTAAGAAAAATCGCACTAAGTCTCTCATTGCAATAGCAATAGCCATCTTAAAGACCCCCCAGATCACCAGTTGTATGCAAGGCCTACCTACGTTACCAACTGCCACCAGCAGCTGCAGTCGATAATCTCAATCTAAAAGTCTACAAGACTATGCAGAAAGCCCTAAATCGTTGAAAGGTCATTGCTGATTTCTCGTTGGCAGACCTGTTGATCTACCAACATCCAATCAAACCGTTGTGTACACTCGGTAGGCCTATTCCTTTGATCAACTTGACTCTGAATTAAAGGGGCACCCTGACGGATGCGGTTTTTTTTATAAGAAACACGTCGTGATCACCAGGAAAACATCCTTTACAGAGATTGCAACACTCACTTTGCTCTGGTTTCCTAGAAATCAAACCGTCAAATCGGCGATTCCTCCTTGGCGGAGGTGCTGGAAGTCAAATTATTTCGCCCAAAGAGAAGGCGTGTGCCGTCTCTTTTCTAATGGCCGCCTGCGTTTAGACCAAATCGTTTGCACGAAATGTTCGCAATGCAAACCTTTTTATTTTTATTTTATACAGTTTATCTAAAGGAGTTTCGCTAACAACAAAGGAAATAGATCCTCTTTTTTGTTTGTGGCTCAAGCCACAAACCTATAACTCACTTTGTCGGTCGGTCGGTCTGTCGGTCCAAAATTGTCGCACATTTTGACAAAATTGTCGCACTTCAAATCGAGGCTACACTTCTGGCCGCTCTTTAAAATGATGTATTTTAAAAGCGTACAAAATAATAAACATATGTAATACAGACACTACAACAGACACGACGAGTATGCGGTGCTTCTTTTGATGAGTATAAGTAGGATACATAGTTTTAAATGTTTTCCAAAAGATATGAAAAGTTACGAAATGGTGCAGAGATAACATTCTGGTTTACAGATTAAAATTATTGAAAAGCCAGGGGAGGTAACTCATGATTGGAGTGGTAAAAATAGACCGCGTGCCACAAACTATTGCGATTTCGCGCTTGTTTTTACTGCACTACAAAAAAAAAAAAAAAGCTTCAACCACAATGAGTGTCCTTCACACACCCCATCCAAAATGGCTTCGAGGAAGGAATCGCCGTTTTGACGGTTTAATTTCTAGGAAACCAGAGCAAAGTGAGTGTTCCTATCTTTGAAAAGGCTGTCTTTCTGGTGATCCCGACGTGTTTCTTGCAACAAACTCATCCGTCAGGGTCCACCTTTAAAGCTTTCACACGTGTGTCTTATAAGCGAACGGGCAGTATATAGGGTAGAGTTTCTCACACGCTTTCGTCTTGACCCTATTAAATGTGAAAGTGGGGGTGAAAATACCCCTTAAAATGTAAGCAGGCGGTGAGCGTAGCGGTTGTTGTTAGTCCCCGAGCCGAAGGTTCGGGGAGCTATTGTTTTTGTATGGTCCGTCCGTCCGGTGTCCGTCCGGCGTGCCTCCGTCCGTCCGGCTATTCGTCCGTTTTTCTCAAAAACTATTCAGTCTATCATCATCAAATTTGGTATACTAGTTTGCCAAGATGCAAGCTATCCACTGATGTATTTAGTTTTACATTACCCGCTGTGCCCTAGGCCCTTTGTGTCACAGGCCCGCCGTTTTTCTCAAAAACTATTCAGTCTATCATCATCAAATTTGGTGTACTAGTTTGCCAAGATGCAAGCTATCCACTGATCTATTTAGTTTTACATTACCCGCTGTGCCCTAGGCCCTTTGTGTCACAGGCCCGCTATGTCCCACTTCTTTCCGGCCGTCCATCCGTCCGTGCGTGCGTCCTGTTTTCAGTTCTCAATGGTCTCCCCGCTGTGTGTACAGCCGACACATTCCGATTTCGGAGTAGCTCGGCTATGCTGCGAGGGGACTTTGCAGACGCTCGGCGTTGCACTTGGTGTTGTTGTTGTTGTCGTACCTTGGCTAAAAAAAACCTCAAGGGATCATCCGAACAGCCGAAGCACTTGAACACTTATGTTAGAAATGCATCAGCTAGGGATGAGAACATTACGTGTGTGACCGTTTTTGAGTACCCCGCCACGTGAGCAACCACACTCCGACCTCGGGGTAGGAGAGAGAAAAAACAAACAGAAACCCTGTTATATATATATAATTATACACTAACATTTCGAAACACGAATACTGTGTTTTTTTCAAACGGGTTTAGGCTACATATCGCTAATTCTGATCGCACGGTATACATGCTTCAACATACACATACGCCGGCATGCTAAAAACATTTCAAAGAGACAGACACAGACGCAGAGACAGAAGCATACACAGACAGACCCAGAGAACATACAAAATAGCCTCTTTTTTTCGGTCGCTTAGACAAAATAATAACGGTAGCAAAGTGCAACCTTTGGTTAATGGTCTGTCGCCTTCCAATCCTTTATGCTCACAAATAACCAATCTCCGAGCCCATTAAATTGTACGAATCGGGGCTTTCACGCTGAACGTTCTTTCGATCAGGTACCCTGATCATGAGCGTGTCTTAAAATAGATAACACTGGTAGTAAAAATTGTTAATTAAAATATACTGCAAACCCGATTGGCTGTTTATTCTAATTTACATCAACCGTACGACCCGTGTTAACTGTTAAAGACTCACTCATGCTGACGGTGCCAGAACGTAATCGTTTGTTTTCACATCCATTTTTCTCTCTTGTTTTTACATGTGTGCTTATATTACATACAAGATATCGTTCTTCTTCTATCTTCTTTCCCAAGCCTATATCCCTAGCAGAACATAATCGTCTGTTTTCACATCCATTTTACTCTCTTGTTTTTACATGTACGCTTATATTACATACAAGATATCGTTCTTCTTCTATTTTCTTTCCCAAGCATTATATCCTTCCTTAGTAATGAGGGATACATACATGAAGACAGGCTTTGAGACAGAAAGACATGATGGACAAGCAAAGAGGCAGACGGAGACAGACAGAGAGAGAAACTCAAACTCAAACTCAAAAATGTGTTAATGTCAGACCTCCGGCCTATAACATTGTGGGTGCGCATTTTCACACATAATATTACCAAATGAAAACATACCAGAAGGATTCTTTCACTTGATGCTAACGTGTTATTACCCAAATATATTTTATGATGTAGGGGAAGACGGGGTAAAAAGCGCATGGGCGGGTAAAAAGCCCACCCCAATTATCTCATGAAATAAAGAAAATTTCAGTCAAATGTGCCCATGAGACGAATGCTAGACATTAACGCTCGTCTCATGGGCAAAATGAGACTGAAATTTGCTTCATTTCATGAGATAATTGGGGTGGGCTTCTTACCCGCCCATGCGCTTTTTACCCCGTCTTCCCCTATACCTAAACCATTAGGTATCAGCTGACATATAAGTTCATCTCTTTTTTTTAAACGCATAATATATAAACATGGCAACATCTCTGGTTATGGTTGTATTTTCATTGGCAAGAAGACTTTGTAATTCAACGGGATATTTGTTTCTAAATTGATTATGTTTGAAAATATCCTTGTCTCTTAGCTCTTTATAGGTAGTGCAATGAATCAAGAAGTGCAACTCGTTTTCTATTTCATCGCAGAATGGACAGGCTTTGGGGATAATTATTGTCATAGCGTTTGTTATGTCTCAACTTATTTACGCCCAGTCTAAACTGGGCGAAACTAGCCTTTAACTTCTTAATTGTTAGTTGGGCACAGAGAGAGAGAGAAAACTTGAAAACTTGAAAACTTTAACTTTATTGTTCAAGGATAAAGATTTTAGGCAACGCCTAGTATTCCAATCTGTCCTTGGTACATATACGAACATAGAATACAAACATGGCAAGGCATGATATTACACATACAGATTAAGAGAGAGAGAGAGAGAGAGAGAGAGAGAGAGAGAGAGAGAGAGAGAGAGAGAGAGAGAGAGAGAGAGAGAGAGAGAGAGAGAGAGAGAGAGAGGGGGGGGGAGAGAGAGACAGAGACAGAGAGACAGACACAGAGAGAGACAGAGAGACAGAGACAGAGAGGTGAAACGCATAAAAAAAGAAGTTAACAACAGTTTTAGTAGTCAGAACATCCACCGTCTCCATTCCCTTTCATCCGGGTTCCTGTGTCGTCCGCCATCATCAGTAATGTTTCTGCCAGCTCTGGTCAGTCGATACCCTCATTGGTCACTCACTGTCTGGCCGATAAAGGGGCTACAATAACTCATGGCCTGATGGACTGGCTGGACTAATAGCGATGATCGATCCTGTCTCTCTGGCACAATATCGGAAAGGATGGGGGAATGGACGCGTGATTACAGGTTTATCGCCATCTGTCTGTGAAGGTCTCGATATACGTTATCGTTGTTTTTATTATTTCCCCATGGCAACACAGTGATGTCTTCTTCTTCTTCTTCTTCTTCTTCTTCTTCTTCTTCTTCGGTCGCTCAGACAGTTTCCTGTCTATTATGAGCGCAGATGCGTCATGCTGTCGTTATGCGCCTAACTACGTAATAGTTAGGCCCCAGCAAGTCCCACTTCGGCTGGAGGAAATGTTCTTGAAAGCGTTTCGTGAAAAAACAAAGGCAGGTAGTAAGGCAGAAAGATAGTAGATGACAGTAAGCAAAGGGAAAAGGCAGAGTCAAAGAGAGTGAGAGATTAGAGGAAGCTACAAGCACGGAACTTCCAGAAGGTGGGGGAACTATTTATATAAAAGACCCCCCGGTATCCCCACGGGGGGGGGTGGGGGGGGGGGGGCACAGTGATATGCAAGCAATGTTAAAGGTCTGTGTACACGTTAAGATTTTTCACAACATATCACTATTTCCCCCATGGCAACAACACCAGTGAGTTGTAAGTCATATTATGAGTGGTCTAGCACTGTGGTGCCATGAGGAAAATAAGATATATTTCATGGAATAATGTTAACGTGTACACACACAGACCTTAAAGACCCACCACGTCACGTGTCAAAATCACGGTTTTCACGTGTTTTCCCCTCGTAAGAAATCTGAAGAAATCGTCCTAGCATAAGAGGGAATGTGACACGTGACGTGGGGGGTGTTTAAGGTCTCAATACAACTGAAAATGTTCTTCACTCACCCATGGCAACACAGTGATAGGTCAGTCATAATATGACTTACAAATCACTGTGTTGCTATGGGGAAAGAGTGAAAAATGTCTACGTGTACAGAGACCTTTATGAGTGGCTATCACTGTGTTGCCATGGGGAAAGAGTGAAAAATGTCTACGTGTACAGAGACCTTTATGAGTGGCTATCACTGTGTTGCCATGGGGAAAGAGTGAAAAATGTCCACGTGTACATAGACCTTTATGAGTGGCTATCACTGTGTTGCCATGGGGAAAGAGTGAAACATGTCTACGTGTACATAGACCTTTATGAGTGGCTATCACTGTGTTGCCATGGGGAAAGAGTGAAAAATGTCCACGTGTACAGAGACCTTTATGAGTGGCTATCACTGTGTTGCCATGGGGAAAGAGTGAAAAATGTCCACGTGTACATAGACCTTTATGAGTGGCTATCACTGTGTTGCCATGGGGAAAGAGTGAAAAATGTTCACGTGTACAGAGACCTTTATGAGTGGTTATCACTGTGTTGCCATGGGGAAAGAGTGAAATATGTCCACGTGTACATAGACCTTTATGAGTGGTTATCACTGTGTTGCCATGGGGAAAGAGTGAAATATGTCTACGTGTACATAGACCTTTATGAGTGGTTATCACTGTGTTGCCATGGGGAAAGAGTGAAAAATGTTCACGTGTACAGAGACCTTTATGAGTGGTTATCACTGTGTTGCCATGGGGAAAGAGTGAAATATGTCTACGTGTACATAGACCTTTATGAGTGGCTATCACTGTGTTGCTATGGGGAAAGAGTGAAATATGTCTCCGTGTACAGAGACCTTTATGAGTGGCTATCACTGTGTTGCCATGGGGAAAGAGTGACAAATGTCCACGTGTACATAGACCTTTATGAGTGGCTATCACTGTGTTGCCATGGGGAAAGAGTGAAAAATGTTCACGTGTACATAGACCTTTATGAGTGGTTATCACTGTGTTGCCATGGGGAAAGAGTGAAAAATGTCCACGTGTACATAGACCTTTATGAGTGGCTATCACTGTGTTGCCATCACTGTGTTGCCATGGTTGCCATGAAAAGAGTGAAAAATGTTCACGTGTACATAGACCTTTATGAGTGGCTATCACTGTGTTGCCATGGGGAAAGAGTGAAAAATGTTCACGTGTACAGAGACCTTTATGAGTGGCTATCACTGTGTTGCCATGGGGAAAGAGTGAAAAATGTCCACGTGTACAGAGACCTTTATGAGTGGCTATCACTGTGTTGCCATGATGAAAATGTTACACTGAGTTGCCATGGGGAAAGAGTGAAAAATGTTCACGTGTACAGAGACCTTTATGAGTGGCTATCACTGTGTTGCCATGGGGAAAAGCACGTGTGTGTGTGTACAGAGACCTTTATGAGTGGTTATCACTGTGTTGCCATGGGGAAAGAGTGAAAAATGTTCACGTGTACAGAGACCTTTATGAGTGGTTATCACTGTGTTGCCATGGGGAAAGAGTGAAATATGTCCACGTGTACATAGACCTTTATGAGTGGTTATCACTGTGTTGCCATGGGGAAAGAGTGAAATATGTCTACGTGTACATAGACCTTTATGAGTGGTTATCACTGTGTTGCCATGGGGAAAGAGTGAAAAATGTTCACGTGTACAGAGACCTTTATGAGTGGCTATCACTGTGTTGCCATGGGGAAAGAGTGAAAATATGTGTATTGAGTACGTGTACATAGACCTTTATGAGTGGCTATATCACTGTGTTGCTATGGGGAAAGAGTGAAATATGTCTCCGTGTACAGAGACCTTTATGAGTGGCTATCACTGTGTTGCCATGGGGAAAGAGTGACAAATGTCCACGTGTACATAGACCTTTATGAGTGGCTATCACTGTGTTGCCATGGGGAAAGAGTGAAAAATGTTCACGTGTACATAGACCTTTATGAGTGGTTATCACTGTGTTGCCATGGGGAAAGAGTGAAAAATGTCCACGTGTACATAGACCTTTATGAGTGGCTATCACTGTGTTGCCATGGGGAAAGAGTGAAAAATGTTCACATGTACATAGACCTTTATGAGTGGCTATCACTGTGTTGCCATGAGGAAAGAGTGAAAAATGTCCACGTGTACAGAGACCTTTATGAGTGGCTATCACTGTGTTGCCATGGGGAAAGAGTGAAAAATGTTCACGTGTACATAGACCTTTATGAGTGGCTATCACTGTGTTGCCATGAGGAAAGAGTGAAAAATGTCCACGTGTACAGAGACCTTTATGAGTGGCTATCACTGTGTTGCCATGGGGAAAGAGTGAAAAATGTCCACGTGTACAGAGACCTTTATGAGTGGCTATCACTGTGTTGCCATGAGGAAAGAGTGAAAAATGTCCACGTGTACAGAGACCTTTATGAGTGGCTATCACTGTGTTGCCATGAGGAAAGAGTGAAAAATGTCCACGTGTACAGAGACCTTTATGAGTGGCTATCACTGTGTTCTATGAGGAAAGAGTGAAAAATGTCTACGTGTACAGAGACCTTTATGAGTGGCTATCACTGTGTTGCTATGGGGAAAGAGTGAAAAATGTCCACGTGTACAGAGACCTTTATGAGTGGCTATCACTGTTGCCATGGGGAAAGAGTGAAACATGTTCACGTGTACAGATTCCTTTATGAGTGGCTATCACTGTTGCCATGGGGAAAGAGTGAAACATGTTCACGTGTACAGATTCCTTTATGAGTGGCTATCACTGTGTTGCTATGGGGAAAGAGTGAAACATGTTATCATGTGTTGGATGATAAAATTCTGTTTAACGTCCTCCGGTCTAGAACAGACACATATGGGACATTGGTAGATATAAAGATGGTGGGAGCGAAGAAGGAAGAAAGAATGACATTAAGAATGAAGGAAAAAGGGAAAGGGAAAGGGAAAAAGAAAGAGGGGAAGTAAGTAAGAAAGTAAGGAAAAAGGGAGAAAACGAAAGGTAAGGAAGGCAGAAAGAAAGAGGGAGAGAAAAGGAAAGAAAGAAAAGATGAATGCAATAAAGAAAGAAAGGAGAAAAGAGAGAGGACGAAAGGGAAGAAGGAAGACAGAAAGAAAGAGGGAGAGAAAAAGAAAGAAAGAAAAGATGAATGCAAGAAAGAAAGAAAGGAGAAAAGAGAGAGGACGAAAGGGAAGAAGGAAGACAGAAAGAAAGAGGGAGAGAAAAGGAAAGAAAGAAAAGATGAATGCAATAAAGAAAGAAAGGAGAAAAGAGAGAGGACGAAAGGGAAGAAGGAAGACAGAAAGAAAGAGGGAGAGAAAAAGAAAGAAAGAAAAGATGAATGCAAGAAAGAAAGAAAGGAGAAAAGAGAGAGGACGAAAGGGAAGAAGGAAGACAGAAAGAAAGAGGGAGAGAAAAAGAAAGAAAGAAAAGATGAATGCAATAAAGAAAGAAAGGAGAAAAGAGAGAGGACGAAAGGGAAGAAGGAAGACAGAAAGAAAGAGGGAGAGAAAAAGAAAGAAAGAAAAGATGAATGCAATAAAGAAAGAAAGGAGAAAAGAGAGAGGACGAAAGGGAAGAAGGAAGACAGAAAGAAAGAGGGAGAGAAAAAGAAAGAAAGAAAAGATGAATGCAAGAAAGAAAGAAAGGAGAAAAGAGAGAGGACGAAAGGGAAGAAGGAAGACAGAAAGAAAGAGGGAGAGAAAAGGAAAGAAAGAAAAAATGAATGCAATAAAGAAAGAAAGGAGAAAAGAGAGAGGACGAAAGGGAAGAAGGAAGACAGAAAGAAAGAGGGAGAGAAAAGGAAAGAAAGAAAAAATGAATGCAATAAAGAAAGAAAGGAGGAAAGAGAGAGGACGAAAGGGAATAAGGAAGACAGAAAGAAAGAGGGAGAGAAAAGGAAAGAAAGAACAGATGAATGCAATAAAGAAAGAAAGGAGAAAAGAGAGAGGACGAAAGGGAATAAGGAAGACAGAAAGAAAGAGGGAGAGAAAAAGAAAGAAAGAAAAGATGAATGCAATAAAGAAAGAAAGGAGGAAAGAGAGAGGACGAAAGGGAATAAGGAAGACAGAAAGAAAGAGGGAGAGAAAAGGAAAGAAAGAACAGATGAATGCAATAAAGAAAGAAAGGAGGAAAGAGAGAGGACGAAAGGGAAGAAGGAAGACAGAAAGAAAGAGGGAGAGAAAAGAAAGAAAGGACAGATGAATGCAAGAAAGAAAGAAAGAAAGAAAGAAAGAAAGAAAGACCAGGGGAAAGAAAGACTGGAGGGAGTAAAGAAACAATTCAAGAAGAAACAAGAAACACAATTCTAAAATTGTTTGTTTGTTTGTTTGTTTTTTCTTAGTTTTTTGTGGGGTGGGTTTTTTTTAGAATGAAAGGTTATTTAGAAGAAGAAGAACAAGAACAAGAAAACAAACAAAAAGCACAACAAACAAAATCAGAGAGGAAGAAGAAAAAAACGAAAGAAAGGAAAGAAGAAAAAACAAAGAAAAGAAGATGTGGGTGGATTTATTGAATCCTGGGAAGATGAATAAAAACCAAAGGGGGGGGGGGGGCGAAAAAGAGGATGAGGAATGGATTGAGTGGGTAAAACTTCTGGGGAAGACAGACAGTGGGATATAGACAGAGGGGCAGAGACAGACCGACACACATACAGGTAGGAAGCTTCAGGGACAACGGGGTAGAGAAGAAGAAGAAGAAGAAGAAAGAAAGAAGAAGAAGAAGAAGAAGAAGAAGAAGAAGAAGAAGAAGAAGAAGAAGAAGAAAGAAGAAGAAGAAGAAGAAGAAAGAAGAAGAAGAAGAAGAAGAAGAAGAAGAAGAAGAAGAAGAAGAAGAAGAAGAAGAAAGAAGAAGAAGAAGAAGAAGAAGAAGAAGAAGAAGAAGAAGAAGAAGAAGAAGAAGAAGAAGAAGAGATATACAGAGAGAAACACACAGAGGGACCGTTAAAAGACCAAAAGTGTGTGGTGGGGAGGGGGGAGGGGCGCGTGGGGGGGGGGGGGGGGGTGTAATGCCAAAACCAAGGTGACACTGTATGAACACACACACACACAGACGCGCGAGTGAGTGGAGAGGGAGACAGAGGGGGAGGGGGGGGGGAGAGAGATGTATTCCTATGTGTGTGCCGAGTACGTGCATGCTTAATTATTTTGTTGTGAGTTTGTCTGAACATCTCGGTAAAAGGTGAAGATATACACCCCCACTTCGATTCCTCGGTTCTTTCATTTTTATTATTTTTCAGTTTTGCCTTTCTTACTGCAGATTAAGTACTTCAACCTCTATCTTTTGATATATTTAACGTCAATATACGATTTTCGGGGGGGGGGGGGGGGGGTGGTGTGTGTCTAGGGGAGAGCACTTCGTTGCTTACCTTACTTACTCGGTCAAATACCATAACAACAACAACAAATTGCGTCGACGAGTGAAGCGAAGCGAGTGAAGGATTTGCAAACATTTTTAAATAACAAGAGGGGTTACAAACTGATCTAACTTGCAAAACGTCGAGAACTCGCAAAGAAACAAACAAGCATTGGAGTTGCCCTGGTGCTTTGCCCGTCGAAGGTTAAACAAATAAACAGAAATATCGCTATTTTATCAGTGTTGTTGTTGTTGTTGTTGTTGTTTTATCGAAAGAAACAAACATTGAGATTGACCCAGATAGCTTGATGGCGAGAAACACAAACCGAGTGTGTCTAAATCTAGATCTACTCAAACGCAGCATGTTCGGAGGGTGATTGTTGCCATCTGAGGGGGCAATTGCTATCATACAGTCTTGACATCTGTAGGGTCCCCCTTACCAAAAATGCTGCACAATAAGGGGTACCATTATAAATAACATGTTAACGGACAGAAAGTTACCATTTTCAGATTGCTATCATGAATTTTTGGAAAGGGTTGTCTCTACAAATATAAAAATATATACATGAGAGCATGAGAGCCATATTTCAGCCAAACTTTTCCATTACATTTACTTGGGTAGAGAACAAAATGTGTCTGCAGTATTGGGGATTCTTATGTGACATATATAAAATAAGTTCTATCCTTACTTCCTAAAACTAAGACAATGGGGTCTTTGGATAATAGACCCCAATTTGATGCCTTTTAGTAACACAGGTGTTATATCCCTGTGGTGAAAAAAATGCGACTTTGGCGGTGAAAGGGTTAAATAATGGCCTTTATTATGACTGCGATTAATCATTTCACAAAGATAATTAGCTATAAAAACAAAGTTGATCAAATAGAGCTAAATATTGGATAAGAAATGCAGGGAAAGCCGAGAAATAGATCTTCACCTTTAATACCGATTCCAAACATCTGTGTGCGTGCACGACTGTGTCCGAGTGCTGTAGTGCCTGCTCGTGCATGCATACGCCTATGCGTTTGTGCGTGTGGATGCATGCTTGTAAGCACAGTAACTGGAATCTTTACGGGCATCAAACTAGGCCACCACCGGAGTCCCACGTTAGACAAACAGGAAATGTGGAAAGGGCTTTTCTAAAGGTCAGGGCCCGGATTCTGCAAGCCATTTACACGAGAAAGGTCGAGGGCCATCAATGTGATTTAACCTCCTCCTGCCTTTCAAGGGGCACCCTGACGGATGAGTTTTTGTAAGAAACACGTCGAGATCACCAGGAAGACACCCTTTACAGAGATCGCAACACTCACTTTGCTCTAGTTTCCAAGAAATCAAACCGTCAAATCGACGATTCCTCCTTGGCAGAGGTGCTGGAAGTCAAATTCTTTCTCTGAAAGAGAAGGCGTGTGCCGTCTCTTTTTGTAATGGCCGCCTGAGTTTAGACCAAATCGTTTGCACGACATTTTTGCAATACATGCGTTTTTATTTATTTATTTCTAATTATATACAGTTTAATATCTAAAGGAGTTTTGTTCACAACAAAGGAAATAGCTCCATTTTTTTTAACTGCACTACAAAAAACAAAAAACAAATTCAACCACAATGGGATTGGTCTCCACCCACCCCATCCAAAATGGCTACTCTCTCCGGCATCTCCGTTTTGACGGTTTGATTTCTAGGAAACCAGAGCAAAGAGAGTGTTCCGATCATTGAAAAGGCTGTCTTTCTGGTGATATCGACGTGTTTCTTGCAAACACTCATCCGTCAGGGTCCACCTTTAGCAAATTGTCGTGTTTGGCGCTTTCACCTCCAGCCATTTTTCAGCCAAAAGATACCATTAAACTTAACTATGGGTATAGAAAACAATGATCTGCAATATTGTGAATTCCCCTCTGTGACGTGTATAACATTAGGCCTATCCTTAACCTCCCAAAATGAAGAAAATAACGTCTTCGAATAACAGGACCTGAATTGATGCCTTTTAGTGACATGGGTGCTGAACCATTGTGGTGCATAAATGCGACATTGGCGGTGAAAGGGTTGAAGACACACTGACCCACCACGATTAAGTCCCTTGGGTTTCTTTCCTGGGTAGCTGTGACCCACATACAAATGCCCCCAACTTCAAATTGATGCCACTCTTTAAAATGGTCTTTCGTTTTCAATTTGGGGGCATTTGCATGGGAATCAAACCTGGTCAAAATAAGATTTCTTACCAGCCATATAATAAGAGGGGAAAACACGAGAAACCCACGTGATTTTGACGCGTGATCTGGTGGGGGTCTTTAAAGGGTCCGACCCACTGCACACGATTCAATCCTTCTGCGATCCGACTGTGACATTTGTGAGGCACGATGCTCGTGAAATTCTACTGTCTAAATGCATCTGACGAAATCCTACTAGTTTTTTGTTCATTATTTTGAAGTCTCCTTCGGTACACGAATCTCATGAACTATCTGGTTTAACCCTTTCACCGCCAATGTCGCATTTATGCACCACAATGGTTTAACACCCATGTCACTAAAAGACATCAAATCAGGGCCTGTTATCCAAAGACCCTATTTTCATATTTATGGGAGGTAAGGATAGGCCTAATGTTGTACATGTCACAGACAAATTTCCAATATTTATGGGAGGTAAGGATAGGCCTAATGCTGTACATGTCACAGACAAATTTCCAATATTTATGGGAGGTAAGGATAGGCCTGATGCTGTACATGTCACAGACAAATTTCCAATTTTTGGGAGGTAAGGATAGGCCTAATGTTGTACATGTCACAGACACATTTCCATTTTATGGGAGGTAAGGATAGGCCTAATGCTGTACATGTCACAGACAAATTTCCAATATTTATGGGAGGTAAGGATAGGCCTAATGTTGTACATGTCACAGACAAATTTCCAATATTTATGGGAGGTAAGGATAGGCCTAATGTTGTACATGTCACAGACAAATTTCCAATATTTATGGGAGGTAAGGATAGGCCTAATGCTGTACATGTCACAGACAAATTTCATATTTATGGGAGGTAAGGATAGGCCTAATGCTGTACATGTCACAGACAAATTTCCAATATTTATGGGAGGTAAGGATAGGCCTAATGCTGTACATGTCACAGACAAATTTCCAATATTTATGGGAGGTAAGGATAGGCCTAATGCTGTACATGTCACAGACAAATTTCCAATATTTATGGGAGGTAAGGATAGGCCTAATGCTATACATGTCACAGACAAATTTCCAATATTTATGGGAGGTAAGGATAGGCCTAATGCTATACATGTCACAGACAAATTTCCAATATTGCAGATACATTTTTGTTTCTCTACCCAGTTAAGTTTAATGATATTTTTGTTCTTGAAAAATGGCTGGCTGTGAAAGGGTTAAATTATTTGTATTGACCAAAAAGCACATTATTACACATATTAAGCAAGCATAACGGCAACAACAAGCTTAAAGCTTATACTGTGCCAACGTACTATGCACGAATGTCTGGATGGCGGCTGGCAAGGACAAGACTAAACAGACTGATTTAAACATTATCAAAGAAAGGTACATTTCAAATCCTTCGTGAAACATACATCAGGAAACCAATGAAAATAAGAAAGAATAAAAATCCAAACTTTGTGAAAAACACAAAACACAGAATAACTATCTGTATTTTTTCGTATCAGACATTTTATATTGATTCGTGTATGGCTTGTACCCACGTGTCGTCATATCCGGCCACAAGGAGCGTGCCATATTATGGGAGACCTCCATCTTAGTCAGTAACTTTGTTTGAAAAATGCCAGATCGATGCTGTTTACACACAAATCTGACTAAGATGGCGACACTTCCGTTGAAAGGGTCGAGATGCGCACGCAGGTGGGGGGGGGGGGGGCATTGGGGGTCTGCGTGAGTTTCATGAACGAAAATAGTAGAATTATTTTTAGACGGGAGTATTTCACGAGATTCATGCCTCGTCACAGTCGGATCGCGGTTGGATTGAATCGTAAGCAGTGGGTCGGTCCCTCCTTTATCTGTAGGGTCCAT
>CM065696.1:16971437-16973937 GCA_017654935.2 Phymorhynchus buccinoides
GAATTGCAGAGTGACATTAATAATTTAGTTGACTGGTCAGACAAAATCATATGGCATTACATCCCAAAAAATCTAAATTCATGTTAATCACAACAAGACAAAAGAGGCAAAACTTTAAAAATCAATTAAGTACACCAACTATCTATGAAAAGTCTCTAGAAGAAGTTACTTCACACAAATTACTCGGCCTATACATTGACAACAACTTATCATGGTCAAAACACATGCAAATACTGGCCAGGAAAATCTCAAAAAAAGTATTCCAGCTACATAGAATAAAGCACTTTTTTGGATCAACATACCCGTAAACTTTTTTTCCATGCCTATATACAGCCTGACATTGATTATGCATCAACATGTTGGGATTCAGCTAGTAAAAACACACTCAAACACGTTGAAAGATTATATAAACGTTCTCTTAAAAACTCATACTCCTTAAATCGTCCTCCCTTGAAACCAATGACTATAAAGAACTCAACATTCTACCATTTGATTTGAAATGTCTACTAAACAAAGGTACCCTTATGTACAAGATCATAAATAAGTTAGTACCAAAATATCTTATTACTAAATTTAAAGTCCATGCAATTCGAAGCAAAACCAAATTAATAATGCCCCGCCCCAGAACAGATCTATATAAAGCATCCCTTACATACTCAGGTGGTAAACTGTGGAACGACATCCCTGACAATTTCAAAAATAAAACTAGCGTATCTTCCTTTCGAAAATCTTATCACAAGTACATAATGGACAATCTTGTCCATCAGTTATGTTAATGAGTTTTACTAAACAAATGATATCAACTTATGCCAAGATTCTTGTAAATCTTTTATGTCTCTCTGTATATCTGTTTAATGTCCCAATTTGATTCTCTGTCAATTATTTCATGTGCCAATGTTTGTTTCATTTTCTTGACTTGATTGTTTTTATGTCAAATTTTCATTGCTTGATGCATGGTGTGAGTGTGTTTGAGTGAGAGGGCCAGGTGCAAAGAAGCTATTGTAGCTTATCCTTTTTACCCTCAATAAAACATTCGTTATTCGTATGATCTCTCTCTCTCTCTCTCTCTCTCTCTCTCTCTCTGTCTCTCTCTCTCTCTCTCTCTCTAAATCTCATCTCTCTCTCTCTCTCTATTCTCTCTCTGTCTCTCTGTGTCTCTGTCTCTCTGTCTTTCTCTCTCTCTCTCATCTCTCCCTCTCTGCCTCTCTCTCTCTCTCTCTGTCTCTGTCTCTCTCTATCTCTCCCTCTCTCTCTCTCTCTCTCTTGAAAAATTGTACAATACCTTTATCCCAATATATGATAAAGATGGCCCTTTTATAACCAAACGTGTCAAGCCTGAAGGTAAACCCCCATGGTTAAACGATAATATAAATGCGGAAATAAAGACTCGTGAAAGTTTAGTACAAACAACTGGTAAGGGCGTGACTTTTAAAAAGCAGCGAAACAAAATAACAAATATGAAGCGAGTTGCAAAGAAAAAGTATTTTGGTGATCTTATTCAATCTAAAAAAGACTCAAAATCTATCTGGAAAGCAATTAATCAATTATCCTGTAAATCTTCAACACATGGCAAACGATCTCTCTGTAGAAGAACTCAACAACCATTTCTGTACCATAGCTGATAAAACGATACTAGCCGACCGAACTAGTTCTAACGATCTATTGTTACTGAAGGAGTACTGTGACTCCAAAAAACTAGGTCCTAAACTCAGTTTCCAGTATATGGCTGTATATGAGGTGTACCAAGAGTTACTTCAACTCAAGCATTCAAAATGTTGCGGATTAGATCATGTTGATAATTATATATTAAAGTTATCTGCGCCTATTATCACTGACTGTCTTACCTATATATATAATCTTTGCATTGAGAAAGGCTGTTATCCCCAATTATTTAAAGACGCGAAGGTGATACCACTATATAAATCTGGTGACCCCCAAGATCCGTCAAACTACCGACCTATATCTATTTTGTCTAACCTCTCCAAACCTCTAGAAAAGCACTTAAAGCGTAATCTTCAGACATACTTTACTACACATGATCTTTTCCATTGCAACCAAAGTGGCTTTAGAGAAAATCATTCCTGCCAAACAGTACTCACTAATCTAGTCGAACAGTGGCATTCCAATATTAACAATGACCTTCTCACCGGTGCTATTTTCGTTGACTTTGCTAAAGCCTTTGATGTTATTGACCATGCCCTTCTATTAAAAAAAAACTATCATTGTACGGTTTAACCCAAGATTCTATCGCCCTCGTTTCGTCCTTTCTATCTGACAGACGACAAACCGTCTCCAAAGATATTATTACATCTTCATTTCAATCAGTCAATTATGGAGTCCCCCAAGGCTCTGTCTTAGGACCTATACTTTTCACCATTTATATAAATGACCTCCCCCTCCATCTTACTTCACCGTGTGAACTTTTTGCAGACGACACCACAGTCCATAAAAACGGTTATAATGCTGATTCAATCTGTTCTGAATTGCAGAGTGACATTAA
>CM065696.1:16988937-16996437 GCA_017654935.2 Phymorhynchus buccinoides
TGAGAGGAAAAATCCCCTGAGCCCAGGTTCGAACTCGGGTTTACTTGACACGAGGCGAACGCGCTACCACTGTGCCACTCTACACTCTTTTTGAAGTTATATTGAGTTTTTTTAACAAAAAATGATTATAATTTCACATGAAAATTAAATGTTCTTCTTTGTGTCATAGATTGTGTGCCATTTTGCATTAACAAAAAGCGGAACAGCACACCAACATCTCTTGCGTCAAAACGTTAGCAAAACTTTAACATTTTTGCGATTTTGAACAGATATTTGAAATACTATAAAGGACATTTTGCTTGAAATGTTGCACACAGTTGTACAACCTGATTATCTGGATCTTGTCATAGCCGTTTTGAAAATAATTGTTTTTTTTATTTTATGACATAATTATCATGTATTTATATTAATAATTTTTGCGTATAATATACATGTTAGATAATACAATTTTGAAATTTGCCACATATCTCTTATTCCCCATGACAAGATCCAGATATGGCACCCATTTATGTGTATATCAACACTCGAAGCAATCCCAAAAATATTTTTTAAACATTTTAGTGCAAAAGTGAAATATGCTATTTTTAGTAACGCAACCAGGTACTTTTTCGTTTAATTTTTATTTTATTGAGACATGTACTATTTTCAAGTTTCTGTACGTTTTTTTAGGCTGTGCCTCCTAGTGACTTTAGTGACAATTATTTAGGAAATGTATGCGATTTTCGCATTGCATTTTTTAATATAGTCAAAGATATTCTAAAAGGGTAAGATGGATTACTTAAAAGCTCGGCGAACCGGGCTGATAGAGTTATCGTTAGTGGGGACGTGTACACTATTCACAGTGGAGGCTATCCAAAAACTCGGACTGGAACTTGAACGGAGAATTCAACTGGCCTATCGACGTGTAAAATGTGTCACGTTTAAAAGGGACATAACCAGTGTTTCTGTCCTCACTACTCATATAGGGAAAAGAGACCGGATGTTTATCTTCCCCTGTACAGTCTTTGACATAGTTATGTTTGCTTGCTTTTGTTTAATAGTAAATTAAGTGGGTCCAAATTAAGTAATTGGTGAATTAAGGTGAATTCCCAGGTTTAAAGAGATTGGATTTTAACAAAAACACATTTTTGCATTTTCTGTGTTTGTTTGCTTTTTTTTTGGAGGAGGATGGGGGTTAGGTTAACTGTAGATGTCATAGGCTCTGTGCACATTTACGAAAACTTCCGTACAGAAACCCATCCGCAATCCGCAAATAAAGTAAAAGAAAGTAGGAAATAAGCGGATGGAACATGCTGACGAGTTTCCACGCATAATGTGCGCACTCCTTCATATTTATTACTTCCAGATTGTTTCGACGGATTGCGCATGGATTTCCGTACGGAAGTTTTTGTAGTTTAGGGTTTAGAGTTATACTTTTCAACTCCTCCGAAGTCGGAATGTGGCTGCCCACGTGGCGTGGTAATCAAACACGGTCACACACGTAATGTTCTCATCCCTAGCTGGTGCTATGGTCGAAGACTGTACAGGGGAAGATAAACATCCGGTCTCTTTTCCCTATAATGAGTAGTGAGGACAGAAACACTGGTTATGTCCCTTTGAAACGTGACACATTTTACACATCGATAGGCCAGTTGAATTCTCCGTTCAAGTTCCAGTCCGAGTTTTTGGATAGCCTCCACTGTGAATAGTGTACACGTCCGCACTAACGATAACTCTATCAGCCCGGTTCGCCGAGCTTTTAAGTAATCCATCTTACCCTTTTAGAATATCTTTGCTATGGTGTTGTAAGTGCTTTCGGCTGTTGGGGTGATCACTGGAGTCTTTTAGCCAGGGTTTGACAACAACAACAACAACAACAACAACAACAACAACAACAACAACAACAACAACAACAACAACAACAACAACAACAACAACAACAACAACGATGACGACGACAACATACATTTCAAAGTACAGTTGTTCATATACAGACTAGCAAACGAATCGACAACGCCAAAACAGAATGTTTTTGCCGTAAGTAAAATAACGCTTAATACCTGTGCAAGGTTTTTTCCCCTGAAAAAAAAAGTATTTAGCTGTAGTGACAAACTTTGAAGATCATAACTTTTCGACTTTGTAATGGTCCACAATCCTTGGTATTAGAACAAAAACTCTTCTGCTTCTTCTTCTTCTTCTTCTTCTTCTAATACTTCTTCTTCTTTCTAATACCGGTGTTTCAATATCTTAAAGATACACAGACGCGCCACGATGAAGTCCCTTGGTTTTTTTCTGGGTAGCTGTGACCCACATAGAAATGTCCCCAAGTTCAAATGGAGGCTGCTCTTTAAAATGATGTTTGGCTTTGAATTTGGGGGCGTTTGTATGGTAGCGAGACCTGGTCAAAACAAGATTTATTTCCAGCTATAAGAGGGAAAACACGTGAAACCCGTGATTTTGACACGTGATCTGGTGGGTCTTTAAAGACACGACTTACCTATCTATAATTTTTTTTGGTGGGTCGCAAATTGATTTACTGCTTACAAGTTTTATTATACAGAGACATAGCTCAATAAGCTCATAAGGGACATTGGAGGGAAAGACAGTAGGGGAACGTGGAAGAAAGGAAACAGACGGGGACAGATAAAATAAAATTAAAAAAAGATACAGAGAAGCAGGAAAACACATCCACAGAGAAATGATGAAAATCCGTTTAACGTCCTCCGGTCTGGAACAGACACATATGGGACATTAGTAGATATAAAGATGGTGGGAACGATCCTGGAGGCAATGCCCGGAGGCAGTGCAACTCCAGGAAAGTCCCGAATTTTTAACGATACAGATGATAAAGTATAATCAGTACCGACATTGGTTATCCACAGAGATAAGGATAAAGTGAAAATCCGTTTAATGCGTCCTCCGGTCAATCAAACAAACAACATATGGGAAGAACAGAAGGATTTTTCTTAAATGACTATTGTCGGTTTGATGATCTAGATGGTGGGAAACGGGGTAACAGGCAATGCCCGGAGGCAGTGCAATGCAAGGAAAGTCCCGAATTTTTAACGAAACAGATGTTCAGTCCATATTTCACAGAGAAAGGGAAAAGCAAGCAAACGAATGGTGTGAAAGATCTGTTGAAAGCGTCCTGTTCCAATGGTGTGGTGTGTTTTGACTCTATTTAACTGGTGTTTACATTGTGTAGTACCATGTATCTGGAAAAATTCTACAGTTACTGGTGGGAAAAAGATCCTGGATTACCGGCAACGCCTATTGCCATGAAATGTTTTGAGGATCAGTGCAACACCAGGAAAACAGACGATCCCGAATTTTCTAACAATAACAGATATTTGAAACACACGAAGGGAACACAGAGCAGTGTATTTATAGTCAAATGAATAAAGGGAAGGAACTTCTCGTAATTAACTCCCTTTTTACCAAAGTATTTATACGTATTCAGTGTTTTATATTTGTAAGAAGGGGTGATGGAGGGAGGTGAGCAATGGAGGGCAAAGGACAGACAGAAAGATAGAAAAGTGAGTGGGGGAAAAACAGGCGTGTCGCTGAGTGACAAGACAGTCATGTCCTCTTGCTGCTTATCCTTGTCTATGTTCTTCTCTCGACGTCAAACTCTTTCCCTCTAATTACTCTCATCCAGAACCCCGCTTTTTCATGCACCCCTCCCCCAGACCCGTTTACTCTACTCTTTTCGAGTAGTATTCTACTCAATTTGGACCTCTACTACTCTTCAAAATTGAAAATAATGCTCTTTAATTCTTGATTACTACTCATTTTCAGTTAACAGTACTTGATGGTTTAATGAACAAAACTACACATTTTGCACAAAAACTACTCATTTCAGCTATCCAGGCTACTCAAGACTTGTGTAGGGGGTAAACAGGTCTGACTCTCCCCCCACCCCATCCACTCTCAGTGTCATCTTAATTAGTCCCCGAGCTGAAGGTTCGGGGAGCTATTGTTTTTGTCTGGTCCGTCCGTCCATCCGTTCGGTGTCCGTCCGTCCGGCGTGCCTCCGTCCGTCCGGCTATTCGTCCGTTTTTCTAAAAAAAATATTCAGTCTATCATCATCAAATTTGGCATACTAGTTTGCCAAGATGCAAGCTATCCACTGATGTATTTAGTTTTACATTAAGGTCAAGGTCGCGCCAGTTACGGGGTTCAAACCCCGAAACACATAATCGCTAATATCTCGCGAAGTTTTGCATGTATTTTAATGCAGTTTTTTTCACAACATTTCTTGATGAATGGTCTAATAACACAGTTGTCATGAATTTTTTCTGTGCGCGCGTGTGCGCATGATCGCGCGCTCTCAAATCACGGGTCCGAACCGCCAAGGCTATAGGGGTAAAAAGCGCATGGGCGGGTAAGAAGCCCACCCCAATTATCTCATGAAATGAAGCAAATTTCAGTCTCATTTTGCCCATGAGACGAGCGTTAATGTCTAGCATTCGTCTCATGGGCAAATTTGACTGAAATTTTCTTTATTTCATGAGATAATTGGGGTGGGCGTCTTACCCGCCCATGCGCTTTTTACCCCGTTTTCCCCTATATAAAAAACTATTCAGTTACGTGCTGTTTTGATGCCTTTTTATGTAGTTACGTGCTGTTTTGATGCGTTTTTATGTATGTGTACAGCCGACACATTCCGATTTCGGAGTACCTCGGCGATGCTGCGAGGGGACTTTGCAGCCGCTCGGCGTTGCACTTGTTATGATTATATTTTACCAGCCTGTCATATACAGTTGGGGGCAGGAACAAAACCACCATCAGAGTTTGTTTCATACATCTGTATTGTTTAAAAATTCGGGACATTCCTGGTGTTGCACTGCCTCCGGGCATTGCCTCCAGGATCGTTCCCACCATCTTTATATCTACTAATGTCCCGTATGTGTCTGTTCCAGACCAGAGGACGTTAAGCAGAATTACATTCAAAACAACCATCCTCCTGCACTTTCATGATCGTTGCTTCTCACCTTGACTACCATCATGGTTTTTGAACAAGTGCCGATATCACGAGTGCGTCTGAAATAGTTAACTACGGGTATAAAAATGTAGATTAGAAGAAACTACTGTGCTTTTGGTCAGGTTCTTATATAATTTACATACTCTACTTACTACCCGTGTTAACTGCTTAAGACGCACTCATGACTACGATGCCTGGTGTCGATATTATTTTTGTGATGTCACGTGTGTTGTTTATTTACAGTTATTGTTTTATTTTACGATTTCTTTTCTTGTGTGTTTGTTTTTAGTTCTTTTCTTTTTACTTTTCGTTTACCTCTATTTTGTTCGTAATTTCTTCGGGTTACAATATGACACACACGCGCGCGCGCGCACGCGCGGGCGGGCACACACACACACACACACACACACACACACACACACACACACACACACACACACACACACACACATACACACACACACACACACACACACACACACACACACACACACACACACACACACACACACACACACACACACACACACACACACACACACACACACACACACACACACACACACACACACACACACACACACACACACACACACACACACACACACACACACACACACACACACACATATATATATATATATATACACACACACACACACACACACACACACACACACACACACACACACACACACACACACACACACACACACACACGCACGCACGCACGCACACACACACACACACACACACACACACACACACACATACTAAATGTCCAAAAATAGTAATCTCCTGCATTTTATGAAAACAAACAGAAATACGTAGGACAGACTTATAGACAAAGATAACAAAAATGGTGAGTGAAAGATATGGAAATAAAAAGCAGGATGGGGGTAAAAAAAAGAGTGATTTGAAATTAACAAATTAAGAAACACTGGACACTCAAAACTGTATTCAAAACAAGCGCGAAATCGCCATAGTTTGTGGCACGCGGTCTATTTTTACCACTCCAATCATGAGTTACCTCCCCTGGCTTTTCAATAATTTTAATCTGTAAACCAGAATGTTATCTCTGCACCATTTCGTAACTTTTTATATCTTTTGGAAAACATTTAAAACTATGTATCCTACTTATACTCATCAAAAGAAGCACCGCATACTCGTCGTGTCTGTTGTAGTGTCTGTATTACGTATGTTTATTATTTTGTACGCTTTTAAAATACATCATTTTAAAGAGCGGCCTCAATTAATTTTGAAGTGTAGCCTCGATTTGAAGTGCGACATTTTGTCAAAATGTGCGACAATTTTGGACCGACAGACAGACCGACCGACCGACAAAGTGAGTTATAGGTTTGTGGCTTGAGCCACAAACAACAAGGATCAAGATTTTAGGCGATAGAGAAAAGGAGAAAACTAACAACGAGGGTGACACAGATCGAGAACACGCAGAAAAACGGCATCAAGTATGACATAATGAGAGAACAAAACAGAGAGCGAGAGAAAAAGGCAGAATGGGTAGAGAGTAGAGTTGAGAACCGGTTCAAAAATCCGAACCGGTTTTAAACCGGTTTTCCCTCTTCGAACCGGTTTTACCGAACCGGGGTTTTTAACCAGTATATTCTACTCGCATCACTAGTTTCACCTATGCAAACACATATTTATTTGTCAGAATATTCACACACACACACGCACGCATGCGCACACATACACACAGACACACAATACAAAAACAAATTATGACTTATGACACACACACACATTCAACTCAACACTCAGTCAATGAGTCAAACTAGAAACAGCTACTCTTGGTTTTCAAACACCCAAACTGAGCTGAGAATCAGTGTTGTTTTTTAAAAAGATGCGTTATTCTAAGAAAAACTTACTTTCAGTTTGCAGTTAAAAACCCAGTTCACAGCAACTTGAACCGGTTTTTGGAACCGCGAAAGTTTAGCACCGGTTTTTCGGTCCAACCCGGTTTCCCCCCCCCCCCCCCCACCCCCCTCTAGTGGAGAGAACGAGTAGTGAGGAGTCATGAGAGTAGAAGAGGGTGAGAGAGACACACGGACATAGAGAGACAGACACAAAGAGGAGGTAGGGGTGGAGACTAGTTTGAGACAGATCCAATGTCTGTATAAGGAGTGGAAAAACATGTTCAGCAGCGTTTGAAGGTAAAATCGCTTGGTGCATGTTCGTAAATCAAGATCAGCAAAATAGAGTTTTTTCGGAGGTTGTGTTGTTGGGCTGTGGGGGAAGGGGTCGTGTGTTTGTGTGTGTGTGTGTGTGTGTGTGTGTGTGTGTGTTAGCATCCCCCCCCACCCCCACCCACCACTAGACCGAGCCTTCTTCCCCGTCTGCTCCCTGATCCCACACGTGCGTCAGCCAACAAGGCCAAATCCATATTTCACAGTACACAACCGTGTCCCACTTTAAGCCGAATAACCCCCACCCACCACCCCCTCCCCTCGGTCCACCCGCCCCACCCCCAATCCTACCCTACCTCCACCCCTACCCCTACTCCGTCAAAATGCCTC
>CM065696.1:17006437-17018937 GCA_017654935.2 Phymorhynchus buccinoides
TCCGACAATGACTGCCAAACAGAAGAGGGGGCAGTTACTACTATCCCGGCAGGACGGGCTAAGCTTTGCTTACAGTGGAGATGCCTTGCCCAGGTACAGGGAACATCCCCACTCTCTAGGCCAAAATGGATTTGGGGACGAGAGTTGGCTTTGGGGAAGGTCCCCAAAGGCCATACTCTACCAAAGGCTGCAGCACTAAGATTCTTAAGGGGCCAGCCACACGTCCGCTAAAAATCGTACGACTGTGCGATGCGAGTCGATCACGTGGTATCGATGCGCCAATCACATGTTGTTCTTGGAGACCACGTACGTGATCGAATCGTATCGTACAATCGTACGATATCGAAGCGCGATTCACATTTGTTCTTGGAGATCACGTGATCGAATCGCATCGTACAGTCGTGCGATTTTAGCTGACGTGTGGCTGGCCCTTTAGTAAGAGCCAGTGCAAATACACCCCCCACTCCCACCCCGCCCCCACCCCCCCGCTTTGAGAGTCATAGTCTTCCACGAAAGACTAAGCCGCACTATCATTTTCCAAAGATAAATTAATATTTTCTACAGCTCTCATTAACTCATTCAAGCAGTTCCAGCCATACATGTGTGCAATTAATAGATAGCTGTCAATGTGATGCATTTGCTTCATGGGGAGTAAATCTGTGTGTACCCCATACCTTGGTCACTTCTAAACTCGCTTCGCTCCCTTAGACCACAATTTTGATGAAGATGAAAATCTGTTTAACGGCCTCCGGTCTGGAACAGACACATATGGGACATTAGTAGATATAAAGATGGTGAGAACGATCCTGGAGGCAATGCCCGGAGGCAGTGCAACACCAGTAAAGTCCCGATTTTTTAACAATACAGATAATCATGACCACAATTTTGCCTCTGACTTTGCTGGTGTATTAGTTTGTTGTGGGGGGGGAAAAAACAATCGGTGTTACTGTAGAGAGTTTGTCTAGATATAAAGTCTATATATAAAAATTTTAAAAAGTCTGATCTACCACTTCCCTATGTCTAAGCCTGAAGCAAAAAAAACAAAACTATAATCTTCTTTCATTTCTCCTTTTGTGTGTGTCTGGTTGGTTTGTCTGGAGTGATTTGAGAGTTTTTTTGGTTTTTTTAATAATTCAAAATCGTCGCGATGCGAATGAGTTTAAACTGTTGGCCTCCACCACAGGCTAATATCAACCAGGGGGAAGGGGGGGGGGGGGGGGGGGAAGCTATTTGAGAAGAGGGCCCGTTATGAGTATATTACTATTACCTTGGCGGATTGAGGTCGTTCCCCTTTCAGTAAAGAACCGTAGCTAAACAACTTACACACACAAACTAGAGCGGTAGGACGCTAGATCACCAGCCGCGCGACAGTACCTTGGCGTATTGGGGTCGTTCCCCTTTCGGTAAAGAACCGCTGCTAAAACAACTTACACACACAAAAACAGAGCGGTAAGACGCTAGATGACCAGCCGCGCGACAGCATTTTCGGCTTCCTTTAAAATGATTTATTTCTTTGAATTTGGGGGCATTTGTATGGTAGTGAGACCTGGTCAAAACAAGATTTATTTCCAGCTATGAGAGGGAAAACACGTGAAACCCGTGATTTTGACACGTGATCTGGTGGGTCTTTAAAAAGCCTTCATTTTCTGGAAAGAAATAAAAAGTCATCCTCACGCAGTGTGTTAAGGGTCTGCTACACACATACGATTCGGATCTGAATGCGATGCGATTGTGACGATGTGAGTCTCATGATTCACGTGAAATTCATGCATCGGGTCTACTTGAGTATTGTGAGCGAAAATGGCAGAATTATTTTCTAGAAGGAAGTATTTCACGTGAATCATGACTCACGTGACCGAATCGCGTCGCGTCCCCGTACGATTCTACGCGTGTGTGACGCCGGTGTTGCATAAAATATTTTACCCATAAAATAAATAGTCTTTTCTTCATTCAAATTAGTTGCTGTTTGGGACAGATTCGCCCCTAAATACATTCAGAGGCGTCTTGTGGCGTGCAGGAAGAACAGAAGATTCATCATCATCAAATGCTGAGAAGTCAGGGATATATTTTTTATAATATTTATTATCATACATTATTTTTTTATTTTTTTTGCACGGATGGTTGTTTTTATCGTCCGCCATTTTGAAAAATACGAAACTAAGTGACATGGCTTTGTATATCGATTTATCAGCAAAAATGTAGATTTACACTCCCGCCTTATTTTTTGGTTCTTTCCGTGTAGATTGAGCACTTAAATATCAATATTTTAAATAATAGTTGACTTATTTATCACATGAAAGAAGAATGGCTCTAGTGCGCTTTTGAAGGGTACTTATTTCACGGTAGGTACTTATTTCTCTTTACACCGGCTTTAGCTTGGAACTAATTTGACCACGTACATGAACCGTCACGTCCACAGGAACGTTTGATCAATCAAGTGATCGTCTCGGTCATCAGCCATCCCAAACACAGCGACATGTGGACCCAACCCTCTGGGTCATTCAGAGTCACGCCACAAGTCCCTCGTCCACAGCTCCAGAACACACACAGTGGTGTAGAGTGGCACAGTGGTATCGCGTTCGCTTCGTGTCAAGTAAACCCGAGTTCGAACCTGGGTACAGGGGATTTGTTCCTCTCATTCTGCACTAGGCCTTAACGGTCTGAACGTGGAGTCTTTCGGATGAGACGATAAACCGAGGTCCCGTGTGCCCATGCTTTTAGCATACGTTAAACCCAGTGGCAACGAAAAAGTTGTCATTTGGTCAAAATTTACCCCCCCCCCCCCCCCCCCCCCCCCCCCCCCCCCCCTCATCAGTGACAAAAATCGCATGCAAAAAAAAAAAAAAAAAATGGGTGGCGCGCCTCTGGCTGCGACGCGCTCTCCAGGTGGGAGCAACCCGAATTTCACAGAGACGCCTCTGTGACAATAAAGTACCTAATACCTAATAATAATAATAATAATACACGCCCTTTCTTCAGTGTGTCTGGTCGGTGGCGCCGTATCTGAAATGAAAACGGCAACAAAAGTGTGGCCCAGCACAATAAGTGTCAAACTGACAATTCTGAGAAAACTATACATGTGAAAACTGCAGACAATTCTGTTTCTCACGATACAAGTATCATTCTTGTATCTTTTTCCGTTCCAGAGTTATGAGCATTCAAAGTTAGTAGGGTGGGCGTCGGCCATTTTGAGAAAAGACTGTCTAAAGTGTAGCCTAGCTGAAGAAAATACATTGACTTACTCGTTTTGAAACACTTATAAGACCATTTAGATACGATATTGAAGATTGTCCTTTATAATTTTGAAAGATAAGATATCAGATATCACAAAAATACCCATAACTCAAAAATTGACAAAAATGAGATCTTTGACTTTGCCAGCCAGTTGTGAGAAACTAGCCCAGCGACTTAATGTCCCTTTCGTGGTGCCGGGTCACAATTGTGCTTTAGACACCACCTCATGTTTACGAGCCTCAATCTCAATCTCAAAGTCTGCTTCTTTCGATTTTATGAGGATTAACATTTTTTTGTCAAACTGTTACCTAAAATAACACATTTCAATTTTTATCCGCAGCCTTTCACAACTCAATCTCTCTGCATCCCCCAAAACACATGTTTCCTCTTTCCTTATTTTTTTCCCCCTCTTGATGAAATTCTGCTTAGCGTCCTCCGGTCTGGAACATATACATATAGGACATGTGTAGATATAAAGATGGTGGGAACGATCCTGGAGGCAATGCCCGGAGGCAGTGCAACACCGGGAAAGTCCCGACTTTTTAGCAATACAGATATGTATGTTTTCCCTCTTTCTTTTTATCTTCATTTTTCATACATGTTCCGTGTGTGCCTACCCCTTCACTGAAGACGTAAAACTCACTTGTCTCTCAATGTTATGAAAATGGATTCTAGGCTGATCCTAACCCTACCCCTTTTTCATGGAGAATGGCAGAATGTTGCTTCTCAGTGAAAATGGTAGATGCCCAAATTTGAAGGGGGGGGAGGGGGCAGGGGGGGAGGGGGGCAGGGGGGAGGGGGGCAGGGGGGGAGGAGGGGGGGTATGTGCGTAAATGGGGTGACTAAAGTACGTACAAGTTTACCCTTTTTTCTTAATTTTATTTGTTTGTTTTTTCCCCAGTCTGTCTTCTGTTTTTAGAATTCTACTTAAACTGTCTCCCTGCGTTATTTCGTCGACAGCAGGACTCCTGGCTCAGTTTGCCGCAAAATTAAAGAAAGCGAGTTATTCTCGGCACAAAAATCAATATATTTGTTTTGTTCCACCGGGCGTTTCGCAAAACAATCCGCAATCAAATTCTTGGCGACAATATTAAATATCTGTCTCTGTCTCTGTGTCTGTGTCTGTCTGTCTCTCTCTCTCTCTCTCTCTCTCTCTCTCTCTCTCTCTCTCTCTCTCTCTCTCTCTCTCCTCTCTCTCTCTCTTCTCTCTCTCTCTCTCTCTCTCCCCTCTCTCTCTCTCTCTCTCTCTCTCTCTGTCAAAACAAGAAATTGACACAACATATTCAAGGGCTAAGATCAAAGTCAACTAGGTTATGGCTACTTTATGAGACACATTTAGTTTTGATCAGTTTCCGATAATATACCACCTTACAAAACTGTAAGGTGATTGTAAATGACTGTATGAAGTGAAGATCAACGAGATACTGAACTGGGTAAACTAAGGAAAACGAAAGAGACAAACATGAACGAAAACATAACCCTTTTTCATCACATGGCGTATGGGGGGAGGGGGGGGGGGGGGGGGGGGGGGGGGGGGGGGGGGGGGGGGGGGGGGAGGGGGGGCTAAAAAAGGAAAATAAGGGCTGGTCAAGCCGGGTTTATTGATTTCCGCCCAAAATATTCGACTGTGTCCAATTTTACGAGCAACTGGCACGCTATTCGATCGTGGATAAAACCCACGTGAAAAGGCAAGTTATTTAAAGAAGTAAAGAGACCTTCAACGAAAGAAAAGAAACCACCAAGGTTTTCTAAGAAAAACAAGGAAATGACAGACAGACAGACAGACAGACCGACAATCAGACCGACAGTCAAAAATTGAAAATAGGAGAAACAATCGATAACTCGATATTGGAAACATAGATATTCTAATGCGTTGTTCTGTATTCTCCAAAACTTATATACATTATATGTTACGTGGAATGTTGTACTATTTCCGATTTTAATTAATTAAGCTTTAATGGCTACAAGGATGCGTTTCTATCGAATCATTTTAAAGGTGGACCCTGACGGATGAGGTGTTTTTTTGCAAGAAACACGTCGAGATCACCAGAAAGAAAGCCTTTTGAAGGATCGGAACACTCACTTTGCTCTGGTTTCCTAGAAATCAAAAAGACGCCGGAGAGAGAAGCCATTTTGGATGGGGTGGGTGGAGGCCACTCATTGTGGTTGAAGCTTTTCCTTCTTTGTAGTGCAGTAAAATCATTGGAGCTATTTCCTTTGTTGTGAGCGAAACTCCTTTCGGTAAACTGTATAACATTTATTATTAAAAAAAAATACAAAGGCTTGTATTGTGGACATTCCCTGCAAACGATTGAGTCTAAACTCAGGCTGCCATTCTTTCATTGAAAGAATTTGACTTCCAGCACCTCCGCCAAGGAGGAATCGCCGATTTGACGGTTTAATTTCTAGGAAACCAGAGCAAAGTGAGTGTTGCGATTTCTGTAAATGGTGTTTTCCTGGTGATCTCGACGTGTTTCTTGCAATAAAACCCATCCGTCAGGGTGGCCCTTTAAACGTTTAGAGAAATTGTGGCTGCAATACCTTTGTTTCATTAAAGCAAAACAAATGCTTTAGATTAACCCTTTCACCGCCAAAGTCGCATTTTAGCACCACAGTGATTTAACACCTATGTCACTAAAAGGCATCAAATTGGGGTCTATTATCCAAAGACCCTATTGTCTTAGTTTTGGGAAGTAAGGGTAGACATTATTTCACATATGCCACAGAAGAATCCCGAACACTGCAGATGGATTTTGTTCTCTACCCAGGTAAATGTAATGGGAATTCTTGCCTGAAATACGGCTGGCGGTGAAAGGGTTAAATTGAAATTAGATCTACCTGTAATCGTGTCGAAGACTGGATTTTAAAATTGTTCAAAATGTTATCAGGTAAATGGTCCACCAACTCTTATTACAGATAAGTTTGGGTTGTCCATGATCAACGCCATGTACACAGCATTACCCTTCCTCAACCAAGAATAGGTATATAGTTAAGACAAGTTTAGTTGGAAGCATACTCTTGTTACCACATACCAATATCCCCACACACCATTGGTACCACATACCATAAGACCCACATAATGCTAGTACCCCAAAATGTGGGACTAAAGGTATGTGGGAACAAAGGTATGTGGGTACCAATGGTACGTGGTAGCTATTGCTTTTTTTAAATTCAAATTTATATCAGAATTGTGAGAATAGCTATTAATTGCGTGTGGGACTAGCTTTATGTGGGAACAATGACTGAAAACCTAGCCTGGTACGTCGATATTCCCATTTGTTCTCACATACCATTATCCCACATAAGAACTAATCCCACATACTGCTATTACCACAAATGTGAGACTAAATGTATGTGGGAACAAAGGTTTGTGATGCCAATGGTATGTGGTAGCTATTGCATTTGTTTTCATTTAAATTTATGGAATTGTGGAAATAGCACTATGTGGGATTAGTTGTATCACTAGTCCCACATACCGCTATTCCCACAATTGTTGGACCAACGGTATGTGGATCCACTGATATGTGGTACCAATTGCGTGTGGGACCAGCGGTATGTGGTAGCAAAAGTATGCTTCCCAATCCGTTTAGTTTATTCTGCTCCCAAGGACGCAGTGTTAAAGTCCATGTGACAATCCAGAATAACAAAATGTATCCTACCGTCAAATTCATCGATATACCCAACAGTCATCAGCAAAAATGTCCATGCGACAATCCAGAATAACAATACGTATCCTACCGTCAAATTCATCGATATACCCAACAGTCATCAGCAAAAAATGTCCATGCGACAATCCAGAATAACAATACGTATCCTACCGTCAAATTCATCGATATACCCAACAGTCATCAGCAAAAAATGTCCATGCGACAATCCAGAATAACAATACGTATCCTACCGTCAAATTCATCGATATACCCAACAGTCATCAGCAAAAAATGTCCATGCGACAATCCAGAATAACAATACGTATCCTACCGTCAAATTCATCGATATACCCAACAGTCAATAGCAAAAATGTCCACCAAAGCGACACTGTGCCCACACCGACAAAGCCACTTGACACGGTGACCCACAAACCTAAGCTAAAACAAAATGGCAAGCCATATAAACGGTAGCCTACTCCAACCTTTCCCGTTTACCGCTGCCCTCACCTCCTCCCCGTTCCCCGCCCCTTTCTCTCTCTAACTTTAAGCAAAAAGGGTGGAAGTAAAGCGCCCCCAAAATTCTAGTCAGCAGGGCTTCTGAAAACGTAGAGATTGTGCGTATTTACGCACTAGAGCTCTCAAATCACTCAATTTCAGCAGGCGTCCACCCGGCTTCGTTTAAAGATACAAACCGTCGAATGTTTTCGCCATTTAGAGACTGTTTCCTTCTGAACGACCAGATGATGTGTTTTAGTAGCTTTGGCTGTACATTCTGGAGAAAAGAGTTTTTAAGTTGATAGACTACACAGACACGCACATAAACTAAAAAGGCAAGAGAAACGCACGCGTAGGGCATGGAATGAAAATTTGTTTTAACGTCCTTCGGTCTAGAACAGACACATTATGGGACATTAGTCAATATCAAGATGGTGGGAACGATCCTGGAGGAAATACCCGGAGGCAGTGCAACACCAGTAAAGTCCCGAATTTGTAACAAAACAGATACAATCCTTGTAATTAACACGTAGGGCCTACGTCCCACGCTCCACTTGTATTGAACCCCCGTTTTTAAAGACCCACTGACTCGGCTGGATTAAGTTCCTCGATTTTTTTCTGGGTTGGCGTATCGCTCATAGTACAGACCTTCCTCATTTCACACGATCGAGGCTGCTCTTTAAAGTGATGTCTCGTTTTCGTGCATGAGGAAATTTGTATGGGAGCCACGCTTGGTCAAAATAAGATTTCCTACCAGCGAGAGAGGAAAACCCGTGAAACCCGTGATTTTCACTCACAAGACCCACCAAATCACGTGCCAAAATCACGGATTTCACGTGCTTTCCCTCTTATGGCTGGTAAGAAATCTTATTTTGACCAGGTTTGACTCCCATAGAAATGCCCCCAAATTGAAAACGAAACATCATTTTAAAGAGTAGCCTCAATTTCAAGTTGGGGGTATTTGCATGTGGGTCACAGCTACCCAGAAAAAAACCCCAAGGGACTTAATCGTGGTGGGTCAGTGTATCTTTAAAGAACTACTACCTGGGAGTGCAAAAATGTAGGTCAAGCGCAGAGCAATCACAAATGGATTTCCCTCCTTGTGGGAGAGCTGACCGACACGAGCCAGACATTGATTTTCATCAGGTGGAGAGCAGCAGACTCAGCATGATCAATTCACTGTTCTGTTGAGACCCCCTACTATTACAGTTCTTTAACCCTTTCAACGCCAGCCATTGTTCAGCCAAAACATTCCTTTAAACTTTACCTGGGAAGAGAAAAGATTTTGTCTGCAATATTTGGGATTGAATGAATGAAAAATGGTGTTTTACGTCCTCTCGGTCTGGAACAGACACATATGGGACATTTGTAGATACAAAGATGGTGGGAACAATACTGGAGGCAATGCCCGGAGGCAGTGCAACACCAGTAAAGTCCCGATTTTGTAACAATGCAGATAGGTGTAGCAGTAACCACGCCTCAGTTAAACCTCATCGGCTATAAAATATTTGGGATTCCTTTGTGACATCCATAAAATAGGGCCTATCCTTCTTACCTCCCAAAATGAAGAGCATAAGGTCACTGGATACCAGACCCTCATTTGATGCCTTTCAGTGACATGGGTGTTCAATCATTGTGGTGCCAAGAGGCGACAGTGGCGATGGAAGGGTTTTAAATAGTTTTGAACGATTTGTTTTTTCATGCATCCAACATACTAAAACCGGAGCCAAAAAGTTAAGCAACCTTTTGCGAAACAATGCAACATATTTTTCGGACCGATTGGCACAGATAGGGTTGTTTTGGTTTTTTGTAAATCAATGCAAATGTAGCCTGTCTATTTACCGATCTGCAGGACTAATTTCGCTTTGTTTACATGCAAATTACGTTATGTAGTAGTAGTAGTAGTAGTAGTAGTAGTAGTAGTAGTAGTAGTAGTAGTAGTAGTAGTAGTAGTAGTAGTAGTAGTAGTAGATAGGGACAACACAAGCTGTTAAGCTTTTTAGATAGTCCCATCTTTATAATCAGTGTTATATCAATACTGGTCAAGGTTTTGCGGTCAAAATTTTCCTACGATTACTCGTCAAAGCATCTAAATAGGATTAAATAATTTGGAGATCTGTCGAGACGATTTTTGAATAAGTTAGTATTGGGTGCACAGTTATGGGTAACGCCCACACCAGTGTTAGGGGCTGCTTAATGTTTTGGCTCCAGTTTAGTGTAGGAAGGCAAACAAATCGCCACAAAACGAGATACGATCTAAGGGCATCATTATTTTTGTAATGATGTTTGTTTGCCTGTTTGTTTGTTCATTTGTTTTTAATGAAAAGATCAGGAAGGTGTTATTTACACACAATGAGGTTATGGGCGCACGTGTTCGCTGATTTCCTAGCTTCATTGCTTTGTTATTTTTACTCATCTCAAAATAACTGAAGGATCTATAAGGGACAAAAAAAACTACAATAAAGAATAAGAATGCAAACGCAAAATAACACAAACACGTAGGGTGTGACTGATGAGGAAGGAAAGGGGGGTGGGTGGGTAAATTCTGACCAATTGACAACTTTTTCGTTGCCAGTGGGATTAACGTGTGCTAAGTGCATGGGCACACGGGACCTCGGTTTATCGTCTCATCCGAAAGACTCCTCGTTCAGACCGTAAGGCCTAGTGCAAAGTGAGAGGAAATATTCCCTGTACCCAGGTTCGAACTCGGGTTGTTTACGCTCATGAAAGCATTAATAAAGTACAATAGTTTTCCTCACTTTTGAAATCTGCCGTTTTCCCCTCTTTATGAAAACACTTGTTATTAAAGACACACTGACCCACCACGATTAAGTCCCTTGTTTTTTCTGGGTAGCTGTGACCGACATACAAATGCCCCCAACTTCAAATTGAGGCTGCTCTTTAAAATGATGTCTCGTTTTCAATTTGGGGGCATTTGTGTGAGTCAAACCTGGTCAAAACAAGATTTCTTACCAGCTATAAGAGGGAAAACACGTGAAACCCGTGATTTTGACACGTGATCTGGTGGGTCTTTAACATACTGCCAAAATGTGTATTTATAACGCACCATGATTCCCTTATGGCCGGTCTCAATACACGTGAACATTTTTCACAGTTTCCCCATGGCAACACAGTGATAGCCAGTCATAAGATCGCCTGCATATCGCTGTGTTGTCATGGGGAAATAGTGAAAAAGATTCACGTGTACAGAGACCTTTATCATAGTACATTACAAGTAAGTACGATATTTACTCCAAAGGAAAAACAATTAGAAATTTTGTTCAAGACAGTTCGTATCAGTATATTTTAGCCTTGATTTGTGTGTTTATTCGGGAGTGAAAACTTGTTTAACGTCCTCCGGTCTGGAACAGACACATATGGGACATTAGTAAATATAAAGATGGTGGGAACGATCCTGGAGGCAGTGCAACACCAGTAAAGTCCCAATGTTTTAACAATACAGATATGTATATTATCTTATTATTGTAACTAGTTTATTCGGCAAAAGAAGAAGAAAAATCTGTTTAACGTCCTCGGGTCTGAAACAGACACATATGGGACATTAGTAGATATAACGATGGTGGGAACGATCCTGGAGGCAATGCCCGGAGGCAGTGCAACACCAGGAAGGTCCCGAATTTTTAACAATACAGATGTGTATACAGTCTGAGAATAAAGAATGAAGAATGGTGTTCTAGTCCTCTCGGTCTGGAACAGACACATATGGGACATTTGTAGATACAAAGATGGTGGGAACAATACTGGAGGCAATGCCCTGAGGCAGTGCAACACCAGTAAAGTCCCGATTTTTTAACAATACAGATAGGTGTAGCAGTAACCACGCCTCAGATAAACCTCAAGGCTGGCCTAAATACCGCCACAATAAGTATATAGGCGACGACGAAAATGGTGTTTTACGTCCTCTTGGTCTGAATCAGACACATATGGGACATTTGTAAATACAAATATGGTGGGAACAATACTGGAGGCAATGCCCGGAGGCAGTACGAAACCAGTAAAATCCCGATTTTTTTATATTAATGCAGATAGCTGTAGCGGTGACCACGCCTCGGTTAAACCTCATCGGCTATGGTACCGCCACAATGATATCTGAGTAACTAAAAGTATAAAATAAATGTTCATTAAAAACGTTATAAGTTTGTAAATATGCTTTAATAAACGGTAGGTTCAGTTGTATCGCCTTTCTTGTTTCGTTTCTTTTATTCTTTTGTTAACCCTTTTTTTAATACTTTTTTAAAAAATCTAATCATATACAGGCGGCAGGCAGCAGACATGAGATGTTGTCGCCTTATCGCTGTCTAGGCACATTTCGATCGAAAGAGATCGCGCTAAGCATCAGTTGGCCAGGAATAGTAACTCGCCAGTCACCACCGATGATTTATTCCCTCCCTTTCCCAAAGGAGTTAGCTAATATTTAAGGTCGCGGTTCTTGTTTTGAGTTCGTTCATTCCCAAGTGTATGGGTGGCAGACTACACTTGGAAGTTCTGCTGAGTGGCAGGCAGCAGAAAGGGCGACACAGCCTTCCTCCCTCACCATGGGAGTTGATGGACTTGTATGCTGACAGGACGACGTGCGGCGACTTGGATCATCTCTGCGGTGTTGGCCTCTGAGTCAACAAGACCGCCGATGCCCAGTGGGCACCAGTTGCAAGGTGAAAATGATGTTTTACGTCCTTTCGGTCATAGACACATATGGGACATTTGTAAATACAAAGATGGTGGGAACAATATTGGCTGCAATGCCCAGAGGCAGTGCAACACCAGTAAAGTCCCGAGTTTTTAACAATATAGATAGGTGTAGCGGTAACCACGCCTCGGCTAAACCTCATCGGTTATGATACCGCCACATGATGTACACCAGTTGCAAGTTTTCCAAGGCTGGCTTAAATGGGACCAGCGAACCACTTGCCTACTGGGGGGGGGGGGGGGGGGGGGGGGGGGGGGGGGGGGGGGGGGGGGGGGGGATATTCGCCTGCAGAGTCGATTCGACCTGACAGTATGTCTCCTGCCCGTGTGTGAAAACATCAGCACCCGGTATGGAGCAGGTCGCCCGGTGGTCCTGAAGACGGCCTTTGCCAGGAGAGGGGTTAGCAGCCAGCAGCC
>CM065696.1:17028937-17053937 GCA_017654935.2 Phymorhynchus buccinoides
CACGTGGAAAGAAGAAGAAAATTTGGGGTCACTTCGAAAAATCCGTTCAAAAAGACTATTGGGTGCTTTCCCTTGCTGTAAAGACCAAAAACGGATCAGTGAGTGTCAGGAACAGGAAGAACTAACCTAGTATATTGCATTGTGGGTAGGGTGAAAGTGGCCGTACTAGACCTGGCATTCAGCGGGCGCAATCGGCGTCATCGGCCACCAGGGAAGGAAAACAAATTGGGCAGATTTAGGTTCTGCAGCCTTGAGAGAGTTAATACCTGCACGCCATTTTTTTAATTTTTTTTTTTGCTTCCGTTATTATTTAATTTCCGGTAGGCCTATTTTCTTGTCGTTTTTGTCCTTTGCCCAGTTTTTCAAAGGCTGTAGCTAAATAGCTGCCGGTGGCTCTATTACTATAGAATGCAGGCTACAGAGCTGCTACTTTCCATTTCCAGTGAAAAACGAAGCTAAAAATAGAAAGAAGTCAAGTCAGTAAGTGTAGACTGGACTTTCCTCTTTATTTGACCTTGCGGCTCACTGTCTCTACTTAACTTTCTCTTTGTCTGTCTGTGGACGCACGTTCCTTCCCAAACTTTACTTTCCCGCTATTTTGTTAATGTCACGTGATCGAGGGTTTCCTTCCGGCTCTTTTGCCCATGCGCAACGGTCGTGCCCATAATGTCCACAGCCCCTTTCCATTATCGGCACTTTTCCTTTTTTTGCTGTACTTTCAAGGAGCGCCTGTCAAATCCCTTTTGCAGTTTTCTGTCAGTTTTACTTTTATGGGTATCTCAGGGGTCACGCTTGTCGCAGTCAAAAGTGTAGCTCGTGCAAATCTGCCGCTCGCTACTATGACTATGAGAGTCTGTATTTGCAACATTGACTTGAACCACAAATTTCACTTTTTTGTAGGGTTAGGGTTAGGTAAATGGTTCAAGTAAAGAAAGAGTGAAATTTGTGGTTGTCGCAAATACAGACTCTCATAGTGGCGAGCGGCAGATTTGCACGAGCTACACTTTTGACTGCGACAGCGCTAACGCATGTTTCTTGCGTATTTGACGCGTTTTAAAAATCGCTGACGCATTTTTACGGCGTTTACGCGTAACCCGTACGCAAAATGACGTCCGCTCAAAATCGCATCTGAGTCTAGATGGTGAATCAGACTTTAGTGGTTCTGCTACACCAAACATTGGAACACACTATAGAAAAGTGCCAAGTATCCCTTTCTCTTTCATTAGTTATCCTGTACTGCTGTTACATACTACTTTACTAGGCAGTGGCGGGAAAATCACTGTAAGCGCATTGTCTGATTCCACCCCCCACCCCATCTCCCCACCCCCTTCCAGCCTTTGCTTCCTTTCATGGTGCTTGGCCGCTGGATATCCAGATTCCAGTCAATTAACTGTGACGTAAATGAAGCGTTTGGCGCGAAATGAGCGCGTTGTTGCACAATTGCCAGACTTCTGTCTTTGAAAATGACTGGTTAGTGAATAAAAATGCATGTTTTTGTTGCTTTCTTGTTTTCATTGTTTTTAGCTTAGATTTATCATTTTGTTCTTTGACGCGATTTTTTTTGCCGACGTCGCGTAAGCAAAACACGTTTTCAAAAACACTAGTGCGACCCCTGGTATGTGCCCTTTCACTCCACGCATTGGGCTTTAAACTGACGACTGACCCGAAGAATTTTCTTTCTAAAAATGCATAGAGATCACTGAGAGAAATTGTTCTGCATAAAGTGATAAACTGCACCATGCAGTTTCCTTTGGTTACCCACAAATTGAGCACTTGTTCCTTTTGGATTCTTTTACTTTTTTTTAGTTTTGGGTAAATTAACTTCCGGGTAATAAACATGTGCTCTCTCTCTCTCTCCCTCTCTCTCTCCCTCAACATTTTCACTTTTTACATGATATTCATGGTTGTTTATTATATTCTTTCATTGGATGTTGTTGTTTTTAATTGTTGTTTATTTCGATATTTTCGTTTACCACAGGGCTGGGTGTAAAAAAAGTATGTATACTTATCTCATTACCCTGTGGCCTGTATAAATAAAAATTTATATATGTATAAATCCTTAACATCAGAAGATTTTAAGAATCATAATATTTTACCTGTTAAGTATCGGCTAAAATTGAATAAAGGAAGACTTATGCACAAAATAATGAACGGAATGGCACCATCTAGATTAAGAAATAAATTCACGTTCAATGATAAAAGATTTCTCTCAATAGACCCCGCTTGGAGTTATTCAAATCCAGTCTGCATTATTCCGGAGGTTCCTTATGGAACTCTTTACCTACTAATTTAAAAGAAATATCACGTTATTCATCTTTTTGAAGACATCTTAAGAATTATATTTTGACATTTGATTTTTAAAATGTTTGAACATTAATGTAACAAATGCCCATACACATGTTTGATTGATTGTATCTCTCTCTCTCTCAGTCTCTGTCTGTCTGTCTCTATCTCTCTGTGTATCTCTCTATCTCTATCTCCCTCTCTTTTTCTCTCTCTCTCTCTCTCTCTCTCTCTCTTCTATCTCCCTCTCTCTTTCTCTCTCTCTCTCTCTCTCTCTCTCTCTCTCTCTCTCTCTCTCTCTCTCTCTCTCTCTCTCTCTCTCTCTCTCTTTCTCCCTCAACATTTTCACTTTTTACATGATATTCATGGTGGTTGTTTATTATATTCTTTCATTGGATGTTGTTGTTTTTTTAATTGTTGTTTATTTCGATATATTTTCGTTTACCACAGGGCTGGGTGTAAAAAAGTATATATACTTATCTCATTACCCTGTATAAATAAAATTTTGTTTCGTTTTCGTTTCTCCAGGTATCGTGCTAGAGTTCTTCAAAATGCGTTTGGCGTGCGTAATGTAGGCTAAAGATTGCGTCTGATCATAGCACTATAAACTGAATTAAAAAATAGAAAGCATGCATGTTTTAGTAGAGGTGGGGGAAAAAACCGTTTTGAACCGAAAAACCAGTGCTAAACGTTCGCGGTTTGAAAAACCTGTTCGAGTTGCTGTGAACCGGTTTTTTAACTGCAAACTGAAGTAAGTTTTTCTTAGAATAACGCATTCTTTTCGAAAAACAACACTGATTCTCAGCGCAGATTGGGTGTTTGTAAACCAAGAGTACATGTAGCTGTTTTTAGTTTTGTGGTGGTGTATGACTTTGACTGAGTGTTGAGTTGAGTGTGTGTGTGTCATTCATAAGTCATAAGTTTCTTTATTGTGTGTGCGCGTGCGTGCGTGTGAGTGAATATTCTGACAAATAAATATGTGTTTGCATAGGTGAAACTAGTGATGCGAGTACTGGTTAAAAAAAACGGTTAAAATTTAATAAAACCGGTCCGTATACGGAAAACCGGTTTACTTTAAAACCGGTTCGGATTTTTGAACCGGTTCTCAACTCGATGTTTTAGGTGCACATAGGTCATAGCCACCTGTTTTTTTAATTTTATGCTTGCGTCGCCGCTGACAAGTCACAAGCCCTATTGATCAAAGCAAGTTTTGGTGCCAGTCAATGCCTGCCTATTACTATTAGTATGACATATGAGTATGACCATTCACTTCGCATCAGTGTGTCACACAGGTGGAGATCTGGACTACAGAGTAGTACAGTAGATCAGACTTTTGAGCGGACAACAGTTTTAGCTTAACCCATTAATAGCCAAGAATTTTTGCGTGTTAAATCCTACAAACATTTTGTGAATTTCTGTTGCAAAAGCAACCCAACAAACTAATATTCTAGAGAAAAAGAAAAATTCAATTTGTTTCTGTGTTTTTTCATGCGCGCACTTGAAGCGTGCATGGCTACGAGAGGGGACGGGTTTTTCTCATAGTGATGCAATAAAATCACACAGAGAGAGAGAGAGAGATGGGTCGCTAAATGATGAAGTAAAACATGCTGTGAATTGCTGGTGACACATGATTGTTTGAGTTAACAGGTAACCCAAACCAGCCAGTATGTGTATAACCCAGAGCAGCTGGTATTTTTTTTGGACTTCTCGCATGTTTTCCTTCCCCACCGCAACAGTCATACAGTAAAATAACTGGGGCCATTCATAGCCATGCACGCTGACAGCGCGCAGTTGGGTAGCTTACTTCAGCAAAGAAAAGTTACCTAGGATTTTTAGAATTCGCAAAAACGGTGAAACATGTATAATTGTAAGCATGTTTATCCAAAACTGTGCAGTTTGTTTTGTGATAAATGCGTTAGAGAAAATATTACACTCACCTCGATCTGGGAGCGGTTCCTGAAGCCATTTTTTCACTTCACACAACAAAACTTGTTGGCATGCGCTCAAATCAAACACTGGATGTAAAAATCAGGATGGATAAGGTAGATAACTCATTTTTCAAGAGATTCAGACCAATGTAATTTATTGTTTCCCTTCCTCTGCTTCTGTAGCTTTGGGAGTGCATAGGCACGCGTGGAGCGTGCATGGCTATTAATGGGTTAAGAGGCTGATAGTTGTTGATCAAAGCAAAGTTTGCTAGCAATAGCATAATTTAGACATTGGGATTTTTAATGTATTGCCTTAAAATTGCGCGATTGCGATCTTTCTTGCTTGTGATCTGAATCAAGCAAGCTGGCAGTGAATGCACAAGGCCGAAGCCACAGTAAATTTCACAAGAGAGCGCCCTGCACGCTGCATAACATTTTTGACAAACGAAGTCTAAGAAACAATTTTTACAAAAGTGAAGCGGAAAGATATCACAGGCTCTTAATATCTGATTGGTCAAACAAAATCATTTCAACTAAATCGTAATGCGCCAGTCAACTACAAGAAATGCGTTTTTGACACTTTTCGCCAAATTTCCACCAGCACTCGAAGCGCCTGCACTTGAGAAACTTGTCAAGAATCCCCGCCGCGCAAAAACATCATGAGGCCTTGTGTTGTGTGAATTTGTTACTGAAGCACCTAGGCAAGTAATTATTAGTCATGCACGTGAGGCACTGCTTGTCTTGACTGAGTCCGTCTTGCGATAGGCCTACGCCTAGCCTACAGCTGAGTACTGATAGTGATAGCCTGCTGTTGTGGCTATGGTTGCGGGCAGAAATTGTTTTGCGTGAATATTACGCATGAATGCTTAAAAAATGCGGATGCAAATTTTAAAATGCGTCAAATAGAGAAAGTGTGTGTTAACGCAATCTCTTGCTCTCTCTCTCTCTCTCTCTCTCTCTCTCTCTCTCTCTCTCTCTCTCTCTCTCTCTCTCTCTCTCTCTCTCTCTCTCTCTCTCTCTCTCTCTCTCTCTCTCTCTCTCTCTCTCTCTCTCTCTCTCTCTCTCTCTCTCTCTCTCTCTCTCTCTCTCTCTCTCTCTCTCTCTCTCTCTCTCTCTCTCTCTCTCTCTCTCTCTCTCTCTCTCTCTCTCTCTCTCTCTCTCTCTCTCTCTCTCTCTCTCTCTCTCTCTCTCTCTCTCTCTCTCTCTCTCTCTCTCTCTCTCTCTCTCTCTCTCTCTCTCTCTCTCTCTCTCTCTCTCTCTCTCTCTCTCTCTCTCTCTCTCTCTCTCTCTCTCTCTCTCTCTCTCTCTCTCTCTCACGCACACACAGTGATGTGCACATGCATGCTTGCTCACGCACACAGCAACTTTAATAACAAACTGTTTATTTTGACAGTCAACTATTGACACACATTTATTCAGCATCAAAATTATAAAGCATCACAGAAAATTAAACATATCCGGTTTAATAATTTGACAATCACTGAATCAGCTAAAGCGATGCTAGGACTCTGAAATAACAGTTTTTAACACATGATGTAATGAGTCGGGTTCAATATTTTGCGTAAAATTTAGAGTTCGATGTAACTCAAGTTTAATTCCTTGTCAATCCATATAAACCACTAAGTTAGTTTGCAGTCCTGGCTACCGCTTACCTTTGTTTTCTTTCGTCTTGGTTTAAATGAATTTTTATTGAATAACACATAGTAAAGCAGCAACATAAACAAATTGGAACGAGCACAACAAGCTTATACAGTAGATGTACATGCATTAGCATTACAATCTTGCTCTTCTGCAAAATAACCATATAATATATAAATGATAGACCATGCTTTGATACAGTTAACATTACAAAGAAACTATTGACGTATTTGATCACAATGCGATTTGGAATGTCTCTCTCTCTCTCTGAGTCTCTCTCTCTCTCTCTCTCTCTCTCTCTCTCTCTCTCTCTCTCTCTCTCTCTCTCTCTCTCTCTCTCTCTCTCCTTGCCCCAGCACCTCCCCCACCCCCAGTTCAATAAACAATTTTCTTGATCCATGTATCAAGAGAAAAAATGTACCAAATATACCGGGTAAACCATAAAGCAGCGTGAATGAAAAATAATATTTGTGAAACTGTGCAAGCTAATCTATCACTGACTTTCTCTGCATCGCTGCTTTTCATTATTATTTTTCTTTTCGTATATATGGTTAATCCAATTTACACGGTTACAAACTAGGGAATATGTCTTTCCTTTTTAAGCTTATGTAGTCTACTTCATGCGTCACAGTGTCAGAGCATTGAAAAGAAAATTCTTGAAGTTAGTGATTGTTTTAAGAAGTTTTAATAGCTTATTAATCAACTTACTCAGAGTCACTGCACAGTTCTTCTACGGTATTGGTTTTCCCTGCCAGCGAACACTTGTGGTCATCGAGAGACGTGGCAAAGTAAGGAAGCCTTTCACTTCGGATTAGAGATACCGGAGAAGGACTCGACTCGCTGGACAGCTTTGTGATGATTCCTCGATGCCTCGTCCGTCTATGTTGAAAGAGTTTCCTCCTGCGGAAGGAGAAGGGGCTCGGGGATGGCAGGGTATAACCGCCGGAGAAGCAGTGGCAGAGCATGATGGAGTAGTAGGCGCTGCGGAACTGGGAGTTCATGAGCCCGTAGACGAGCGGGTTGACGGCGCTGCCCACGTACACGGTGATGAGGCAGAACATGTGGAACCGCTTGGACAGCACCGTGTTCCAGTCCACGATGGAGGAGATGGAGCAGGGGAAGTAGGAGAGGGCGAACACGACGAAGATAGTGACCATCATCTTGGTCAGCCGCATCTCCTTGCGCTGGATCATCTGGTCCATGGGAGCTCCTCCTGCCGGGCTGGGGAGCCTCAGGCTGAGAACCCGGCGGTGGGAGGCTTTGGTGGCGCGGTAGATGCTGATGTAGTAGTAGAGGATGAGGACGCAGGGCACCACGGCGCGCACGAAGAGCAGGAAAAGCTTGAAGGACTGGGAGTCGTGGTCCAGCAGCAGGTTGCAGGTGACCATCATGGTGACGTAGCCGAAGCGGCCCCACTTTTCCAGGATAGCCGGGGTGAGGCACAGCACGGGCAGCACCCAGCACGCACCCAGCATGAGCGCCATGCGGCACCGGCTGAACAGGCGCTGGTAGTTCTGCAGGTCGACCACCAGCTTGTAGCGGTTGAAGGCAATCATGGTGATGGTGATGATCGTGGTGCCTGACAGCAAAGGGGAAAAAAAGCTTAAATTAGGGTAAAAAAAATTTTTAGTGGAGACATACTTTACTTTAAGATCATTGGACTAGCACTACTTCTTCCATTTTCCTCATTTCTTTATTAGCTTTTGGTCTATATGGAATTCAATCCACTCTGGTTGTGGATGCTCTCTTGTAAGATTAGTTGAGATGCTGTGTTTATAAACTCACTTTTCTTTCCATTATTTTCACAAAAATACCAAATTTAACATGATTCATAAAATAGGAATGTGTGGGAGAGAGTGTGAATGCGTGTGTGTGTGTGTGTGTGTTTTCAACAGCTTTCCATAGCATTTTAAAACAAATTTCCTTATTAGAAATAGAAACATAATTCTTGAGATTCTAACTAGAGTCAAGGAGTCGATTTGAACTTCGGAATCTTTTCACTTTCAACGTGTTGTGTTATTCTTTTTATCTTTTTTTTTAACTGGTGTGACAATCTGAATTTACCCCCGATCTTGAGTTTGTCTCGATGGCTACTGTGCATGAGCGAATCAATCATCTCACTTCCTCCTATCTCAGTTGGTCGTCAGTTCGAATTTCGTGAGAAAAATCGACAGACAGCCACTGAGACAGGCGTGGGGGGGGGGAATTCAAACCATACAAAAAAGTAAGGGGGTAATCACGATCTAAGATTTCACACATGCTCTGTAGCCACGAGACAAACTGAGATTGGAGGTAAACTCGGATCAAAATTGGCTCACTGGATTGATCTCAAGAATTGACACCAAACCGGGCTCCCAATCATCCTGCAAAACAAGGGGTCCCAGGGACTCCTTCACTTACAGTATAGAGGGTCCCAGTGGCATTGTGAATGCTAAAAAGAATTTTTCTAGTGCATCCCTGGGACCCCCTGCACATTCTTTTAGAGGGTCCTTTAGAATTTTAGTGCTTCATAGACCGGGTCATACCTGTTTAGACTACTCTTTTCGAGTAGTATTCTACTCAATTTGGACCTCTACTCTTCAAAATTGAAAATAATGCTCTAAATACTCATTTTCAGTGAACATTATTTCATGGTTTAATGAAGAGGACTACTCATTTCACACCAAAACTACTAATTTCAGCTATCCAGACTACTCAAGACTTGTGTAGGGGGTAAACAGGTCTGAGACCCTCAAATGGGGGTCCCTGGGAGCCCTGCCAAAAAAAAGATTGGAAACTGCTGCTCCGCTCACCTGTGAGGGTGTAGCCCAGGAAGCCGATGAGTTTGCAGAGGAACTCGGGCAGGTCCCAGCTGTCTGTGAGATAGGTGTAGATGTTGAAGGGCAGGATGACAGTGACAAACACCAGGTCGCACACGCTCAGGTTCACCACAAAGGCGTTGGACGGCGTCTGCAGCTTCTTGTGGCTGCGCACGGCCACGATCACCATGATATTCCCTGCGCAGAGTGACACGAATAAAATGCTTGTGGTTCTATCGCCAGGGCTCTCAATCGTCCCACAAAACAAGGGGTCCCAGGGACTCCTTCACGTACAGTATAAAGGGTCCTAGAGGCGGGATAGAGGGTCCCAGTGGCATTGCGAATGCTAAAAAGAATTTTTATAGTGCATCCCTGCACATTCTTTTAGAGGGTCCTTTAGAATTTTAGTGCTTCATAGACCCCTACATGGGGGTCCCTGGGAGCCCTGAACTATTTTTTTGAGTGCGCATGCGTTGCACTAACGGAAAAATCACTGACGTAAGGTCTAAAAATAGACAAACACATGGCAGGGTACTTCACTACTTGGCAGTGAATGTCTGCATTTGGTGGGAGTGTAGCTTTACAATGATACTAACACTTTATTCTTTGTTTCCTCCCTCCCTCTCCCCCCCCCCCCCCTCTCTCTCTCTCTCTCTCTCTCAATAATCTATCTAGACCATTTGACTTTATAACCGCAAATTGAATTAGAAATTGAATGAAAGGGAAAAAATACTAAAGCTCTAAAAACAAACTGTACTAAACTCGTCTAAAGTCATTACATATGGTGCAAAATCCCATTCTCTTGATTTGAATTGAAAAGAAAAGAAAATTTGCGCATTGCGTTATTTGGTGGCAGAAACTTAAGTGTTCAAAGTAAACATGGCTCAGCGTTTTCAGCATCAAGCTGGGATAGGCAGTGAATCCTGGTTCTCACACCTTTTGTGTGTGATAGGAATGGTGCATTTTGTAAAGAAAATGTAACTGGTTTACTCCTACAGATCTTATCAACATCCTTCTCTTTGCACGGTTTGAACCTGCTAGCCCTACCCTGTTGTCTTACATTGTAAATAGTTTGAAAAATGTTTTTGTGTTTGTGTGTGTTTCCACCATCCCCATCAGCCTCTCTCTCTCTCTCTCTCTCTCTCTCTCTCTCTCTCTCTCTCTCTCTCTCTCTCTCTCTCTCTCTCTCTCTGTCTATCTGAGTATCTCTCTCTCTCACCCCAGCGCTGGGTGGGAAAAAAGCTGTCATTGCTTATCTCATGTTCCCTGATTAAATAAAAGTTTGTTTTCTCTCTCTCTCTCTCTCTCTCTCTCTCTCTGAGTATCTCTCTCTCTCACCCCAGCGCTGGGTGGGAAAAAAGCTGTCATTGCTTATCTCATGTTCCCTGATTAAATAAAAGTTTGTTTTCTCTCTCTCTCTCTCTCTCTCTCTCTCTCTCTCTCTCTCTCTCTCTGTCTATCTGAGTATCTCTCTCTCTCACCCCAGCGCTGGGTGGGAAAAAAGCTGTTATTGCTTATCTCATGTTCCCTGATTAAATAAAAGTTTGTTTTCTCTCTCTCTCTCTCTCTCTCTCTCTCTCTCTCTCTCTCTCTCTCTCTCTCTCTCTCTCTCTCTCTCTCTCTCCCCCCCCCCCCCCTATCTTGTTCCAGCAGTATTAAATTTTATTCTGAAACCACTTTGACTTTGAGATAGAAGGCTCTATTCCACTAGGGTTCTTCCTTCTGCTAGTTTTAAGTGGGCCTAATAGAAATTACTGTACTGATCTGTTTGCATTCCTAATAGAAATTACTGTACTGATCTGTTTGCATTCTCTCTCTCTCTCTCTCTCTCTCTCTCTCTCTCTCTCTCTCTCTCTCTCTCTCTCTCTCTCTCTCTCTCTCTCTCTCTCTCTCTCTCTCTCTCTCTCTCTCTCTCTCTCTCTCTCTCTCTCTCTCTCTCTCTCTCTCTCTCTCTCTCTCTCTCTCTCTCTCTCTCTCTCTCTCTCTCTCTCTCTCTCTCTCTCTCTCTCTCTCTCTCTCTCTCATTCATGCATACACACACAGTGTTCAAGTTCAAGTATACTTTAATATCTCCCAAAGAGAAATTCAGGTTAGGTGCAACAACATGACAGAAATACAACATAACTGAAAGAACATTAATCAAACGTGTGAAACGAAATTATACCAGCCAAATAATCATCATTAAAATTCATTTCATCAACTTAGAAATGTGCACATAACACAGAGAGAGAGAGAGACAGACTGACAGACAGACAATGAGAGAGAGAGAGAAAGGGGGGGGAAATGTCTCACACACACACACGGTGTCCAGACTTTTCCCACCTAGGACTATTCCCACCCAGACTTTTTCCAACGGACTTTTCACACCCAATTGAACAAACTCGCAATCTGTTTATTTTTATTGCATGTCATTTCCGACTATGACTGCCAGATACAAACAGATGTTTGTGTGCTTACTTTTTGCTATCATAATAGTAGGATGGCAATGGATATAATATAAGATAATATATAAGATAATCCGAGACAATTTTCTCTTCCTTTCTATGCCCCCCCCCCCCCTCTCTCTCTCTCTCTTTTTTTTATCTGTGTATCCCCCCTCCACCCCCTCTCTCTCTTACAGACATAAACACACACTCAGCCAAATAATCTGATCTCCCCTCTGTACCGGTTAATTACTCATCTTGTTTACTTTTACTTTTTCTGAAAGAGAGACAGAAAGGGGGAAAGAGAGAGACAGAGGTGATAACAGAGTGTAATTTACATGATTAGTACTGGCAAAGAATGATATGTTATATGTATGCTTATTACTTTCTTTTATGTTCTTCTTTTAATGTTTCCTTTGAAGGACAATAAACCATTTGATTGCTTCATTAATTGATTGCTAGATTGATTTAGAGAGAGAGGGAGAGATACGGAGTGAAAGAAAGAGAGAGAATGTGTGTGTGTGTGAAAAGTGCGGGTGGGAATAGTCCTAGGTGGGAAAAGTCTGGTAATCCACATGCACGCACACACACACTAATTCAAGTAGGCGTTAGTATTCATGCAAGTTCTTGCTACTCAGACAACCTGGCCTATTTGTGCAAAATAAAGTTAACTTTTTTTTATATAAAATCAAATTAAAGTGTACTTCTTACCTATGCTTCCAATCACAATGATGACCAGCATCAGGCAGACGGCTGTGTAGAGAGCAAAAGGAGATTGAGATTCTGCGTTTTTAGGGGTTGGCCAGCTGCCTGTGCCGCCTTCGTAGTGATAATCCGACTCCTCCATCACTAGTGACGAGTTGATCATTGTATCAGTAGAATGCATTTTGATGGTTTCTCACAGAAACGAACACTCGTGAATCCTTGTCAATGAGTTGGTATAAAATTGGTCAGATATTTTGGTGTGTGAAGGGCTTGTTCCCGTCTCACTTCAATCAAAAGAAAAAGACACTATTAAGCTTTAAGCCTGTTGCTGCTCAAACGGTATTTATTGTATTTGTTTATAATATTAATAAATATAGTCGCACTATTTCAATCTTCATATTGCAGCAAACTGATTAACTTTCTGTGAACAAGTTCTCACGGGAATGAACACTGATGAATCCTTGTGATTGAGTTGGTAGTCTAGTCAGATTTGTTGGGGTTTTTTAATATTGGCACAAGCTTATGATTTAACTTTCTGTGTACAAGAACTGAATGAATTGTGTAGATTTCATAATGTCTGAATCTAAGTACGTGGCACTGGCAGCTTGCTCTTTTCTCCCCTTTTTTTATCTTTTTTTTTTTTTTTTTTAAAGATAAATTCCTGTATGTCAAATCGACAAGAAAATATTTATTCAAACAAAATAACCATTGTTATGAATAATGCACACCACAGTCGCAGTGTCAGTTATTCTTTGTTTCCACACAGGTGCTGTGTCTTATCTCACTGTGCACAACAATGATGCATATTCTAAGGCTGCTTCTACAAGTTCTAGCAGATTGTGAGGCTTCCCACCTGCACTTGTGTCTGATATAGGCCTATAGCACAGTAGCTTGGCAGAGAAACTACCCTTCCTCTCAATCCCTTGCTGGTGTAGTTGTAGGCCTACTGATGGGAGTGGCTGTAGCCTACCAGTGTTATCTATCACTCTTGTCTGAGTGGCGGGCAAAGTCTACAGAGTTCCCTCCTTGTTGCTGGTGAAGCTGTCTGGAGTTTTCCCTAGTCTCCCCCATCCCTTTGACATTTTCTTACCCTTTCTAATCAACCTGTGCAGTGTTAACCCCTTGACTGCCAGAGAAAATTAAAGAAAAAATTATTGTGCAAATCATGCCATGAAAAAGACAACTGAGCCAATCTGAGAAAATGGTCTGGGGGTATTACTCTCTTGATTATGTTAGAGCAAAAGCCAGCATATCAGGGTTATTCCTCTTCATCTGATGACACCATCAGTGATGTCATCAGGTCAGTACGTAATACGTTGGTGGCAGTCATGGGGTTAAAGCTATCAGCTGCTTCTCCCACTCCATCATCTCACCCCTGTCCATCTCTTTTCCCACCAGTCTAGGGAATTGGAGTGAAGGGCTTGTTCCTGTAAAACTTCAATCAAAAGAAAAAGACACACTATAAGCTTTAAGCTTGTTGCTGCTCAAACGGTATTTATTGTGTTTGTTGTTACTTGACATTGAATTAAGAAAAAGTTATTTAAACCAAAAGAAAAAGACGCTAATGTTAGATGCTATGACAGAGACTTAAATATGATTAAAAAAATAAATACCCAGGGTTTGACAGGGATTATATATGTTCACAGTTGGGGTATTCTCTGCTGAAAATAGCCTTGGCTGTTGAGATGTTTTGCCACCTGTTATAAAAAATATGGAACATTTTTCCTCAAAAGCAATAACTGATGTTGTTTGTGTACTATTTACTCGAACAAAAAAGGCACTTTTTTTATAGTAAATACTATAGTATGGTTTTATGGTGCCTTTATCATTACACAGTTTAGTATTTTTGCCCTTTTAAATCAAAATGTAAAGAATAAATCATGTTTAGATACCATGATTCGGAAACTGAATCGGATGGCTGAGTGGTTGGTGATGGTGGTGGTTATATCACTTGTGTTCACTTGTGTAGTAGTAGTAGTACTGTATATTTGTTTTGATGTTTACTGTTATGTTTTCATTACTCAGTACATGTATTTTACATGAAGAGAGCAATGCTGTTTTGTTTTGTTTTTAAATGTATCGTGTTTACTGGTAAAATACTGATTGCAAAACCACAATACTGAAGAAAAATTTACCTCAGTCCCAGGGACTGATAAAAAAAATTGGCCAAAACTGCTAAATGGTTTTAACAGAGTTTTGATGTGAGTTTCTGCAGTTTTCACTGGGTTTTTTTCCCTTTCTTCCTGGGACTGGTTTCGGCACAGGTTGTTGGGGAAATTGTCGCTGATGGAACTGGTTTTCAAAATTTCTAGCGTGATCACTGTCAACTGTAGGGGGTCACTCAGATTTTTGTGCATGCACAAACCATACTTTGTTGTATTGTAAAATGTTTGCCAGGTCTTGGTCCCAATCCTGTACAAGATTCTGGCTACTATTTTCTTTATTCTCTTTCTGGTGTTGCCGCATGATCTACTGTCACTTTTATTTTGCTTCACATTTTACCATCCAAAAAGTGATAATCCATCATTCTTAATCTTGTTCTGGTTTGTTCTGCTGCAGTTGCACCATCCATTGAAAAATGGCCAAGTCAAAGAATCACACTGCCCACAACCAGAGTAAGTATATAGAGAGAGATATCTTTAACCCTTTCACCGCCAAAGTTGCATTTTAGCACCACAGTGATTTAATACCTATGTCACTAAAAGGCATCAAATTGGGGTCTATTATCCAAAGACCCTATTGTCTTAGTTTGGGGAATTAAGGATAGACCTTATTTTATATATGTCACAGACGAATCCCCAACACTGCAGATGGATTTTGTTCTCTACCCAGGTAAATTAAATGGACATTTTTGGCTGCAATATGGCTGGCGGTGAAAGGGTTAATGTGTTTTTTAAAGTAGTACAGTACTTTCCTAAGTCATGTAAGTGCATCTGATGTCATGAAATTCTAATTAACCCTTTCGCCGCCAGCCATTTTTCAGACCAAAAAATACCATTAAACTTACCTGGGTACAGAAAAAAAAATGTGCAATCTGGCGAATTCCTCTGAAATGTATAACATTAGGCCTAACCTTACCTCCCAAAATTATTAAAAATAGGGTCTTCAGATAACGGGCCCTGGTTTGATGCTTTTTAGTGACATGTGTGTTAAACCATTGTGGTGCAAAAATGCGACATTGGCAGTGAAAGGGTTAAAATGGTATAAAAGGGCACTAAAAGCTTGGGTCTTCAGTCAGGGAGCATCGCATCATTCTGTTATGGGGGGTGGGGGGGGTTGCTTTTTTTTTAATTATATACTATACAGTATCAAAATAATGACAGATGAGGTCCTTTTCCTAAAGATATGTTTGCTTCCTTAAAATTTTATAGTTATAACCTGTTTTTTAATTTTCACTTACTTTTATGGTGTTTTTTTAGAGAGTCGCCCGGAGAAGTAGTCATTGTAAAAATAATGTACAGTTAAACCTCTATTTTAAGACTCAAAAATTCAGGAAAATATTGGTCTTAAATTGGAGGTCTTATAACGGAGGTCATTTTTATAGGAAGAATTCAACATCCGTTCCAAAAAAATGTCTTAAATGACAGGAGGTCTTTTGACGGAGGGTCTTATAACAGAGGTTTGACTGTATTGCTGATTGGTTTAAGATGTGATGGTGTAACCACGCTGTCTTTGTCATTGGTTTACAGACAAAAAGGCCCACAGAAATGGTATCAAGAGGCCGAAGACCAGCAGATACCCTTCCATGAAAGGCGTAAGTCAGTCTGTCTCTCTCTCTCTCTCTCTCTCTCTCTCTCTCTCTCTCTCTCTCTCTCTCTCTCTCTCTCTCTCTCTCTCTCTCTCTCTCTCTCTCTCTCTCTCTGCATCTCTCTCTCTCTCTGCATCTCTTGCTCTCACCTCATTGTCCTTATTTTGTTTATTCATTTCTTTCTTGCTTTCTTTTTCCTCTCTTTTTATCTTCCACAGTTCCAGTTACACTTTGTTTTCATTTCACAAACATCTAATTAGCTGTATTACTACTACATATGGGGGGGGGGGGGAGGGGGGCGAAATTTTTACCCACAATTCAGATTTTGTTATTACATGTATATGTTCTTACTATATTATAAGGCGCAGAGGCGTCAGCTGAGAAAACAAAGTACCGCCTTATGGTCCGAAAAATAGGGTACCGGTATATTTTTCTCAGCTCCTTTGCCGCTCCATCACATAAAGAAGTAACCCAGTACCAGATGACGGATCTATTTGCGCAGCAAAGTATTTCGGTTGGTGCCTAATCCGTTACTAACAGTGTTAGGTGTCTGTGGCTTTTATTTCATGTCAATGAGACAGATTGTACCAGCAGACCTGCCTACCCCTACGGATTTTCCGTAGTTGCTACGGAATTTGACTATAAACTACGGAACTACGGTTGATAACCAAATTCTACGATTTTCTGTTACCGCAAAGTAGGTTTTCTAGCACGGTTTGTTTGAGGTCCGCTTGCCTCTATATAGGTTCGTCTGAAGTTCGTATAGTCGCGCGGCAAGTAGGGCTCTCGCGCATGCGCCGTCCGACGTTAGCGTGACCAAAATGGCGGCGAGAGAAAGCCTTCAGTCGGGTGACGGTGATTCAGTTTGCGAAGTTATTTCATGGGAAAAAAATATCAAGAAAGATCGAAGAAGAAGTGAATCAATGTCTTCTCAAGCTTTCCGTGCACAATACTCAGAAAGTTTTCTGCAGTGCGGATAGACAGCACGCGAGGTTGTTTGCACCATGTGCCGATGTGTTTGTGTGTGTATGCTCTTTTGTTTATTTTATGAAAATAAAATGTGTTTTTGTGTGTGTATCCAGGTGGACCCCTTCGTTTGTTTTTGTGGAAATAAAATGTTTTCTTGTTTGTGTGTGTATGCTCCTTAGTTTATTTTATGGAAATAAAATGTGTGTATCCAGGTGGACCCCTTCGTTTGTTTTTGTGGAAATGTTTTCTTGTGTGGTCGACCCCTTTGTTTTTTGTGAAATAAAATATTTTCTTGTTTGTGTGTGTGGACCCAGGTGGACCCCAAGTTCTTGAAGAACCTGAAATTCTCCCGCAAACACAACAAGAAGGCATCGGAGCTGGCTGCCAAGTGATCTGCTCTGCAGAATGGAATGGGGGGAATCTTGTGTTTGTGTAGCCGACCGTTGACAATGCTGGGAATTAAAAAATGACCGTAATAAACAAATCGGCGGCCACATTTCCTTTGTTGTGTTCTGAATTAATTTTCTTTCTGTGTTTATATAAACTGGAGCCAAAAAGTTAAGCAACCTTTTGCAAAACAATGCAAAATATTTCTCAGAGTGATTGGCACAGATTGTTTTGTAAATCAATACTAATTTAGCCTATCTACGTACCCACATGTATTATTAATTTCATTTTGTTTACATGCAAATTATGTTTTGGGTAATGCCCTCACCAATGTTGGCTTAACTTTTTGGCTTCAGTTAATGCATGGGTGCTACTCTTTCAGTTTTACACTGAAATATGATTTCAGTATTTTTCATTTTACCAGAAACTGAATTTCAGGTTTTTTTTATTCATAAAAACAAACAAAAACGACAAGCGATTTGGGGCATTTTGAACTAGGTTCTATCTAGGAAGTTTACAAAGGCAATGTAATCATTTTACAAGGCTTATCGCACTCAAACTGTCTCTATCGTTTTAACTGCCTGTCTCGTTATCTCTCTTTCTTAAGTTGCCCCCCTGAATCTGCCACTGTACCCTGCCAGGGCCATGGGTCCTTGGACCCCTGCCTTTCAATGTTTTTGCTTTGGGGGAGTTGCACCCATGTCTGTGTCATTGTGAACTTGCTCATCATTGATTGAAAACACAAAAACAGTCCTAGCTGGACTTCAGTTGTGACAATAGTGAAAACTGATTTTCCATAAATGTGTACTGCAATGCTACCAAAACATCATTTCCATGATATAGCAGACCTGTTTACTCTACTCTTTTCGAGTAGTATTCTACTCAATTTGGACCTCTACTATTCCAAATTAATTATAATGCTCTTTAATTCTTGATTGTTGCTCATTTTCATCTAACATTGTTTGACGGTTTCAATTATTAGGACTACACATTTCGCACCAAAACTACTCGTTTAGGGGGTGACCGGGTCTGATATAGAAAAATTCCCATTCCTTGAAAACATCAAGAGGAAACAAAGGTGATTCCAGTGTCCCAGTTCCAATTCCTGCAAGAAACATTTGTCAATACAGCAATTGGTGGTTTTAATATTAAGCATGCCTAATGAAAACTATTACTCTATCCGTCAGCTTTTTAAAAAAAACTAAAATGTCTGAATGGTTGGATACAATATTGCGCAAGCTGGAAAACGCAAAACATGTTGGTTTGTTTCAACTGAATTAAGAGTTGGGATTTCAATCTTTCATGACCAATAAAATTAATGGTGTAGTTGTGGTGTTTCAGTAGCATTGTGGTTCCCTGATAATGGAAAATCAGCCGAAGCTACCAAGACAAATCTGTTCACACGTCATGACAGTCGTTTCACTGCTAAAAATATACTACAGTGGAACCTCCCTTATAAGACCTTCAAAAATCATCCCAAATGAGGTCTTATAAGGGAGGGGTCTTATAAGGGAGATAATTTTAATACTTACAAAGAAGGGCAATGTCTCAGAGAAGTAAGTCTTATATGGGAGGGAGTCTTATAAGGGAGGTTCCACTGTATTATATATGTATTATTTTTTCAAGTATTCCAAAAACTGCTCATCAGTTTTTATCAAAATTAACCATGTTGCGAGAAAACTTGCTGTATGGGAAGTAAAGTGCTGAATCTTGAAAGACTCACTCCACAAGAGATGGGGAAAATCAATATTTCAAGTCAACTTACTTATTGTCATTTTTGTTCATATGGCGTAACACTAACAGTCAGTGTTTTAGCTTTGCAAATTGTCGTTTACAGCTTTGTCAGATGATATGCCTCATGCCTTGATCAACTAGTAACAGTCAACACATCAAAACTGACCTATTTTGAGTAAAGTTAAATTCCCAGATGGCAAACTTCATTATGTTTACAAGAACCAACTGAATTTCAAAGGGTTTTTTTATTAATCTATAATTGCCTTTAAAACAATTACAGTAACTGCCATAACATTATCAGTGTCGTACAGAAATATACTGTATTTTACGAACTAAGGTGATACTTTTTTGACAGGCTGGGACCCCTGCATAAGGAAATAATGTTTTACGCCCTCTTTGGCCTTTCGGCCATGTGGGGCACCCCTGCATAAAATTTTGGGATTGCTTTTTATAATCCAGGGTGCACCTCATGGTTCGAAAAATATAGTAATTCAGAAATGTACATCAATCCAGGCATAGGTAGGCCCTAAGCGTCTAATAGAAATCTGAGTGCCCATGTTTTAACGGTTTAAAGTTTCCATCAGCAACAATTCATTAAGGTCTCTAAGTATCATCATGTTCAACCACTCCTGATATCCCTTCATTGGCTTTCCATCAAAGCACGTATTGACTACAAAATTTCCACTCTATGTCATTCTTATTTCTCTGGAAATGCCCCTAGCTACATTTCTGACATGCTTTCTGTCTATACTCCATCAAGGCAATTGCGGTCATCTTCAGATTCCAAAATTCTCTGTGTTCCTAGTACACGAACAAAAGTGTTTGGTGAGCGCTCCTTTTCCTTTTCGGCCCCATCAGTTTGGAACTCCTTACCACGCGAAATCCGCCATATCCAGTCCTTGCAATGTTTCAAATCAGCTCTCAAGACCTACCTGTTCAAGCTACATCGCAACCTTTAGTCCACATTACTTCTGGACTCTATTCTCACACACACACTCCCCTCCCCCCATATTAGTTTCACTGTGTGTTGACTGCAATGTGTACGTCAGCTTTGTTGCGAGAGAGAGAGAGAGAGAGTGTGTGTGTGTGTTGATGCTTTGTTCAACTGATTGTATTTTGTATTGTGTTTTTTGGGTGGGGTGAGTGGTGGTGATGGTAACGGTGTGTGTATGTGCCGGTACGTGCGTGTATGTGTGGGTGGGGTGTGTATGTGTATGCCTATTTGCATGTGCGCGAGCGATTATTTCGTTTTGTTGTTGAATTTGTTGCTTCTTAATTTTTGTTGTTGTTAAGCGCATAGAGCTCCACATTGGTGGAGGAATGCGCTATATAAATGATTCACTATTATTATTATTATTATTTTGAAACAAACTTCAAAATATCCAACAATCATTTATACATTATACTAGATTACCAAGTTTCATGGCTATTCAATGAAAACTTTTTTTCTCTTCTTTTTTTCCCCATAAATTATAAAGTAGGTGGTAAAATTCAGAACACTTGAACAGTTACTTAGCCAGCAAGGGAGAAAGTGCAATTAAATACTTGGCGCTTGAAGAGTTAAGATTGTCTCGCTAAAGGATTTGTAAGTCCCCTATTTAAGGTGAAAACAATTTATGGCGTACAGAAAGCAGCTAATTTGCTAATGAGATGGTTTACAAAACTACAGTGGAACAGAGAGAACCTTATATAAGACCTTCAAAAATCATCCAAAATGAGCTCTTATAAGGGAGGTAATCTAAATACTTACAAAGAAGGATAATGTCTCAGAGAAGTAGGTCTTATGTGGGAGGGAGGTCTTATAAGGGAGGTTCCACTATCAGTTTTAAAGGGTTTCGTTTCCTTTACAGGGCTGCCTACCGTCCCTCCTAAGGGGCATTTGTCCCTGGAAACAGTTAAAAAGGGACACCCCTCCCTGGAATCCACTTTTCTGTTTGGTGTCAAAATGATGTTGAGTGCTCGGTCAATTTTGTAGAGCTGTTAAACACAGGAACACCCAAATCAGCAGACCTTGTTGACATGTTAGACATAGGTTACTGAACTCAAAAGGATCATGAACATTGAAGCACATTTGGCACCAAATAGCAAAGAGAAGACTATAATAATAATTTTTAAAAAACTAAAAAATCCAGAATCGCAGAAAATTTGCTAAATCACAAAATATGTTCATTTTGATCATGATGCAGTACATGACATCGCAATGTTTGTCCCTGGAAATATCATCAAGTCTCTGTCCCTGGTTTTTAAGCAATTTGTCCCTGAAAATTGGAAGAGGGGGTAGGCAGCCCTACCTTTACCATACTACTACAGTGGAACCTCCCTTATAAGACCTTCAAAAATCATCCAAAAATTGAGGTCTTATAAGGGAGGGGTCTTAGGGAGGTAATTTCAATACTTAAAAAGAAGGGCAATGTCTCAGAAAAGTAGGTCTTATAAGGGAGGTTCCATTGTAGTATTAAACGGCTTTTAAAATTATATATTTTGGGCAAGCTGGCAAGTCATATAAGCAAACTCCAGTTTTTAGATTGAAGAGGAAAAGAGACTCCTTGCCATCAAGTAACAACAAAACCTGCTTAGTCTGTCCATTGCATGTCACATGAACCTCGTATACCATATGACCCATGATTCCTAACAGGCCACATAAACATCTTGAGGCTGTTTAGATGGAGTTGCCATCCGCTGACTTGACATGAACGGCTAGAAGATGATGATGAGATTAGCATCCAGTCGGTCAGAGACCCTTATGGACAGTAAGAAGCTAGAATAGGTGAACAATTTTAAGTACTTGGGGGCACTTCTGTCAAAAGATGGCAGCTGCGTAGCAGAGATCCGTCAACGGGTTGCTCAAGCCACGGCGGCTATGGCCAGACTGAACAGAATCTGGAAAAGCAACATCAGCTTCACTACCAAGTTGGCCTACAGTCGCTCGTAGTCGACATCTTTCTGTACGGGTGTGAAACGTGGACATCGTTGGCTGACTCTGAGAAGAGAATCCAAGCTTTTGAGACAAAGTGCCTGAGAAAACTGCTGGGCATCTCATTCCTAGAACGGAAGAACTATTATGTCCGCAACTAGATCAAGGACCTGGGTTGGGCCGCAGGATTCACTATTATCCACAGTGAAGAGTCGCAAGCTTGTCCGGTTTGGCCATGTCACCCGCACGATTCTCTGTCTAAGATCATCCTCCAAGGTACCGTGGAGGGGGGCCGCCGTCGTGGTTGACAAAAGAAGAGCTGGGCTAACATCAAAGAGTGGATGAACATGAATGACCTGATCCCTCTTGCACACCACAGGTCAGGATTCTATGTACTAATGTCTATCATCCCCAAGTCAGGAAAAGCGAGCATTCGTGGGTGACGCGACACTCTCCAAGTGGGAGCAACACGAATTTCACAGAGACGCCTCTGTGACTATAAAGTATAATACAGAGAAATGGAGGCGGACCCTGGCTGCTGCTGCTGCCCATCAGTCCCCCCAACGACCACAGAGTTCATGGGATTCAAGGAAAGAAAAAGGGCCACCGTTAGCCCTTCATACGAGAGGCTGGTTCTTAGCAACGTGACACACTCTCTCTCTCTCTCTCTCTCTCTCTCTCTCTCTCTCTCTCTCTCTCCAGTGCACAAATAAAAAATAGATTTTGCCTCTTATTTTACAAAGAGAAATAATATGTCAAAAGACAAGCGCTTATTCTTTCCAATAGAGCATTTGCCACGCGCCGGTGACCTTGAATTTCACTGAGTTGAATTTAGAGAGGTCAGCGCACCTCGGGCAGAACGAGCTCGGGCAAATTAGTAGTCTAGTATAGTGAACGAACACTCGTGGCAAACGCCCTATTACAAGATATCAGGGGTGCATGTGGGTATGCCTGAAGCCTGAATTCAGGCAATTTGATGCGGGTTCAGGCAGTAGTTTGCCTGAAGAGAAGGCTCTTCTATGGGCTGGTGCCTTTGAGTTACCCGCTATATCAAGGGTTATGATGGAAAATTCAGGCAAAAGTTTGGGTCACCGCATGCACCCATGTATCATTTTGCAGTGAAACCAAAAAGCTTTCTACCGAGTGTCTTTGGTGACACTGCCACAGGTCCGTGGACACTGCTAATACGGATTTCTTATAAAAAAATATATATATATTTTGGTAAGCTTGTCATGATATGTATCAAGAACAAAGCTTTTAAGGAACAAATCTGCTATTTTGCATTATGATAGGTTCGATGGTTTAGGCTACTGAGTAAAAAATATCAAATGTTTACATTGTAGATATACATGCTCATACCAGAGGCACACATGCCTGTGTCCGCAGTTGCAACATGCTTCATGCAAAACATTAACAACCAGGCATACAACAAAATAATCTAAGAGCAAGGGTAACCGTGAACCAGTTCTTTCTCCGAGATTCTCAAGCCAAAATAGATAACTTTCTATCATGAAAGGGTTCCTTTCATCCCAGCACTGGTTTTTTTATTCCCGAGATAAGACCTTTAATCACCTAGGGGAAGACGGGGTAAAAAGCGCATGGGCGGGTAAGAAGCCCACCCCAATTATCTCATGAAATAAAGAAAATTTCAGTCAAATTTGCCCATGAGACGAATGCTAGACATTAACGCTCGTCTCATGGGCAAAATGAGACTGAAATTTGCTTCATTTCATGATAATTGGGGTGGGCTTCTTACCCGCCCATGCGCTTTTTACCCCGTCTTCCCCTACACTGGCTACAGAATACACAGACAGTTCATTGACAATAGTAAGAATAGCTGGTCCTTTGTTTCCTTTCAACATCATTTACACGGCTTTGAAGAAGCTGAATACGTCTTTATCCTAAATAAATTAACTTAATGTAAGAGTTCTGTTTCTAATGCTGTTTTTAACCCTTTCGTCGCATCATTAGCACCACAGTGATTTAACTCCTCTGTCACAAAAAGCCATCAAATCGGGGTCTATTATCCAAAGACCCTATTGTCTTAGTTTTGGGAAGTAAGCATAGACCTTATTTTATATCTGTCACAGAAGAATCCCCAATACTGCAGATGGATTTTGGTCTCTATCCAGGTAAATTTAATGGACATTTTGGGCTGAAATATGGCTGGCGGTGAAAGGGTTAAAGGTTCCTCTCACACACAGATAGCACATGACATTTTAGCTGCATTCCACTATCATACAGCCCTATCCATGTCCTTTGAAGTTCCCCAATGAGACTGAATTACTTGTGACCCGAACATGCATACTGAAAATAGCAGTAATGCCTAAACAACCTCAAAAACTTAAAAAACTGTTTCCACCAGAACCAGACCTTAAAAATGAAGCTATAAAAAAACCACTCGCTAAGAATGAACAAAGCAAGAAAAAAAGTTCTTGATGAGCAAAACCCAGCCAAGATACACAAGAAACCAGAAACGAATGCTGTTACGGGCCAGCCACACGTCAGCTAAAGTCGCACGACTATGCGATTCGATCACGTGATCTCGAAGCGCCGCGAATTACATTTTGTTCTTGGAGGCCACGTGATCGTATCGTACATTCGTACGATTTTAGTGGACGTATGGATGGCCCTTTGCTGACTTATTGCACTAGTAAACGCTCGGCATTATTTTCCAAGAATCCAGAAAATGCAGAGAACCGAAAACACGATGCATGGAAGGTCAGTTTGGCACACAAAAAAACATGCATAGGGGAAGACGGGGTAAAAAGCGCATGGGCGGGTAAGAAGCCCACCCCATCATTATCTCATAAAATGAAGCAAATTTCAGTCTCATTTTGCCCATGAGACGAACGTTAATGTCTAGCATTCGTCTCATGGGCAAATTTGACTGAAATTGTCTTTATTTCATGAGATAATTGGGGTGGGCTTCTTACCCGCCCATGCGCTTTTTACCCCGTCTTCCCCTACGTACTCCTAACCCGGTGAGAAGAAAAGAACCACATAGTCCTGCTACAAACAATATTATCAACATCATCTACATACATACTACAGTGGAACCCCCCTTATAAGACCTTAAACAAATCATCCAAAATGAGGTCTTATAAAGGAGGGGTCTTATATAACGGAGGTAATTGTAATACTTGCAAAGAAGGGCAATGTCTCGGAGAAGCAGGTCTTATGTGGGAGGGAGTCTGGATGGAAGTTCAGTTTAACGTCGCGTATCGGCTTTCGCCATGTACGACGGGCTGAACAAACCAACCATGGTATAAAGAAAAATGTATGTTCCTGAATCACTGTCTTAGCCAAAAGGCCGAGAAGCGATCATAATTCATTATAAGGGGGGGTCTTATAATGGGAAGTCTTATAAGGGAGGTTCCACTGTAGTAGGCCTACATAATGCTAAACAAATTGTCCCTAATTTCACGTGCGTCATCAACAGATCAATTCAGTTTTCCCACTGAAATAACTGC
>CM065696.1:17058937-17063937 GCA_017654935.2 Phymorhynchus buccinoides
CATTACTGACTGTTCCAAAGTGCATTGATTCTGAATGTGTGACTTTTCAAGAGGATCGAGTGGGAAGTTGTTGAAAGGGGCATTTTGTTGACTGAACTCGTTCTGATTATTTTTTGGAATGAACTTAATGTTAAAAGAATAAATTCAGTTTTGTTATGAGCTGGGTGTGTTTTATTGAGTTCGTGAGTTTTCGGAAATGATTGTCTTTTTGGGCCTTAACTTTTGTTCGCTAGTGTAGAAGTAAAGTGCATTTCCCAAGGACGGACACACCACTGTACTGCGACCCCAGCTGGATTCGAACCCACACACTTCGCCAACCTGACGGATTACGAGCCAGCGACTCAACCAACTGAGCTACAGTGGTTGAATCTTTTACTTCTTTTAGACTTCCATGGGGGGAAAAGGGATGGCTGAGTTTTTTTTTAATTAGGTATTAGAGGCGTCTCTGTGAAATTCGGGTTGCTCCCACCTGGAGAGCGCGTCGCAGCCAGAGGCGCGCCACCCAATTTAAAAAAATAAAAAAAATTGCATGCGATTTTTGTCATTGATGATGGAGGGGGGGGGGGGGGGGGGGGGGGGGGGGGGGGGGGGGGGGGGGGGGGGGGGGGGGGGGGGGGGGTAAATTTTGACCAAATGACAACTTTTTCGTTGCCACTGGGCTTAACGTATGCTAAGTGCATGGGCACACGGGACCTCGGTTTATCGTCTCATCCGAAAGACTCCACGTTCAGACCGTTAAGGCCTGCTAGTGTAGAATGAGAGGAAAAAATCCCCAGTACCCAGGTTCGAACTCGGGTTTACTTGACACGAAGCGAACGCGACTTGGGAAGGCACTTGCATTATAGGCCTATATACACTCTACACCACTGCTGCTGTATGTTGTCTGTACGTTTGGTTTGCATCACCCGCATTCGTGTATCTTATGTCTGGGCCTCTCAACCACTGGGAGGACAACGAGAAAGGTGGGGGGCAAGAGAGGGACTTATCATATCATATCATATCAGTTTAGGCTCTGTAGGCTTTTGAAGCCTTTTGCCCTCTAAATATTTTTTTCAAATGTATATAAATTTATATTTTCATTTTTCTTCTTTCTTTTTCTTTTTTTGCCCGTGAATTACTTCGGCTATTGTGTATTTGTTTTTTTTTGGGGGGGTGTTTGTTTTTTATTTCTCCAAATTTGTGGAGTACATAATAGTATTAAATTTTTGGTCAATAAGATTTTTAAACATATTTAGTGATGATGCATTTACAGTTTCATTAGAAAGATTGTTCCATGCAGTTATTACTCTGTTAGTAAAAAAGTTTTGAGCTGAACGACTGTTATTTAGTTTTTTTGTTAGTTTGAAATCATGCCCTCGTGTTCTCTCCTCGTCAGTTAGAGTTAGTAAAGTTTTAGTTGTGTTAGGATCATAGAACTTGTTAAGAATTTGATACACCTCAATTAAATCGCCTCTTAGACTTGGGGCAGTAACTGGGGGGGGGGGGGGGGGGGGGGGGGGGGGGGGGGGGGGGGGGGGGGGGGGGGGGGGGGGTAGATAAGGTGGTCACACTTTGAGGTGGTCGTCAAAAATGGTTACTGCTACACATATCTCTATTATTTTTTTAAAATTCAGGACTTTACTGGTGTTGCACTGCCTCTGGGCATTGCCTCCAGTATTGTTCCCACCATACAAATGTCCCATATGAGTCTATGACCGAGAGGACGTAAAACACCATTTTTCATTTCAGGTGGTTGTCAGCATATACATGTTGCTGCTGAGAGATTGTGTTGGTGTCTTTTGGGTTTGTTTGTGTGTGTGTTAGTATTGTTTTTGTGACAGTATAACCTACCTTAGTTGCTTTTTTTTGTGATGGTAGGAAAAGACGGGGTAAGAAGCCCATGCCAATTATCTCATGAAACAAAGCAAATTTCAGTCACATTTTGCCCATGAGACGAGTGTTAATAGTTTAGCATTCGTCTCATGGGCAAATTTGACTGAAATTGTCTTTATTTCATGAGATACTTGGCATGGGCTTCTCACCCGCCCATGGGCTTTTTACCCCGTCTTCACCTATATCAGGGTTTTTTTCAAAATTGAGTATTCTATACAAAATTTAAAAAAATAATCGAATCAATTCACAAAATATCACTGCTTATCTTTCCAAGACAGGGGCGGATCAGTAAGTCATGAGGGGAGGAGGATCCCAAGTAATTTGAGAATAGTGGGGGATCCCAAGTAATTTCAGAATGGGGCGGGGGGGAAGTGGGGGGGGGGGAGTTGCGAAGAATTAAGCTGACGATAATTTGAATGAAAGAGATGCAACAAAGGCCTTTCGTGGGAAAGTAGGTCTAAGCAAAACTATGGCATGAAATTATAGGCCTATATACATTTAAATAATAATAATAATAATAATAATAATAATTGATAGTACTTCTATAGCGCCTTTCTATAATTATTTTACACTCAAGGCGCTTTCCATTCACTGATGCACCCGCAGTCACACAAGGCATTATTACCCAATCATTCACCCAGGTAGTACTACTAGATCAAGAAGGAAACAAATTACAAAGCGAATGAGCTTTGAAAATAGTGAGGGGGTTGGGGGGGGGGGGGGGGGGGGGGGGGGGGGGGAGGGATTCCAGAACCTCTGTAACCCACACACACACACACATCCGCCTCTGCAAGAGGAGTGGCATCAATTAACTGATCACTGACGATGCCTCTTTAAGATATAAATGTCAACATGCCGTCGGTAGGACTTTCCATGTTAAAAAAAAATAAAACATTTACTGCATCAACCAGCCATCCACAAAAACGAAAAGCACGGAATGAACTTTCAACATTAAATGAGAAGAATAATTTAAGAGGACAGTGATCGTGTTACATAAGGCAAACTTTCCTCGTTGAAGTCTACTTTGTCTTAAACGGACAATATTTTGATAAAGATTTTGATATTTTTATAATAATAATGATATATAGTATTTAGGCTATATAGCGCCTTTCTTTAGAATTAAACTCAAGGCGCTCACATTCACTGATTTACACGCAATTGGGCTAACATACACATTCATTCGATCATCATCTTATTAATGTGAAAAGTTACAGAGAGAAAGCTCTTTCAAACAAGTGAGTTTTCATTTGGGTGTTGAAAGCAGGAAGCCGGTGCTGAATAGTGATGGAGGTGAACAGGCAAGGAGTTCCAAACAAAGGGGGCGCAAAAACTAAAACTGCGTTGTCCAAAAGACTTTAAATTCACTTTAGGAACTTTCAACAGTTTAGCATGGGAAGATCGGAGAGAGCGAGAAGGAGTGTAAGTTTGGAGAGCACTTGAGAGGTAGGATGGTAGGGTTTGTTCAAAGTGGCAGAATCTTCAACGTGATGAAGTTGGCTGCCTAAGGCGAAGAAGAATGCAAAAACTGCCAGTTTGTAGCCTACTCTAAACGAAACTGCACTGGCAGCCAGTGCAGCTCCCTGAGGAGTGGTCAGTGTGACATGGTCATGCCTTCGCTATATTATGTATCTTGTTCCTTATATTTTATTGTTTGTAGTGTAAACATACCGTACATTGTTTTTCGAATGAATGAATATTGCATTTAACGTCCTCCCGGTGCGTCCGTTGGATTGTTTTTCTAAGGGATGTCACTCGTGTGTGTGTGTGTGTGTGTGTGTGTGTGTGTGTGTGGGTGGGTGTGGGTGTGCGTGCGTGTGCGTGCGTGCGTGTGTGTGTGTTAGCCTACTTATCTTAAAACAACTTTAACTGACTTGTCTTGGCGGAAGTTCGTGTTGTCTCAGTTATATAGGGCCTACGGTTTTCTAGTATGGAATCTGACAACATAACTTCACGCACACTCCCATCATTACATCTCCTTGCGTTTTCTTCATGAAACAGTAACCTGCTCCGTGCTATAAGCCTCGGGCTTCCTAGCCCTCGTCAATAACAAAACACCTTCAAAGAACAGTAACTCGGGGATACAAAAAACCACTCTAGGAGGACGCAAAGAACAGTAACTCTGGCGATAGCGTTTAATCCCGTAGGCAATGAACTGGAAGCAAGACTGACGCCTCTGCAGAAGGCACGTTCGCTGTGACCTGAGAGGTCACCCTGCCTGCAAACTGAGATATCGAGTCCACGGGTATCAGAGTACGTGGGAGAAATCTAATCAGGGATGCTCCGCTTGTCAGCTGCTGACAGCCGTGGTAAATTATGGATCCCAACCTTGAGATAAGGGTGCAGTTTACTTGGAGAATGGAGAGTCACAGTTTGTGTGCAGTATCGGGGCAATGGGTGGATGCCTCGTGCCTCCATACGGGGAGCTCAGTGGACGACCCCGCCCCCTCCACGAGTCTCTCTCTCTCTCCCAGTGGGGATATCGGGGGGGTCTTTCGTCAAAATAGTTCCCCCACCTTCTGGAAGTTCTGTGCTTGTAAGTTGCTCTAATCTGCCACTCTCTTTGACTCTGCATTTTAATTCCCTTTGCTTTCTATCATCTACTATCTTTCTGACTTATTGGCCCACTCTAGCCACTGCCTTCCATGATAATGGACAAAAACAAAAATGACTAGGCCCTATTTATGTTAACTTTGTGTTTCCTGCTCTCTCTCTCTCTCTCTCTCTCTCTCTCTCTCTCTCTCTCTCTCTCTCTCTCTCTCTCTCTCTCTCTCTCTCTCTCTCTCTCTCTCTCTCTCTCTCTCTCTCTCTCTCTCTCTCGCATACACACGCGCGCGCACGCATGTAGGTCTATGCGTGTGCGTTTAGTTTGCATTGCCCACTAACCTAAAAACTGACTTTTAGCATAGCAAGACTGTGTTCTCGGTAGGTGTATCACCGACATATTTAGTTAGGCTCTTCCTCTACTATACAGGCCCGCCTAGCAGATTGTACGGTCTTACCCTGGCGGATGAGTTTTTGCAAGAAACACGTCGAGATCACCAGAAAGACAGCCTGTTCAACTGAGTATCGGAACACTCACTTTGCTCTGGTTTCCTAGAAATGAAACCGTCAAAACGGCGATTCCTCCT
>CM065696.1:17068937-17116437 GCA_017654935.2 Phymorhynchus buccinoides
AGATTTCTTAAGATTGCTTAGCAGCTATAAGAGGGAAAACACGTGAAAATCGTGATTTGGACAAGTGACGTGCTGGGTCTTTCACCCTTTCACCGCCAATGTCGCATTTTTGCACCACAATGGCTTAACACTCATGTAACTAAAAAGCATCAAACCAGGGCCTGTTATCTGAAGACCCTATTTTCGTAATTTTGGGAGGTAAGGACAGGCCTAATGTTGTACATGTCACAGAGGAATTCCCAATATTGCTGATTTTTTTTCTCTACCCGGGTAAGCTTAACGGTATTTTGTGGCTACAAAAAATGGCTGGCGGCGAAAGGGTTAAAGACACACCAGATCACGTGTCAAAACCACGGGTTTAACGTGTTTTCCCTCTTCATAGCTGGTAAGAACTTGTTTTGACCAGGTTTGACTCCCATACAAATGCCCCCAAATTGACTATTTTATAGAGCAGCCTCAATTTCAATTTGGGGGCACTTGTATGTGGGTCACAGCTATCCAGAAAAACAACAGCAAGAGGACTTAATCGTGGTGGGTCAGTGTGTCTTTAAGGGGCAGACACACAGACAACATACGATGCGATCCGATTGTGACGATGTCTGTGATTCATGATTCATATGAAATACTTCCGTCTAAAATAATTCTACCGTTTTCGTTCACTTCTACCAAAGACTGTATAGGGGAAGATAAGCATCCGGTCTCTTTTCCCTATATGAGTAGTGAGGACAGAAACACTGGTTATGTCCCTTTGAAACAGGACACATTTTACACGTCGATAGGCCAGTTGAATTCTCCGTTCAAGTTCCAGTCCGAGTTTTTGAATAGCCTGCACTGTGAATAGTGTACTGTCCCCACTAACGATAACTCTATCAGCCCGGTTCGCTGAGCTCTTAAGTAGTCCATCTTACCCTTTTAGAATATCTTTGCTTCTACTCATGTAGACCCAATACACGAATCACATAAAATGTCTGATACAAAAATACAGATATTTCATCAGATTCGAGACTACAAATATAGTGAACAAAACCAGTAGGATTTAGAGTTGAGAACCGGTTCAAAAATCCGAACCGGGTTTAAACCGGTTTTCCCTCTTCGAACCGGTTTTACCGAACCGGTTTTTTTTAACCAGTACTCGCATCACTAGTTTCACATATACAAACACACATTTATTTGTCAGAATATTCACACACACACACACGCACGCGCACACATACACAATAAAGAAATTTATGACACACACACACTCAACTCAACACTCAGTCAAAGTCAAAGCCATAGACCACCACAAACTAGAAACAGCTACTCTTGGTTTACAAACACCCAATCTGCGCTGAGAATCAGTGTTGTTTTTCGTAAAGAATGCGTTATTCTAAGAAAAACTTACTTTCAGATTGCAGTTAAAAAACCGGTTCACAGCAACTCGAACCGGTTTTTTGAACCGCGAAAGTTTAGCACCGTTTTTTCGGCTCAAACCGGTTTCCCCCCCCCACCTCTAGTAGGATTTCATCAGATTCATTAAGACAGTAGAATATAGTCACTGATTACAAAAGTGAGTTTTAGTTCAAGGTGTAAATTTAATAAAGCAGTCTTCATGCATAAGATCATGAATAACCTTGCGCGGCCTCCAAATCTTCGTGAAAAATTTCAAATGAATAATGCTCGCAGTAAAAGTTTTATATCTATTCCCCGTCCAAGAACAGATTTATTCATTATGTCATCTCTATTATACTCGGCCGGAAAATTATGGAATGAGAACTCCTTCTTTGTCAGATCTATAGTGGAGTGGAATCAGTTGACTGACGCCTCCATCGCAGCAGGCCCCGCCAGCGCAGCATCATCAGCGCCAGGCGGTTCACCTTCGGGACCTGCATCAACCCAAGATTAAAATTAGGGATAGGGGCCATAAGCCAAAGTAGTGGCAAATGAAAGGCAGGAGCTGTGCCGGTCGGGGTCCGCCCCGGTGAGCGCTTCGCTAGCCGGATTGGTCCAGCCTGGATACTACGAAAAAGCCTATGGCCAAATGTAATATACTGTCAATACCACCAGACAGTTTACTTTAAAAAATCAAATTTTTTTAAAAATCATTAAAAAATCATTAAGTTCAAACTCTCATTTGCGCTCTCCCAGTTTCCGTCGAGTTTATAGCCTTCATAGGCTCCTTCGACGTACAGATCCAGATCCAGATCCAGATATCCGATTATATAAAAACAAACACAAGAGCACCTTGGCGTCTTTAAAAAAAATGTTATCAGGAGTATTTGTCTGAATACTTATAATTGCCTATTTCATCTGTTCTCTCCCTTAAATCCAGTGATATCAATTAATGCGCAACTTAACAATATTCATTACAATTCCACTGTGAATATTACTATATACTGCTTATGTGAGTGATTTGAGTGTTTAATACGGGTAAAGGATGCTGTTGATTTTTTCTTGTTCCTTATCCATTTGACATTTAATGCTTTCTTTGCATGTCATGTGATGGTTACGTCAGATATTGGTGAAAGGAAAGGCGGTGAGTGGCGGTGTGTGAGAGAGTGAGAGAGAGTGAGTGTGAGAGAGAGAGAGAGAGAGAGAGAGAGAGTGTGTGTGTGTGTGTGTGTGTGTGTGTGTGTTGTTTCATGTTTCATGATCTCTTGGGGGGGGGGGGGGGGGGGGTATATTTGACTGTTATTTACGTGTGAACCATTAGCATAATATTCTTTATTATTATTATTATTATTATTATTATTATTATTATTATTGCGTTTCTGTTAATTATTGATGATTGATTGACTGGTCTACTTGTTTGTTTATTCGTATTGTTATTCATTATTTTTACTTTTAGAGGACCTGATGAAAAGAAGTGTTAAGTTTATAAGCATTTCAAGTTCAAGCTCTCTCTCTCTCTCTCTCTCTCTCTCTCTCTCTCTCTCTCTCTCTCTCTCTCTCTCTCTCTCTCTCTCTCTCTCTCTCTCTCTCTCTCTCTCTCTCTCTCTCTCTCTCTCTCTCTCTCTCTACTGCTCTCTCTCTCTCTCTCTCTCTCTCTCTCTCTCTCTCTCTCTCTCTCTCTCTCTCTCTCTCTCTCTCTCTCTCTCTCTGCTGTGTATACTGCCTATGGGCAACAAATGGCTTGGCAAGCGCACGATACGTTTATCAGCGGGGCAGGATGCGCTTCCGTTGATCTTCCTTGGCATCTCACTTTTTCTCTTCAAAGTCGGGGTGACACGTGACGTGGGGGGGTCTTTAGCTAAATTTGGCAGAGGGGTAGGCATTTTAAAAAGCAAGATTCCTTTCGATGTTCATGACCTTGCTGACATTTGACCTTGAAGTTTGACCTTGAAAACATAAAAGTCTTTTTCTGGCCATATCTTGAACGTACGGTGTTCAAACTTCGTGTGTAGGCTATGTGCATTGGCTTATGGTTAGTCTGAATATTGGATTCCGATCAAGGTCAACGTCAAGGTCAAGGACGTACAGGCATTTGAGGCATGAAGCTAGTGTTTTAGCCATATTGTTCACGTTTTTGCAGTAACAGGCTTCAACCATGGCAGGATAATAGACTGGGGCCAAGGTCATGCGTGGTGCAAAGTATTGTTTACCTTCATGATCTTGGCCTTGATTTTTGAACTAGCCTAAATTTAGCAGTGGCTATAGTTTGAACACATGATTGGCTGTACACCCTTATAACCTTATATATTCTTGACCCTCTTGACCTTGACCTTTGACTTTGAAGCTATTACGAGAAAAGTATGTGTCGCACATCCTATTATATTTATTCTCGGTCAGCATCACTGAAGGAATACCAGTGGAAAGGGGAAAAAAGAAGAAAATTAGCGTTTGATTGAACCTTTATAAATTTGGTTCAGATTTAGACACGTGTAAGGTCCTTTTTACGAATCTTCCCATAAAGAAGAAGAAGGAGAGAAAAAAAGAAGAAAACAACGACAACAACAACAACGATAACAACAAGAAGGAAGAGCAACGTTCGATCGTATTAATGTTGGAGGGTGAAAGCATGCATAATTTATAATAGGGGAAGACGGGGTAAAAATCGCATGGGCGGGTAAGAAGCCCACCCCAATTATCTCATGAAATGAAGCAAATTTCAGTCTCATTTTGCCCATGAGACGAGCGTTAATGTCTAGCATTCGTCTCATGGGCAAATTTGACTGAAATTTTCTTTACTTCATGAGATAATTGGGGTGGGCTTCTTACCCGCCCATGCGATTTTTACCCCGTCTTCCCCTAAACCAAAAGTCAATAACAATAATAGTAACCCAAATATTTTCTTAGAACGACACCAACAGATTACAATCTGACACGTTCGTGTTAAGAGAAATAGAACACGTACAGAAGTGACAAAAATCTGTTTTGCTATATATAAAAAAATCCGGACTTTCCTGGTGTTGCACTGCCTCCGGGCATTGCCTCCAGGATCGTTCCCACCATCCGCTTTACATCTACTAATGTCCCATATGTGTCTGCAGTGTTCCAGACCGGAGGACGTTAAACGGATTATCACATCACTGTGAAAAAGAAAAACCGTAGGATAATCGCAGAAAAGGCAAAATTCCACCTCTTTCTCTTATTTTTGCTTCACTGGTTCAGAAATCCTGGAGCCTCTTGTAGATATGCATGCCTGTTGGGGTTTTTTCTTGTATCTTTGTAGGCTCTCTCTCTCTCTCACTCTCCCCCCCCCTCTCTCTCTCTCTCTCTCTCTCTCTCTCTCTCTCTCTCTCTCTCTCTCTCTCTCTCTCTCTCTCTCTCTCTCTCTCTCTCTCTCTCTCTCTCTCTCTCTCAGTTCACACACTCACAGCGCACACTGACACATATGTATGAACACTGACGTACATTGCACCGACACAGGACAGACATTACATACATACACACACAAACACTGACACACACACACACACACACACACACACACACACACACACACACACACACACACACACACACACACACACGAGAGAGAGAGAGAGAGAGAGAGAGAGAGAGAGAGAGAGAGAGAGAGAGAGAGAGAGAGAGAGAGAGAGAGAGAGAGAGAGAGAGAGAGAGAGAGAGAGTCCTGTGACTATGACACGGTGCTGATTTATCTTTATTTGGTTTTATTCTTATTTGGAGGAAAAGGTTGTAAGGCCTTGTTTCACCGGAAACAGCAAGAAAAATGTGCCCACGATCACATTGTGATTGTGTAGCAACGAAGTCGGTAAGACATTTCGGTGTACATTACACTGTAACATTATGACCACGTATTTATGTTACCAAAGTGGCCCCTTACAGTCAGCCGGAAGTGATGGTGTATGATCACTGCACTTAGCTTCTTCTTCTTCTTCTTCGTTTGATCTTCCACTTCATCGTACTGAAGACGTGAAGTGATTCTCCATCACTTGGTAAACTGTTGCCTAGCTGCGAAACACACCAAACAGCCAACTACAACACTGTCAGGATAGCCGGCTCTCTAACAGGTCTTTACAACTAGTAATCTAAACACACATACCAAAAGACAAACTAACCTAACCCACACTGCCTATGTTTGCTCTCACACAAGTGCCATTCATACACATTTGGCTAACCCTGTCTCGCCCATGGAAGGATGACGTCACATTCGGCGGTGACCTCGGGGTTGTCACAGGCCTGTTGACAACAGGCTGTTGTCAACAGGCCTGCGGCTAGGAGGATGACTGACACCGGACGATTCGTCGGGCATCAGTCCTACCCAGTACAGTCATAGTCAGTACAGTCAGAGTCAGTACAGTCAGAGTCGTAACCGGACTTGCCCCAAGTGCAGTACCGTAGCCCCGCCTTAGCCCGCACTTGTGTCACAAGGCGCGTCCCCGTACTTGTCTGTCAGCAGTCACAGTCCGTAGAGAGTCATTATTGTCAAGTCTAGTCTGGCCAGTTGTCACAGTCAGTGGTGTGAGTCCATTACAGAAGGAAGTAAGGGAACGGACCGTCTCCAGAGACAGCTCTCGTTGGTCTGCGCACTTCTCTGATCTCTAAAAAGGGCGGCAATAGCAGTGAGCTCTGCTAATTACCGTGCGTCCGGTTGCACACGGCACGCACATACAATCCAGGGGAAATCATCCCCGCAACATTCACTACAGTACTAACTCACGACATACGCGTGATACTGAAGATTCTGAAGATTAAATAATAATAACTTGGAAAAAGGTTATGTGTCATGTCATGTCGTAGTTTTGTATTTTGTTTCAAACATAGCCTGTCATTTGTGTCAATTGGCTTTATCCCTTTCCACGTAGCCTAGTATTGTAATGTATCTAAGCTTGATTGAGGAGTTGAATGCATGCATCCGTGTATGTGTGTGCCTGCATGCATGCATGCTTGCGTGCATGTATATATATATATATATGTGTGTGTGCGTGAGGAAGAAAGAGAATGTGGCGTGCAAGCATTGTCGGGTTAAAATTCCTAGCTCGTTAAAATTCCTAGCTCGCTATACTATAAGACTGACTATTTGCGGCATTTTGCGACATTGAGCATGAACGACAAATTTCACTTTTTTCTAGGGTTAGGGATAGGGTTAGGGTTAAATGGTTCAAGTAACGAAAAAGTGAAATTTGTGGTTGTCGCAAATAGTCACTCTCATAGTAGCGAGCTAGGAATTTTAACGAGCTAGGAATGTTAACCCTACAAGCATCGCGTTTATTTTACTTACTAATGATTTATTATTTGTTTGCCTTTAATGTTCTTAATTGTTATCAATGGAAAGCGCACTGAGCTCATGTGAGAAAGAGCACTATTCCCATTATTATTATTATTATTATCTCCCCATCCATCCCTACCCCACCCCCAATTTCTTACGTAATGGCAGGGATGTCTCCTGTCAGGACTGGGCAGCCCTTAGATCCCTGCTTTAAATTAGGGTTTTTTCCAGGATTTTGTAGAAGCACCCATGCATTATCCTTTATTTAACTTAAGAACAAGGTGGATGCTTTTCTGTATGTTCATGCGAGTGTGTGTGTGTGTGTGTGTGACTCTTTGTGTGTGGTGTGTGTGTGTGTGTGGTGTGTGTGACTGTGTGTGTGTGTGTGTGTGTGTGTGTGTGTGTGACTATGTGTGCCTGTGTGCACATGTCGGTGTGTGTGTGTGTGTGTGTACCACTATATGGGGTTGCATGTGTGTGCATGATGCATCATCTGCATGCTTTTGTGTGTGTGTCACTGTGTGTGTGTCAGTGTGCTTTTTCAAGTGTTTGTAAATAATAATACTATTAAGTTTAGAGAGTGTAACTTTATATAGATTTAAAAAAAAAGAAAAAAGAACATACTACTACTGAATTACTACAGTGGAACCTCCCTTGTAAGACCTTCAAAAATCATCCAAAATGAGGTCTTAAATCAAGTTAAATGGGAGGGAGTTGTATAAGGGAGGTACTTTTAATACTTACAAAGAAGGGCAATGTCTCAGAGAAGTAGGTCTTAAGGGGATACGCGCCTTTTACTTCCCACGATGACAAATGATCAAGATTTTTGTCATAGCATCTACACATGCTTCTAAGGTCAAAACTGAAAAGAAAACAGGGTCACCGTGCTACTTTTTTTTTTGTAATTCGTGGTCGAAATGTGGGGGATTGGACAATTTTCGGGTAAAATCAGGTCTACTGAAAACTGGACGCCTTTCAAAAAGTTTCATGTGCAAAAACTTTCAATTAATCTTGCCTGATACTGCAACCTACGTATACTATCAGAATCTATGTCAAATGGTAAGGAAATATAATTTAGTCAATAGGAAATTTAAGAAAATTGTTGCCGTATTGACACATATTTCCCCAAACTTTATTGTTCAAATGCCTGTAGAAAGAAACTCAACGATGAAATCATTCTAGTTTTTTGATAATAGATGAAATAATGTATATTCTCCATACTAAACACACAAAAACAGTATGTCACCGTGCTTTTTACTGAACACCATACGCATTTTCAACCCCACCCCTATTTTTCCACGGGACTCACGTCAAGAGTTATATCCCTTAATACTTTTGTTGTTGACAGTTTTATGAGATTTGTTCTTTTAGTAACGCAGTTTTAGTAGGTACTAAGAAATGAATATGTTTAAAATAATCATTATATTCTATTTCTAACAATGCAAACATTTTAGCGATATACTTTTCACAAATATAAATAAACTTGTATATTTTCAAAAAATGTCTGGCCAGATTATGCTAGCACGATCAATCACAGAGAGAGTAGGCCATTTCATTCACAATTTCGTCATTTCATTCTTACGTCATCTTATCCATACGTCATTCATTCACTGTCATCCATTTCATTCACAATTTCGTCATTTCCACGTATCTTATCCATATGTCATTCATTCACTGCTAGCACAATCAATCACAGAGAGAGTAGGCCATTTCATTCACAATTTCGTCATTTCATTCTCACGTCATCTTATCCATGCGTCATTCATTCACTGAAACCTCTTTATTAGTGTTTCTTACGACACAGTCAGCCACTTGGGGAAAATTAGCGCCACCTGTATCCCGCATATCCCCTTAGAAGGGAGGGAGTCTTATAATAGGGTGTCTTATAAAGGAGGTTCAACTGTACTCTAAAAAAAATTTTATATTCAAGATAGATCAAATATTAACTAATCAAGCCAACCATTCTGTAACCGATAAACAAGCAAAAAACAACTTTTACACAATAGCAGTCTACTTACTCAGTTCCCGACTTGCAGCTGTACGTGTGCAGTCTTAAGTTCTAAGTTCTATAAAATTTCTCAATTAATTATAATTTTCCGTTTTTGCTGACACTGGCTGTATTGTGAAATTTTTAGCTAATAACCTAAGGCTAAACATAACCCTACCTCCCCTATGTACTGCAAACAGTTGTGGTTCGTTGCGTTTTTCCGTCTTAATTGTGGTTAAGGTATTTGGCCCTAAAATACCTTTATTTTTGTTGGCCGACCCTATGATTTTTTTTTCTGCCTTGTCAAAAAGAAAGAAAGAAAGAAAGCCATACGCTCATATTTCTGAAAATATGAGGGTAATCAGCACTTTCATATAGTTTCAAAGCATCTTACACGCTTGTGGATGTTTTCCGGGACATTCATCCGGATGTAGGAAAGGAAAAAATTATTACATGCCGAGGTGGTTCAGCTATCTTAGCTGATTCTTTCAAACTAGAAATTTCAACACCACTCGGCGATCTCAAACTTCAAAGAGCTGGGAGTGAAGAACTTACAATTTTGTTGAGAAAGAGAAAGTTTTATTTCTTTGGGTTGTTTACTTTAAATTACTCGATTTCCATGACACACACCATGTAGGCCTATATGTACACACACACACACACACACACACACACACACACACACACACCAAGAGAGTAAGATAGAGTGAGATCTTGTGTTTTGTCAAATTTTACCTTTAAAAAAAAAAGATTAAAAAAAAGAAAAAGTTAGGTCCTACCTACCTACCATATTTTTTTGGGCCATGTTACCTTAACCACAACTATATTTTTTTGGGGTCCTAATCATGATAAAAATCAAAATGAGATAGAAAATGGGTGTGCAGATGAACATTGTTTAAATCTGGACATTACAAGGTTATTTGACCTACATTGTCATTGGTATTACTGTGAAACATTGAAAGTGTATTGTAATATTTGTATTCTCTTCACTCAGATTTTCAGATTATTGTTGTAGTATTTTACTGCTGTTACTAATGGTTATATAAATACTTATTTTTCAGGATAATATGATACACAGGGGAAAGGAGCAACATATGATACATCTACACGCACAGTGCCTTACTGAATATACTCAAGAATTCTCAACAAATACAACACAGTTTCTATAAAAAATATTTTTTAAAGGCCATGTGGATTTTCAGTCAAAACGAAAATTATTTTTTAATGAAGTAAGTAGGAATACTAGGATAACTAATTATTAACACCATCCAGCTCCTCTCCGATGTTGTTTTGCCTGAAGAAAGTGAGGTACTTGATCATCCACCTGCCTGCCATCGCCATGTCTCACATGAAAGATCTGCGCGCTCAGCTAACCCTGGAAAACGTTAAGTATATCCCCGATTTGGTGCTACTGGTGGCGCTGGGTCTGGGCCTCTACACCCAGTGGTCAATGACCCAGGATGCCGTGCTGTCTTTCATTTCCATCACCGCCATGTTCGTCTTCGCCATCTCGTGCGCGTTGCGCTACTACTGCGACATGCAAAGCGCCGGGAGCGCCGTCTTTCATATTTGGGTAGGGTGCTTGATCGGGATTCTGGCCTACTCCGACAACGCTTCGGTGGAATTTGTGACCACGCAGGAAGTGATGGAAGCTCTGTTCCTGACCAGCCTGGCCCTGGGAGTGTTCTGGCACGTGTTGACTCGACTGCTAAAGCTGACCGACCCCCACCCGGGGTTGTTTGGAATGGCGGCGGGGCTGGAAGGGGTGGGCCTGCTCATCGGCGGCATGGTCACCGGCAGCTCCGCCTGGGTGCTATCCCTGATGACCCTCGCCTTCATGACGCACGTCGCGGCGCTGCGTTTGAAATCCGTGCCCACCCTGCTCTCCTTAACCGCGTTCACCGTGATCTCCATCGTGTGCATTTTCCCGTCGCTGTCGCTCCGCCCGAACGTTTACGCCCTGGTGTGCGTGGCGGGACGCCACACGATCCCCGCGGTGCTGGATCTGTACCTGCACAGCAGCTCCATGCTGGAGAGGTGGCACCGGGTGGTGTTCACGCTGCCCCGCGCCCTGCGCTACCTGTCCCTGGTGGGGGTCCTGGGGCTGGACTCGGTGCTGGGCCTGCTGGTGGGGCAGGGCACCACGCGCCACAAGGAGTGGTTCGTCGTCTTCCCCCTCTTCCTGGTGGCCGCCGCTGTCTGGATGCTCCTGCACCTGGCTTACTTCGCTGCGTGCTGGCAGCTGATGGGCAAGGTGGGGATTGTTCGGTTTTTATTTTGTCTTCTAATTTATGTCTTTCTTTGATGTTATATAAATAGTTATAAAAGTACTTACTAAGGTTGCATTCACTGTGTTGCTGCGTGCTGGCAGCTGATGGGCAAGGTGGGGACGGTTTGTTAGGTTTTTTTGTGTGTCTTCTGACATGTCTTTCTTTGATGTTATAATTCTTATACAAGTACTTACTAAGGTTGCTTTCACTGCTTTGCTGCATGCTGGCAGCTGATGGGCAAGGTGGGGACGGTTTGTTTTCTTATCATCAAATTGATGTTATACTATTACTAATATGTATTTTTAGTAGTATAATAATATAGTTACGTCGGATTCACTACTTCGCTGCATTGTGGCAGTTGATGGGAAAGGTATCGACGATTTGTTTGTTTTCTTAATTCTTGTCTTCTGTCTGTCTTTGTTATACAATTACTAACTAAGGTTAGATTCACTACTTTGCAGCGTGCTGGCAGCTGATAATGTGCAAGGCAGTGACAGTTTGTTTGTTCTCTTGTCTTCTTTCTTTCCTTCCTTCTTTCTTTCTTTCTTTGATGTTTGTTATATTTATAATTAAGGTTATATTTGGCCTGTCAGTCCCAGGGGTCAATCCCAGGGACTGATCAACTTTTGCTAGTTACTTTGTATTGTATCTTTTGTATTTGGTATATCAGGATATATTCAAGTCACAGAAACTTATCTCTGTGAAATTCGGGCAAGCGCAGAGCCTACCCCTTTTAAAAAAAATTGTGGGTGCAGGGTGAGGAGGGGGTGTGGGCAGACTTGGGAAACCTAGCTATCAATTTGGTCATGCCACTACCAGGCAGCAGGATTTCTCCCTGCTCTTACCGACTTTCAACTGCCGTGGGATTTTTACGTGCATAAAGCGCATGGGTCAGACTAGCTTTAAGTTCAAGTTTAACTAGTCCCCATCCAAAGGACTCAACGCTCAGTTCGATTTTCCTGTCGAATTAGAAAGAAAGGGCGAGGAGGCCAGGATTCGAACCCGGGTCACGTTGCAGTCACGCATTACATTTTGCAGGCGAACGTCTTAACCACTCTGCCACCTTTCTCTCTATTGCCGGTTTCTGTGCTCTTCACTGGTTCTTGTTTCCCTGGGACTGGTTTTGACACTGGTCAGTATTTGGGGGGCGGGTGTGTGTGTGTGGGGGGGGGGGGGTTGTCGCAGATGGGCCCGGTTTTCAAAAGTCTTAGCAGTCCACGCGCGCGCGTGATCACCGGATTTTAATTTTCCGCTGACCCTTGGCTCCTCACACAGGTGACCCAGTGCAACTCTGCCCACGCCAGCCTGGGGGAGCCATCGCACATCTACCTGCGCATCATGGCACTGGCAGCGCGGGGAAAATATGTTGGTTTCCTGTTTCCCTACCTACCTTAGTTTTTGGCTGCCGACCCTAAATTTTTTTTGGATAAGTGGGAAAAAAAGAAAAAAGGAAAAAGTAAGTGAGCAAACAGAAACATAAAACATTATAAGTGCAAAAGTATACTGTTTTGTTTATTAAAATATATAAATATATTCACACACATGGACCAAACACAAGATTAAAAAAAAAAGAAAAAAAAAAAAGCCTAGTACCTACCTACCCTATTTTGCAAACTGATGAAACCCCAAACAGACATAATTTTTTTGGGAGGCCTAATCATTTTCCGCTGACCCTTGACCCCCGCTCACAGGTGACCCAGTGCAACTCTGCCCACGCCAGCCTGGGGGAGCCGTCGCACAGTTACCCGCGCATCATGGCGGAACGGGGCTTGATTTATATTAAATTAATAACTTTCCGCTGACCCTTGACCCCCGCTCACACACAGGTGACCCAGTGCAACTCTGCCCACGCCAGCCTGGGGGAGGCGTCCCACAGCTACCCGCGCATCATGGCGGCCCGGGGCCTGCGCCACTTCGGGCTGGTGACCCAGCGCCTCATCTGCCTGAGCCTGACCTCCACGCTGGCCCTGCTGGCCCTGGGCTGGGAGACGCGCACCCCCTACAGGTGTGTTCCTGATTGTTTAGAATTCTCTCCCTGACCATACCCGTAACCAGTCCACTCTTCATTCCTTCAAGTCCCAACTAAAAACCCACTTCTTCAGGAAAGCTTTCTCTCTGTAAAGTCTATGATCCTTTCCCCACTCTTGTCTTCCAGCTCATTGACGTTGAGTATGAGGTTAATGCGTGTGTGTATGGGGTGGGGGTGGGGAGTAGGGGGGTGGGGGAGTAGGGGGGGTAGGGGTGGGGGAGGGTGTGTGTGTGTTGAAGGGAGGTGGGCGTTATTGTGTTGTGTTATGATTATATGCAATGCATTCTCTAATGTATTCATTTTCATAGAGATGTATGGTGAGGATACGTGAACCAGTCTGTTACTAAGTGTTAGAAATGTTTGTACGAATGGTGAGTGAAAAGCGCATTGAGTTGCTTAGCAAGATTATGCGCTGTATAAGCATTATTAATTATTATTTATTATTGTTGTGACCCATCACCACGAAAGGGACGTTAAGTCGCTGGCCTAGTTTCTAATGTCCAACAGGCTTGGAAAGTCAATAAGTCATTTTTTTGTCAATTTTGACTCAAAAATTACCCATAACCCCAAATGAGGTCAAAATTTGAGTTATGGGTAATTTCTTGTTCTCTAGCATCTTATCTTTCGTATTAATATTAAACTACAATCTTTAATATTGTCTCTTAATGGTCTTAGAAGTGCTTTAAAACAAGTATGTCAATGCAGTTTCTTTAGCTAGGGTACACTTTAGACTGTTTTCTCAAAATGGCCGACGCTCACCCTACTAACTTTAAATGCTCATAACTCTGGAATGGAAAAAGATACAAGAATGATTCTTGTATCATTAAAAAGAGAATTGGAGGGGGGAGGGGGAGAGGAGAGGGAGAGAGAAAAGTGTATGCGTGTGTGTGTTTGTCCAGCTAACCTTTTTCTATAGTACAGTAGAACCTACCTTATAAAACCTTTAAAAATCATCCAAAATGAGGTCTTAAATGACAGTTGTATAACTTCTATAAGGGAGGTAATTTTAATACTTACAAAGAAGGGCAATGTCTCAGAGAAGTAGGTCTTAAGTGGGAGGGAGTCTTATAACCGGGGGTCTTATAAGGGAGGTTCCACTGTACCAGTATATTAGACCTCTTTTTATTTTTGATTGTTGATTGCACGCCATGTGTATACATAATGACTGTTTGTGTATGAAACTATAATTTCTATTTTATCATTGTAAGGCGCTTTAGTTTGAGCAGAGTTTTTAGGATATTGCGCCATATAAATGCTATTATCTGCATAGTTGTGTAATGCAGGGCTGCCTACCGTCCCCCCTAAGGGGTATTTGTCCCTGGAAACATGTAAAATGGGCACCCTGTCCCTGGAATCCACTTTTCTGTTTAGCTTCCTTGGAAACTGAGCAGAATCAAAATTTTGTAGAGCAGTCACTTGTCTTGTTAGCTGACATTACTATTGAACACAGGAACACCCAAAACAACAGGCGCTGTTGAAATTGTCTTACTGTTAGGTTGCTGAACACCACCGAAAGATCTGGAATACAGAAGCATGTTGGCACTGAAAAGCAACAAAAAGATTACCTACCCAAAATATTCCAGAGTCGCAAATGTTGCTAGATCATGAAATACATTTCGTGATGCACGGCTTTGCGATGTTTGTCCCTGGAAATAAGTCTCTGTCCCTGGTTTTTAAGCAGTTTGTCCCTGGAAACCGCAATAGGGGGTAGGCAGCCCTGGTAATGCGTGCACAGCCAGTTGTGGGTAGATCACGCCCCATGCGAGGCCACTGTCTTCGGTGTCCTGGTGACGGCTGACAGTGACACCTAGCCGGGTTTTAATTTTTAGTTTTCCTTCTCAGGGACCGCGAGCCGAGATTCACAGGTCATGATGTGAGTCGCCTCCGGTTACGTACGCTTGGTCGTTGAGCCCAGTAGGGGCTTGTTCCGCCCTGGCCGTTGGCTGCCTGTGCAGCTCATCTGCCCAGTGGTGCAGCGTAAACACCACACCCTCACGTCGTTTAGCCTGCCAGTAAAGGCGGTTTGCCAGGGTGTGGCACGTGGAGCCAGCATGTGAGAGATTTCGGAGACGAGATGAGGCGCTACCTCTACTCAGGGAGCCGGCCCCCTGCACTAAATGCTATTCATTATTACTAATAATAGTATTATTATCCCCTGTACCCAGTCTAATGTTCTTTTTCTTTTGTTCATCCAATATGCCGTATGACAGCGTGACGCAGCTAGTATGGCTCACACGTGTCAAACTCATTATGAGTTACGTGTTCTTTTTTCTTTTTTTCACTCAGTAGGCTGGATGACAACACAGTGATGCTGGTCTGGCTGACACAGTTTCAAGAACGAAGCTTTTGTTCACTCAATAGGTCAGATGACAGCTGTCACGCTGCTGCTTTGGCTCACACGTGTCAACAAAATGAGTCATGTTTGTTTTTTCTTTGTTCACTCATTAGGCCGGATGATTCACAACTGCTGTTTTGGCTCACACGTGTCAACAGAATTATTCTTATTACAGCCTGACCCTCATGTTCACCGTGCTCCCTCTGGAGATAGCCACCCTGAGTCTGTTCTGGGAGCTCGGGGACCGGCTGGGTGGGACGTGCACCGCCTACGCCATGATCTCCCCTGTCACCTCGCTCAGGTGAGGGGTCCTTGTGTGTATCTCATGGGTGAAAGGTGTAGAGAGGCACAGAGGTAACGCGTTCGCCTCGTATGCAATAAACCCGAGTTCGAACCTAGGTACAGGGGATAGGGGCTTAAATTCTCAAGGACCCTCTAAAAGAATGTGCAAAGGGTCCCAGGGATGCACTAGAATTTTTTTGTGGCATTCCCAATGCCACTGGGATCCTCTATCCCGCCTCTAGGACCCTCTATCCTGTAAGTGAAGGAGTCCCTGAGACCCCTTGTTTTGTGGGGTGATTGGGAGGGAGCCCTGAGGGGATTTTTCCTCTCACTCTGCACCAGGCCTTACGGTCTGAACGTGGAGTTTTTCGGATGAGACAATAAACCGAGGTCCCGTGTGCTCATGCACTTAGTACACTGCCTTTTTTTTGCACCGATTCTGACCCCCTGATTTTGAAGGTAGAATGAACACTGCCTTTTGCACTGATTCTGACCCACTGATTTTGAAAGTAGAATAATGATTCCGACACCCTGATTTTGAAGATGGAATGAACACTGCCTTTTGCACTGATTCTGACCCCCTGATTTTGAAGATAGAATGAACACTGCCTTTTGCACTGATTCTGACCCACTGATTTTGAAAGTAGAATAATGATTCCGACCCCCTGATTTTGAAGATGGAATGAACACTGCCTGCCTTTGCACTGATTCTGACCCCCTGATTTTGAAGATAGAATGAACACTGCCTTTTGCACTGATTCTGACCCACTGATTTTGAAAGTAGAATAATGATTCCGACCCCCTGATTTTGAAGATGGAATGAACACTGCCTTTTGCACTGATTCTGACCCCCTGATTTTGAAAGTAGAATAATGATTCCGACCCCCTGATTTTGAAGATGGAATGAACACTGCCTTTTGCACTGATTCTGACCCACTGATTTTGAAAGTAGAATAATGATTCCGACCCCCTGATTTTGAAGATAGAATGAACACTGCCTTGTGCACTGATTCTGACCCCCTGATTTTGAAGATACAGTGAAACCCGTTTAGTACGAATTCCAGTGGAGAGGGCCAATTTACTCGTTGTAAGCATTGCTCGTTCAAACCATTTGATCGATTTTGGCAACCCTGACGAACCTATCAATCGCTCCTCACATCTACTGTGATGTGTGTGCTGGTAAAGTGTGAAAAAGACAGAAAAACGGAAACAACACACTTACCCAACAAAGCATGGTTGTAAGCCCAGTATCCTATATCCATAGGGTTTTTAATGCCGATTACAAACACTTTAAAACAGTTTATTAACACACGATAACATCAAAAACATAAAATCCACACACGCGCTTTAAGAGAAAGTTAAAATTTCCCGGAAGTCACAAGATCAGTGCGCAAAGAGTGAATCCAGTGTCGTCTGCTTGCGCTGCAGACACCCAAATTGTTATATTGGCCAATCAGAATGCCGCTTACATATCGAGGGGTCAGTCAAGATGGCGATGCTGTTGTCAGTGTGTTCTCGTTCTAGCCAGGTAGTTGTGCAAGAAAGCTTGACTTTGGGATGGCGGTGTGGTTGTAAGTGCGTTCTCGTTCTAACCGTGTAGTTTTTGCATAAAAACTTGACTTTGGGAGTCAATAAATTGTACGTTATATGCAAGTTGCTCGTTGTAGCGAGCTCGTTGTATGCAGAATTATTTAACAAGGAAAAAGAAGGCTTGTGGTTGGGAATTTTGAAACCACTCGTTAAACACGGGCTCTCGTTTAAACCGTACTCGTACTAAATGGGTTTCCCTGTAGAATCAACACTGCCTTTTGCACTGATTCTGACCCCCTGATTTTGAAGATAGAATGAACACTGCCTTGTGCACTGATTCTGACCCCCTGATTTTGAAGATAGAATGAACACTGCCTTTTGCACTGATTCTGACCCCCTGATTTTGAAGATAGAATGAACACTGCCTTTTGCACTGATTCTGACCCACTGATTTTGAAGATAGAATGAACACTGCCTTGTGCACTGATTCTGACCCCCTGATTTTGAAGATAGAATCAACACTGCCTTTTGCACTGATTCTGACCCCCTGATTTTGAAGATAGAATGAACACTGCCTTTTGCACTGATTCTGACCCCCTGATTTTGAAGATAGAATGAACACTGCCTTGTGCACTGATTCTGACCCCCTGATTTTGAAGATAGAATCAACACTGCCTTTTGCACTGATTCTGACCCCCTGATTTTGAAGATAGAATCAACACTGCCTTTTGCACTGATTCTGACCCCCTGATTTTGAAGATAGAATGAACACTGCCTTGTGCACTGATTCTGACCCCCTGATTTTGAAGATAGAATGAACACTGCCTTTTGCACTGATTCTGACCCCCTGATTTTGAAGATAGAATGAACACTGCCTTTTGCACTGATTCTGACCCCCTGATTTTGAAGATAGAATGAACACTGCCTTTCAGTAATAATTTCTATTTCATTTTGGCAACTGGTTATCTTTTTATAAAACCTAATGAACAAGAATGATCCTTTTTTCGTTTTTTTGGTGTTGAATCCAAACCAGGCCGGACAATTGCGCGACGCCACTGTTTTGCCTCGAAATGAGTCTAATGTTCTTTTTCTTTTGTTCATCCAATAGGCCGTATGACAGCATGATTGATTGATTTAATTTAAAGTCTGTTCACACAATGGTGTATTAGACTACGGACGTCGCAGTCGATCCAGGCGTCGCGGGCGAGGCAAGGGACGTGGGCGCAGGTGAAGACGGGGAAAAGGAAAGAAAGGCAGGGGGCGAAGATAGGCTGATGTAGCCTGCCTCAAACCAAAATTTTTTCCAAAAAACACATTCTATGTGATGTACTTTTTTCACCCATGGACATAAGAACCAAAATAGTATGACAGCTGCTAGTATGGCTCACACGTGTCAAACTCAATATGTGTTTCGTGATCTTTTTTCTTTTGTTCACCCAGTAGGCTGGATGACAACACAGTGATGCTGGTTTGGCTCACACAGTTGAACGAAACGAGTCTCATGCTCTTTTTCTTTTGTTCACTCAGTAGGTCAGATGACAGCACGACGCTGCTGTTTTGGCTCACACGTGTCAACAAAATAAGTCATGGTGGTTTTTTTCTTTGTTTACTCATTAGGCCGGATGATAACGTGACTGCTGTTTTGGCTCACACGTGTCAACAAAATGAGTCTCATGTTCATTTTCTTTTGTTCACCCAATAGCTCAGATGACAGTGACGCTGTTTTGGCTCACACGTGTCAACAAAATGAGTCTTGTGTTCATTTTCTTTTGTTCACCCGATAGGTCAAACGAGAGCACAGTGCCGCTGTTTTGGCTCAACACATGGATGAAAGTAGTTCAGGAATGCTCCTGAAACCAGGATTGAAAAATCTGATAGGAGTCTTCAGTATTGGCCATCTTGTCCTCCAGAACCACTGTCTTATAAAATGAAACATTTCTGCCAAAATTGACGTAAGATTAAAACAAGATGATAGATATATATGCAATTCTAACACTGTCCCCACCCATCCTGTTTATGCACAGACACACACTCTTTCAAAATTATTTTTAATGCGATCACCTTATCAGGATTCAGAAGATTCCGATAAAAACATTAAAACGTGTCATTTCAGGATTGAAAGAATGTTTTACATGTACTTTTTTCACCCATGCACACAAGAACCAAAATAATTCTGAAAAAAAGAAAAAGAAAAAAAAAGGTCTACGATCTTTACTTTCTGTTTGAGTAAATACACTTTCCGACTGTGGTGTGTTCATGTTACGCATAGTTCCTTTCCTTTTTCTTTTCTTTTTAGTTTTGATTGAGTCTGAGAAGGAACTACGCTTAACATTTACTTTCTGTTGTTGTTGAAAATGGTGGCTGCCAGGTCTTGTCAAGATGACAAACAAAAAAATGATGATGAGCAAATTCTGACCTGTAGAGGAAGTCATTGAGGAGCTTTCAAACTTTGTTCTTCGCCGACGAAGAACATAAGTTCGAAAGCTCCTCAATTACTTCCTCTACAGCCCTGAAAGTGGCGAGTGAGAAAAAAAATTGGCGAGTTTATAATTCACTTCACCCGCCAAATGCGAGTGGGCAAAAAACGATGTTCTTTCTCGCGTGAGATTCCTTTCCCAATCCATGTTTTCCCACACACCGGAAATACGATACGCAATTTGCGTGCTCGCCAGCCAGTGCATGTTCGAAATGAAACGTTCTTCGGCTTCAACTTCAAGTTCAAAGGCATCACCCAAAAAGGGTAAGAGTGAAACACAAACTTTTCTACCAAAATGGAAGAGAAACAAAGAATTTTCGTGGTTTTGGTTTGGCGGGTCAAACTTTTGTCAAAATTACCAGCCAAAGGATGGTGGACAACATTTTCCACTTTTTCAGGGCTGCTCTACAGGTCAGAATTTCCTCATCATCATTTTGTTGTTGTTGTTTACTTTCTGTTGTCCACCAACAAACCAGACCCGACGACGGCGCGACGCTGCTGTCAGCGGCGGCGGTGCAGGACATGACGTCGCGCGCCATGGGCACGCTGGCCCAGGTGCAGCACTTCTTCGCCGTCCACATGCTGGCCAACTACGGCTGTGACCTGTCCACCTCCGGCCTCAACCTGGACTCCGTACACAGCAAGCTGCACTCCTTCTTCGACCAGCGCATCAGCGAGGGCCCCCGCTATGACACCTACCTGCTGTACTACTGCGGGGATGTCTTTGAGAACGGTGACTGGGCGTTTGCAGGTACTTGAATTGGAGGCAAAGGGGTGGATGGTGTGTGTAGCAGTGAAGCAGCGAGGGTCCTTACTATGATACCTACCTGCTGTGCTATTGCGGGGTTGTCTTTGAGAATGGTGACTGGGCTAAATTGCAGGTAATTCACTCACTACAATGCATGTTTGCTCTATCCTATTGTGGGCTGGTCTTTGAGAACGGTCACTGGTCTTTTGCATGTAATGGTAGGGGGCATGGTGGAAGGAGGGGTGTGTGTGTGTAGCAGCACACCAGCGAGGGTCCTCGCTATGATACCTACCTGCTGTACTATTGCAGGATGTTTTCGAGAGCGGTGACTGGGTGTTTGCAGGTAATTGTGTTGAGTTTGGGGGGGGGGGGGGGGGTGGTGGCATGGGGGATGGAAGGGGGGATATATGTGTGTGTGTGTATGTAGCTACTAGCAGCGAAGCAACGAGGGTCCCCGCTACGATGCGTATCTGCTGTACTATTACAGGTAATTGAATCGGAGGCAAAGGGGGGATGTGTGTGTAGCAACGAAGCAGCGAGGGTCCCCGCTACGATGCGTATCTGCTGTACTATTGCAGGTAATTGAATCGGAGGCAAAGGGGGGATGTGTGTGTAGCAACGAAGCAGCGAGGGTCCCCGCTACGATGCGTATCTGCTGTACTATTGCAGGTAATTGAATCGGAGGCAAAGGGGGGGATGTGTGTGTAGCAACGAAGCAGCGAGGGTCCCCGCTACGATGCGTATCTGCTGTACTATTGCAGGTAATTGAATCGGAGGCAAAGGGGGGATGTGTGTGTAGCAACGAAGCAGCGAGGGTCCCCGCTACGATGCGTGAATGAGTGCGCATGCATTGCTTTAACGGCAGAAACAGTGACGAAAGCTCTAAAAGCTCTCACCCTCAATGGAAGGCTTCAAATCCCGACTATAAAACCTCCTCCCCCTCTCCTCCCCCCTCTCCCCTCCCCTACTACCTCCATTTCCTCCCACCCCTCCCTCCAGTTTTCTCCTCGATTCTCATGATCTCCCCAACAACACCCACCAGACCCTTTCCCTCTGTCCCTTCAAGTTCTGTCCCCCAAACCATCAAGGTACCCTTACAGCAGCTGAGATGTAAGCTGTTAAGACTGGATAGTCCTCCAGTTCCTAATATAACAACAGAACCATCAGCAAGATGATGGAGTTTGTTAGATGAAAGAAGAGAAGAAGAAAACAAATAAAAACAGATACATGGCAGGGTGCTTGGCAGTGAATGTCTTTGCATTTGATGGGAGTGTAGAGAGATATCTTGGGCAAATATATTCGCTGATGGTGCTAGAAGAGTTCATTAATGTGGTCGCCACTTCAGGATTTGGATGATTCAGAGAACATTGAAACGATTGAGAGAATGTTTTCCTTTCACCCACGCTTTTCTATCCTCGGTGCACCACTTCTTATAGTCGGTAAAAAAAACCCACCGGTCCTTGTTCCCTGCAGACAACAAGCGGCTGCCCCTGGACACCTTGCTGGAGTGGTGGGAGGCGAAGAACGCGGGGTCGGGGGCCCGCCTCATCCTGGTACTGGACTCCACCCACGCCTGTCTGTGGGCCCTTTTCTATCCAAGAGCCGGGACATTTTGTCCTAGCATTGATTTTCTTGATTCAGTGCAGTTTGTCCTATCACTTTTCCACGTGTGAAAATAGTTTCAGGCATGCTCCTGAAATCAGGATCGAAAAAGCTGATAGAAAGAGTCTTCAGGATTGGCCATCTTGCCATCCTGGAACCATGGTATTATAAAATTAAACATTTACACCAAAATTGATGGCAGATTAACCTCTTCAGTGCCGACGAAGTATACATACGTCCTCTATAGCACTTCAGTACTTATGTATATGTACGTCGCCGCTTAGTAGCAATTTTGCTGCGTTCAAAAAGTCGCGCAGCAAACCGGCGATGCATGCACAACTAATAGGCGGCACTGAAGGGGTAAAAACAAGATGCAATTCTAACACTCTATACACAGACACACACACATTGGAAATGATTTATTATTGGAAGAGAACATTGAAACGTGTCATTTCAGGTTGAAGAGAATGTTTTACTTTCACCCACGCTTTTCTATCCTCGGTGCACCACTTCTTATTGTCGGTAAAAAACAACACCGGTCCTTGTTCCCTGCAGACAACAAGCGGCTGCCCCTGGACACCTTGCTGGAGTGGTGGGAGGCGAAGAACGCAGGGTCGGGGGCCCGCCTCATCCTGGTACTGGACTCCACCCACGCCTGTCTGTGGGCCCTTTTCTATCCAAGAGCCGGGACATTTTGTCCTAGCATTGATTTTCTTGATTCAGTGCAGTTTGTCCTATCACTTTTCCACGTGTGAAAATAGTTTCAGGCATGCTCCTGAAATCAGGATCGAAAAAGCTGATAGAAAGAGTCTTCAGGATTGGCCATCTTGCCATCCTGGAACCATGGTATTATAAAATTAAACATTTACACCAAAATTGATGGCAGATTAACCTCTTCAGTGCCGACGAAGTATACATACGTCCTCTATAGCACTTCAGTACTTATGTATATGTACGTCGCCGCTTAGTAGCAATTTTGCTGCGTTCAAAAATCGCGCAGCAAACCGGCGATGCATGCACAACTAATAGGCGGCACTGAAGGGGTAAAAACAAGATGCAATTCTAACACTCTATACACAGACACACACACATTGGAAATGATTTATTATTGGAAGAGAACATTGAAACGTGTCATTTCAGGTTGAAGAGAATGTTTTACTTTCACCCACGCTTTTCTATCCTCGGTGCACCACTTCTTATTGTCGGTAAAAAACAACACCGGTCCTTGTTCCCTGCAGACAACAAGCGGCTGCCCCTGGACACCTTGCTGGAGTGGTGGGAGGCGAAGAACGCAGGGTCGGGGGCCCGCCTCATCCTGGTACTGGACTCCACCCACGCCTGTCTGTGGGCCCTTTTCTATCCAAGAGCCGGGACATTTTGTCCTAGCATTGATTTTCTTGATTCAGTGCAGTTTGTCCTATCACTTTTCTACGTGTGAAAATAGTTTCAGGCATGCTCCTGAAATCAGGATCGAAAAAGCTGATAGAAAGAGTCTTCAGGATTGGCCATCTTGCCATCCTGGAACCATGGTATTATAAAATTAAACATTTACACCAAAATTGATGGCAGATTAACCTCTTCAGTGCCGACGAAGTATACATACGTCCTCTATAGCACTTCAGTACTTATGTATATGTACGTCGCCGCTTAGTAGCGATTTTGCTGCGTTCAAAAAGTCGCGCAGCAAACCGGCGATGCATGCACAACTAATAGGTGGCACTGAAGGGGTTAAAACAAGATGCAATTCTAACACTCTATACACAGACACACACACATTGGAAATGATTTATTATTGGAAGAGAACATTGAAACGTGTCATTTCAGGTTGAGAGAATGTTTTACTTTCACCCACGCTTTTCTATCCTCGGTGCACCACTTCTTATTGTCGGTAAAAAACAACACCGGTCCTTGTTCCCTGCAGACAACAAGCGGCTGCCCCTGGACACCTTGCTGGAGTGGTGGGAGGCGAAGAACGCGGGGTCTGGGGCCCGCCTCATCCTGGTGCTGGACTCCACCCACGCCTACGCCTGGGCCCAGGCGGCCAAGCGCCTGCAGGACGTCTTCGTGGCCGTGCAGACGTGCCGCTACATCCGGCGGCCGGAGGCGGAGGCGGAGGACGGGTCGGGCCCGCTAGGGGTGGGGGCTTTCACGCAGGCCTTCACCCAGCACAACACGGGCCAGGAGGTGGGTTGTGAGCCAGGCCTGTATTCACGTTGAGATAGCATGAGACTTAGCATCATGCTAACTTAGAAGCTCTTCCAAAAGTCCTATTAAATCCTATAGGACATTGGAAGAGCTTCTAAGTTAGCATCATGCTAAGTCTTATGCTATCTCAACGTGAATACAGGCCCAGGGTTTTAGTGCAAATTATTTGTTTTGTTTTGTTTATACAGTGGAACCTCCCTTATAAGACCTTCAAAAATCATCCAAAATGAGGTCTTATAAGGGAGGTAATTTTAATACTGGCAAAGAAGGGCAATGTCTCAGAGAAGTAGGTCTTATGTGGGAGGGAGTCTTATAAGGGACGTTCCACTGTACAACAAACAAACAACTACACGACAAGTGTAAAGTTACGTTATTTTATTCACAAGAGACTCACGAGAATGAAATAACGTCACTTTACACTTGTCGTGTAGTTGTTTGTTTGTTGTATGTTCCAGTGACGTTACAGTCTGTTTCAGTTTTTTTTATTATGTTTAGTCTTCTTTTTTTTCTTCTACATTTCCAGGCCATATGGCCATGGTATATTTACACTACGTTATGTCATGGTATTTACAATAAATTAGTGAATAATCATGTTTTTATCTTTTAGAATGGTTGTGTTTAATAATGAGAGATGGGGTGTGAGGGTGGGGGGTGGGAACGTTTGTTCATGTATGTTTTTAATAACTATATATCCTTTAGTAAATTGTAAAGCACTTAGAGCTTCGATGATATAAGCGCTATGTAAATGTTCTTAATAAATACATAAATAATGGGTGAAATTACTTAATTAGTATGTGTCAGGTATTGAGTTTCTCACTGGTCTCTTCGCTGCATTCAGCCAACTTATTCCGATTTCGGAGGAGCTCAAAGGACAAAATCTTTGGTTTGTTTTCTTGTTTAATATTTACTAGCGCAACGCCGAGTACCAGTAACGCCTAGTAACGGTAACGCTGAGTACAGCAAATTTGAAACGATTCGGTTAAGAAACGGCGGAGTTATAAGGCCCCGTTTCCCGTTGGCGCTGCTGTGAGAGTGACGCGCTCTCCATAGTAACGGTAACGCCTAGTAATGGTAACGCGTAGTAAGGGTAACGCCAAGTACTGGTAACGCTGAGTACAGCAAATTTGAAGCGATTGGGTTAAGAAAAGGCGGCGTTATAAGGCCCCGTTTCCCGTTGGCGCTGCTCTGAGAGTGACGCGCTCTCCCGATTCTCGTCAAATTTCCTGCCATGCTTTGCCACGACCATAGCAAGCCTGACAGCAAATTTGAAGCGATTGAGTTAAGAAACGGCGGAGTTATTTGTGAAAAGGTGAAGTGGCGTATAACGCGCGCGTTTCTGAAACGATTTGCTTCCGTTTGGCACACCGATAGGCACCGTCCCCGGTCATCTACCTGCCAAATTCGAAGGCAATTGGCCCAGAAACGCCGGAGATATGGGCGCCGAGAGGCCGGCGGATGCGCGTTTCGCGCATTTGCGAAACCGCGCAAATGATACGGCCGCCTCAGTTGCCGTTGCCATCGCCCCGTGAGGGCTCACAGCAAATTTGAAGCGATTCGGTCGAAAAACGGCGGAGTTATAAGGCCCGTTTCGTGTTTCAGACACACACACAGACACACACACACACGGACGGATGGACAGTTGGCTTTTTACTATATGATTGTTCAATGTTTTCTTTTTAATCAATGTAAATATGTTTTGTAAAGCGCTTAAAGCCCTTTCTTAGAATAGGCGCTATAAAAATATGCATTATTATATTATTACCGTATTTTTCGGACTATAAGCGCACCTTTGTATAAGGCGCAACCCCCCCCCCAAATTTTACTGAAATTTCAGATTTTGTTACTATATTTTCTTACTATTTCATCAGTCACATTATAAGGCGCAGGGGTCTGAGTCTTGGAGAAAAAAAAGTATCACCTTTATAGTCCGAAAAATATGGTATTATAGCACTAGAAGAGTTGATAAAAGCATTTCTGAACTTGGAACTTTTTTTTTTTTAAAGGTGAGCCTGGACTGGCGCGGGAAGCGCCGGCCCCTGCGCGCCCTCTACACGACCTCCCGCTGCTGGAGCGACTTCGCCTTCCACCAGCCCACCCGGGAGGACTACCGGCGCTACTGGGACAGCAACTTCCCCAGCGTCACCCGGCCCCTGCTCCGGGCCCTCAACATCCCCGGGGTGGGCTCCGTCTTCTGCTGCTGCCAGTGCCTGGGGAGGTGGATGCGCCGCATGCAGATGGCCTGCCTGCCGCCCCGCGAGGTCGACACCGGGCACGGCTTCAAGCTGCTCAGGACGTGAATCAGGGGAAGGGGGTGGTGTTTGTTCCCTGTTGGTGCCTGTGAAAATGAAGGGTGAAAATGCTCAAGCATAAGGTACTAGTACCACCTAGTAATTACATAAAATAAAACAATAAAAAGGCCATATAACAAAAAATGGGGGGGGCTGCTCAGGACGTGAATCAGGGGAAGGGGATTGTTCCCTGTTGGTGCCTGTGAAAATGAAGGGTGAAAATGCTCAAGCTTAAGGTACTAGTACCACCTAGTAGTTACATAAAAATAAAACAATAAAAAGGCCATATAACAAGGGGGGGGGCTGCTCATGCTCAGGACGTGAATCAGGGGAAGGGGGTGGGGATTTGTTCCCTGTTGGTGCCTGTGAAAATGAAGGGTGAAAAGGCTCAAGCTTAAGGTACTAGTACCACCTAGTAGTTGCATAAAAATAAAACAATAAAAAGGCCATATAACAAAAAGGGGGGGGGGGGGGGGGGCTCATGACGTGAATCAGGGGAAGGGGGTGGGGGGATTGTTCCCTGTTGGTGCCTGTGAAAATGAAGGGTGAAAATGCTCAAGCTAATGGGGCAGATACACTGATTGCGATTCGATCCCAATGCGATCCGGTTGTGACGTTTGTGAGGCACGATTCTCGTGAAATTCTACTGTCTTAAGTGAATCTGATGAAATCCTACTAATTATGTTCACTACAGTGGAACCTCCCTTATAACACCTCACATTATAAGACTCTCTCCCATATAAGACCTACTTCTCTGAGACATTGCCCTGCTTTGTAAGTATTAAAATTACCTCCCTTATAAGACCCCTCCATTATAAGACCTCATTTTGGATGATTTTTGAAGGTCTTATAAGGGAGGTTCCACTGTATGTAACTTACGATTCCAAACCTAATGTGATCCGGTTGTGACGTTTGCGAGGCATGATTCTCCTGAAATTCTACTGTCTAAATGAACCTGACGAAATCCTACTAGCTTTGTACAGACATCTCGCAGACCTCGTCACAGTCGGATCGCTTTGGGATCGAATGATATGCAGTGTGTCTGCCCCTTTAGATGTCCAGTTTGTAGGACTAGGAGGGAAGGCATTGGGATCGAATGATATGCAGTGTGTCTGCCCCTTTAGATGTCCAGTGTGTAGGACTAGGAGGGAAGGCATTGGGATCGAATGATATGCAGTGTGTCTGCCCCTTTAGATGTCCAGTGTGTAGGACTAGGAGGGAAGGCATTGGGATCGAATGATATGCAGTGTGTCTGCCCCTTTAGATGTCCAGTGTGTAGGACTAGGAGGGAAGGCATTGGGATCGAATGATATGCAGTGTGTCTGCCCCTTTAGATGTCCAGTGTGTAGGACTAGGAGGGAAGGCATTGGGATCGAATCGTATGCAGTGTGTCTGCCCCTTTAGATGTCCAGTGTGTAGGACTAGGAGGGAAGGCTTTGGGATCGAATGATATGCAGTGTGTCTGCCCCTTTAGATGTCCAGTGTGTAGGACTAGGAGGGAAGGCATTGGGATCGAATGATATGCAGTGTGTCTGCCCCTTTAGATGTCCAGTTTGTAGGACTAGGAGGGAAGGCATTGGGATCGAATGATATGCAGTGTGTCTGCCCCTTTAGATGTCCAGTTTGTAGGACTAGGAGGGAAGGCATTGGGATCGAATGATATGCAGTGTGTCTGCCCCTTTAGATGTCCAGTGTGTAGGACTAGGAGGGAAGGCATTGGGATCGAATGATATGCAGTGTGTCTGCCCCTTTAGATGTCCAGTGTGTAGGACTAGGAGGGAAGGCATTGGGATCGAATGATATGCAGTGTGTCTGCCCCTTTAGATGTCCAGTGTGTAGGACTAGGAGGGAAGGCATTGGGATCGAATGATATGCAGTGTGTCTGCCCCTTTAGATGTCCAGTTTGTAGGACTAGGAGGGAAGGCATTGGGATCGAATGATATGCAGTGTGTCTGCCCCTTTAGATGTCCAGTGTGTAGGACTAGGAGGGAAGGCATTGGGATCGAATGGCAGTGTGTCTGCCCCTTTAGATGTCCAGTTTGTAGGACTAGGAGGGAAGGGATCGAATGATATGCAGTGTGTCTGCCCCTTTAGATGTCCAGTGTGTAGGACTAGGAGGGAAGGCATTGGGATCGAATGATATGCAGTGTGTCTGCCCCTTTAGATGTCCAGTGTGTAGTAGGAGGGAAGGCATAGGGATCGAATGATATGCAGTGTGTCTGCCCCTTTAGATGTCCAGTTTGTAGGACTCGAATGATATGCAGTGTGTCTGCCCCTTTAGATGTCCAGTGTGTAGGACTAGGAGGGAAGGCATTGGGATCGAATGATATGCAGTGTGTCTGCCCCTTTAGATGTCCAGTGTGTAGGACTAGGAGGGAAGGCATTGGGATCGAATGATATGCAGTGTGTCTGCCCCTTTAGATGTCCAGTGTGTAGGACTAGGAGGGAAGGCTTTGGGATCGAATGATATGCAGTGTGTCTGCCCCTTTAGATGTCCAGTGTGTAGGACTAGGAGGGAAGGCATTGGGATCGAATGATATGCAGTGTGTCTGCCCCTTTAGATGTCCAGTGTGTAGGACTAGGAGGGAAGGCATTGGGATCGAATGATATGCAGTGTGTCTGCCCCTTTAGATGTCCAGTGTGTAGGACTAGGAGGGAAGGCTTTGGGATCGAATGATATGCAGTGTGTCTGCCCCTTTAGATGTCCAGTGTGTAGGACTAGGAGGGAAGGCATTGGGATCGAATGATATGCAGTGTGTCTGCCCCTTTAGATGTCCAGTGTGTAGGACTAGGAGGGAAGGCATTGGGATCGAATGTATGCAGTGTGTCTGCCCCTTTAGATGTCCAGTGTGTAGGACTAGGAGGGAAGGCATTGGGATCGAATCGTATGCAGTGTGTCTGCCCCTTTAGATGTCCAGTGTGTAGGACTAGGAGGGAAGGGGGATCGAATGATATGCAGTGTGTCTGCCCCTTTAGATGTCCAGTGTGTAGGACTAGGAGGGAAGGCATTGGGATCGAATGATATGCAGTGTGTCTGCCCCTTTAGATGTCCAGTTTGTAGGACTAGGAGGGAAGGCATTGGGATCGAATGATATGCAGTGTGTCTGCCCCTTTAGATGTCCAGTGTGTAGGACTAGGAGGGAAGGCATTGGGATCGAATGATATGCAGTGTGTCTGCCCCTTTAGATGTCCAGTGTGTAGGACTAGGAGGGAAGGCATTGGGATCGAATGATATGCAGTGTGTCTGCCCCTTTAGATGTCCAGTTTGTAGGACTAGGAGGGAAGGCATTGGGATCGAATGATATGCAGTGTGTCTGCCCCTTTAGATGTCCAGTGTGTAGGACTAGGAGGGAAGGCTTTGGGGTCGAATCGTATGCAGGTGTGGTGTAAATGTGTTGCACAAATGTCATGATAATGCTTATATTATATCTTGAAGGAGGAAATATTTTATCCCAAAACTTTAAAGTTATTGGTGTGTGCAGTTTGGAGAAATCAATAGTGTTTCTCCAAACTTTCTATGCAACTACATATAAATGCAAAGAGATAACAAATACATGGATGCTCCTGCTTTCAGGATGTCCTGAAGTTCAGGATTGGTATTTTGATTGCCTGGAGTCGGCGTCGCCGGATTAAGAGAATTTGAGAAGATGCATTTTGCTGGTTATAGAGGTCATGAAGTTTAACCAGAAGTGAAAGTGCAACGAAAAACTTGTTTCCCTTCAGCTTCCAGGGGGCATTGCCCCCCCCCCCCCCCCCCGGAACCCCCAGGAGGGGTGCTGTCCCTGCATTTGGGCGGCCCCTGGACCCCTGCCTTGCAGGATTTTTGAAATTTCCCAGGAACACCCATGCAAATATTTAACACTTCCGTGACGGGAACCTCCGATCGTAGGTTCCGCAGAACATCTCTCTCTGCCGGGAACCTTCAATCGTAGGTAGAACGCGCGGTCTAAGGTACAAAACTCCCTACTTTTCCAGCGGACTTTTCTTGTTTGATTTTACAGTTACTTCCCCGGAATACTGAAACGGAAATGGAATTGCTCGTCCGTGTGCAGTCGAAATTTGAGGAGATTTTTGCATGAAAATTGTCAAAATTTAGAGGTCTGAGTGGCGAGGAGATTGTTTGGTTGCTCGAACTTGATGAAGATGAAAGTAATGCTGGCAATCAGTCAGGTTTTAAGGATGAAAGTAGTGAAAATAATGTTAGTACTGATTAAATTGAACAGTGAGTGCCCAGTACGAGTACTCTAGAGTGAGAATGTGACAACAAAAAGTGTTGTTATCGGCAGAATCGTTCGATCTCGTTGCGGAGTTCGATCTCAAAGTTAAGCAGCATGTCGGCTGTAAATCGTTCATGCAATATTTTCACAAAGCATAAAATTGAATTAAGCATCCATTTTTCATAAAGTACAGAACGTTTGGTGCATTTCAGACTTCATTTAGGCTCTTAAACAATGTTTGATCACAAGCAGTCATTCAACAATAATTTTTCCAGTGCAGCCTCAGGCCAGCAGAGTGGTTTCACTGATGCAGTGCCAGTCACAATAGTGTTAATGAGCAAGGTCAAGTCTTCACTCTCACCCCCACCCACCCTTAAAAAAGATCAAACAAAAGTGATGGAATTGTGGTATCTCTTCCATTGAAGCAGTTACATCTACCTCCTCTGCTGCATTTTGTTCTAAAGCAATATGATTTTTTTTTGATTTTTTTTTAATATTATGGTATAGGTCAAGATGTGCCACCCCCCCTACATTTCTCGGTTAATTGTATTTTTCCGTTTTTGCCTTTCTTGCCATACATAAAGCTGTATTTTAGGAACCTTTTTAGCTAATAACCTTTTTGGAATACTAACCCTATCCCTAACCCTAGCCCTAACCCTAACCCTACCCCCCACCCTATAAGACGGGAAAACGCAACGAACCACAACTGTGACAAGTCGCGGTGTACTGCAGTACATAGTGGGGGGTAGGGTTAGGTTTAGGGCTAGGGTTAGGGTTAGGGTTAGTATTCCAAAAAGAATTAGCTGAAAATGTTCCTAAAATACAGCTTTATGTATGGTAAGAAAGGCAAAAACGGAAACATACAATTAACCAAGAAATGCAGGGGGGGGGGGGGGGTGACACATCTTTACCTTTACCTATATTATTTAGTTGTTTTTCTGTAGTATAATGGATTGTTTTAATCTAATTGCATAAAATGCACTGAAATCCAGTCATTTTCCAGACTTCATGGTATTGTAGTTATTTCCCTTTGATCATTTATCATTTTTGCTTTTTAAAGTGTGTGTGTGTGGAATTTGATTTTTTTAAAATTATATTTCTTATCCTACAGCATTATGTGCTGTATTTCATCGCTAAATGTTGGGGGGTGTTTTCTTTATCTAACAGACAAATCATTGCCATGCAAATTGATTTTAAAAGATTTATATTTCTTATCCTACAACATGTATTTCATCGCAAAATGTTGGTTTTTGGTGTGTTTTTTAGCTAAAAGACAAATCATTGCCAGCAAAAAAACAATGAACACATTGCCTCTAAGGTGAAAATGATCAAATCCTTTCAACATGTACATGTAATAAACGCGTACATGTTGCAAATGAATGTGTAGGATATCAATTCTGCTGCAATGTATGCGTAAGAATGATTCCGTGTGTGACATAAACTTTCTTCATCTTGTGTTAAATCAATAATTACTACTTGTGGCGATGCCATAGCCGATGAGGTTTAACCGAGGCTTGGTCACCGCTACAGCTATCTGTATTAATTTAAAAAATCAGGACTTAACTGGTTTCGTACTGCCTCCGGGCATTGCCTCCAGTATTGTTCCAACCATATTTGTATTTGCAAATGAAAATAATCAATGTCTTTGTAATCTTCAAATATGATTCACGGTGGCGGTGCCATAGCCGATGAGGTTTAACCGAGGCGTGGTCACCGCTACAGCTATCTGTATTAATCATTTAAAAAATCGGGACTTAACTGGTTTCGTACTGCCTCCGGGCATTGCCTCCAGTATTGTTCCAACCATATTTGTATTTACAAATGTTCCATATGTGTCTGATTCAGACCAAGAGGACGTAAAACTCCATTTTCTCTCTCTGTTAAATCAATAAAATAGCAAACTTTCACAAACTACATTTAAATCCAGTTTTCAAAGTAAATCGTCACCATGCTTTCTGTTAGTTGCAAAACATGCTCACATTTCATGCAACAAACAAAAGCAATACTTTTATGCTAATGAATTACTTTAATTATGCGAATGCATTGTGACATGTGCCAAAACTTTACAAGTGTGTACATAATGTTTTAATTGCCTGTCCACAACTTAAGTCGGCTATCTTGTACTTTAGGTTAGGTTAGGTTAGGTACATTATAGTCACAGAGGTGTCTCTGTGAAATTCGGGTTGCTCCCACCTGGAGAGAACGTCGCAGCCACCCAATTTTAATTTTTTTTGAATTTTTTTTTTTGCATGCGATTTTTGTGTGACTGATGAGGAAGGAAAGGGAGGGGGGTAAATTTTGACCAAATGACAACTTTTTCGTTGCCACTGGGTTTAACGTGTGCTAAGTGCATGAGCACACAGGACCTCGGTTTATCGTCTCATCCAAAAGACTCTACATTCAGACTGTAAGTCCTAGTGCAAAGTGAGAGGAAAAATCCCCTGTACCCAGATTCGAACTCGGGTTTACTTGACACGAAGCGAACGCGCTACCACTGTGCCACTTTACACATGCATGCACGCACGCATGCACACCATTTCAAAATTTCACATTGAAAATTTTCTCTGAGAAGCAACATTCTGAAATTCTCAGGAAAGAGATAGGGTTAGGATCGGACTAGGATTATTTTCGTCAAACTGAAAGAAGCAGACTTTGAGATTGAGGGTTGTAAACACGAGGGGGGGGGGGGGGGGGTCTAAAGTACTTGTAGTTTGACCTTAAACAGTGATGTCCCGAGGCCCCGGTCATAGGCCATTGACCTATTAAAATCGAAAAAGTCCTATTGTGTTCTCCTATTACTTTCCGATCCTCGGTACATCACTGTTTATGTCTTTAGACAGGTGGCTGAAAGAATGGTTTCAACAGAACGTGTTAAAATGACCATTCTGAGAAAATGGTACAGCTAGACACTTCAGACAATTCTCTTTCAAATGATATAAAAAAACATTCTTGTAACGTTTTCCGTTTTAAAGTTATAAGCATATAAAGTTCGGCCATTTTGACAAATTACAGTCTAAAGTTTAGCCTAGCTGAGGAAAATGCATCAACCTACTCATTTAAAAGCACTTTTTGGAGCATTTAGATACCATAACAAGGATTGTCCTTTATAAATATGACAGATGAGATGTTAGAGAGCACGAACATACCAATAACTCAAAAATGATTTTAAAAAAACATGATTTTTGACTTTGCAAGCCTGTTGTGAGAAACTAGCCCAGCGACTTAATGTCCCTTTCGAGGTCACATTTTTATAGGGAAGATGGACTCAGAGTAACAAAGACTGTGCTTGAATTTGAGTGATATGAAAAAAACCCAACCTAACCTGTTGTTGTAGCCTGGATGAGTACCCCTTTCGTAATTTAAATGAAACTCGAGGAAAACAGTTCAGCAATAAACTTTAAACTGCTCTGAATGGATTTTTTGGTGGTGTTTGCTGGGATTTTTGTTTTAGTGTAAAATATTTTCTATTATTCTTAAAAGAACGGAACAAACACACAGATCTGAATATGTTTTTGTTTGATATTGTGATTGAACTTTTGGTGTCTTATTTCAAGGTGTTTTCTCTATTAATGACGAGAGAAAAAACCTATGTTTTTATGAAGAAAGCATTTTTGGTGCCATTTGTACTTTGTTGTTTCTGAATTCTCCATTGTTTGCTTGTGTGTGTGCGTGTCTGTGTGTGTGTGTGTGTGTTGTCCATGCACGTCTGCCTGTACTTACAGGGCTTTCAGTGGATAAGCAGAATGGTTAAGAAACAAAAACTTGTTTTAGAATTGCGTGAGAGTTTGTTTGCTCTTTCTGAAAAATGTGTGAGACTTTGTTTCTTCCTTGCCAGTCACGTGTTATGTTTTTACTTGCTAAGTTTTTGATTTATTAATGGGGGTTTTAACAAAAGTATTTTTACAAAAAAAACTTTGATTTTGTTTTTGCCTTGTGTTTTTTATCCCTTAAAACGTGGTAAGATTTAACGTGGTGACAGCCCTGCCATGGCCTTTGTTGTCGACAGGGCTATAATTTTAATCTTAATCTTAATCTGCTTTGCCAGTCGTAAACAATTTTGCTTGTTGGTGTGTGTGTGTACAAAGATTTATACTGTGGTTGTTGTTCGTGGTCAAGAGGCCTTGCTATATCATATTTTTACAATCAATATCATATTGAATATGAATAAGAATGTTACTGGTGCTGTATCTTGACCTGCCAGTTTGTACATATCTTTACGTTGCTTCGCAGGTCTCAGCTCCGCTGGGCTGGGCATGTTGTTAGAATGTCTGATGAGCGCCTCCCAAAACGCATCCTCTATGGCGAACTCCAGTTTGGTGCACGTAACCATTTAGGGCAAAAGAAACGGTTCAAGGACACCTTCAAAGTGTCCCTGAAGGACTTTGATATCAACATTTCCTCCTGGGAAACTTTGACCAGAAACCGACCAGCATGGCGTGGTGCAGTCACCAAGGGAGCTGCCAAGTTCGAGGCTCACCGAATCGAGACAGCCCAGGCACGTTGAGAAGTGCAAAAAAAATCGCACGAGCAGCAGCAATTCTCCAACTCCAACAGATCCCCTCAACTCTCTTTCCTGTCCCCAATGTCACAAAACCTCCAAGGCCCGCATCGGACTCATCAGTCATCTTCGTACCCACCCCACATCCTGAACCCTCTGACATTGGAACTGTTGACGGATGGTCTTCATCCCTCGGGACGGAGGAACATCAGTTCATATTGTTTTCTGTGGTGTCGACGCACTATGAAAAGAGCTTGATGTGTTTGTTTGTTTGGCTTTATGCAGATGCGTGTGAGTCATGGTGTGTGTCTATGTGTTTGTTTGTTTGTTTGTGCTTTATGCAGATGCGTGTGAGTCATGGTGTGCATCTATGTGTTTGTTTGTTTGTTTGCGCTTTATGCAGATGCGTGTGAGTCATGGTGTGTGTCTATGTGTTTGGGTGTCGGTGTGTTGGCTTTTTGTGTGTGTATTTGGTGACTCTCCCTCATCTCTAGCTCACTCTTTGCTTCTGTTTCTTTCTCCATCTCTCTCTCTCTATCTCTCTCTCTCTCTATATATATATATCTCTCTCTCTCTCTCTCTATCTCTCTCTCTCTCTCTCCTGTCTCTCTCTCTCTCTCTCTCTCTCTCTCTCTCTCTCTCTCTCTCTCTCTCTCTCTCTCTCTCTCTCTCTCTCTCTCTCTCTCTCTCTCTCTCTCTCTCTCTCTCTCTCTCTCTCTCTCTCTCTTATCTCTCGGTCTCTCTTTCCATTTCTTTCTCTCTCACCCTACTCTTTGTGTTTGTCCGCATAATTTATCAAGTGTCCTTTTTTTCTGTATGCCCCAAGTCTTTTCATCCTTTCTCTCTCTCAGTTAAGTGCCCTTTCAATTTACTGTGTCAAAAACCATGTCAGATGTAGAACCTATGAATGTATGTACACATTCTGTGTATGTCTATGCATACAATCTGCTTTTTGATGAGAAGAAATCCAAAAGTTGAACAAATATTGTATTTATTTATAGCATTTTCTTTTCTCTGTGTGTGTGTGTGGAGGGGGGAGGGGTATTGTGGGGGGGGGGGGGGGGGGGGGGGGAGTGTTGTAGGGTGCTATAGAGAAAAGGGGATTTGAAAAATGTGGAAAATAGAATTATGATTATATCATTGGCATTTGTAACCTGATAAGAGTTTACAAATGATAAGAGTGTTTGTGAAACTTATAAAGTTATAAGTTCTTTCCCTTTACTAGATTTATTTTCTTTGTGTTGCTTCATTGCGTTGCTTAAGAAAGAAAGATGTGTGTGCATATTGTTAGAGTTCTTTCTATTATGTGTTAATGAAAGTGATGTCATCACTACATGGGTGAAAGTAGTTCAGGCATGCTCCTGAAATCAGGTTCGAAAAGTCTGATAGAAAGAGTCTTCACGATTGGACATCTTGTCATCCAGAACCACAGTTAAATAAAATTATAAAATCAAGCATTTCTGCCAACATTGATAGCAGATTAGAACAGGATGATAGACATGCAATTCTAACACCACCCCACCCACCCAGTAATACAGTATACACAGACACACACACACTGACAAAGAGTGCGGTTGGGTGTAAAGAGCGAATGGTGCATGAAGGAGCATGTTGTGGGGAAGACTGTGCTATGGCTCTGTGTTACCTAATTTCATTCACACTTTGTACCATTGTGGGCGGGGGCATATTGAAGTGGATTGGGTAGAATGGTTGGGGATGTGAAGAGGATGGGGGGGCTTCCATTCGTTGAGTATGAAGAAAGTTGTTGTTTATTGGTAAAATGAACTTTGCTTCTTCTTTTTTAACCTTGATTTTTGTTCTCTTTTCCTTCTGTTTTGTTCAAATGCATGGATATTTTGTGTTCTGTTGCCCTCATTGTATCATGAGACCACAATGTAATTTCTCTTGTTGGGATAATAAAGTACCTTTGACTTTGACACATTGGAAAATGTGTGGTCACCACTTAAGGATCGGGAAGATTCAGAGAACATTGAAATGTGTCATTTCAGGATTGAGAGAATGTGTAGCTTTCACCCATGTCCCTTAGCTTACTATCCAACGGCTATTCTGAGCCGTGCTCACCACAGTACTTTCATGCATAGTCGCGCTCGCGCCCTGTGATAGAGTAGAACAAGTCAAGGGATATCCACAAATCTGATTTGCTTGCAAATTTCACATTCCTGTAATGATACCATATTTTACGGACTATAAGGCGATACATTTTTTTCCTAGACTGAGATCTCTGCGCCTTATAACGTGACTGATAATATAGTAAGGAAATAGAGTTAAAAAATCTGAATTTTGAATCAAATAGGGCATTTGCCACGAGTGTTCGTTCTCTATGCTAGACAACTAATTTGCCCACACTCGTTCTGCCCAAGTTACGCTGACCTTTCTAATTCAACTCTCTAAATTCAACTGGGTGAATTTCAAGGTCGTCCTCACGTGGCAAATGCCCTATTGGGGGGGGTTGCGCCTTATAATAGTCCACGGTACATATGGATGGAGTGAATTTGACTGTTTGATGGTTTGTTTGATTGTGAGAATTGATCGATCATATCATTTTCGCCAGTATTGATTGAGGTAGTCGGTAACCCTGTGTGCATATTTTGTGGAGTTTTTTCCCCCTTCAAAATGTACCATTATTTATGTTTAAGATTCAGTTTTGTGTCAGTCAGATGCTCGAAGAAAACTGTGAAACACATTTGAAAACTCGCCAGAAAGTTATGGGGCGTTTTGTTTGTTTTGCTGCTTGTTAACATATTTAATTACCGTATTTTACGGACTATAAGGCGATACTTTTTTTCCCTAAACTGAGACCCCTGCGCCTTATAATGTGACTGATAATATAGTAAGGAACTATAATAACAACATCTATTTTTTGGTAAAATGTTGGGGGTGCGCCTTATAGTCCATATAATACAGTAGTAATTTATTTATTTATTTTATTTATTTAGGTATTAGGTACTTTATAGTCACAGAGGCGTCTCTGTGAAATTCGGGCTGCTCCCACCTGGAGAGCATGTCGCAGCCAGAGGCACCCAATTTTTTTTTTTTTTTTTTTTTTTTTGCATGCGATTTTTGTCACCGATGAGGGAGGGAGGGGGGGGGGGGGGGGGGGGGGGGGGGGTAGGGTTGGGGGGGGGGGGGGGGGGGGGGTGGGGCGGGGGGGGGGGGGGGGGGGTTTTGACCAAATGACAACTTTTTCGTTGTCACTGGGTTTAACGTGTGCTAAGTGCATGGGCATACGGGACCTCGGTTTATCGTCTCATCCGAAAGACTCCACGTTCAGACCGTTAAGGCCTAGTGCAGAATGAGAGGAAAAAATCCCCTGTTCCCAGGTTCGAACTCGGGTTTACTTGACACGAAGCGAACGCGATACCACTGTGCCACTCTACACCTGTTTATTTTTATGTAGAAAAGAACAAAAATGTGTTTAACGTCCTCCAGCCTGTTGCAGGTACATAGGGGACATTCATAAATGTACAGACAGTGCGCCCATCCTGGAGGTACCTGGAAAGACCCCATTGATGATTTGTGACACAATATCAGCCCCTAGGTTGTGTTTTTTTCCCTTGAAATTATGGAAGGAATTATCATTTTTTGTTGAATTTTGACTTTTTATTTTATTTTAAAATGTGGGTTGCCATAATTGTATTTAAATCAAATTGATCATTTTTTGGTGGGTCTTTTTGTTGTTGTTGGGTGATCTGGTTGATGTTCCATGCTTTGCATGAATTGTTATATTTTCATTCCATGAGTGGTAAAAAAAAAAATCCTGTTTATTTTTTTTAAACAAGACTTTATTGTAATTGGAATATAATCTGAGCTTATTGAGTTAATTTATTTCTATTTTGGAAGACAGTTTTGTGGGTGAGAGTTAATTTATTTGTATCTTGAAAAAAATGTTTTTGGGCAAGAATTAATATTTGAGTTTGGGTTTTTTTGGAGGAGGGGGATTAAATTATTTATATTTTGAAAGATACTTTTCCATGGTGGCAAAACAAGAAATTGATGTGACCATATGTTAATGTTGGGGGTGATTTGTAGGATGTGAGTTTTGGGATTCTGCTGTTTGTTTATTACGATGGAATTGTAACATGATGATGGATTCGTTTATTATTAAACGGTTTATGATGGAGTGAAGTCAGTTGGTGAGATGGGTGTGTGGTGAACTCTCTTGTGTGTGACTGAAGGAGTGTGATGCCTCTTATAATCATAAGCTGTAAACAAAAATTGTGGCAAAAAAAGGTAACAAGAGGCAAAGCCTTCAAGGCTCACTCGAACAGGAACATGTGGGACAACAACAAACAAAGATTGAGGGGGGTGTCTAAAGTGCCCGTACCGAGAATCGGACCCGGAACCATTGGCATGACAGACAGACACACTACTAATGAGCTACCGAGGCTTTCAGTGTTGATTTTTAATACGTGATGAGATTTAACTTGGTGTGATGTAACGTGGTGACGGCCCTGAAATGGTCTTTGCTGTCGACGGGACTATAATTTTAATCTTAATCTTAATCTTTCAGTGTTGATGAGTTTTTAACCCATGTTGCCTGTTGAATACTCTCTACACCCACTAATCTAAAATTGTATCTGTTAACAGTGTTGTTTTAAGTATTTAATTATTCAAATCATTATTGTTTGAAAGCTTGCATGGACATCTATATGCATGTGTGCAAAGTTTGAACAATGTATGCCTTCTATTTCCCGAGAAAATGCAAACGTTAAAGTCTGGAGATTAGACCACGGACGCTACACACACGCACACGCACACGCACACACACACACACATACACACAACCGAACAACTATCATACTATAGACTCACTTCGTTAACACAAGTGAGCCAAACATACACACAGACACACAACCGAACAACTATCATACTATAGACTCACTTTGTGTTAACTTCGTTAATACGAGTGAGCCAAAATGAATGGCAAAAGTAGAACTAGACGAGCACATTGTTGTTGCCTGTCTGTCGTTTCCGACAATGACTGCCAGATAGCAGAGCGGGCAGCTGCTATTCCGGCGGGCTGGGCTACAATTTGTTTGTAGTGGAGAATCCTTGCCCAGGGTACAACCCCACTCTCGGCCAAAGTGATGTTAGGATGAGAATTTGCGTTGGGGAAGGTCCCCAATGGCCAACCAATCCTATTGGCTGCAGCACTAGAGTCGGTGCAAATGCCCAGAAGTTAGAAAGTGATAGTGTTCAACGAAAGACTAAGCTGTACCGTGATGTTCCAATAATGTAGCAAATCATATATAGTACAGCTCTCATTTACCTTTGGCCCAGACAAGTACATTACAACTACAGGTGTATCAAAATTACAGCTCTTAGGGGGCTTCTCTTGGTCTAAAGTACCTCACACAAATTCATTGTGTCACAGGCAATTATGCATATCAATTAAGCTCATGAATGTTGAAAGAAGTGAAGGTTCCAATACGATATTAAAAAAATATATATACTCCATTGTTTAGCGTATTATTTGAGAATGCAATCAAAGTTTACAACTTTTATTTATATACGATCATACAATGTTTGACATTTGTTATCAGGCATATTCTCCAGTGATGGACTGTGGCCCTGTATTATTTTAAGATCGTGCATAAATACAACTAAAATTTCAGTATTCATAAAATACAGACAGGTTTCCATGATTTTCCATCCGTTAGTACATGTATTAACAAACACCTATACTATCATATCCTGATAAAAAACATACCTCATCATTATTAATCCTTTCATTCTTGGTGCCTCTTCTCCATTTCTTTTTGTCCCCCATCTTCATCCTAACAAATGTCCAAAATGTGCCTCAAAGCAGGTCGGAGGATGTAAAACAAATATCTGATCTTGCATGATTTTGTATGCGTGTGTGTGTGTGTGAGTGATCAAATTATGTACGTGTGCGATTGCATGAGTGTATGTGCGTGTGTGCACGCGGGTGGGCAGCAGCATGTGTGTCAAGTCAAACAAAATTTCCAGTATGTGTGTGTGTGTGCATGCGTGCACACGCTCATGCACACATATTAGTTAATTTACATGCAATCTGTTAAGAGTGGTGGCTCAACATAATCCCCCTGGTCGTGCCTACTGCGCAGTTCCAGGTGTAGATGACTGATGCCAGAGTGAGCAGTGATGACCAATAGTTAAATATAGAGCTACCAGGTAATCACTCGCTGGTGATTAATCGATGCGTTGTAAGGGGAAGAAAGGTCTCTACTCGGCAGAGAAAGGCGCAATGAATTATGTGTTAGAACACAGTGAACTATTGTCTGTCTGTCTGTCTGTATCTCTCTCTCTCTCTCTCTCTCTCTCTCTCTCTCTCTCTCTCTCTCTCTCTCTCTCTCTCTCTCTCTCTCTCTGGTTTAAGCATTTTTAGTGTCCAATAACAAAAGATCACACAATGCAAAATAACTGAAGCAGCAACAAGCAGACCTTATGGTGTGCTCAGTTCGAAGAAATATTACATCTCTCTCTCTCTCTCTCTCTCTCTCTCTCTCTCTCTCTCTCTCTCTCTCTCTCTCTCTCTCTCTCTCTCTCTCTCTCTCTCTCTCTCTCTCTCTCTCTCTCTCTCTCTCTCTCTCTCTCTCTCTCTCTCTCTCTCTCTCTCTCTCTCTCTCTCTCTCTCTCTCTTATTAAGACAGGAAGGTGAATGTTTTTAATCAGAAGGCAAAAACGTGTTTTTGTTTTGTTAATCTCGAGTGTCCTTGAGTACGGTTATTTGGAGATAGAAAACGGGGAAAAAATGAGAAAAAGGTCAAAGAATTGAGACCAAGAAACACACTAACATTAAAGTGCACGCAAATTGATTTCTATCCAGTCCATGACACTTAGAATGTCCATAAATATGTGTGTGTGTGTGTGTGTGTGTGTGCTCTTAGTGTAATCTTTTTGGCTTTTAGGATCAATTGGCTTTATTAGGCTACGCCCAAAATAGCCGCATCTACACATCGACATTTCCATTTACCTGTCCACATACTTTCCATCCACTTTTCAGTCAATTTTATCTCACAAGCATCCTGAAAAACCGGCATCTGTATTTTTGGCCCGGCAGCTAGACAGAAATAAATCGTAATCATAATTTACAAACTAAACCAATGTAGCCTAACATGGAAGCTCAGGTCGACATTATTTGTGCTATTCTGCTGTTCATTTTGGAAATAGCCTGAGAGCTTGAATCATTTCTAATAGATGGCTTTTCTTGGCAGGTGCATATATTTCAAATGCATAAAGCTGGGAAGTCAACTTCACATCATCCTGCAAAAATCACACAGCAGCTCAAGAAATTTAGGATAAGTACAGCAGTCTTGACACAGTTCTATCGATCTGTCATCGAAAGCATACTCAGTTTTTCAATATATGTCTGGTATGGATCAGCTTCAGCTAAAGATAAAAGGAAACTTCATCAAGTCATCAGGACAGCCTCAAAAAGCATAGGTTACAAACTGTCATCCCTAGATAACATCCATAGTGTGCGCATAAAATGCAAAGCTAAATCCATCATATTTGATAGCACACCCCCAGCCAACCATCTGTTTCAATCTTTCCCTTCTGGTGAAAGGTTCTGTTCTTTTAAGTGCAAATCTAACCGCCTGAAGAACAGTTTTTACCCCTCTGCTGTCAGAGCCATCAATACCCAGTAGGCTCACCCCCCCCTAGCAGAATTCTTTATCCTACTTTGCTCAGTTAAACTTGGTGTCAATAGGTGTGTGTGTGTGTGTGTGTGTGTGTGTGTGTGTGTGTGTGTGTGAGAGAGAGAGAGAGAGAGTGTGTGCTGGGGGGCGTGTGTTTGCATAAATGTGTATGCACACGTGTATGTGTGTGTGTTGGTGTATGTGTAGGTGTGTGTCTGAGAGTAAGATAGAATCTGAGGGAGAGATACATGATTATGTAATCTGATTTTGTTACAATTTTTTTATGTTATATTGGTTGTTCATCCATGTGCATGCTTTCGTTGTTGTTGGATTGTGTCTTGTGCAAAACCAAAACGATTTCCTTTGTATTCTGATGCATTGGCTGATTACAAAATATTGAATATTGTGGCCACTGCAACGACCACCTTTTGAAAGTGTGAATGCCCTTGGTGGGTGGGGGGAGATGGTTGAGTACTGACAAAACAAGGGAATACCTCTCGCCAATAACCCTATTTGAAGCCACTGAATGGCTGCCTTTTGCAAGAGTGAATACCCGTTTGGATACTGACCAACAAGGGATTAACTCTTGCCGTCAAGGGCGTTAATAACCCTAGTTGCAGTGGCCAATAGAAGCGAACTCTCCCACGTTCCTTGTGTTTGTTGCTTGTCTTCTTCTCTGGTGTTTGTTTGTTTGGTTTTAAATAATGTAGGCCTAGATTCTTCTACGAATTCATGGGTGAAAATAGCCTGAGTTCAGGCATACTTCTGAAATCAGGATTGAAAACGTTGATAGTCTTCAGGATTGGCCATCTTGTCATCTGGATCCATAGTCGTATAAAAATTTAAAAAATCAGCCAAATTTGATGACAGAGTAAAACAAGATGATAGGCGGACATGCAATTCTAACCCTATCCTCACCCATTCTGTATACACAGACACATACAAAATAAATTGGAAATTATTTTTTAATGCGATCATCACTTCAGGATTGGGGAGATTCGGAAAACATTGAAACGTGTCATTCTTGAGGATTGAGAGAATGTTTTAGTTTCACCTCTGCAGATCAAGAAGATTTTGTTTTCTTTCTAAACAGAGCTTTTGAGGTCTTTGAGTAAATTTAATTCCAGATATATGTCTTTAGAAGAGGTTTGCAGTGTGCTAGGTACATATATCTAGTTTTTAGATAGCATTGTTTTGTTCTCATGGTGGTGTGTGACGGTGTGTGTGTGTGTGTGTGTGTGTGTGTGTGTGTGTGTGTGTGTGTGTGACACTGTGTGTTACTAGTGTGGCACTGTGTGTGTGTGTGTGTGTGTGTGTGTGTGTGTGTGTGAGCCCTGTGCGTTGAACTGCATCATGACCTCAATCCCCTTTTCCCTTTATTATTTTTGGAGTCCAGCCCACTCAACTGACCGAGTCTGTGCTTCAGGTTCAGTGGACTAAAGGCGGAAACAGGTTCTTCATGCACTTCAACACACACACACACACACACACACACACACACACACACACACACACACACACACACACACACACACACACACACACACACACACACAGAGTCACACACGCACACACACACAGAGTCACACACACGCACACACACACACACACACACACACACACACACACACACACACACACACACAGAGTCACACACACACACACACACACACACACACATACACACACACACATATACACAGTCACACACACACATACATACACACACACACACACACACACACACACACACACACACACACACACACACACACACACACACACAGTGCCACACTAGTAACACACAGTGTCACACACACACACACACACACACACACACACACACACACACACACACACACACACACACACACACACACACACACACACAGACTCACACACACACACACACACACACACACACACACACACACACACACACACACACACACACACACACACACAGTGCCACACTAGTAACACACAGTGCCACACACACACACACACACACACACACACACACACACACACACACACACACACAGTGTAACACACACACACACACACACACAGTGTAACACACACACACACACACACACACACACACACACCGTGCCACACTAGTAACACACAGTGTCACACACACACACACACACACACACACACACACACACACACACACACACACACACACACACACACACACACACACACACACACACACACACACACACACACAGTGTAACACACACACACACACACAGTGTAACACACACACACACACACACACACACACACACACACACACACACACACACACACACACACACATACACACACGAGAGATAATTGAATTGAATTTTAAGGGTAATAGAATAAGCAAATAGTACATGCTTTTTTTAATATTTACATCCAGCCCTCTTAAAAAATAACCAAAAGGGACAATCAAAGCAATATAAAGAGCATGCACAACACAGTCATACATAGTAAGATAATAAAATCAAACCTAATGTTATATGCACACGCATGTTGAAGCAGATGAACATTTTGTAAATGAAGAGAGAGAGAGAGAGAGAGAGAGAGAGAGAGAGAGAGAGAGAGAGAGAGAGAGAGAGAGAGAGAGAGAGAGAGAGAGAGAGAGAGAGAGAGAGAGAGAGAGAGAGAGAGAGAGAGAGAGAGAGAGAGAGAACTCAGAACTCAGAAACTGTATTTTACAAGGAAAAGAATTTAGGCTGGGCCTAGTCTTCCATTCTGTCCTTGGTTCTAAACATGCAATACATAACTAATACTATAAATGAACATTGAGACACGGGAACATCGCCAACACACACAAAAAATAACAACTAACAGTAATATAGCAACGACATAGTAGGCAGAGCATCAACATAAGCAATAAAAACAAATAAAATTTAAAAAAACTAACCAACCAATTAAACAAAGTAATAAATTAAAAACACGTCTATCACTACAATATACTTTTTCTACTACAATTACTACTACTAGTGTTAGACGGAGCAAAAAAACCATAGGCGGGTAAGAAGCCCACTCAGAGAGAGAGAGAGAGAGAGAGAGAGAGGGAGAGAGAGGAGAGAGAGAGAGAGAGAGAGAGAGAGAGAGAGAGAGAGAGAGAGAGAGAGAGAGGGGGGGGGGGGGGGCGACTCGATCGTGAGACATTTCCTCTTATTTCCGCTAGGTTGGTTGCCCAACGTAAGCCCACCCTTCTGCTGACGTAGTGTGTGTGGGCCTAATAATAACCACGACGAAATAACATGAACCAAACATGGTCCGACCTGTGAGTGGGCCAAGCCACTCGTGTCCGACTATAACTATCAGATAATACAGAATGTAACTGCTATTATATTCTCCAAGGGATTTTATGTCAATTCAATCTTTCTAGCGCAGGCCAAGAGGACGATTTTCGTCACGAATTGGAACATTTTCCGAAAGCTTCAAGAAGTTGCATCGTATTCTCTCACAGAGAAGAGGCCACCAATGCATCTTTTACATTCAAAGTATGGTCAGCAGACTGAATCTCGCAACACAAAAAAAGGCTTATATTTTCCATGAAAAGTACTTCATCAATTCTCTTTGCCTCTTCTTCTTCTTCTTCTTCTTCTTCTTCTTCTTTTGCTTCTGCGTTCCCAGGCCATATGGTCATAATGGGTAAGGTTATGTGTCCACTTTTCAGTTTTCAATGGTCTCCCCGCTGCGTGCAGCCGATACGTTCCAATTTTGGAGGAGCTCAAAGCAGAACATTATTTGAAAGATTGTCGTTCTAAAGGCAGGAGAATGGGCCAATAAGTCAGAAAGATAGTAGATGATAGTAAGCAAAGGAAGAAGCAGGGTCAAAGAGAGTGACAGATTAGAGGAAGCTGCTAGCACGTAACCTCCAGAAGGTGGGGGAACTACTTGTGTGATATGACACAGAAGTGAAATGACACAAAAGTGACACAGTGAAAATGACACAGAAGTGAAAGTGACACATTGAAAATGACAGTGAAATGAAAGTGACACAGTGAAAATGACACAGAAATGAAAGTGACACAATGAAAATGACACAGAAATGAAAGTGACACAACGAAAATGACACAGAAATGAAAGTGACACAACGAAAATGACACAGAAATGAAAGTGACACAATGAAAATGACACAGAAATGAAAGTGACACAGTGAAATGACACAGAAACGAAAGTGACACATTGAAAATGACAGTGAAATGAAAGTGACACAGTGAAATGACACATAAATGAAATTGACACAATGAAAATGACACAGAAATGAAATGACCCAGAAGTGAAAGTGACACAGTGAAATTACACAGAAGTGAAAGTGACACAGTGAAACTATGACACAGAAGTGAAAGTGACACAGTGAAACTATGACACAGAAGTGAAAATGACACAATTAAATGACACAGAAATGAAATGACACAGAAGTGAAATGACACAGAAGTGAAAGTGACACAGTGAAAAACACAGAAGTGAAAGTGACACAATAAAATGACCCCAAAATGAAAATTAATGACACAGAAGAAGTGAAAGTGACACAATTAAATTGATACCAAAATGAAAGTGACATCAGCCGTCAATCCATCAGCAGTTGACCTGTACCTGTCACCACCATTGGAAACAGGTGACTGACTGGCAGGTCGTGGCCGACGGGCAGGTGTATGTTTCAGGTCGTGTTAGTTGCCGCCACTTCGTCTAAACCCCCAAAACGTTATAGATAAATTATTGT
>CM065696.1:17176437-17183937 GCA_017654935.2 Phymorhynchus buccinoides
ACAGATAGCTGTAGCGGTGATCACGCCTCGGTTAAACCTCATCGGCTATGGCACCGCCACAAGTTAGTATAATAATGGAACCCACTCTCAGTCTCGGCCAAAGGCATTTGAATAACCTGAGAGTTGGCGTTGGCCCGGGGAAGGTCCCCAAATGCCAACCAATCCCGTTGGCTGCAGCACTAGAGCCTGGTGCAAATGCCCTCCTAGTTAGAAAGTTTAGAAAGTCAAATATTCCTAGTCTTTCACGAAACACTAAGCTGTACCATGATATCCCATGGCAATACTGTCGAAAATCATTAGGCTATAATGAAATTGAACAAAGGGTAATTACTCTCTTTTTCTAATTAACTCCCCTCCACCAAAGTTGATTACGATACCATTCACCTAGCAGTGCGTGGGTCAGAACCAAAGTGAGACAAGCAAAGCATCATTCTTAAAAAAGAATGTGCCAAGCTCGCCTCTATGACACACTACTCTCTTGGCCTCACTATTTCATTCTTTCATTAGGCTATAGCACAGCTCTCATTTACTATTGGCCCTTTCTACAGGCTTACGTCAACCAGTGATAAAATCCATTTGAGTAAGAAAAAGAAAAAACATAAAAGAAAACAAGGCCTACGCCTGTAACGAATGACGTATAAAGAACCCTTCGTTTGTCGAATCAGTCATTCGCGTGGGGCAAACGTTCATGTTAACCTTTTCAAACGCGTAACGTGTCGACACCATCGACGTCACCTGGAGCAATAAAAACAAAACATTATCATGACGCAGTTTGGGACACAGGGCCGGATCTAGGTGTGTGTGTGTTTGGGGGGGGGGGGGGTCCTGGTTTCCGTACCCCCTCTCCCCCCCCCCCCCCAACTCCTCCCGCTCTGCCCCATGCATACAAGGGTGTAAGAAAGAGTGAATGAGAGGGAATTTGGGAATTAATATGAGAAAATGTTTACAATAGTAAGGATTGGTATCAAATGTATTTGTGACGTAAGTGTCCCGCGCGACCCACTTTCTTTATTTCTTATCTACACCCCCCCCCCCCCTCCCCTCCCCCCTCTCTCCTTTTCATTTCTCTGTCCGGCCGCCACGTTAATTGCCATCCCGCGTTCAAAGAGAACGCCGAGTAAGGGCGTTGTCTGTTTCAAGTCCGACTTGTCTCCCCGGTCGGCACGTACCACCTACCGAGGTTATCTCCCTTCACCCCCCCCCCCCCCTTTTCTACCGTCTCATCACAAGAAAGTGACAACCACGGTTATCTCCCTTTGAAGATGGTTTTGCTTTTCCAATCACAAGGTTAGGAATGTCAGGAATGTGATAAGGATGGAATAGGCGCGTGATTGTTCGGTACAATTAGAACAGCAATCTTGTGACGTGTGGACTGTAATACACCAATAGCAGGCTTTCATTGTTTGAAAGTGAAGGCTATAATTGGAGTGGTGAGAAAAAGTTGTCACACAAGATGCTGAAACGTAGCTAGAGCAACACTCACAACCAGTCATCATAAGCCCACTAGTAAGTATTATTGATGGCAGGTGATTGAGATCTGGTTTGTTTGACTCTAGTTTTGATCTAGATCCTATGTTCAATGATGAATAAGGAGTAGATAGATATGTTATAGAAAAGAAGTGGTAAACATTCTATTCTATTTATGTGCACTGATTATTTGTGTGTGTGTGTTTTTGACTTGAACACTTTTGGTACCAGAACCGGAGTTTATGCCTACTAACCCTTTTGTCTATTTTTAGTAGGAAACCTATGGGCCGCAATCTTGCACTATTTTTAGTAGGAAACCTATGGGCCGCAATCTTGCACTTTATAGGTGTTGGATGGAGAATGATGTTGTTTTGATCACCTTTTATGTTTTACTGATCTCAGTTTGTTAACTGAAATTCAGTTTATTTATTAACTACATGTAGTGCTATTGTACAAGGGAAGCCTTCAAGCCGGTTGGGATTCACTAATTCCCTGCCGACTGAAGCCCCTTGTCTCTAAGCCATAGAGATCTACATCCACCTTCTCCTGTGATTATCAGCAGGGCATCGTGGGCCGGACGATCATCCCGGACTCCACCAAGCACCAAGACGGGTCCGTCGCCAAGACAACCCGCACCCAGAATCCGCGAGGAGACCACGCCTGAACCGTGCCATCCCGCGAAGCCGTAATAGGAACGACTGGGAGCTACTCTCACCTGACGAGCAAGCCCAGAACTTCAAACAGCTAAGTCTACCTGACTGCGCCAATCATTTGAACTTTCCTACGGACACCGAATATAATTAGTAACCCTTCCGGCATGGGGCGAACCTTATAGAAAGACAAAAGTCTTGTGAATCCTTTCGGATTTCATTGTGTTTTTATTCATATTTTGTTTTGGCGCCATTGAGCTGCTTTATTATTATTGTTGCATAATCTTATGCAGATTTTGGGAGTAAATAAAATACAAGTGTCAAATAATCCTGAACCCTTTGGTCAGACTGATGAGAGTGGGAGTCTTGTAATTTCATGTAAAACCCTACTTCTCTCTGTCTGCCATTTAGAGCAAATCAACCACTTGTATTTCTTACAACCATCTGACGAGCCAGAACCCGGGCACAAATATAAATTTATTAGATGAAAAGGGGCCGGGAAAGTTGCTCATCTCCCATACCCTAGAGAAGTGGGCTAAAGGCAAATTTTCTAAAGTCTTCCCTAGGGACTTAGCCTTTTAACCCATTACCTCGTCACATCTAATTGGGGGCTCGCGTCCGGGATATTTTTTTTCATAAAGTCTAACAAATTTCAATTCAAACGGTAGTTCCTTTTCAAAACTTATCTTGTGTCCACTGGGAAAGTTATTGTGATTTGGTTCACTGTGTTTTGATTTGATTTGTTTGAATGCTATTTATGACTTTATTTTGATGTGCATGCTATTTCTGTTTATGTTGAAATAGTTAAGTGTTGTTTGATACATTCAACTCAGCAGCTTTGTTTTTATTTTGAATAGTTGTATTTACAACCATGGCTGAGATTGTTAAACTTAGGAGGGAACTTAAAGAATGGGGAGAATCTCTAGGATTGTCAGGCCAAGAGTTAGCCAATTTTGTCATATCTGAATATGACAAAGAGAAAGCTCGGGAGGCTCAAGAAGCTGATAAAACTCGCGAGGCTCAAGAGGCTGACAAAACTCGCGAGGTGGCTGAGAAAGACAAACAGCGAGCTCATGAGGCTCAAGAGGCTGATAAAGCTCGCGAGGAGGCTCAGAAAGACAAACAGAGAGCTCATGAGGCTCAAGAGGCAGATAAAGATCGCGACACTCAGGAGCAAGAGAAAATCCGTACTCATGAGTTAAGGCAGAGACAACTAGTGCAGGATGCCAAAAATAAAGAACTCGAACTTGAGGCCACTGAGCGAGAAAAGGCGCGAGACCATGAACTAGCTATGAAGCAGCTTGAAAACTCAGCAGACTCTGAGACTGCTGCCCCTCAAAATTTTCCCCCTCCCATTCATACCTCAGCCATGACCTTCACATTGGAGGCATTCAATGAGGCAACAGAGTCTATCGATGCATTCCTCGATAGATTTGAAAGACTGGCCCAGGAATTTGAGCTTGCTCCGGAAAAGTTCAACCTCAAGCTTGCCCAAAGTCTCAGGGGTGTGGCTTATGAGGTATACAGTAAACTTCCGTCAAGCCAAATTACCGACTACCCAGCTTTGAAAGAAGCCCTGCTCAACAGATACCAGTTGACAGCGGACGCCTACCGGAAAAAGTTCCGGTCAACCAGAAAAGGTAGGGGAGAGTCCTATGCCCAATTTTCAGATAGACTGGGGAACTATCTGACTAAATGGGTGTCGCTTTCTGCCAAAACTGAGTCCTATGAGGATCTCAGGGAACTGATGGTTGGCGAGCAACTGCGCGAAACCATGTCCCCAGAGTTACGCACCTTTACTGCCGAACAAGGTGCCACAACTCTGGCTGACCTCATCCAGCTAAGTGACCGGTACACTCTAGCCCATGATGAACCTAGCGCCCCTAAAAGGCCAAAACTACAGCAAGTAGTTGGGTCCACTGCTTCACAGCAGAGCAGGTTTAACCCCAACTCCAACAGTGGGTCAAACAGTTCTACCCATGAACGACAACCACTGGGACAACCCTTATTCTGCTCATACTGCAAGTCGAACACCCACAATCGGGATGACTGCAGGAAACTTGCTTACAAGCGGCAAAATGTTGCAACTATGCAAGTCGTCTCGACTTCGCAGAATTGCACAAACCCCTCCCCAGTACAGTGTCCAGGCACACCGTCAGTCGTTGGACAGGCGACTGTCAACAACATCCCTGTTCAGTGTCTCTATGACACTGGACTGTCATGCGACGCCATTGTCTGCGGATCCTTAGTCCCCGCGTCAGCATACACGGGAGACTTCATCTCTCTGCAGGGCCCTGATGCTGCAATCCCCCCATCCACTTTGCCAGTCGCCATAATCAATGTCGACACCAGATATGTTAAGGGACCCATCAAGGCAGTGCTCATGGACAGTCCTGTCTATGACCTCATACTGGGATCACAGTATGTGTTTTTAGGGCACCCCTCTCAACCTGCCATTGTGTCAGCAGCATTCCCTTCTCCCCAATCCACAAACCAACTCCCTCCCTCCTTCCCAAAGAGCAAATCTCCCTCAGCAGGGAAGAAACCTCTCAACGCGGCAAACCAAATTGCCGCGCGAGCCAATCCAGATTGTCCCAAGTCCCCAAGTCCGCCACAACTTGGAAAATCCTTCCCAAGGAATGTCCGCCTAACGACCCAAGACCACTCGCCACAGGTACCTCAGGTGAAAGGCAGCACTGTACCCGCAAACACCCACCGAAGGTACTATCGGGACAGGCCGCCGCACGTACAGCCGTCACCTACCCCTCCCTTTCAGCGAGTGGCAGTCGACTTGGTCGGGCCTCTACCTCAACGGAAGAAGAAATTCCGGTATATAGTCACCGTGGTCGACATATGTACCATGCAGTGCGATGCCGCCCCAATCTCCTCACTTGATGCTAGCCAGATAGCTGCGGCACTCAAAGCCATTTTCGCCCGAATCGGCCTACCAAACCACATCATCAGCAATGATGAATCCAGGCTAAAGGGGAAACTCAGGCAAGAGGTGTTTGCTATTCTGCAATCAACCTTGGGACAACTCAACACAGGATTGCCGCACCAACCTCAGTCGGAATCCATTCCACTGATCTCTAACCCACCTGCTCCTTTGAACTCTGTGTTGCGACCAGATGTTCCACCATTCCAGCCGACCCAGTCTCCCCACTAATTTGTCCCTGTCGCCCAAGTCGAAAGTGGAGTCGGCGTTCCACAGGAAGATTCCGGTACCAGAATCTTTTCTTCGGGGGGCCTCTGTGACGTAAGTGTCCCGCGCGACCCACTTTCTTTATTTCTTATCTACACCCCCCCCCCCTTCTCCCCTCCCCCCTCTCCTTTTCATTTCTCTGTCCGGCCGCCACGTTAATTGCCATCCCGCGTTCAAAGAGAACGCCGAGTAAGGGCGTTGTCTGTTTCAAGTCCGACTTGTCTCCCTGGTCGGCACGTACCACCTACCGAGGTTATCTCCCTTCAACCCCCCCCCCCCTTTTCTACCGTCTCATCACAAGAAAGTGACAACCACGGTTATCTCCCTTTGAAGATGGTTTTGCTTTTCCAATCACAAGGTTAGGAATGTCAGGAATGTGATAAGGATGGAATAGGCGCGTGATTGTTCGGTACAATTAGAACAGCAATCTTGTGACGTGTGGACTGTAATACACCAAAAGCAGGCTTTCATTGTTTGAAAGTGAAGGCTATAATTGGAGTGGTGAGAAAAAGTTGTCACACAAGATGCTGAAACGTAGCTAGAGCAACACTCACAACCAGTCATCATAAGCCCACTAGTAAGTATTATTGATGGCAGGTGATTGAGATCTGGTTTGTTTGACTCTAGTTTTGATCTAGATCCTATGTTCAATGATGAATAAGGAGTAGATAGATATGTTATAGAAAAGAAGTGGTAAACATTCTATTCTATTTATGTGCACTGATTATTTGTGTGTGTGTGTTTTTGACTTGAACACTTTTGGTACCAGAACCGGAGTTTATGCCTACTAACCCTTTTGTCTATTTTTAGTAGGAAACCTATGGGCCGCAATCTTGCACTATTTTTAGTAGGAAACCTATGGGCCGCAATCTTGCACTTTATAGGTGTTGGATGGAGAATGATGTTGTTTTGATCACCTTTTATGTTTTACTGATCTCAGTTTGTTAACTGAAATTCAGTTTATTTATTAACTACATGTAGTGCTATTGTACAAGGGAAGCCTTCAAGCCGGTTGGGATTCACTAATTCCCTGCCGACTGAAGCCCCTTGTCTCTAAGCCATAGAGATCTACATCCACCTTCTCCTGTGATTATCAGCAGGGCATCGTGGGCCGGACGATCATCCCGGACTCCACCAAGCACCAAGACGGGTCCGTCGCCAAGACAACCCGCACCCAGAATCCGCGAGGAGACCACGCCTGAACCGTGCCATCCCGCGAAGCCGTAATAGGAACGACTGGGAGCTACTCTCACCTGACGAGCAAGCCCAGAACTTCAAACAGCTAAGTCTACCTGACTGCGCCAATCATTTGAACTTTCCTACGGACACCGAATATAATTAGTAACCCTTCCGGCATGGGGCGAACCTTATAGAAAGACAAAAGTCTTGTGAATCCTTTCGGATTTCATTGTGTTTTAACCATATTTTGTTTTGGCGCCATTGAGCTGCTTTATTATTATTGTTGCATAATCTTATGCAGATTTTGGGAGTAAATAAAATACAAGTGTCAAATAATCCTGAACCCTTTGGTCCGACTGATGAGAGTGGGAGTCTTGTAATTTCATGTAAAACCCTACTTCTCTCTGTCTGCCATTTAGAGCAAGTCAACCACTTGTATTTCTTACAACCATCTGACGAGCCAGAACCCGGGCACAAATATAAATTTATTAGATGAAAAGGGGCCGGGAAAGTTGCTCATCTCCCATACCCTAGAGAAGTGGGCTAAAGGCAAATTTTCTAAAGTCTTCCCTAGAGACTTAGCCTTTTAACCCATTACCTCGTCACAGTATTGAAATGTTATTTTTCATATTTTTCACTTTAGTTATATTTCCTTATTAGTTATAATTGTTTAATGAAATTTGGTTCTTTACTGTGAAAATGATTTAATGACATTAAACAGTCAAAGTGTAAAATAAAAAGTGTTTGCAAGGCCAAGGGTGAAACGTAAGATAACGGGTCGATTTTTTGCCTTAGCCGTGGGTGTGTTTGCACCCATACTATTACTTTTTGCTTCATAGTTTCAAACCCGTTCATTGAATCTTGCTGAACTTTTACGACGTTGTCAATGAACGATTTGAGTATGTGCACGCCAAACATCAAGCATTTGTGTTGGAAAACAAGTGAGTAAATCAACAACAAAGTCGTCGTTTAATGATCCCTGATTTGAAACATTTTCTGGAG
>CM065696.1:17188937-17191437 GCA_017654935.2 Phymorhynchus buccinoides
TCACCCACGGAGAGCTACTCGATGAGAAACACGATAACAGCGTTCGATTTGTGAGGGGGCTGTGGTATCCGTGTGTGTGCGACTTCCAGGGCTGGAACAAGAAGAAGAAGAAGGAAGGAGAAGGAAGGAAGGAGAAGAAGAAGAAGAAGAAGGAAGGAGAAGGAAGGAAGGAGAAGAAGAAGAAGAAGAAGAAGGAAGAAGAAGGAAGGAAGGAGGAGGAGGAGGAGGAGGAGGAGGAGGAGGAGGAGGAGGAGGAGGAGGAGGAGAGGAGGAAGGAGAAGAAGAAAAAGAAGAAGAAGAAGAAGAAGAAGAAGAAGAAGAAGAAGAAGAAGAAGAAGAAGAAGAAGAAGAAGGAGAAGAGGAAGAAAGGAGAAGAAGATGGAGGAGGAGGAGGAGGAGGAGGAGGAGGAGGAGGAGGAGGAGGAGGAGGAGGAAGGAGAACAAGAAGAAGAAGGAGAAGGAAGGAGAAGAAGAAGAAGAAGAAGAAGAGAAGGAGAAGGAAGGAGAAGAAGAAGAAGAAGAAGAAGAAGAAAGAAGAAGGAAGGAAGGAGAACAAGAAGAAGAAGAAGAAGAAGAAGAAGGAGAAGGAAGGAGAAGAAGAAGAAGAAGAAGAAGAAGAAGAAGAAGAAGGAGAAGAAGAAGAAGAAGAAGAAGGAGAAGAAGAAGAAGAAGAAGGAAGAGAAGAAGAAGAAGAAGAAGAAGAAGAAGAAGGAGAAGAAGAAGAAGAAGAAGAAGAAGAAGAAGAAGAAGAAGAAGAAGAAGAAGAAGAAGAAGAAGAAAGAAGAAGAAGAAGGAAGAAACAAGAAGAAGAAGAAGAAGAAGAAGAAGGAAAGAAGAAGAATGAAGGAGAAGAAGAAGAAGAAGAAGGAGAAGAAGAAGAAGAAGAAGGAGAAGGAGAAGAAGGAGAAGAAGAAGAAGAAGAAGAAGAAGGAGAAGGAAGGAGAAGAAGAAGAAGAAGAATGAAGGAGAAGCAGAAGAAGAAGAAGAAGAAGAAGGAAGGAAAGAAGAAGAAGAAGAAGGAAGGAGAAGAAGAAGAAGAAGAAGAGAAGGAAGAAGAGAAGAAGAAGAAAGAAGAAGAGAAGGAGGAGAAGAAGAAGAAGAAGAAGAAGGAGGAAGGAGAAGAAGAAGAAGAAGAAGGAGGAGACGAAGAAGAAGAAGAAGGAGAAGGAAGGAGAAGAAGAAGAAGAAGAAGAAGGAAGGAAGGAGAAGAAGAAGAAGAAGAAAGGAGAAAGAAGAAGAAGAAGAAGAAGAAGAAGAAGAAGAAGAAGAAGAAGAAGAAGAAGAAGAAGAAGAAGAAGAAGAAGAAGAAGAAGAAAGGAGAAGAAGAAGAAAAAGACGAGCAACAACAACAACAACAACAACAACAACAACAACAACAGCAACAGCAGCAACACCAAAGACAACTACGACAGCAACAACAATAGCAACAGCATATTTGTTGCTGCTGCTGTTGTTGGCAACGACGACGACGACGACGATGAATATGATGAATATGATGATGATGATGATGATGATGATGATGATGATGATGATGATGATGATGATGATGATGATGAAAAAGCAAGAGCAATACGGATGAAATAACCAAGAAAGAAAGGAAGGAAAGATGAAGAAGTAGAGAAGAAGAGGAATAACTGAAAAGAAGAAGAAGAAGAAGAAGAAGAAGAAGAAGAAGAAGAAGAAGAAGAAGAAGAAGAAGAAGAAGAACAACAACAACAACAACAACAACAACAACAACAACAACAACAACAACAACAACAACAACAACAGCATCAGCATCAGCAGCAACAGCAATACCAACGACAACTACGACGGCAGCAACAATAGCATATTGTTATTGCTGTCGTTGTTCATGATGATGATGATGATGATGATGATGATGATGATGATGATGATGATGATGATGATGATGATATGGCGAAGAAAGACGGGTGGAACAAATAAGAAAGAAAGCAAGAACTGAAAGAAGAAAATGAAGATTAAAGAAGGGAAGAGAACATATTTGTTTAAAAACACAAGAAGAAGAGAAGGAAAGACATTTGAAAAGGCAGTAGAGAAACCAGAGAGAAAAAGAAAAGAAAAATACACCAAAGTAATATAGGGGGGGGGGGGGGGGGGGGGGGGGCAGAAAGATAGAAAGACAACCCCCCAAAAAAAAGACAATGTGAAACGGAGATTAAGTGAGGGTTGCATGTAGGCAATGCTTCAGATGAAAGCTTAGGGGAAGACGGGGTAAAAAGCGCATGGGCGGGTAAGAAGCCCACCCCAATTATCTCATGAAATGAAGCAAATTTCAGTCTCATTTTGCCCATGAGACGAGCGTTAATGTCTAGCATTCGTCTCATGGGCAAATTTGACTGAAATTTTCTTTATTTCATGAGATAATTGGGGTGGGCTTCTTACCCGCCCATGCGCTTTTTACCCCGTCTTCCCCTATCTGCCGAAAGATGGAGGTTGCTAGAAGTTGTTGTTTTTTCCAGTTTGTCCCCCCTCCCCCTCC
>CM065696.1:17196437-17201437 GCA_017654935.2 Phymorhynchus buccinoides
TGTTTTTTTCGTTTGTTTGTTTGTTTTTCTGTCGATCTGTCCCAAGGATATCTCCCGCGGAACCGCTTGACAGAATCGCTTCAAATTTTGTGTGGTGGTGTGTTCTACCTCATGAGAGGAAGGCATCCGCGCATAAGTTATCGCCATTCGTGACATTGACCTTGGCGTATGACCTTGTGGGTTTTTTTTGCATTCGGTATAATATTCAAGTCACGGAGACTTACCTCCGTGAAATTCGGGTTACTCTCTCCCGGAGAGCGCGTCGTCGTAAGCGCAGCGCCCACCCTTTTTTTGTTTGTAGTGCAGTAAAAAAAAAAAGAGAAAAAAAAGAAGAAGAGCTATTTCCTTTTTTGTGAGCGAAACTCCTTTTGTTAAAAGGGTAAATAAAAAGGCTTGTATTGTGGACATTTCGTGATTTGGTCTAACTCAGGCGGTCATTAACAACAAGAAAGCACATGCCGTGTCTTTCACTGAAAGAATCTGATCTTCCAGCACCTCCGCCAAGTAGGAATCGAGGAACCGATTTGACGGTTTGATTTCTAGGAAACCAGAGCAAAGTGACAGTTGCGATCTTCGTAAAGGGTGTTTTTTTTCTGGTGACCAGAGCGACGTGTTTCTTGCATCACAAAAAAACTTATCCGTCAGGGTGCCCCTTAAAAGTATACTTGCAACCTCCAGGGACCAGTTTCACTAGAGATCGCTCGCCGCGCTAAATTACGTTTGCGTCGAAAGGGGGTCTTCCTTCCTTCCTTTCCTTCCTTCCGTATAGCAACCACAGTCATCTTTGACTATTAGGGTAAGACAGGGTAAAAAGCCCATGGGCAGGTAAGAAGCCCATGCCAATAATCTCATGAAATGAAGCAAATTTAAGCCAAATTTTGCCCATGAGACGAACGCTAATCATTAACACTCGTCTCATGGGCAAAATTTGACTGAAATTTGTTTCATTTCATGAGATAATTGGCATGGGCTTCTTACCCGCCAATGGGCTTTTTACCCCGTCTGTAAAGTCTCTGTAAACGTTTGGAGGATCTACGGGAATGCGCCAGACAATAATACTATCAAGAAGAAGAAAGTGGACAGGAGAAAAAGAAGAAAATAGAAACCTTGGCCCAGCCAGCCAGGTCCCGCTGATCGGTCCCCAACGTGATGCCGCGCCAAGCAAGAGAATGAACCAGCCAGCCAGGTGCCGCTTATCGGGATCTAAGGGGTCTAAGAAACACCAAATGACGTTATCTAAGTTCAGATAACGCTAAAGCTTGCTCTTCACTGTCGGGAGAGAGAAAAGAGTTGCTATCAAAAGGGAGATAAATCTCTGTCAGTTTGTACAAAGATTTCGATTTCATGTACGTCTATTTGTGTGCAGAAAAATTAGGTTTGCACTATATTATTATGTCATCTAACATGATGAAAAAAAGAAAGAAAGAGCACTCAAAAACACTTGCATTAATTTTGTTTAATTTCCTAAAAATCATATTGCATATTTTCGTGATAGAATAATCGGAATACTTGTCTGTGTCAAGATTGTTGACTTTGGCTGCCATTTTGAAAATAAGAGTCACGTTCACGCGATAAATTTGTAAAAAAAGCCGGAAGTAATGTGCTCTGGTTTCCTATAAATCAAACCGTCAAATCGTCGATTCCTCCTTGGCGGAGGTGCTGGAAGTCAAATTATTTCTCCCAAAGAGAAAGCGTGTGCCGTCTCTTTTCTAATGGCCGCCTGAGTTTAGACCAAAATTTAGCTTGCACGAAATGTTCGCAATACAAGCCTTTTTTTCTTTCCTTTTTAATTGTATGCTGTTTATCTAAAGGAGTTTCGCTCACAACAAGAGAAATAGCTCCAATTTTGTTTTACTGCACTACAAAAACAAACAAAAAACCGCTTCAACCACAATGATTGAACTCAATGCACCCCATCCAAAATGGCTACTCTCTCCGGCATCTACGCCAATCGCCGTTTTGACGGTTTAATTTCTAGGATACCAGAGCAAAGTGAGTGTTCCGATCCTTGAAAAGGCTGTCTTTCTGGTGATCTCGACGTGTTTCTTGCAAAAACTCATCCGTCAGGGTCCACCTTTAGATATTCGCGAACTATCGGCAAACGAAGGTGTTTGTTCCGAACTGCGCTAACAGCTATGAGCGCCCGCCCTTGTGAAACGATCCCCGGGTCCGGACGGTTGCAGTGCAGGAAAGTTTGTGTATTGCAAATTCACGTGACTCGTGAAGCACGTGCAGATGGCCTTTTCATCAATGCAGTTGACACAGTGTCTGACCCCTCGGCATTTCGTGACAGTAACGGTGTGTGTTTTGTCGGTTGCCTTTTGGTGTTGCGTAGGACACGCGCGTCTGTCTCTGTCAATGGAGATGATATTTTGTGTAAATGGTAGTCCCGTCACTCTTGTTTGTACATGTATGTAGGGGAAGACGGGTTAAAAAGCGCATGGGCGGGTAAGAAGTCCCAGCCCAATTATCTCATGAAATAAAGAAAATTTCAGTCAAAGTTTGCCCATGAGACGAATGCTGGCCTTTACATTCCAGCTCGTCTCATGGGCAAAATGTCACTGTAAATTTGCTTCATTTCCACGTGAGATACGCTTGGGGTGGGCTAATTACCCGCCCATGCGCTTTTTACCCCGTCTTCCCTAGGTGTTTTTTTGGTTCCCTTTGGTTTGTCTATCTTTTTTGACTGCAGCGAACATAGCTCGAGAGGTATGAATGGATTTTGATGAAGTTTTGTGAGTGGTTACTGACAGTTGGCCTTTACAATTCAGTCTGATAAACTATAATGTCATATTGTCATTGTAAATGTGTGTTGCACTTCCACGTGCAAACCTACGCTTCATCGCTGTCCTAATTTTATGTAAGCTTACTTAAGTTTTTTTTTTTGTTGTTGTTGTTGTTTTAACTGATTCCTTCTACTTATCTGCCTTCCGAAATTTGGAATAGATGTTCATAAAATGCTATGTAGAGTGTGGTAAGAAACACACCCAAAGGACTATCTCCATATCTAGAACGTTTTTGCTTTTACTAATTCCTTGCATTAATGATATTTTAAGGATAATGATAAAAATGGAAAGAAAGTTGCCCGGGAGAAGTCTGCTGTCTACGAAATGCTTTCATAGTTTTAATGGGGTTTGTTTATTTGTTGTTGATTGTTGTTTTGTCTTTTGTTTGGTTGGTTAGCTGGTTGGTTGTTGTTGTTTTTTTATGTAACTTTCCAAAGAATATCCTTACTCAAAAGCCAAAGTCATCATGATTTTTATTTTCTGCGAGAGCTAAAAGTGCAGATTTTAGAGAAGAAATCAAAAAGCGATATTGTAATGCTCGAATGTATCATGATGTTGGTATAGATAGCATAGCTACAATGAGTCAGTAATCCATAAAAACCAAACATCCTGAGAGAAAAAAAAGAAATGTTCTGCAAAACTGAAGTCTGGGAATAAACGAGGATAATAATAACAAAAATAGACGTGATGACAAAAGTGTGACAGCTCGTCTAATGTGAAAAAAACGTGAAAGAAAATACAGATAGAAACAAACTTTGTGATGCAACAAGTACAGTGCACACTTGTTACTGGAAAAAAGTTTCAAGAAACAAAAAAGAAGTAAAAACATCGCCGAGCGGTAGATAAGTTCCCGAGCGGGCGAATTTGGGCACATGGCAGCAGCATGACGCATCTGCGCTCCAGTGACTAGAAACTAAGCAATTGCCAAGACAAACTTAATAGATAACAAGATTCAGCTCAGACAAGAAATATATAGAGCAAAGAAGGAAATTTCGCTTTTCAAGGTCAAGCTTCAAGGTCAAGGTCAGCACGCCCATTATGCTCGGATGTCTTCTAGGCTACGTCATACACCACGACACACAATCTAAAGCGCTTCTGTCAAGTACACATGTGGAAAATATGGCTTAAAACCCAATTTTAGGCCCCAACCACTTTCAAGGCCTACCGATCTCCTTGACCTTGACCTTGACCTTGATCGCTTTGCCATCATCAGATTCCAATAGTGTATAAGTTATTGCCTTTTACATATTGTAGGTTTTGAAGGTCATACGCCACGGTCAAGGTCACGATTGCGATAATTTATGCACGGATGCCTTCCTCTCTTGGTGACACACCACCACACACAATTTGAAGCTATTCTGACAAGCGGTTGGGGAGAAAACGCGCACGTTCGGACGGACTGACGGACGGACGGACGAACGGACGAATTAAACAAAAACAGTACTTCCCGAAGCTTCGCTCGGGAACTAATAAAATAAATAAATAAAATATATCCAATCAAGAAATGAAACTAAAACATAACAAGCAAAATTGTTAGGGAACAAAAGTTCAGAGACAGAGGGAGTATGTGTGTGTGTGTGTGTGTGTGTGTGTGTGTGTGTGTGTGTGTGCGTGCGTGTGCGTGCGCGTGTGCGTGCGTGTGCGTGTGCGTGTGCGTGCGTGTGCGTGCGTGCGTGCGTGCGTGCGTGCGTGTGTGTGTGTGTGAGTGCGTGTGTGTGATGTGTGAGAGTGAGAGAGAGAGAGAGAGAGAGAGAGAGAGAGAGAGAGAGAGAGAGAGAGAGAGAGAGAGAGAGAGCGTGCGCGCGCGTGCGCGTGTATGTGTGTTTACTAGATCAATAATGGCTCACTGCATACAGAAGGGCACGAGATATCCGGTCGGTAGCAACCGAGCTGTCAACTTTCTACCTTTTTCTGTCACCATGATGCCTGGAGAGAGAGAGAGCCGAGATAGAGGAGCGAGAGAGAGAGAGAGAGAGAGAGAGAGAGAGAGAGAGAGAGAGAGAGAGAGAGAGAGAGAGAGAGAGAGAGAGAGAGAGTGAGAGACGAGAGAGAAAGAGAGAGAGAGAGAGAGAGAGAGAGAGAGAGAGAGAGAGACAGACAGACAGACAAGGAGAGAGAGAGACAGAGAGAGACAGACAAACAGACACAGAGAGAAAATAGCAGTCCAGCTAACCATTGCTAAGAGAGAGAGGGTAATGAGAGTACAGAGAGAGG
>CM065696.1:17213937-17216437 GCA_017654935.2 Phymorhynchus buccinoides
GCTTCTTACCCGCCCATGCGCTTTTTACCCCGTCTCCCCCTATAGGGCAAACAAACGCTGCAAACAACAATAGATTTGTATTGCCATTCAGACTGTTAAATATTAGTAATATAAGACAAGACAAAACAAGGCAAGGCAAGACAATAACACATTTCTATGGCAACATTGGACCTTGAGCCTGAGCTAGGGGAAGACGGGGTAAAAAGCGCATGGGCGGGTAAGAAGCCCACCCCAATTATCTCATGAAATGAAATGAAGCAAATTTCAGTCTCATTTTGCCCATGAGACGAGCGTTAGTGTCTAGCATTCGTCTCATGGGCAAATTTGACTGAAATTTTCTTTATTTCATGAGATAATTGGGGTGGGCTTCTTACCCGCCCATGCGCTTTTTACCCCGTCTTCCCCTAACACAGGAAACCATGTTGACAACCTGCCAGCAGCTTTTTTTACGTGGACGGAAATGTACGTGTGTATGTCACGTTGGATTTAGCGTGTTTGTGTGTGGAGGGGGTGGGGGGTGGGGGGTGTGGGTGGGGGTGTCTAAGTACCGATGCGCCTGTATCTCTGTTAGTCCCCGTCTCTCCATTGTGTTAATAACAATGTTGTCCCTATTTGTCCCCATCTGTATGTCCCTGTGTCTATGTGTCCCCGCGGCTTCTATTTATGGTATTTGGTATTTTCTAGTCACATAGACTTATCTCTGTGAGATTCGGGCTGATCTCCCACGGAGAGCGCGTCGCCGCAAGTGCAGCGCCTACCCAATCGTTTTTTGTGGGGCACAGGGTGAGGAGGGGGTGTGGGCACACTTGGAAAGCCTAGCTATCAATTTGGTCATACCAGACAGCGGGATTTCTCCCTGCTCTTACCGACTTTCAACTGCCGTGGGATTTTCACGTGCGTAAAGCGCCACGGGTCAGGCTTGCTTTAAGTCCCCATGCGAAGGACTGGACGTTCAGTTCGATTTTCCTGTCAAACTAGAAAGCAAGGGCGAACCCGGGTCACTCACGCTGCAGTCACGCATTACATTTGGCAGGCGAACGTCTTAACCACTCTGCCACCTCTCTTCCTGTAGCTCTAAGTGTCTCCCTCTTATAGTAGTATGTCTTCGTCTCTCTGTGTCCCCTAACCATAATATCTCCAAACCTAACCCGAGGGGACACATAGAGACGGGACACATGGAGACGGGGACATCAAGAAAGCAAGTGGACATAAAGAGAGCAAGTGGACACATATGAGAATGATGCATAGAGACGGGGGCACATCGATGTTCCGCGTGTGTGTGTGTGTGTGTGTGTGTGTGTGTGTGTGTGTGTGTGTGTGTGTGTGTGCGGTGTGTGTGTGTGTGCGTGCGTGTGCGTGTGCGTGTGCGTGCGTGTGCGTGCGTGTGTGTGTGTGTGCAGAGGCTCGCAAAATAAAAACCGTGTCCTCTTACCCAGAATGAGTGCCTGTGGGTTCAACGGGAAGACTGAAACCACACTGTCGAGCTTCATCTGCGATTCTGAAACTTTTGCTCTAATTTCATGACCAACAGTGCGAGTGTCTGTAGTTCTCGGGCTTGGTTAAAGCCGGGATATCATTATGAAAGGAAGCGTAGAATACAGCCCTGTCACGTAGTCTCCATAGCATCATCATCGTCATCCGCCCCATTTCCATCAATCATCAAAAAGAAAATTGTCTCAAATTCTGTGGCTTTGCATGTCCTGCTCTCATGGTGACCTCAGTTTCGAATTCCAATCCAGTCTATGCCTTGGTGCGTTCGGGTCAAAGTCATGGGGATCAGTATGTTCTGGGGAGCTGTCGGTGGACGGTCGTGGTGGCGCCCTCGGAGGAGGACCTCACTCACGCTGGCTCCGCGACTAAGACATCATTGTCGTCAGTAGGAGGCTTAGTAAGTGGTGTCCTGCATATGTTGTTAGCTCAGAATAAGCTCCACTGAACTCCACCGAAGTCAGTGACTCATCAGCAGTGCAGTGTCTCATCGACTGGTTGCCTCTTGACGGCCGGCCTAACATAGATTCGCTCCCCTTGGGCTGCTGATCTCGGATTCTGCCGCGGATCTGACAAGCCGGGGTGTGGCTGCGAGTTGGGATTCGGAATGAGTGGCGTGGGAGCAACGCCATTGTAGCCTACAGCCCATAAGATGGGACAGAAAAACACACCTAGAAATCTGTCCCGGGACTACTTTCTCCAGAGACGTTTGACCTCTGTGTCGCATTATTCCGGGGGTCAATATTGTATTCGCAACACCGGATCATTGCCCAGCAACATAATATTCGCTGGGTTAAGGTCTCTGTACACGTGAACATTTTTCACTTTTCCCCCATAGCAACACAGTGATATGTAAGTTATATTATGACTGGCCTGTCGCTGTGCTGCCATGGAGAAAGAGTGAAAAATCTTCACGTGTACAGAGACCTTAAAGGGACACCCTGACGGATTAGTTTTTTTTGCAAGAAACACGTCGAGATCACCAGAAAGACATCCTTTTCAAGGATCGGAA
>CM065696.1:17221437-17223937 GCA_017654935.2 Phymorhynchus buccinoides
CGCTTAGACAGTAGAATTTCACCACAATCATGCCTCACAAAAATAATGTCCCAGTCGGAATATAGTGAACAAACCCAGTAGGATTTCATCATCAGATTCGTGTAGACAGTAGAATTTCACGGGAATCATGCCTCACAAAAATAATGTCGCAGTCGGATCGCTTCGTATGCAGTGTGTGTGTCCCAATCGGCCACTGCAACTAGGGTTCTTAACGCCCTTGACGGCAAGAGTGAAGCCCTTGTTGGTCAGTATCCAAAAGGGCATTCGCTCTTGCAAAAGGCAGCCATTAAGTGGCCTCAAATAGGGTTATTGGCGAGAGTTATGGCCTTGTTTTGGTCAGTACTCAACCATCTTCCCCCACCCACCAAGGGCATTCACTCTTGCAAAAGGTGGTCGTTTGCAGTGGCCAATACACGCTGCGGAATATCGGGCATTCGAAAAATCAGTCAAGTGTGGCAATGGAGGGGGGTAGAAAATGAGGGGGGGGGGGGGGGGGGGGGGGGGGGGGGACCGGGGGACATATCACGCAAAAAAGGATATTTCGTGTTGTTGTGAAGTGCGCAATTGAGGAGGAGGGGAGGAAAGGGGGGGGGTGTATAATTGGGAGAAAGGGAGGGAGGCAGGGAGGAACATGGGTTATTTATAACACAGAGACCTTGTGTGTGTGTGTGTGTGTGTGTGTGTGTGTGTGTGTTGTGTGTGTGTGTGCGTGTGTGTGCGTGCGTGTGCGTGAGTGCGTGCGCGTGCGTGTGTGCGCGCGCGTGGGTGTGTGTGTGTGTGTGTGTGTGTGTGTGTGTGTGTGTGTGTGTGTGTGTGTGCGCGTGTGTGTGTGTGTGTGCGTGTGCGTGCGCGTGTGCGTGCGTGTGCGTGTGCGTGTGCGTGCGCGCGCGTGCGTGTGTGTGTGTGGTGCGTGTGTGTGTGTAGTGCGTGGTGTATGTGTGTGTGCGTGTCAGTTGTGCGTGCGTGTGGTGGGGGGGTGGGCGGGGGAGGTGAAACTAATGTGAATTGGGGAATAGTAGGGAACAGAGGAAGGGAGAATCAATCACAGGGGTATATCAGAGGGGGGAGGGAGAGAGGGAGAGTGTGTATGTCAGTTTGGGTGTGTGTGGGGTGGGGGGGGGGGGGGAGGTTACGAAATTTCTAATAGTGAGAGTAATTGGGGAATAGTAGGGAGACAGAGGAAGGAGAGAGAGACAGAGAGAGGGCGTTGAGTATCAGAGAGAGAGAGAGAGAGAGAGAGAGAGAGGGAGGGGGGGTGTATGAGAAGAGTAGAGGGGTGAACTATAGGGGTAGGATCGGGAAAAACAAACATTTTATTTTTACGGCTGACATTATGATTATGTAAGCCTATAATTATATACAGCCTGATAAACATTAGGATTTTGAATAGTCAGTGCAAAACGAAAAATAACCAGTAGTTTGTGATTATTTTAAAATCCTGATTTTGAAAAACAAATTACGTGTTTAAGGTCCTTCGACCTGGAACAGGTACATATGGGACATTTGTATAAAGTGGGTGGATCCTGGAGCTACTGCAATACCAGGAAAGTCCCCGGTTTAATCATGATCAATGCATCAGCTTTTAATTGTCTTGATTCTGTTGCAGTTGGTATTTAGCCTGGGATTCATATGCGAAGGAACAACACGCACACGCGCGCGCACACACACATACACACACACACACACACACACACACACACACACACACACACACACACACACCACGCACGTACGCACGCACACGCACACGCACGCACGCACACGCACGCGCGCACGCACACACACGCACACGCGCACGCACGCACACGCACACACGCACACACGCGCGCGCGCACGCGCACACACACACACACGCACACACGCACACACACACACACACACACACACACACACACACACACACACATTGAAACCGGGCAAACATTTCATAAGGAGATAGCTTGTGTTTCACAAAAGGCTTATAATCAGTGAAAAGAGGACAAACATTATTGGAAAGCCTAGTAATAGCCGATGTATGTATGCCAGTCAGTCGTTTCCGACCATGACTGCCAGATACTAGCAGAGGGGGGGCAGACGCTAATTCAATTCCGGCGGGCTGGGTTAGAATCTCTTTATAGTGGGGGTGCCTTGCCCAGGGTACACCCCCACTCTCTCGGCCAAAGGGATTTGAGGACACAGCTGGCGTTGAGGAAGGTCCCCAAAGGCCAGCTCATCCCTTCGGATGCAGCTCCAGAGCCCGGAGCCAGAACCGGTCACCGTCTTCCACAAGAGGCTAAACTGTACCAAGATTTTCCATGACTGTAGAAAATCATCCATTGTACAGCTCTCATGTTACTGTTGGCCCCTACTGCAGGCTAATGGCAACCAATGATAACTAAATGACACATAATAAAAATAATTAAAAAAATATAAAAAATAAAAACTGAAACAGACTGCAACGTCACTGGAACATTGCCTACTTTTTGCTCATTTTGCTATATTTGATGTTTGATGTTTAATT
>CM065696.1:17231437-17233852 GCA_017654935.2 Phymorhynchus buccinoides
AATTTCCAATATGGTGAAGACGGGGTAAAAAGCCCATGGGCGGGTAAGAAGCCCACCCATGCCAATTATCTCATGAAACAATGCAAATTTCAGTCAAATTTACCCATGAGACGAATGCTAAACATTAACACTCGTCTCATGGGCAAAATGTAAATTGCAGTCACATTGTTGCCCATGAGACGAATACTAAACATTAACACTCGTCTCATGGGCAAAATGTGACTGAAATGTGAATTGGCATGGGCTTCTTACCCGCCCATGGGCTTTTTACCCCGTCTTACCCTACTGTTGAAAACCATTGTATAGCTCTCATTCAACTGTAGGCCCCTACTACAGGCTAATGTCAACCAATGATAAACTGAAGTCATTAGAGTACTGAAGGGCAAGGAAAGGCCATATACTGCGTAGTTATTTATACAGCTGACTGCCATCAGTTCGTGTTGTTGACTGGCACGCTGTTCGTTCTTCTTCAGTCTACTGATAACCTACACAGCTGTTGTTGTCACGTCTTCACTCATGATTGCCGGTGTCACAAGACATAAGTATCTACCGTGAAATAAGTACCCTTCAAAAGCGCACTAGAACCATCCATCCTTCATGTGAGAAATAAGTCAACTTTTATTTAAAATATTGAGATTTAAGTGCTCAATCTACCCGGGGAAAAACAACCAAGAAATAGAGCACGAGGGTGTAAATCTACATCTTTGCCGATAAATCGACATACAAAGCCATGTCACTTAGTTTCGTATTTTTCAGAATGGCGGTCGATATAGACAATCGTGCAATATATGGCGGACGACATAAACAACCACCAAGTTCAAACAAAAATAAAACTCTGTCCCATATGTGCCCTGCCGGGTCGAGAGGACGTAAAACACCATTTTTCATTCACAAAAATAAAACTGAATAATAATAAATATTAGAAAAAATATCCCTGACTTCTCAATATTTAATCATGAATCTTCTGTTCTTCCTGCATGCCACAAGACGCCTCTGAATGTATTTAGGGGCGAATCTTTCCCAAACAGCAAACAATTTGAATGACGAAAAAAAGTATTTATTTCATGAGTTAAATATTTTACGCCGCAACAGCTGTAGCCTCAACAGATTAAAACAGTGTTGAAAGGAAGAGGTTAGAGAGCGAGAGAGAGAGAGAGAGAGAGAGAGAGAGAGAGAGAGAGAGAGAGAGAGAGAGAGAGAGAGAGAGAGAGTGTGTGTGTGTGTGTGTGTGTGTGTGTGTGTGTGTGTGTGTGTGTGTCTTTCATTTAACGTCTATCCACTTCTCGTGATATTAGACGGGGAAGAAAAGAAATAAGTGAGACTGAGTGCAGGCATGTGAGTGTGTGCATGTATGTATGTATATCTGTGTATGCATGTGAGTATTTATACATGTGCATTGTGAATAGATAGACCTACACTGTATAAATAGCAAACAAACAAACAAATAAAACAAATAAAAGCAACAACAAAAACTTCCAAAAGAATGGGGGGGGGGGGGGGGGGGGACAGCGCATCCCTCCCTTCATCATCATCCTCCCATCATCTCCCTTCCTCTGCAAAAGTAATATTTAAAAAATTACAAATAATTACCTATGGGACTGGGTTCTAAACTAACAAAAAAACTGATATGTGTTAGTGCTGGTGAATTAAAAATATTATTGTGACTGCCATTTTCGAACTGGAATATTTTTTTGGATATTCTCACATGAAAGAATATGATTATGTAGTTATTTTGTTTCCACATACACAACCTAAATTTTTAACATTATTATTTTGTTTTAAAAGCGTCTAGTTTCCATCTATACATTAGTGAAAGGTAATCGTCTATTTACACTGAAACCATGTGTGTGTGTGTGTGTGTGTGTGTGTGTGTGTGTGTGTGTGTGTGTGTGTGTGTGTGTGTGTGTGTGTGTGCGTGCGTGCGTGCGTGTGTGTGTGTGTGTGTGTGTGTGTGAAGTCAAGTCAAGTCAAAATCATCTTTATTGAGGGTCAAAGAATAAGCTGACAAAGCTTTTTTTCCATCCTGCCCTGTGCGTGTGTGTGCGTGTGTGTGTGTGTGTGCGTGCGTGCGTGCGTGCGTGCGTGTGTGCGCGCGCGCGTGTGCGTGCGTGCATGTGTGTTTTTGTCATGACGACAACCGCGTGAACCTGATTAAAGGTTTATCGAATAAGTAGGCCTAGTAGGACCGTTGAAAGTGATAAACCAAACAAAGAACTTTGACAAACAGAACTGTTGAACCTTTGAAACCCGTTATAATCAGTCGCTGACTGAAAAACAGAGGAAGCAAAGGAGGGGGTGGTGTGTGGTGATGAAGAGAAACAGGATGAACGTGATCGCTGTGCCCCCATCTCGCTGTGTCCCCGTTCTAAAATAAAAAGAATTGTCCCCAACCCTATGTGTCCCCGTTCTATTATC
>CM065696.1:17234352-17265185 GCA_017654935.2 Phymorhynchus buccinoides
TTTAAAGACAATAAATTTTGATTGATTGATTGATTGATTTGATTTTGATTGATTTATTGTTGTGAGGAGTGCAAAGTCCAATGAAATGAAGAGATTAAAAGGACGGCTGTCGTGCTTCCGAGGGTTAAATAAGGAAAGGAAAAACGCTTTAGGGGTTGAAGGTACAATTGCTTAACTACTACGATAGTCAAATACGCTTGCTCATCTTATCTTTGTGATCCCAATTTAGATCAACTTTTGAAATTTTCGAATTGCTATTTCGGTCTGAAATGACTCATGGAGTGTGTGTGTGTGTGTGCGTGTGTGCGTGGTGGCGTGGCGTGCGTGCGTGTGGTGTGTGTGTGTGTGGTGTGTGTGTAGTGTTGTGTGTATGTGTGTGTTCTGTATTTGTTGTGTGTCTTGGTTTTGTCTGTGTGTGTGTCTGTGTTTGTGTTGTGTCTGTGGTGTGTGTGTGTGGTGTGTGTGTGTAGTGAGAGAGAGAGATAGAGAGAGGATTAAGAGAGAGAGAGAGAGAGAGAGAGAGAGAGAGAGAGGAGAGAAGAGAGAGGAGAGAGAGAGAGGAGAGAGAGAGAGTAGAGAGAGAGATAGAGAGAGATAGATAGAGGCACAAGATATAAAATATGTAGAGATAGAACAGAAATTATTGTGCAGTGAATGGGTGGATGCATGAAGAATGTGTTGCGGTCCGTGTGCGTGCGCACACATGTGTGCATGTGTTGTGTGTGTGTGTGTGTGAAAATATGAAAGCTTGTATGTCCTAAACGGCCAGTGTAACTGCCGACATACTAAACATTGGCCAACCACACACACACAACAATCCCTGACCTGATAGGAACCTCGAACCCTGAGGTCAATCTTCCTGGACCACAGGTCACCAGCTCTGGAAACACTTCACACAACCCACACACACACAACACACACACATGCGCCTGACCTGATAGGGAACTCCACCCTGATGTCAATCTTCCTTCCCTGGCCACAGGTCCCGGCTCTTGACACTTCACAAACGCACAACACACACACACAACAATGCCCTGACCTGAGTAGGGAACTCGACCCCGGTGTCGTCTTTCCTGGTACGCACAGGTCCCAACTCTTGAACGCTTGAAGCTGCAACCATGAATATGTGGGCATCCTCCACATGTAGCCTGCTTCAGGGCCCGTACTGCGTCGCTTGTTGCACTTCTCTCAACAGGTCCTGTGTGCATACACACACAATCCCATAACCCCATAAAGCAATGCTGGCTGCTACTACTGCAACTAAAACCAGTATATTCTTGCTTATCTCACAGATCCTGTGCCATCGCCCACACATCCCAGAACCCCATAAAGCAATGCTGCTGCTACACTCTACAACTATGACCATATTTACTTTATCACTTGGCGAACATTACTGTTACACTTCTGCCCTTTTTATATAGTACCACCACCCCGCAAGAAGAGCGCACATATAATATATCTATAGAAGTTTGCTTTGATAAAGCTTTCTGTGTCCAATTTCTTTATTGTGTGACCTCAGAAACCAAAACCAGGTTAAGTTAACTTTGGATAATGTTCCTGGTTTCAAAAAACAACCACAAAAACCAAATTTATTTTTTGAGCATGGAACATTCCCAAAGCTTAACGTTTTAACTGTTTTTGTTTTCTGAGGTTCACAAATAAAGACATTTGGCACAGTAAAAGCTTTATCAAAGCAAACTATTCTGCGATTTCATATGCACTAAACTTTTTCAGTCCTTCGATAGCGAGGTACGGAGCGGCTATCGACTGAGATTTTTCTTTCATGCTATATTATGATATATAAGATATATAGACATATATCGAAAACATTGCAGACGAATCCAATGTAAGAGAGACGACAAACACACTCTTCTCCTATCTATTTCCTGACTCAATACACAAACACCACGTGACACACACACACACCATTGTGCCACACACACACACACACACACAGTGTGAGACAAACACACAACAACTGCGAGTGGACACACACCACAGACTGTGACACCACGACATTATAATACACCATCCCAACACTGCTGAGAGTGTTACACCACACCAGAGACTGACACACAACATTATAATACACACACACTGAGACACACACTCACAGACTGTGACACACACACATTATTAATACCACACACCACTGGAGCTGGAGACAACCACAACACACAACACCCACACAGTGTTCACATGTATGTTTGAATGTTGTTTTTTGTTATCTGTTTATGAAAATTGATTTAAAGCGCTTTGGGCTCATCTGAGTTAAAGACGCCTTATATAAACGTCTGTTTATTAGTAGTATTATATAACACACACACACACTGGAGCAACACACAGAGATGTGACCAGCAGAACACGAGACTTTGTTACTACTCTAGTAATTGGACATACACACACAAAACATTACACACACACTGGGACACACACGCCACACACTACACACCTGAGCACAACACACCACACACTGAGACACACACACACACATTATAATAACACACATTTACCAACATTAATATCGCTGAGTCATTTCCGATCGTGTAGAGATCCAGACACTGCTGCACAAGGTCAACAACGTTTCACTGTACTGTAAATCAAAGAATGACAGGTACATACGCAAATGCTTTCACATCACAATGAGATCAGAGGGAAATGCGTTTCTTGTGTTCACAAAACAATCTGGTTAAGCAAACAGTACAGGCAATCATGAGTGTGTCTTAACCTTCACCGGATGATCCCCTCTCCACTACACAGTCACGCTGGGCTGGTTTTCCCACTTACCCTACTACATTAAAAAAGGAAAGGGACAGTGCATTTTAACAGTGTTTTATCCCTATTGCAAGATGGATGCGGGTTCTCCCGTACCAATACTCGTCAAGAGTCACCATGTGTTTATCCTTTCATATGCCGCACAATTGCCTGAATTCAGCCTTCAGGCATATTCACATGGCCCCCTGACAAATACACACACACCAACTGCATGCTCCAACACACACTATGCTAGCATGCATACGCACCCATCGCAAGACATAGAACAAACTCGCCATTTTATTTTATTGTTTACACCAGCTTTGTCAATTTTTTACCATTCAAATATGAAGTGATCCTGTGCATCTGTTCATAAGATACAAGATATTGCGCGAACAAACAACTATAAGGCGAAACATTGAAACAGACTGCAACGACACTGAATCATACACAAGCACTGGCAACTAGACAGCGGACAAGTGTCAAGGTGTATGCCGTGTATTATAGTTCACTTAAGAGGCAAAAACAAAGTATACTCGGATATTGTTGTGTCGAATGCGTCATTGTATGCAATGCACGCAAGGATCGATTGTGCACAAAAACAGAAAATACAGCAAGACTAGCAAAACGTCAACGAGATAAAATCTAGAACAATCACCATAGACGCCTACGCCCAGTAATTTTCGGCATACGGACTACTCAAGGTACGATACTTTAAAGTGCGCAAATAAACGAGGGCCGACCTATTAAGTGAACAGCATAAATTTGTGTACAAGAGCAAGGGCACCGGATTGTCGTCACTTCATTATCTGTCTTACTTTGAGTCACAAACATGGAAAAAGAAGTTGGGTCCTAATCTGTAACGTCGCCGATACAATAAAAGCGTCTTATCTCACGTTAAACATGCTTCAAAGTGTCCGCTATTAAATCCATCCCGTAGATAATCGCAATCCAACAGTCATGCCACCTAACCCTTCACCTGGATGTTAAAAGCACTCTGTGTTGACTAACGAGTTCTTAAAATGGCTCATAACAATAACCAGTATTCGCGAAGCAAAAGTCCAAATACAACAACCGACGAGAAGTCGCAAACAACGGATGCTAGTATGTGTGATGTTATTTTTGAAGGTAAGTGAACCCAACTACTCATATTAAAGACAGCAGATAAGGGGACTAAATCCGGAGACGAACGCGTATTACCAGGACAGTAAGACTGTATGGCTTCAAGTATACAAATTTCTTCGTCGAGGCGTGCATCGCCTTATAAACGAGAGTCCTTACTACTGTACGTTCATCAGATTTTTCATGAAAGTTGCTAGACGAGTAGCCTTATACACAGTATCGACTACTGAACGTAGAAATACGGTACTAATCCCCCTCTGCAGTCTCAATGAGTCGGAACATACCTAGTGTCTTCGCCAGTTTGGTGGTCGGGGAGAACAAAACAAGTCTTGACAGTTTGATGTTCGGAGAAGCAAGACAAGTCTTGGCCTCATCTTGTGGATGTAACAAAACAAGTCCTTATTCATGCGTTGTGTTAGGGGTTCGAGAACAATTGCGCGTCTTCCCAGTTTGGGGCGGAGAGCAAAAGCAAGTCTTCCCAGTTTGGGGCGGAGAACAAAAGACAAGTCTTCGCAGTTTGGGGCGGAGAACAAAAACAAGTCTTCCCAGGTAAGGGGCGGAGAACAAAAACAAGTCTTCCCATATTGGAGAAGGGTACAAAAACAAGTCTTCCTAGTTTGGGGCGGAGATCAATAGCAATTAATGTGCGTTTGGGGTATTGAACAAAAACAAGTCTTCCCAGTTAGGCACGGAGTACAAAAACAAGTCAATTTCAAATTTGGGGCGGAGAACAAAAAGGGGTCTTCCCAGTTTGGGCCGGAGAACAAAAACAAGTCTTCCCAGTTTGGCGCCGGAGAACAAAAACAATTTTTCCCAGATTGGGGCGGAGAACAAAAACAATTCTTCCCAGTTTCGGTCATCGAACAAAAACCCGTCTGCCCTAGTTCAGCACGGATACATCAGCACGACTCTTCCCAGTTTGGATCGGAGAACAAAAACAATTCTTCCCAGTTTGGGGCAGAGAACAAAAACAATTCTTCCCAGTTTGGGGCAGAGAACAAAAACAATTCTTCCCAGTTTGGGGCAGAGAACAAAAACAATTCTTCCCAGTTTGGGGCAGAAGAACAAAAACAAGTCTTCCAGTTTGGGGCAGACAGGCATGGTATGGGGGCATAAGTGATTTCGTCGGAAGAATATCCAACGATTCTTTCTGCATTTACATTTGGAAATTCGACTCAAACTAAAATGATGAAGTTGGGCGTCAAATTGAAAGAGAAGATAAGAAAAAGAAGCACTAGGATCACAAATCTGGAAACGTGTTGCGTGAGCGAGTCCGCGCATGCTGCAACACCGTTCTGGCGGGAATTGCTTGTTCAGTTCATTCACATCCGTTTCCCGGGCGAAGCGATTCGCATAGGTTTTAATGTACGTAATTTTTAGGCACCCGAAGTCGAATTTATAACACCGTTTTGGTTGTGTGGTGTGGGTTTTTTTTGGGGTGGGTGTCCCATTTTCCACTTTGCGCCAGGGTTTTTCCGCGATTTCGTGGAGGTCTACCATGCCTGGGTGCAGAGAACAAAAACAATCTTTTCCCAGTTTGGGGGGCGGAGAATGGGACCAAAGAGAGGAGAGATGTTTTGACTCACCGTGTCCTGGTGTTCTTTACACTGTCCTCCTCCTCGCTTCCTGCACACACAACCCCAACAATATTCTTCGCCACCCGGAATTCTTTGTATGTTGTAAATTAATGTGCTAACGGATCACCTTAATTTTAACTAAAAAAATGTGTTGTCATAATAATATTTCTTGCATGTGTTTGTGTGTGTGTGTATGTTGTGTGTAGTGAATCACGCCCTGCTGATTGTGGGCGGGTTGTATTTCTTAAAAATTTTGCCAGCATAAGCAATGATTGCGTGTGTGCGTGTTGTGCGTGTGTGCGTGTTTGTGTATTGTGTGTGTATGTGTGTTTTAGAATGCAGCATCATTATCATATGAGTTTTTCCATGGTGTCCCCTTTTTAAAGTAGATGCATTCTATGATGAGAGTTGTGGCATGGGGGGGGCGATGAATGTTTTGGCACATATTATGTACATGTTTATTATTTTTATAGTTTATCATCTTAGTGAAAGTTGTGAAGTGCGCTTAGAGCTTTAAGTCTACGTGCATCTAATCCACACAAAACAAGTCCCAATGGGAGGTGAACACTGTATCTGGATATGACAGGGGAAAAAACACCTGTTGAGAAATGTGTTGGGGTCCCATCTTTATTTATAGGGAAGTCTTTAAGGGAGGTTCCACTGTATATCAAATGGAAGAGTCTACCTAAATACTTATACCAGCGACCGCATTACTGACAAGAGTGGACGCTGTAGGCCACTTCGCCTGGTCAATTCACCCGATTTCGAACCTTGCCACAGTGGATTTTTCCTTCTCCTTTTGCACTAGGCCTTAAACGTCTGAATGGGCAGTCTTTCTCAGAGAGAACGATAACGGAGGTCCTGTGTGCCCATGCCTGCACCACGTGAATTCCCAGTTCAACGAAAATCTGTCCATTTGGTCCCAAATTTACTCCTTTCCTCACTCCTCATCATTCACACAGAAAATCACATGCAAAAAAAAAAAGGGGAGGCGCGCGCGCGCCATCTGCTGCGATGCGCTCGTCCTGGTGGGGAGGCAACCCCGAATTTCCAGCACAGACATCTCTGTGACTATCAAGTACCTAACATAATACCTAATAGTATTTTTTTAAAAAAGCCTTCCTTAACCATTTAAAACCAACGCACACACAACTAATCATTAGAAAGCAATCAAAAGGCTAATATGGGTTGTATACATGCTGCAAATGACCCTGTGCATTTCACCGCTCTCTTATTAATTCTCTTAGTTGCTTAAAAACTGAAGCACTTTAGAACAACAGCAAAAAACAAACAACCATGAAAACTCAATCTCAAAGTCTGCTTCTTTGAGCATTTGTGAAAATATCTAGGCTCATCCTATCCCTAACCCCATTTCCGTTCCCCCAAAAAAACAATGTCATAAATGTTGAATTCTGAATGAAAATTTTCAGGCGAACATTTGTTTGAGAGGGAGGCCGGTCTCTAAAATACAAGAAGCCGGCAATCTTGTTTATTTTTTTAGCTCATTTCCGGACAAATTCCGATATAACTCATAACCAGGAGAACACCACTCATAGACTCATGGCCTAATATGCGTATAACAGCGCCGAAGCGATTTCCTCTGGGTCCTAAGGTGTCTGAAATCCATTTTTTTTTTTTTGTTTTTCCAAGTCCAAACCACACGTTTTTTTTCAAGTCACTTCTCCTTCATTACTCTTCCAACTTTCCGCTTTCACTTGTGGTTTGGGTGCTCTTTTCCTTTTTTCCTTTCTGTTTCATATTTAGATGTTTGATATTTAAAACAAATCGTCCGCTTAACAACGAGCCTCGAAAATACTCCAATTGTGTTTCACATTAACAGTGATAGTACAAGAGACTAACGATTCCAATTATAATGCAAGTAACCACGATTTCGAAGCGAAAAAAGAAACTTTGATCAGACCATAAAATGGTTGTCAAATAAACTAAATCACACTGACAAGCGTTGAAGGTTTTCTTTGCGCTATCTTATTTTGCATGGGTAGAAAAGGGGGACAGATTTTGAAGTAAGGAAAAGGCTGAGGGTGGGTTGGAGTGGGTTCCAGGGGGCCTACTTCTGGTCCGCTGGTTGGTGGCCCGCCTATGCCCTGGCAGGGTTTCGGGTCCAAAGGTCTGCTTGTTGGGGGTGGGGTGTCGTGAGGGCAGAAGCCGCCCCAGTACTTGCCAATAATTTGCAGAATAAAATGCCTATTTCGTTTTCGTGAGTTCTCCTGAGGTCGTTTTCATTTTCAAATTTATGAAATGTTTTGACTCTAAAATGACATTGACTTGAAAGTTCAGGATCAAACACATTTGTTCATGATGGCATGGCCTATGGTCGCCTCAAATATCGAGGCTCAATTTCTTTTCTTTCTTTTTTTCTATGAAATTTGAAAAAATAAGGATTTCCTTATTTTCTGATTTTAAAATTAAGAAGTCTTTGCTGAGAAAAAGGAACTTTCACCCATTATTTGTTATATTTTTTTTGGAGCAAAACCCCAGGCGCAGATCATGATTTTCGTCTCAGGCAGGTGAGTCTTAAGAGGAAGTGGTTAAAGGTGGACGCTGACGGATGATTGTTTGCATAGGAAACAGCCAAGCCCACCTGAAAGACGGCCTTTTCAAGGATCGGAACTCTCACTTTGCTCTGTTTTCCTAGAAAATAAACCGTCAAAACGGTGATTCCTCCTTGGGGGAGATGCCGGAGAGAGTAGCCAATTTTGGATGGGGTGGGTGGAGGCCACATTTGTTGAAGCGTTTTCTTTTTTTTGCAGTGCAGTACAAAAAAAAAAAGGAGGTATATTTTTTGTTGTGGAGCGCACTCCGGTAAAGGTCAAGATGTGCACCCCCCCTACCTATCTCGGTTAATTGTATTTTTTTCCGTTTATTGACTTTCTTACCATACTTAAAGCTGTATTTTAGGAACATTTTTTTAGCTAATAACCTTTTTGGAATACTAAAAACCCCTAACACCTAAAACTAACCCTAAGGCCCTAAACCCTAACCCTTACCCCCCCCGCACCGTATAAGACGGGGAAAAAACGCAACGGAAAAACCACAATTGTGACAAATCGCGGTGTACTGCATTACATAGTGGGGGGTAGGTTTAGGTTTAGATGGTAGGGTTTGGGTTAGGGGTTTAGTATTCCAAAAAAGGGTTAATAGGCTAAAAAATGTTCATAAAATACAGGGGCTTTTGATGAATTGTAAGAAAGGCAAAAAAAAAAAAAAAACGGAAAAAAATAATGGAATTAACCGAGAAATGCAGGCTGGGGGTGCACATCTTTACCTTTACCGAAACTCCTTTAGATAAACTGCTAAATTTAAAAATAATAAAATAAAAAGGCTTGTTTTGCAAAAAGTTTGTGCAAACCGATTTGGTCTAAACGCAGGCGGCTATTATTAAAAGAGACGGCACACGCCTTCTCTCTCAGTGAAATAATTTGACTTCCAGCAACTCCGCCAAGAAGGAATCTCCGTTTTGACGGTTTGATTTTTTTTTAGGAAACCAGAGCAAAGTGAGTGATTCTGGTGATCTCGATGTGTTTCTGCAAAAACTAATCCGTCAGGGTGCCACTTTAAGATGAATACGCAAAGGAAAACAAAAAATGCTGAAAAAGGGATGGTTACCAGTTCTTTGGACTGCACCAAGCACGTAGGAGGGCTGGTTTTGTCGTTTGTTCTTGCGCCAGTCCCCATGGACATGTATCCGGTTGGTGCTCTGGTCCAAGACATTTTGCACCCTGAAATAAGACCCCACCGTGGTTCCAATAATGTATTGATTTCTCTCTACTCTCGTCTCAGGACACTATGTCCCCCATCACTTTTTTTCGAACCTCGTACACAATCTCGCTTGCAACAAAAACTGTTAACATTCGGGAAATGCTTACAAAAAAACCCCCTTCTGACAATTTTTTTTTGCCTTTTCTACATTTCGCGTTTTTTTTAGGATCGGAAGACTTAACCAACAAAACCCTTGGAGCTGCCTGCCAGATAGAAATGCAAGAAAAATTTACTGTGCTAAATCATGCCATGACAAAGATACTGATAGATCCAATCTGACAAATGGTATGTGGCATATAACTCTCTTTGACGTGTTGGTAGAGCAAAACGGCAGTCATGTGAGGTTTAAATTTCCTCCTTCGATTTGAGTGATGAGTCATCTGTGATGTCCTTATGTCATACGTGATACATTGGTGGCAGTCAAGGGGTTAAAAAAAAAAAAAAACCCTTTCAAAATCGCCACTAGTCCGCCTCTCTGCACCGTTACAAGGATGTACGATAACACGCCTGTCACTGAAAATTGCATCAAATGAGGTAGGTCCTGGTTCCAGTGACCTATATGTTCGTAAGTAATTTCTGGGAGGTTAAGGATAAGAAAAGAAATAAGAATAAGGCCCTATATTAAGCAACTCATAGAGGAACCTCCCGCAATATTGCAGACAAAATCGTTTTCTCCTAATCTAGCCCGAGTAATGTTTAACCCTTTCCAAATTCAAGTTATCACCAACCGCCACTAGTCGCCTCTTTGGGACACCACAATGATTTGACCCCATGTCACTAAGGCATCTAATGAGGGGTTGGAGGGTACGGTGGTCTGGTATCCATTGAACCTATGTTCCTTTATATTTTGGGTTTTAAGGATAGGAGGCCCATATTATGCAGAGCGTCACAGTGAGGATCCCCCTATTGCAGCAAAATCTTTATTCTTAACCGCCCCAGTACGTTAAGTTTAATTAACGCCTTTCAACATTCAACATGTTTTTTCAATCGACACACAGCCACAATGTGCAACATGTAAATGTGGGAGTCACACCAGCAATCATCGCATTAAACCCACTTCCGAAAAGGCATCTACAATCAGACCTGTTTTATCCAAAGACCCCTTTTTATCCGTATAATTTTGGGAGTTAAGGATAGGCCTAATGTTAAACATGTCATAGAGTAAATTCCGCAATATTACAGACAACATCTTTTCTCTACCTCTACGTGTAAGTTCAACCCTTTCTACGCCAATTCCATAATTTCAGCTCAAGCTTTCATTAACTTTTACCTCTGTAGAGATGAATAAGATTCTGTCGCAATAATTGGGTGATTCCTCTGTGACATCCATAAAATAGGGCCTATCCTTACTTTCCCAAAATTAAGAACATACAGGTATTAGATACTAACCCCCTCGGTTTAAAATAATAATGCCTTATAGTGGCATGGTTATTAATTCATTGTGGTGGCCGAGATGCACAAGTGTGCGATGAAAAGTGTTAATGGCTAAATTTTTTGCTGAGTGGCTAAGCGTTGGAGAAGGGTTAATTCTTAAGATTGCAGCGCCTGGACTGTACAGTTGCCTTTGTCTTCCAGGACGTCGAAAAGAAGACACCTTTTGTCTTTCCGTTTCGCTTTTTTCTTTTTCTTTTCTTTTTCTTTTTCTTCCTCCCTTCCCGCGCACTGGCTCTCCACACGTCTTGATTAAGAAGGAGCGGCACGCTGTGGTCGCTGCCATGCTGGCAGCCACGCTCTGGACGTTAGGTCCCCCGCACCCTGCTCTTTCTCTGACCACACAGACACACATCTATAACAACAACATACCGAAAACTCTGTAGCGTGCATTCATGTCCAGGCTAGCTGCTCGTGTCAAGGGCGATTCAACAATATACATTTATAAACTAATGACTTGAAGTTTGAATACCACACATGCCTACCTAATCAAACATATTCACACATATGCACACAAACAAAGACGTAACAGATGTACACATTGCATCACTATGAGATTAAAAGAATGCCCGCCCATCACACACACACACCAGGGAAACCATGCACGCGACACACACAGGGCAACCCACCTGTACTGTGTATTCCTGTCAGAGGGATCTTTTTTTCCTGTGTCCACCTCCTGCTTTCAGTCCTCCTGACAGACACACACAATATACAGACAACACAGCACAACACACCAAACCAACACAACGAGAAGTAAGGGTGGTGCCCACCTTACTGTGGGTACCTGTCTCTGTCCTTTTCCTGGTCCACTCTCCTGCGTCCAATCTCCCTGCACACACACCACAATACACTCACCAGACACACAAAGGAAGGGCGGACCCACCTTGTACTGTGGATCCTGTCAGTCTTTTCCTGTCCACCTCCTGCTTCCAGTCTCCTGACACACACAAACACACACACACACACACACAGAAACACAGAGGGAAGGTGTGCCCACCGTACTGTGGGTCCCTGGTCAGGTTCTTTTCCTGGTCCACCCTCCTGCTTCCAATCTCCTGACACACACACACACACACACACACACATTCGACATACACACACAACAAACACAGAGAAGTGTGTGTACCCACCTGTACTGTGGATCGCCTGTCAGGTCTTTTTTCCTGGTCCCCACCTCCTGCTTCCAGTCTGTCCATGAGACACACACACACACCAACACTACAATACAGACACACAACACACACACACACAGACAGAGGAAGCGGTGTGTTCCAACCTCCGAACTAGTTGACTGCCCTGTGTCAGTGCATACCTATTTTCCCGTGTCCACCACCCAGCTTTCTTCCCAGTCGTCCCTCCCTGACAGAAACACACACAACTCACTCCATCACTCTACCCTTTATCTAATGATCACACATCAACATTACATCTCAACACACAGAACACACACATCCCCTCACACCATCACTACAGTAGGAAGGGTGTGGTGATCCTCGCACCTCGTTTACTGTCTTGTACCTGTGGATCTTCCGGGCACGTGGAGTCCTTTTCCTGGTCCACCTCCTGCTTCCAATCTCCCTGACCTCCCCCGTAGCAACCCACCTGGGAGCAAACCTCACTCTGCAATAAACCATGACAATGAATGATCATTGATGATGATGATGATGACGACGACTATTTTGGTAGATTTTAACCACCTGGAGAGAATGTTGTTACGCCGGAGAGATAGTCGTTGGCGCACAGGATGCATGCTATGCTGAATTTGTGTCATCCATCCCCACCGGCCACAACAATGACTTGGCCTGCATGCTCGCGGCCTTGTGTGTGATGTGCGTGTGTGAGTGAGAGAGGGGGTGAGCGACACGGGTGGGGGGTGGGGGGGCCAGGGGTATGTGTTTGGTATATACATGTGTATGCACACGTGTATGCTGTGTGTGCTGCGTGTATGTGTAGTGTGTGTGTCTGAGGAGTAAGAGAGACATCTGAGAAGGAAGAGACTGATACATGATCTATGTAATACTCTGATTTTGTTACCTTTTTTTTCTTTCTTTTCTATTGAGTTGCCCATTTTTGTTGTTGTTGACATTGTTGTTTTGTGCAAAACCAAAACGATTTATTTTGTATTATGATTCATTGGCTGATTATAGAATCTTGAATCTTACTAAATAGTAGAATGGGCTTTAATGCGTGCGCAGGATCTTGTGCATGCATTCGCCCACGTGCGATACCTTGGTTTTAAGTCTCATTCCGAAGGACTAGGAAATAGGAGTAAAGCGTCTTTCCCAAGGACACAAGCCGGGTTCGAACCTCCCCCTGGGGATACCGGTGTGGGGTGGGGGGTCTTTTGGACAAATAGCTCCCCATCTTCTGGAAGATTTGTGCTTGTAGCTTTCCCCTAATCTATCACTCTCTCTGACTCTGCCCTGCCTTTTTACCCTTTGCTTTCTATCATCGACAATCTTTTCCGCCCTTACTGGTCCATGTTCTCCTGCCTTTGTCTCTAGAAATTTCTCTAACCAAACAGACGGACATGCTGGGCCATAGCTATTTCTTAGGCGCATAACGGCAGCCAGCAGCAGGACATGACGCATCTGTGCTCATAATTGAAAGGAGACTGTCTGAGTGATCAAATTATGAAGAAGAAAGAAGAAGAAAGAGGAAGAAGAAAAGAAGAAGAAGAAGAAAAAGCGCACAGAATCTCACCTGAAGCGAAGAGACAGAGCCAAGGCCACTGTCCACATCTCCACCCCCAGACTCCTGATGAGACGTATCTGCAGCAATGCAAACATCACATCACATCAACACACACCATGTCATTGCTAGCATCCAAGCCTCATGGATGTGAGGGGGCCCAAAACAAAAAAAGCGTACCCGATGGTATCGTCATAAGTAATTAAAACCAAAACTTTGCCCTGCGCGTGACAATCAAAAATGTTTTAGGTTCGCCGCTACCACAAACACCTGAACTATTACTTAATATACGGATATACGCACAAAAGATTTTGCTTGAAACTGATGAAACCCCTCTTTATTATTACTTAATGCTTAACACAAAATACTGGCTAACACACACACACGCACACACACAAATCTTTGTCCCCTGAACTTCCTGTCAAGTGTACTCCGCCGTATCTCACCTTTACCCTCGTCCTCCCTACCCCCCTCCTCCTCCTCCTCCCCAAAATCGAAGGTGGCGTGGTGGTGGTGTGAGGTGTCGGCGGTGAGCGTGGCCGTGGAGGAGCAGGAGGAGATGGAGTCCAGGCTGCTGAGGCTCCCGCTGGACTGGCTCCCGCTGCTGCTGCTCAGGTTGGACCCCGAGGGCCGGGAGGGCAGCGGGAGATCCACCCCCACCCCACCACCAGGGGGCAGCATGGCCCCTGCTTTGGGAAGGGTGGTAGGGGTGGAGGTGACTGCTGGGGTGCTGGAGGAAGGAGGGGGAGGAGGAAAGGTGGTGGTGGTGGTGGTGGTGTGGTTGTTGATGGGGTCTGTTGTTGTTTTTGGCGCGGAGGCTGGAAGGTGTCCACAGGAATGCCTGGAGAGTTTGTCATGAGACAAAGATTTGATTTGATTGATTGATTTAATTTAAAGTCTGTTCACAACAATGCTGATATTATAGAGCATTAAAATAAATAAATAAATTAATTGATTAAACAAAAAACAAAAAAGACAACAAAATTGAATTGAAATGAGGGGAAAAGTGTTATGTGTATGAGTGTGTGTATGAGTGTGTGCGCGTGTTTGTGTGAGTGTGTGTGTGGTGCATGTGCGTGTGTGTAATCGTGTGTGTGTGCACGCGTGTGTGTGTGTTGTGTGTGTGTGCGTGTTGTGCGTGTGTGCGTGCGTGTGTGTGTGTGTGCGCATGCATGTGTGCAATGTGTGTGTGTGTGTGTGTGTGTGTGACAGACAGACCAGCGTGAAAATGAACTGTGGGTTTTTTTCCCGAGTATAAATGGCCTGCTTACACACATACCATACGATTTGGGATCTGAATGCGATACAATTTCAACAATGTCAGTCATGATGATTCACGTGAAATTAATGTATTGGGTCTACTCGAGGATAGTGAGCGAAAAACGGCAGCACGACACATCTAACGCTCATATGACAGGAAACTGAGCGAACTACTATCTTACCGGTCCATTCTCCCTCCTTTTTTTCAAGAAACACATTCAAACAAATTTCCTCCAGGCGAAGTCGGACTTGCTAAGCCCTAACTCTTTCTTAGCTAGGCGCACAATGGCAGCATGACGCATCTGTGCTTATATTGCATGGCTGCTCCTGGGAAATAACACACATTTACTGCTCTTCTTCCCCCCTCTAGACTAGCACAAGTGCTACATTCCTTTGAATATACTGCTTATAAGCAAATGCTTATAATATAGGCCCTTTTAATTTGTACAAGTTGTGTGTGTGTGTGTGTGTGTGTGTGTGTGTGTGTGTGTGTGTGTGTGTAAAGAAAGGAAATCATTGTTTCTCAAATTCTCATAATCCGGTGACGCCGGCTCTAGGCAATTTAAAAATCCTGCAATTCAGGACATCCTGCAAGAAGGAGCATCCATGTATTGACAGGAAACTGAGCGATCGAAGAAGAGAGAGAAAGAAAACGAAAACGAAATGTTATTTAACCAGGGACATGAGATAAGCAAGTTACATGCTTTTTTCCACCCAGCCCTGGGGAAAAAATAAAGTAAATCAAACAAGAAAGCTAAATAATATATGTACATGCAGAAATGAGAATAAAAGGGAGGGAGGATGGGCGGAAGAGGCACAGAGGGGGATAAGGATGGGGAAATTTGGGAATTTAAAATACAGTGGTACCTCCCTTATAAGACCTTCAAAAAAATCATCCAAAATGAGGTCCTATAAGGGAGGGGTCTTATAAGGGAGGTAATTTTAATACTTACAAAGAAGGGGCAATGTCTCAGAGAAGTAGGTCTTAAATGGGAGGGAGTCTTATAATGGGAGGTTCCACTGTACAGGCACAAAAATACCCCCAAAAAGGTCACATCATGAACAAACATAAAATCAGCAAATAATAACACTCTAGAATCAAAAACAAATGTGGCGGTACCATAGCCAATGCTTGAGGTTTAACCGAGGCGTGGTTACTGCTACACCTATCTATTATTGTTAAAAACTCGGGACATTACTGGTGTTGCACTGCCTCCGGGCATTGCAGCCAGTATTGTTCCCACCATCTTTGTATTTTACAAATGTCCCATATGTGTCTATGACCGAGAGGACGTAAAACATCATTTTCATCACTCCTCAGCAACTACCCGAAGAAGAAGAAGAAGAAGAGGGAAAAAAAATGGGTAAGCAAGGTCCTGACCTGGCACAAGCTGTCCATGAGGCGAGCGATGCGGCTGTAGGTGCAGTGGGAGCGAGGCAGGCTGAGGATGAAGGGACACCCCACAGGGTCTGGGGATTTGACGCAGTGAGGCCGGTGAAGAGACCAGTGTTGCGCTGACATTTTCTGAAATGACACACCGGATATGTTGAGATAGTATGTGGGGGAAGGAGGGGGGTGGGGGGGGGGGGGTAAGAGAAAGAGAGAGAGAGAGAGAGATGGGAATACGAATGTTTTATTGAGGGTAAAAAGAGAGAGAGAGAGAGAGAGAATGAAAGAGTGAGAGAGAGAGAGAGAGAGTGGTGTGAGAATTGTGTGTGGGGAGGGGAACAGACTTACAGACAGACACAGAGAATGAACAAATAGTGAGAGAGAGAGTATGTGTGTGTGAGTGTGTGTGGGGTGGGGGTGGGCAGAGACACAGAGAGAATGAACAAATAGTGAGAGAAAAGTGTGTGTGCGTGCGGGGGGTAGGACAGAGACACAGAGAGAATGAACAAATAGTGAGAGAGAGTGTGTGTGTGTGTGGGGGGGGGGGGGGGGGAACAGAGACACAGAGAGAATGAACAAATAGTGAGAGAGAGAGTGTGTGTGTGTGTGTGTGTGTGTGTTGTGTGTGGTGTGGTGTTGGTGTGTGTGGGGGGGTGTTGATGCAGTGGCGCCGGTGAAGGTACCACTGGTTACGCCGACACTTTCTACAACACAAAGCAGAAAGAATAACAGTGTGCATGTGTGTAACTATGTGTGTGTGTGTGACTGTGTGAGTGAGTGTGTGTGCATGTCTGTGTCTCACTGTGTGTGTGACTGTGTGAGTGAGTGTGTGCATGTCTGGTGTCTCACTGTGTGTGTGACTGTGTGAGTGAGTGTGTGCATGTCTGTGTCTCACTGTGTGTGTGTGAAGCAATAAGGCCGGTGAACATATTTAATGTGAAATACAGCATTTTAATTATTTTTAATTATTATTACTAAACTATTGACTCGCAATCACAGAAACAATGTGCCCTCTCACTACGCCATGTGTGCGCATACACACCACATGCGCAACAATAACAACATACAGTATTTATACGGCACTGAATCTTGATAGAAATCAAATCAAAGCGCACACACACGTTAGCATTCATAACGCATTCAAACAAAAACGCAATACAAAGCGAACACACACGTACGACATAAACGGACATACAGCAGAAACAGACCTAAAGGCAAGAGAGAGAAGAGAAAGAGAGTGGAGCCTCAATGACACGGGGGGAACAGGTGGGTTTTGAGGTTAGATTTGAAAGCAGAGAGGGTCGGTCGCTGACGGAGGGAAAGAGGAAGTTTGTTCCAAGATGTCGGTCCTGAGACAGCAAAAGAGCGCCGACCAACAGTTGAAAGCTTATACCTAGGGATCTGGAGAGATTGAACACACAGACGGACGTACAACCCATGCCCTTACTGATTGCAGTATCCCACTTTGAGGCAGCTGGTGCATCGTTTCAGCTTGTCGTCGCCCTGAACCTCCGTCTTGCAGGCCGCGCAGCTCACAGGGTAGCGCGGATGCAGCGTCCTCTGCCGACAAAACAAACTCTCCCAGTCAGCCCCTAGCACGCATCGAACGTGACCAGCTACAGAATCAATAATCAGCACATTACGTAGTCATGGGTGCTCCTGGGAAATTAAAAAAATCCTGCAAGCCCCGGCAGAGTGTAAGGTTCATACAGATTTTTCTTATTAAAATTCACAAACTTTCAAAGACCTTTTCAAAGAGCCTTCATCCTATTTTCAAAGACCTCTCACAACATGCAATGATGACGATTGCTTCGATCATGATCATTCAAGTTGCACCGGTGTAGCCAAAAGATCTGGATATAGTGAAGGGAAGTAACTTGACAAATCGATGAAGTCTGCTATATGGAAAATAAGTCAAATTAAATGGCTTCTTTATCAATTCTGGAAGCAAACAACAACAAAATATATGGTGTCAATGACTTTGTTTAGGCATGACTTTTTCACAAACCATTTCACGATTTTCACAGACCAAAGCCAATTTTCAAAGATTTTCAAAGACTTGAAAATGGCACTCCATTTCTTAAAGACTTTCAAAGACCTTCAAAGACTGTGCGAACCCTGTGTAGGGACAGCGCCCCTCCTGGGGGTTCCCGGGGATCAATGCCCCCTGGAAGCTGAAGGGAAACAACAGTTTCCAATGTAACTGACAGGCTGTCGTTGCACTTTCACTTCTGATTAAACTTCATGACCTCTACAACCAGCAAAATGCATCTTCTCAAATTTTCATAAACCGCCGATGCCAGCTCCAGGCAATAAAAAAAATCCTGAACTTCAGGACATCCTGAAAACAGGAGCATCCATGCATAGTTATCACGAATAAAAATGCTGTTCTCAGCGCTTTTTGTTGTTGCGTTTGTCTGTTGACATTTGCGGACAACAGTGTCATCTGATTTAGCACAGCTGCACGTAGGTGTGTGTGTGTGTGTGTGTGTGTGTGTGTGTGTAACTCTCCGTGACTGTTATATATTTGTTGTGTTGTGGCATGTGTCAATGAACGCATGCGCATATTTGTATGTGTGTGTGTGCACATTAACTTTTTCTAGCCTAAGCTAGAATCTCACCTGTATCACCTCCAGTTCCACCACCCCTTCCCCAGCGTCTGCCGCCGATAGCACCTCACTCCTGTGACCACAGCCAACACCAAACCATTAACACTGTAAAGAGAAACTCTATGGAGAGCTGGATGACAGCACCTCACTCCTGTGATCACAGCCAACACCAAACCATTAACATTGTAAAGAGAAACTCTATGGAGAGCTGGATGACAGCACCTCACTCCTGTGATCACAGCCAACACCAAACCATTAACATTGTAAAGAGAAACTCTATGGAGAGCTGGATGACAGCACCTCACTCCTGTGATCACAGCCAACACCAAACCATTAACATTGTAAAGAGAAACTCTATGGAGAGCTGGATGACAGCACCTCACTCCTGTGATCACACCCAACACCAAACCATTAACATTGTAAAGAGAAACTCTATGGAGAGCTGGATGACAGCACCTCACTCCTGTGATCACACCCAACACCAAACCATTAACATTGTAAAGAGAAACTCTATGGAGAGCTGGATGACAGCACCTCACTCCTGTGATCACACCCAACACCAAACCATTAACATTGTAAAGAGAAACTCTATGGAGAGCTGGATGACAGCACCTCACTCCTGTGATCACACCCAACACCAAACCATTAACACTGTAAAGAGAAACTCTATGGAGAGCTGGATGACAGCACCTCACTCCTGTGACCACACCCAACACCAAACCGTTAACACTGTAATTGCAAAGAGAAACTCTATGGAGAGCTGGATGAAAGCACCTTACTCCTGTGATGACACCCAACACCAAACCATTAAGCACTGTAAGGAGAAACTCTATGGAGAGCTGGATGACAGCACCTTACTCCTGTGGTCACACCCAACACCAAACCATTAGCACTGTAATTGCAAAGAGAAACTCTATGGAGAGCTGGATGACAGCACCTCGCTCCTGGGATCACACCCAACACCAAACCATTAACATTGTAAAGAGAAACTCTACAGAGAGCTGGATGACAGCACCTCACTCCTGGGATCACACCCAACACCAAACCATTAACATTGTAAAGAGAAACTCTATGGAGAGCTGGATGACAGCACCTCACTCCTGTCATCACACTAACACCAAAACGTCAACGTTTCACACAATCACTTCAAACTGACTACTTTACCCGGTAATGTTTTCACTGTCAAAATCGTCATGATGGCACAACAATGAAATAACACCCAGATGTTACCAAAGGGCATCAAATCAGGGTCAGTTATCCAATGACTTTCTTTTCTGAATTACAGGAGGATGGGCTTCATTTTATAAATGCCACAGAGAAAATCTCTTGTAATGCAGATCCTATCCTTCCTTTCTCTGCTCAGGAAAGCTATAGAGAAATTTGGGCAAAAACAATGGCTGTGAAAGGGTTAAGTTTAATGAAATTGATGATGTCACAACCTTTGTTGCCATAGTCCTAGAACCATGGCTTTTGTTTTAGACAAGTGAGGAAAGATATATTCTCTAGACGATTTTTTCAAGATCGAGTCTAACAGGTCATCTTCATTTATAATAATAAAGAAGACAGTTTCTCAAAGGGAGAAAGGTGGCAGAGGGGTTAAGACGTTCGCCTGCCAAATGTAACGCGTGACTGCAGCGTGAGTGACCCGGGTTCGAATCCCGGCCTCGCCCTTTCTTTCTTGTTCGACAGGAAAATCGAACTGAACGTCGAGTCCTTCGGATGGGGACTTAAAGCTAGTCTGACCCGTGCGCTTTACGTACGTAAAAATCCCACGGTAGTTGAAAGTCAGTAAGAGCAGGAAGAAATCCTGCTTCCTGGTATGGCCAAATTGATAGCTAGGTTTTCCAAGTGTAACAACACCCTGTGCCTCCAAAAATAAAAATTGGGTAGGCGCTACACTTGCGGCGACGCGCTCTCCGAGGGAGAACAGCCCGAATTTCACAGAGATCAGTCTCTGTAAACTAGAATATACCAAATACCAAAAAAGTACCAATTTTTTTATGGCAGTGAAAGGGTTAAAGAAAAAAGCTGGAAAAAATAAAAGGTAAACAGCATACTAACACAATGATGTTTTTGGAGTCTGTGCTGGACAGGCTGCTGCTGTTCCTGAACTGTCTGTTGAAGAGGTTGTTCTTCACTTGAAACACACGCATCTGCAACCAGCACAATACAGACATTTTGTGCATGCAATGCATCATACTAAAAGGAAGGAAGGAAGGTGGTAGGCATGGGTGAATGTAAAGCATTCTTTCAATCCTGAAATAACATGATGTTTCAACGTTCTCTGAATCTTCCCAATACAGAAGTGCTGACCATGTTAAAAATCATTTCCAATGCGTGTGTCTGTGTATACAGGATAGGTGAGGATAGTGCATACTCTATCATCTTGTTTCAATCTACCATCAATGTTGGCAGAAACGCTTGATTTTATAAGACCCTGGTTCAAGGATGACAAGATGGCCAATAAATCTTGAAGACTGTTTCTGTCAGTTTTTTAAATCCTGAGCATGCCTGAACTTTTTTTCTCTTCTTCTTCTCCCTCTCTTATAGGTCTCTTGGTTGTCCATTCGATGTGCATGCTTTCGTTGTTGTTGGATTGTGTCTTGTGCAAAACCAAAACGATTTCATTTGTATTACGATGCATTGGCTGATTAAAGAATCTTGATCTTGAATCTTGAACTACTTTCACCCATGGGCAGAGAGGTTAAGACGCTCACCTGCCAATTCAAAGCGTGAGTGACTGGGGTTCGAATCCCAGCCTCAACCTATTTTTCAAGTTTGACGGGGAAAATCGAACTGGACATTGAGTCCTTCAGATGGGGACTTAAAGCAAATCTGACCTGTGCGCTTTATGCACGTAAACATTCCATGGCAGTGAACAGTTGACAAGAGCAGGGACAGTCCGACTGTCTGGTATTAACCAAATTGATAGCAAGGCTTCCCAAGTCTACTCCCTCCTCCCCTATGAAATCCACTCTGCTAGATCTGTCCAATCTTTCAAAACAGCTTTAAGACTTACCTCTTCCAACAATACTTCAGATTTCTTTCTTGTTCTGTTTTCTGCCTTAACCCTTTCACCACCAGCCATTTTTCAGGCCAAAAATACCATTAAACTTAACTGGGTAGAGAAAATAAAATATCTGCAATATTGCGAATTCCTCTGTGACATATAGAACATTAGGCCTATCCTTACCTCCCAAAATTAAGAAAATAGTCTTTGGATAACAGGTCCTGATTTGATGCCTTTTAGCGACATGGGTGTTAAACCATTGTGGTGCTAAAATGCGACATTGGCGGTGAAAGGGCTAAAGCTGCGTTGCGTATGGGTACGCACGAGCATGTGTGCATGATTTTGTGAGTGTGTGTGTTATGGCTGTGTGCATGTTGGGGATGGTTCATATTTTAATGCATTGTTTAAGTTTGTGAAGCGCCGTGAGCTCAAAAGAGAAAGGGTGCTCTAAAAATGTTTATTATTATTATTATTATTCTAGTGTTAGTCATATTATATAAGAGGCAGGGGTCTCAGTCTGGGGGGAAAAGCATTGTCTTATAGTCCGTAAACTACAGTAGTAATGTGCCCTAAAATTATGTGCCTTATAGTCCGTAAACTACAGTAGTAATGTGCACTAAAATGATGTGCCTTATAGTTCCTAAAATGTGACATAGAAAATTGGCAGGTTGATCTAAAGCAGACAATCATCACTCACGTTTTTGGGGTGGACGCCAGTTTTGTGTGAGAGTTGTTCGGTCAGGTGCTCCACTGTGGAATCCTTGACCAGCAGCACTTGGTACTAGAGAACAAATCAGCCAACGCGTGAGCACTCATACAAAACATGTGTTTTCTAATCTTAAAAGGAAACAAACATGTGTAGAACACTAATACTGATCAATCAATATTTTAAACTCAATAAATTACGACAGGAAAACCCCAAAAGCACAGCTGTAGCAAATTTTCGTCTTTTAATAGATACACCAGAATGTCACACACATTGAAACGTCATAGATAAAATGTTGTCATCACATGTCATATTCATCATTCCAAAACCATACAAACGCAAACACACACACACATGCATGCAGCACATACACAAAACATGACGACAGGATGTAAAAAAGCTTTATCAAGCATCTTTTATCGTCAAAAAAGATCATTTTGACTTGACTTGACTTGACACACAGCCACACATACAAGCACGCAAGCACATACACACATACACAGACATTCTCACACACACACCACATTCATACAAACACACATGCACACACACACATTTGCGCACACACACATACACATTTGCGCACACACACACATGCACATGCATGACGCACACATGCGCGCACACACTACACGTGCTCATGCACATACACAGAAACATACACATGCACTCGCATACACACAGACATCACACAAACAATCCCCTCTGTACACAAACCAACATTCACAAACACCCATCCACTCACCCCACCCCCCCACTCACCCCCCCCCCCCCCCCCCCCCCCCCCCCCCCCACCCCCCCCCCCCCCCCCCCCCACCCCCCCCCCCTCCAACCCCTCACCTTAACAGGTTTCCTCTGAGCGTCACGCCATATAAAGGTCACCGTCACCATCATCTTGTTCTTTGGGAGGGCCAGTGGGAGAATAGAAAACCAACATTCACTAACACCCATCCACTCCCCCCCCCCTCCCCCACAACCCCTCACCTTAACAGGTTTCCTCTGAGCGTCACGCCATATAAAGGTCACCGTCACCATCATCTTGTTCTTGGGGAGGGCCAGTGGGAGAATAGAAAACCAACATTCACTAACACCCATCCACTCACCCCCCCCCTCCCCCCACAACCCTCACCTTAACAGGTTTCCTCTGAGCGTCACGCCATATAAAGGTCACCGTCACCATCATCTTGTTCTTGGGGAGGGCCAGTGGGAGAATAGAAAACGGCTCAAATGTGGTCGACACCTATATTAAAAAACAACCAAACATTAGGGTCTTTGGATAATATCCCCAATTCGATGCCTTTTAGTGGCATAGGTGTTAAATCACTGTGGTGTTAAAATGCGACTTTGGTAGTGAAAGGGTTAAACATGGAGGAATGCACCGACATCTTGTATTTTAGTTTTTACACCCCCCAAAAACAACAACACACAAAAAAACTTTTCCCCATTAAACAACTTCACTGAGAAGCAACATTATGCATTCTCAGGAAAGGGATAGGGTTAGGATTAGCCTAGGATGTTTTTTCATAAAACTGAAAGAAGCCGGCTTTGAGACTGAGGGTCATAAACATGAGGAGGGTGTTTAAAGTACATCTTTGCCCACTTTTGTTCTAATTTAATGTTAATCCCATTGTGAATGAACCGACAGTGGAAAAAAATTATATTAAATTTTAAGAAAAACACAGAGAAGTTGAGTACTCTTAACGCAAAATTCAGGGGACAAAGTGGTTTTTTTGTGCTTTAACTATTATATCGTCGCCAGCATGCAAAAGAGAGTAAGTTGAATGACGTCACTTCACACGAGGAATGGAGACTCAATATTTTGGTCATTTCAGGCCAAATAACATCATTTTTTGTTAATACAGCGTCACCATTGGTGTTTTATCTTTCCAAATTCTTGTTTTACAGCGTTGTTAGATGATGCAGCTAGTCTAGATCAACTGGTAAGTCCAACTCATCGAAGTTGACCAATTTTGAGTAACGTCTCTTATGCATGCGGACGGCGATATGTCTTAATCATTAAGTAATAAAGAGGAGCTTCGTCCGTTCAAACAGATTTTTGTGCGTTGACCAATATTTTATGTAATCCAGTTTTGCGTTAAGTTTACTTCACTGTACATCAAATCAACCACACACACACACAAACAAAAAAAGCAACAATGCCACAATATAAACAAAAAAGCAGTGTGCCTACCTGTTTACAGCTGGGACAGGTGATTTTGTTCTTGAACTGGCCGTACATCAAATCGACCAGGAAGGAGTCATCCTGCTTCTTGTACTCACTCCACCTCTCCTGTGCCAGCACCTGGGAACAAGACACTTAATGTTGTTGTCATGGCAGTGGGTGAATGGATGCCTCGTGCCTCCATACGGGGAGCTGGACGACCCCGACCCCCTCCACGAGTCCCTCCCCGTGGGGATACTGAGGGGGGGCTTTCGTAAAAATAGTTCCCCCCCCTTCTGGAAGTTCTGTGCTTGTAACTTCCTCTAATCTGTCACTCTCTTTGACTCTGCCTTTTCCCTTTGCTTTCTATCATCTACTATCTTTCTGACTTATTGGCCCATTCTCCTGCATTTAAAAAAAAAATCTTCCTAATATGTTTTCTCCTTTGAGGTCCTCCAAAATCGGAATGTGTCGGCTGTACGCAGCGGGGAGACCAGTGAAAACTGAAAACCGGACACATACCTTACCCATTATGGCCATATGGCCTGGGAATGCAGAAGAAGAAAAATATTGTTGTCATACCCTGGCTAAAAGATTCCAGGGATCATCCCAACAGCCGAAGCACTTGAACACTATGGTACAAATGCACCAGCTAGGGATGAGAACATTACACGTGTGTGACCGTTTTTGATTACCCCGCCACATGAGTAGCCACACTCCGACTTCGGAGGATTTGGGAGACTGATGATGTTATGCTAGGTGCTTGTCATGGCTAAAGACAATCCCCGCATAACTATGCAGAGCATAACAGCATTTTCATGTAGCCTTGGTGTTCTAGCCTATGTCAAATGGTCCGACACAGCCTTAAGCCAAGGCGAACAACACTTATAATAATGATATAGTGTTTATATAGTGCCTTTCTCTAAATAAAATTAAGACTCGAGACGCTTGCATGCACTGGAATACATGCAGACACTCTTACATGGGTGTTTCTACAAAATTCTGTAGAAGTTCGATTATACGACTTTCTATTGTTTTGTTTGCACTTTTCTTCATGAAAATGATAGCATTATGATATCGTAATGTCAACGACGATGATTGTTACATCCAGTGAAGGGCTATGAACAGTATCTCGGATGATAATAGGGATTTTGAAGGATTTTAAAGTGAGCATATGTGATGCAGCACAGGAAAACAAGGCTAATGTCGTAAATGATCACTTTTGACTTATTCATATTTTCAGAAAGGCCAGACAACAGATTAACAGGCAAAAAACAGAATTCATCTATCTCTAATAGTTTATTTATAACAATTTTTCAATCAATCCTCTCTCTCTCTCTCTCTCTCTCTGTCAGTCTCTCTATCCCTCCCCCCCTCTCTCTCTCTCTGTCAGTCTCTCTGTCTCTCTCTCTCTCTCTCTCTCTCTCTCTCTCTCTCTCTGTCAGTCTCTCTATCCCTCCCCCTCTCTCTCTCTCTCTGTCTCTCTCTGTCAGTCTCTCTCTGTCTTTCTCTCTCTCTCTCTCTCTGTCTCTCTCTGTCAGTCTCTCTCTGTCTTTCTCTCTCTCTCTCTCTCTCTCTCTCTCTCTCTCTCTTGTGGCTGCCCGACTGTAGCCTTGTTTTCCTGTGCTGCATCACATATGTTGTATTGGCGACTTGTAAACACTTTCGATGCTTGGCAATCTTTACCTCCCTCTTCTTGTATGTCCACAAATAGGGCACCCTCTTAAACTGAGCACAGAAGCTAAAATTAGAGGGGAAAAAGAATTGTCTTATGGTCCGAAAATCACGGTAATCATAATTGATAGATAATAGCCCTGGTATACTGGACGTCAAAATTGGAGATAAAAATATTGCCTTACAGTAAAAAACATCCTGGCAATCATCATTGTACGATTATTACCCTCATGTATTAGGCGAAGAGGTCAAAATTGGAGATAAAAATATTGCCTTATAGTTAAAAAATCCTGGTAATCATCATTGTACGATTATCGCCCTCATGTATTCAAAACTGGAGATAAAAATATAGCCTTAGGCCGGGTTCACATTAGGCGCGTAAGTTCAGTACGGAAAACACTAAATAAGTGGAAGAAGGAAGGATAAAAGTTTACGCATAATAGGGGAAATTCGGACACGTGCGCAAATCTTTTCCCTCTTTTGTTTCACTTATTTATGGATTGCGCACGGGTTTCCGCACAGAATATCCACTTATGTGTGTACATAGAATATAGTCCAAAAATCATGGTAATCATTATCAGACCTGCCTACCCCCAATTTCTTTTTTAGGTACTTCACGAAATAAAATTCCATACTTTTTCTCAAAATTCTGTATTCTGCAAGGAGACCCAAAAACGGAACATTACAGAACATTAAACCGCCATGCGAAATGACGAAAAACACTCTATTTTGACAGATCGTAGAAGATCTTAAGTTCAAATTTTTGCCGTATTAATTTTCCATTTACCGTACTGCAGTACTGGGGCTCAAAATCGTGTACAAAATACGGAAAAATCGTATGGGTAGGCAGGTCTGCCTTCTCATGAGAAGCAAAGGCTCGGAACTTACATGGAGAGGCTTGTTGGCACTGTCCTCCGCTGCTTCTTTCTTGAGCACATCTCCTTCCTCAGCAGACGCCACGGCCTTCTCTTTCTCCTCCTGCATTTCGTTCGGTTTGTCTGAACTGTCCACACCAGACCTATTCTTTGCCTTCTTCGCACGGTTCAAATCCTGTGACAGAGAAAAAACAATAACAGTATCCTTCATTAAAAAATAGTTTTTCCTCTATATAGGATGGTGTCAAGAAGGATGGTCTTAAGCTACTTCAAGTCTGCCAACATTACACCACAACAAAACATTCACTTTTTTTAAATGAAACTTTCATGCATCATCAACTGATCAAGCTCACAAAACTTCAAGAATTTTAATCGAATACTGAAATAGCCGTTGTTTTGAAGATCACACACATGCACACACTATCTCTCTCTCTCTCTTTTCAATTCGCTGATAATTAAATACTCACAATGTGCAATCATAACCATGTCAAGTATTTTTCTATGTACTTATAATGAATAAAGAATTACATTATGTTTAGTTAATTACAAATGTGGACGGATGGCTTTGTATACATGTGGGAGAAGAGAGGGGGGGGGGGGGGGTGAAGGGAAAGAGCAGGTGAAAAGAGAGGAGGAAGCGTTATGAGAGATTGTTCACTGAATAATTTTATTTTATTTCTAAATAGTTGTCTTTATTGCATTATTGTTTCTTTCATTAAGAGTGGACTGATTTTCTTTATTTGCCTACTAAAATGATCTATGTTATTTGACAGTATCCCCCCCTTGCCATAAAGGCTTATGTATGCTAATGGCAATAAAAAATCTATTTGATTTGATTTGATTTGATCTCTCTCTTTTCAAAAAGGAAACTTGACAACTTCAGCAGAGCTGTGAAAATGGCCCGGTTATAATGTGGTCTAATTGATCAGTAAAATGTTCCGCAAAGTTGTACTTTAATAGACCACCCCTCATGTTGACGACCCACAATCCCAAACTGCATATTTCAATTTAAGAAAATACCCCTACCCTTATCCCTTTCCCAAGAATGGCAGAATGGTGGATTTTGATTAATCCTACTATCTATTTAATTTAATACTTACCAACACTCAAAACAACTGCATTAGCCTAAAACAACCTGGAACCTTACCCTAGCACATAGCTAAAACGAAAGTGGCCCCAAGGGACTGCACCCATACCGCAGGGAGTAGCGGGAGTGACTCCCCTTACTTCCGGGTATGACGCGCACCCTTGGGGCACCGGATATGTCATTCGTGTAATTTTACAGCCCCGCATCAGGAGGGAGGCTGGGAGGGAACATTTTTTGTTTTGAGTGTTGGTAAGTATTAAATTAAATAGATAGTAGGATTAATCAAAATCCACCAATCTAATTTAATCATACTATACCAACACTCAAAACAACTGCAGATTACCACCGTGGTGGAGGGTGATGCGTGCCAACTGACACACCAACAACCCCAAAAGCATACCAGTAAAAGAGGGAAACACTCCTAAGAGAATCCCCCGAAAGATGTACAACATCCCTGAAAATATGCAAATAAATACCCCCAAACAGTCATGTCAATGATATACCAAAGAACACAGAGAAAAAACAGAGGCACAAAAAACACCGGAACTCACACTACAAGGAGACCGGGACCTGCGAAACGACCACCTTCTAGATGGAAAAGGAGTCGTCTTCGCCCTGAGCAGAGATATCCCTCAGGTAAAACTGAAGAAAGGTGTTCTGCGACTACCAGAACGCTGAGGCCATAACCTTCACAAGAGGGACACCCTTGACTACCGCCAGGGAAGAGCTGATGGCCCGCAACTCGTGGGCGCGAATGGGGTTATCAGGTAACCTAACCAGCGAGCGGGCATAGGCCAACTTAATGAGGTCGAGGAACCAACGGGACACAGTACCCTTAGCCACATCGCTGCAGTACTTGGGATTAAAGGAGACGAACAGGCGACGTTTAGCCCTTCTGAAGGACTTGGTACGAGCCAGATAAGAACGAAGAGCCCTAACGGGGCAGAGGAAGATATCACGATCATCAGGACCCAGAACGGAGCGAAGACTCGAAAAAGAGACCAAGGGAGAGGAAACATAACCAGACTGGTTCTTTGCACGGAACTCCGGGAGAAAAGAAAGGGAGACAGACGAGAAGTCCTCCTCGAACTGACATCCTTGGTGAGACCTCTCAGAGCATGCAAACCACTGAGGCGACGGGAGTGGCGAAAGAAATGAGAAAAAACTGTCTTGAGAGTCAGAAGCTTAAGAGACAACGACTCCAGGGGTTCAAATTTGACCCAGAGAAAAAACCAGAACCAAAAAGATGTCCCACTGAGGACACTGGACCGTTCTGGACGGGGCTTGGAGGCGCACAGCGTCCAGGAAGTGAGAAACTGTCAAAGCCGAGAGATTCCCCGTAAACTTGGAACCTAAAGACAACGAGATCGTGCTAATCAAGACCGCCCTATAACCTGACAAGGTTTGAGAGGAAGAGTTCCTAGTTCTAAGCAAGTGAGAGAGGAACTCCACGAACTGAACCGTTGAGGGACGAAGCGGGTCAAACTTTCTCTCCTGACAAAACGCAAACCAGGTGGCCCGGCGAAGATCATACAGATCGTTTGTAGACTTACGCCGAGAGGCGGCCAACAGATCCACGGTGCGTGTGGAAAAACCCCTGAGAGCGAAGGCCTAGTCGGACAGCCGCCATGCGACCAGGTTTAGCCTTGAAGGGCAAGGGTGTCCGACCCCGCTTCTTGGCTGAAGAAGAGTGGCGGGAGTGAGATTGAGCGGAAGAGGACCGTCTTGCGCCATGGCTTCATCAGTATTCCCCCAAAATCCTCCGGATAGTTTTTAGTCGGGGATGGTGTGACGAGAATGAACATATGCAAGTAGACAGGCGTGTGTGGCCTCGTCCCGAAGGACTTTCTTCAAACACCGAGGGGGAGTGGGGAAAGGTGGGATTAGTTGAGTCCATCCGGAGGGGAGGAAATCAACAGTGGTACGGTCATCTAGCTTGGGCAAACTGCGAGGGAAGAGAAGGTCGTGCGGGGGGGAGAAGGGGTCAATCAAAAACGGTCTCACACACGTTTAGAATGTAATGTGCTCATCCCTAAGCATGTGTTTGCATTTGTCAACCATAGGTGTGTTCAAGTGCTTCGGCTTGCTGTTGGGATGATCACGGAATCTTTAGCCAAGGGTATATATTATGACAACCATATTTTTCTTCTTTGCATTCCCAGGCCATAAGAGGCCAGTTAATGGGTAAGGTATGGTGAGACCGATGGAGAAAGTGACCGGTAGTGGCCGGTTTTTTTTCAGTTTTCACTTGGCCTACTCCCGCCTCGGGTTACATGTCCGAGGCCGCATACATATTGACCAGAATGTTTGCTGTTTAGGACCTTCAAAACGGGGTATGAACAAAGATGATTGTTAGAGGAGATACTTCACTTTTTTAATTGTTGCTTATAAAAGTGCAAGGCAGAACGTAAGTGAGCCCATGAAAAAACGTCAGAAAGATGTTAGAGGATAGAAAGCAAAGGGAAAAAAAGGCCCAGACCAGAAGTTTTTTTTTGACCAGATAGAAGAGTCAAGAGAGTGACAGATTAGAGGAAGTACAAGCACAGAACTTCCAGAACGGGCGGGGGGAACTATTTTTCCGAAAAGCCCCCCCTCCCCCGTATCCCACGGGGGAGGGACTCGGGAGGGGGTCGGGGTCGGTCCCCAGCTCCCCCGCTATGGAGGCACGAGGCATCCATTCACCCAATGCCATGACAACACTTA
>CM065696.1:17265685-17410685 GCA_017654935.2 Phymorhynchus buccinoides
AAAACTTTTTAAAGGGGTATTTCAGATTTATCTCAAGAAACATATCCGTTTTCCTATAAAAAAAAAAACCGGCTTGCTTTTGTAAACTTTACACAGGTTTCTTCTTCTTCTTCTGCGTTCCCAGGCCATAATGGGTAAGGTATATGTGTGTCCGGTTTTCAGTTTTCACTGGTCTCCCCGCTGCGTACAGCCGACACATTCCGATTTCGGAGGAGCTCAAGAGACAAATTATTTGGAAGATTTCTTTTTTTAAAAAGAGGCAGGAGAATGGGCCAATAAGTCAGAAAGACAGTACATGACCAGAAAGCAAAGGGAAAAGGCAGAGTCAAAGAGAGTGGCAGATTAGAGGAAGTTACAAGCACAGAACTTCCAGAATGTGGGGGACTATTTTTACGAAAGACCCCCCGGTATCCCCACGGGGACACACAGGTTTATTGGCGTTAATAGCTTCACTATTTCAATCTTTGTTTTACACAGGTTTTCTGTTGTAATAAATAACCCATACCCAAATTTCCTAGGCCGTCTGAACCTTAATTTGTTATAACAATTTAGTAATAAGGTTGGTCGACATCCTTTAACTGCGCCAGTGGGGAGTTAACAGTTGGTTGAATCGTGCTGCAAAGTGTTACATTTCATAAAAATTAATAATAGGATTTCCTATTTTTGAATTTTACCCAAAAATAATAATAAACAAGCATTTTGTTAGCTTCGATTTTTTTTTCCATTAGACATTTTAATACGCTTTTCAAGCTACCATGCCTGCCTCCATATTAAAGGCATCTGATAGGCCTACCAACATTATTTCGTCTACAAACTCATGGGTACAACTACGAAAAATGAAAAAAAACCCTGAAAGGCCGGGGTCTAGGGGCAATGTCCCCCTGCAGATGAAGAAACAATTGATTTATGAAGGTATTTTAGTTTGCTTTTTCCACAATTTATACAAAAATGCTTAATTTAAAGTGTTGGAAAAATACAGTAGACACACAAAGATCTTGTTTGACAAATTTAAAAAAAAAGGAAATTCCTTTTCTGGTAAAATTCAAAAATAGGAAATCCTTGGATACTCTGCTCGTTGGGCCCACTTTGCCTTGAAACAGTGTGTTCTTTAGCTGTGGCCATATCGGTTATAACCGGCAGCAGCTAAAAACACACACTGGCCTTGGCAAACTAGCTAGTTGGTGCCACACACGGTTTGTTCTACAACAAACACGATTGTTCCGTTCTTGCTGTTTACTTTCACAGCAGCCCGCTCCTCGTGTGGTAAATATGTAACCGGGGACGGATAAAATGGCGCTGGGTAAATTGCCGTTTGCCGCAACTTGATATGGGGGGGGAAAAAAGGTGGCAAGTCAGGCAAGGACACTTGTAGAAAGTGGACTCCCTGTTTCACACACACACACACACCACCACCACCACCACCACCACCCCTGTGGGAATAGGTGCCGTCCGCTTCGCCTACTCTTTGAGGGCATTTGCCACGTGAGGACGACCTTGAAATTCACTGAGTTGAATTTAGAGAGTTGAATTAGAAAGGTCAGCAAAACTCGGGCAGAACGAGTGCGGGCAAATGAGTTAGTCTAGTATAGAGAACGAGCACTCGTGGCAAAACCCCATGTGGGGGTACGCATTTACATTTATTCTGTCGGCCGTGTGTCGTTTCGCCCACACTGGGTGTCTCGTTTCGCCCACCACATCCCTTAGGGATGCGATGACATATTATATGTCTTGACAATTTTTCTGTTTACTTTTGAACTTATTATGTTTAATTAAACCAAGAGCGCACTGCAATTAGAACAAAGGTTGTGACTCTCTCTCTCTCTCTCTCTCTCTCTCCCTCTCTCTCTCTCTCTCTCTCTCTCTCTCTCTCTCTCTCTCTCTCTCTCTCTCTTCTTAATCCAGTAGGCCTACATGAGAGAACAACAATTTGCAGTAATTAATTGTTTTAAACTTCTTCTTCGATCGCTCAGACAGTTTCCTGTCAATTATGAGCGCAGATGCGTCATGCGCCTAACTAAGAAATTTTATCAACATCTTTTGATTTATCACGATTTAACTTTTCTTTCTTTCTCTATTTCTGTGTCACAGCAACACATTTACAAATTTGGTATTTTATTATAAAAAGAAAAAAAAAACCCATCTATCTTATTCACCCTTGTCATATTTGTTTAAAATATTTTGTTCCATACATCTGAATAGAAAAATGATTCAACAGTGGCGGTACCATAGCCGATGAGGTTTAACCGAGGCGTGGATACTGCTACACCTATCTGCATAGTTGAGAAAGTCGGGACTTTACTGGTGTTGCACTGCCTCCGGGCATTGCCTCCAGTATCGTTCCCACCATCTTTGTATCTACAAATGTCCCATATGTGTCTGTTCCAGACCGAGAGGACGTAAAACATCATTTTCGTTTTTTTCATCAGAATAGAAAAGAGTGAGAAGTGAACCACAATGCATTTAATCAATGATAAAAAGCAGAAACAGAAATAAACCCAAAAACTTCAGAATTTTGTTTTCATAAGAAAGCATGGGCCGGGGTCCAAGGGTAATGTGACCCTGCAGCTGAAGGAAAAGAAGAAGATTTATGAAGGTATTTTAGTTCGCTTTTTCCACAATGCATACAAATGCTTGTTTTAAAGTGTTTAAAAAATACAGTAGACACACAAAGATCTTGTTGGACAACTTTTAAAAAAAGACGAACTTCCTTTTCTGGTAAAATTCAAAAACAGAAAATCCTTGTATACCAGGAAAAGTTGCACCCTTGTGAATAGCAAGAGTTAGGAGAAGTGAACCACAACACATTTAAACAATGATAAAAAGCACAAACAGAAAAAAACAACTTCAGCATTTTTTTTTTCATAAGAAAGTATTCGAAACACACACACACTTTCTATACATAAACAAATGTAAGAACACAAAAAAATCAAGAGACTGAAGATGCCTTGGCATGAGGCTGTGTCAGACCACTTGACATAAGCTAGAACACCAAGGCTACATCAAAATGTTGTTATGCTCTGCATGGTTGTGTGGGGATTGTCTTAAGCCATGACAAGCTCCTAGCATAACATCATCAGTCTAAAATCCTCCGAAGTCGGAGTGTGGCTGCTCACGAGGCGGGGTAATAAAAAACGGTCACACACGTAATGTTCTCATCCCTAGCTGGTGCATTTGTACCATAGTGTTCAAGTGCTCTGGCTGTTGGGATGATCCCTGGAGTCTTTAAGCCAGGGTAAGACAAACAAACAAGAGACTGAAGGGTATTCTCGTAACTTATCAGTTCCTGACCGTGTGGCACCTCCCTTATAAGACCTTCAAAAATCATCCAAAATGAGGTCTTATAAGGGATGGGTCTTATCAGGGAGGTAATTTTAATACTTACAAAGAAGGGCAATGTCTCAGAGAAGTAGGTCTTATGTGGGAGGGAGTCTTATAATGGGAGGTCTTTTAAGGGAGGTTCCACTGTAGTGTTCATCAAAAGGATCTAATCAGCTCTGTCAACATAACGTTTCTATAAGTTTGATGCTTTCTTGGTTATCTATCTTATTTTTCTCCTACACTGACATTGCCTTTTTAAAGACACACTGACCCACCACGATTAAGTCCCTTGTTTTTTTTCTAGGTAGCTGTGACCCACATACAAATGTCCCCAACTTCAAACTGAGGCTGCTCTTTAAAATGTTTCGGTTTGAATTTGGGGGCATTTGTATGGGAGTTGAACCTGGTCAAAACAAGATTTCTTACCAGCTATAAGAGGGAAAACACGTGAAACCTGTGATTTTTACACGTGATCTGGTGGGTCTTTAATGCATTTAAACCAAGTCTTTCGCCTTGGCATGAGTGTCAGACCAGTTGACATAAGCTAGAACACCAAGGCTACATCAAAATGTTGCTATGTTCTGCATGGTTGTACGGGGATTGTCTGAAGCCATGACAAGCTCCTAGCATAACAGTATCTGTCTAAAATCCTCCTAAGTCGGAGCAAAGAGATTTACCCGTCCCTGGTCGGAGTGTGGCTGCCCATGTGGCGGGGTAATCAAAAACGGTCACATACGTGATGTTCTCATCCCTAGCTGGTGCATTTGTACCTTAAAGGGTTAAAGTGCTTCGGCGCGCACGCACACACACGCAGAGCAATTGTTAAAACGGTCATCCAAATGGCCTGGTAACCCAAGTTTATTGTCCACACAAAGTTTCCAGCGACATTATTCTGTCATTTATAGTTTATTGTCCACACAAAGTTTCCAGCGACATTATTCTGTCATTTATAGTTTATTGTCCACACAATTTTCCAGCGACATTATTCTGTCATTTAGTTTATTGTCAGTTTATTGTGTCATTTATAGTTTATTGTCCACACAATTTTCCAGCGACATTATTCTGTCATTTATAGTTTATTGTCCACACAATTTTCCAGCGACATTATTCTGTCATTTATAGTTTATTGTCCACACAATTTTCCAGTGACATTATTCTGTCATTTATAGTTTATTGTCCACACAATTTTCCAGCGACATTATTCTGTCATTTATAGTTTATTGTCCACACAATTTTCCAGCGACATTATTCTGTCATTTATAGTTTATTGTCCACACAATTTTCCAGCAACATTATTCTGTCATTTATAGTTTATTGTTCATACAATTTTCCAGCGACATTATTCTGTCATTTATAGTTTATTGTCCACACAATTTTCCAGCGACATTATTCTGTCATTTATAGTTTATTGTTCATACAATTTTCCAGCGACATTATTCTGTCATTTATAGTTTATTGTTCATACAATTTTCCAGTGACATTATTCTGTCATTTATAGTTTATTGTTCATACAATTTTCCAGTGACATTACTCTGTCATTTATAAATGATAGTTTATTGTCCACACAATGGACTCTTTAAGCGGAGTTATCTTTCTGAGTCCTTAACAGAAAGCGTCATTCGGATCCGTTGTGGAGACAATTTCTTAGCAACATGAAACTCACACTCTTTCCCTCTGTCCTACTCTCTCGCAAATGTGCGCCCAAAATAGATTTTGCCTCATTATTTGACAACGGAAAGTTATGTAAGCCAATCGACTCTCCATTTTGGAGGCCCAAAGCGCTCTGAATATTCCTGTGACAGTATTTAGTCGTTTTAACCTAGAATTTACACTAGTTACTCTTTCAACCAGTCTTCTTCTTCTTCTTCTTCTTCGATCGCTCAGACAGTTTCCTGTCAATTATGAGCGCAGATGCGTCATGCTGCCCGTTATACGCCTAAGTAAGAAATAATTAGGCCCAGCATGTCCGACTTCGGCTGGAGGAGGAAATCTTTTTGAAAGCGTTTCTTGAAAAAAAGGCAGGAGAATGGACCGGTAAGGCAGAAAGATAGTAGACGACATTAAGCGAAGGGAAAAGGCAGAGTCAAAGAGAGTGACATAATTAGAGGACGCTACAAGCACAGAACTTCCAGAATGTGGGGGAACCATTTATACAAAAGACCCCCAGTATCCCCACGTGGGGTTTTGTCACCATCAATGATCATACGAGGTCCCCACAGGCAACATTACCATATTACAGCTCGTATATAAATGTTTTGAAATAGGGTAGCAGCTGAAGTCAGCACATTCGGTGTTATTCTTTACTACACCCCCCCCCCCCCACCCCCCCCTTCCCTTGCCCCCCCCCCCCCCCCCCCCAAATCCCTTTCACATGCTACATGTGTATCTTTCCCTAGCGGTCACTCCCCTCTGCCCATGTGGCGGGGTAATCAAAAACAGTCACACACGCAATGTTCTCAACCCTAGCTGATGCATTTAGTACCATAGTGTTACAAGTGCTTCGGGCTGTTGGGATGATCCCTGGAGTCTTTAAGCCAGGGTACGACAAGAAGAAGAAGACTCCCCTCTAAAATAATCCCTAACACCCATTTCTGTCTCCCTCTTTCTGTGTGTGTGTGTGTGTGTGTGTGTGTTGCTCTGTGTAAAATTATCATCCTTGTAAAATAAAGTTTCTGAACTGTCTCTGTGTCTCTCTTTCCTCTCTCTCCCCTCTGTCTGTTTCTCTCTCTCTCTCCCCTATAGACCCGTTTACCCCATACACAAGTCTTGAGTAGTCTGGATAGCTGAAACAAGTAGTTTTGGTGCAAAATGTGTAGTTTTACTCATTAAACTATCAAACAATGTTCACTGAAAATGAGTAGTTAGAGCATTATTTTCAAATTTGAAGAGTAGTAGAGGTCCAAATTGAGTAGAATACTACTCGAAAAAGAGTAGAGTAAACAGGTTTGCGGCCGTATCTCTCTCACTCTCTCTCTTGTTGTCGCATCTATTTTTTCTTCTTCATGGATAATAATTGTTCGATGATTATTTTTGCCTGCTTCATTATTTCTGTGTTGAATATATTGATTTTCTTGCATGTTTGTTTGAGGGCAAGATGCAAAAAAGCCCGTTGTGTGCTTACTCTTTTTCCCTCAATAAAAAAAAGTTTCGCTTTCGTTTCGTTTCTTGACAAACCTCCAAGTTGGCAGTGTGCCTGGTTGGGGAGTTGCCAACTGGCTGTGTTACTGTTGACAGGTCAAGGAAGGAAAGCAGAGCAGTGGGATGTTATTATGGATGTTGGCCTGCCGGGCTTCTACTGTTTGTTGGTGGTGTCTCAGCATTTTAGCTTCATACAACCCCCCCTACCCACCCACCCCATTCTCTTTTGGATGAGACGATAAACCGAGGTCCCGTGTGCCCATGCACTTAGCATACGTTAAACCCAGTGGCAACGAAAAAGTTGTCATTTGGTCAAAATTTACCCCCCCCCCCCCCTCCCCTCATCAGTGACAAAAATCGCATGCAAAAAAAAAAAAAAAAAAAAAAAATTGGTGGCGCGCCTCTGGCTGCGACGCGCTCTCCAGGTGGGAGCAACCCGAATTTCACAGAGACGCCTCTGTGACTATAAAATAAAGTACCTAATACCTTCCCTACTCCATCATCACCAACCTCTCCCATTGCATTATTTTTTTGCTTCCTTCGTCTTCATAATTATATTTTCATTGTCAATCTGTATCACTTTTTTTTTAAAGAAAAGCTGTGTAAAAAAAAAAAAAAAAAAAAAAAAAAAAAAATTACAGTGATTATAAAATTTTCACACACACACACATCATCTCTGTGAAAAAAAATTCTGACTTTGATTTTGACTTGACTTTCACACACACTTTTTATGCAAAGTGTCAACTTGTTTTGACACTGCCTACTTGTGTTCTGAAAGGAAACAAAACAAAACAAAACCACACCAACAACATCGAATGTCATAATAGGATATGCACATGTCAGATATGAACCACCCCTTTCTCTTGTTCACGTTGCCATTTGTGTTTGACAGTGTGTGAACATGTACATGCGTGCAACTACACAAAATGAAAAACAAGAGGCAAAGTCTTCAAGGCTCACTCGAACCTGTGGGACAACAACAAAAAAAAATTGAGGGGTGTGTCTAAAGTACAAGATTGCCAATAAAAATTTCAAAGTACAAATGAAACTAATGCTAATGGATACAAATTAAAATGTTTCAAAAGTACCCGTGCCGAGAATCGGACCCGGAGCCATTGGCATGACAGACAGACACTCTACCAATGAGCTATTGAGGCTTTCAGTGTTGATGAGTTTCTTAACTCATGTTGCCTGTTGAATACTCTCTAACCCACTAATCTAAAATGTTATCTGTTTGTTATCTGCTTACAGTGTTGTTTTAAGTATTTAATTATTCAAATCATTATTGTTTGAAAGCTTGCATCTGTGTGCAAAGTTTGAACGATGTATGCCTTCTATTTTCTGAGAAAATGCCAACGTTAATTTAAGTTTGGAGATTAGACCACGGACGCAACACACACACACACACAACTATCAACTATCATACTATAGACTCACTTCGTGTTAACGAGAGCAAAAAACTGAAAGGCCGGTGTTCAGGGGTAACGTCCCCCTGCAGCTGAAGCAAAAATTGATTTATGAAGGTATTTAGTTTGCTTTTTCCACAATTCATACAAATGCTAATTTTAACCCTTTCACCGCCAAACGTCGCATTTTAGCACCACAATGACTTCAAAAATACATGTCACTAAAAGGCACAAAGAGGGTCTGTTATGACCAAAGACCTGTTAAGAAATCTGTTAATTTTGGGGAGGTAAGGATAGGCCTTACCCACAGAAGGAATCCCCAATATTACAGACAGATTTTTGTTCTCTACCTAGGTAAGTTTAATGGAAAAAACAGATTGATGCTTGGTTGGCGGCGAAAGGGTTAAAGTGCTTGAAAAATACAGTAGACACACAAAGATCTTGTTTGACAAAAAAAAAAAAAGAAGGAAATTCCCTTTGTGGTAAAATTCAAAAACAGGAAATGCTTGTCAGGAAAAGTAAATGCATTAGCATTTGAATATTTTTGAGCTTGTCACACTAAACATTATTAATATTTATTTTGCAAAGGTCAAGATGTGCCACCCCCCCTACATTTCTCGGTTAATTCTATTTTTCCGTTATTGCCTTTCTTACCATACATAAAGCTGTATTTTAGGAACATTTTCACCAAATTATCTTTTTGGAATACTAACCCTAACCCTACCCCTACCCTATAAGACGGGAAAACGCAACGAACCACAACTGTGACAAATCGCGGTGTACTGCAGTACATAGTGGGGGGTAGGGTTAGGTTTAGGGCTAGGGTTAGGGCTAGGGTTAGTATTCCAAAAAGATTAGCTGAAAATGTTCCTAAAATACAGCTTTATGTATGGTAAGAAAGGCAAACACGGAAAAATACAATTAACCGAGAAATGCAGGGGGGGTGGCACATCTTTACCTTTACCTTTATTTTTATGCTGTAAAACTTATTTTTGTCTTAGGAAGAAGAAATGGTAAAAAATCTACTTCGTTAGTCATGTGGAAACACAGACACTTAAATTTGTAACAAACACAAAAGACATGAATTAATATCACACACACACACAGAATGTGGAAACAAACATTTAATCTTTAAGACATGTGCATTGAAATGTAAAAAGATACAACAGTTAAATACATTTCAACAATACATGTATCAAGCAGACCCCCAACCCCCCCCCCCCCCACCCAACAACAACAAAAATTTTTTTCTCTCAAATTTTGTAGTTCTATGCACATCCACATTTGATCTTTTTAAAAAAAAATTCATGCACTGCAGTGTTAAAATACAAAAACTAGATCTTAACACAAGTATTTTTCTTAACCACATAACTAAAATGCTGATCATTTCATTTGTCCATTCTACAGAAAATAAATGAGCACAAAACACAATTCCTACTCATATACATAGTACTACATTGGAACCTCCCTTATAAGACCTCATAAAATATTCCAAAATGAGGTCTTATAAATAGGTAATTTTAATACTTACAAAGAAGGGCAATGTGTAAGAGAAGTAGGTCTTATGTGGGAGGGAGTCTTATAATGGGAAGTCTTATAAGGGAGGTTCCACTGTTGTAGTAGACTACAGCCCAAAACTTCATTCCTGATGTAATTTAATGCTGTGCAATATACAAACATGAAGAGTTCTGAAAAATAAAAAACCCTAAACCCCTTCGCTGCCGCCTGCTACTTGCGCATGCGCCGCCGGTTTGCCGCGCAATTTTTTGTATCGCTATATATACATCGGTGGCAAGTACTGAAGTGCAATAGAGGACGTATATATATGTCGTGGACAGCGAAGAGGTTAACTGGAGAACAACTGAGATTTGCACATTGCAGTGATATTTCAAAATTCACATTTAATACGCTAGCAAATATTTTTGACCAATTGCTCCGCCAATGAGATCAATAATTCTGTTGTACTGTATTTTACGGACTATGAGGCGCACCCCCACATTTTACACAACATTCAGATTTTGCTTTAGTAGTTCCTTACTAAATAAGGCGCACCCCCACATTTTACACAACATTCAGATTTTGCTTTAGTAGTTCCTTACTAAATTACTAGTCATATCGTCGCTCAGTCTGATAAAAATTTTTTATTGCCTTATAGTCCATAAAATACAGCACTCAATAACAACAAGAGAATGCACACTCTACAAACTCACACAGACACAGACAACAAGATGTTATCTGTAATTTGTCGCATGTCTGACAACAAACAAGGAGTGATACAGTCAAACCTCTAATATAAGAACCTCCGTTACAAGACCTCCTCTCATTTTTAAGACTTGATTTTTTTTGGGGGGGGGGGACTAAACAAGGACACATGTAATGTATCTTACTATAATTTATGTATAAAACAGATCTCCGTTATAAGATCCCTCCAAATCAAAGACCGTTTTTTTCCTGACCAGGCATGGGAATTGTCAGAGACAAAAAACTCTGAAAAGCCCCCCAATTGAAGTATTTAGTAACAAAAACGAAGTATTTAGCAACAATTTCAAAAAAATTATCAGCAGAAATCCACGAATTCGCGGACAATTCCCATGCCTGCTGACTTTTTGGAAGTCTTAAATTAGAGCTTTGACTGTGTATTATTATAATACTGCCACTAAAAAGAAAAACAAAAAAACAACACACAAAAACCCATCAAAACTGTGAAACAGTACAGAAAGCCAGAAGCATAAAAAAATCCACCCATTGGATGTAATTGAAGTGGGTTTTTTGTGGTTTTTAAAAAAATTATTTCCATTGTAACTTATGACTTTCATTGACAATTATTCAAAGGAAAAAAAATGTCAGTTAAATTTTTCTGTAAAAAGAATAACAGCAATCAGAAGAGAAAAGCTGAATAAGTTTGCCTGAGAAAAAAAATATATCATTCACGTGAATTACAGAATTATGTTTCTACAGACCCGTAACCAAAATTAACCAACACACAAAAAAAGAACAATTCAAAATATACAAGTGATAAAAAAGAAACTAAGCCAATAAAACAAAAATCACACCTTACAATTACCATAATTTTCGGACTACAAGGCGATATTTTTTTCTCCAATTTCGACCTATGCGCCTAATAAACGAGGGCGCCCTATTAGTGAACAAAATCATGAGAAGAGAGACTGTTCAGTACAGTCTACTGTAAGTCACAACATCGAAAGTGGTAACGAGTCGCCGATACGACGAATACTCACGCTAAAATGCTTCAAAATCCCTATTATCGTCTGAGATACCGCACCCCCACATCCAACAGATGCCATAACCCTTCATTGGATGTAAAAAGCATCGTTGTAGAGCTTAAAATGCCATAATTCTAGTCATATGATACAGTTTTCATACGAAGAATTGTCCAAACACAAAGGTGCAGGAAGTCGCAAAAACGGAAGTTTAGTCGATTATTTGAGAAGGGAGCCAACTCTCGTTTATGACAGACACATAATGGCGGTCACACAGCGTTTACAGGATGTGTACGGGCTTCAAACTTCGACTTTGTTTTGTGAGGTGTGTATCGCCTTATAAACGAGGGCGCCTTTTACTTTGATTTTTTTTCAGATTTTTCATGAAAATTGCCCTATTCGCCTTATACACAGCAGCGCCTAATGAGCCGAAAAATACGGTAATCCAGTACCAAAACCAACGCTTCACACACACACAAAAGAAAAAGAAAAAGAAAAAAAAAAAAGAAGAAAGAGCACATAGTATAAATGATTCAACACACTGTAATTATCAAAAAGACATTTCAGTCATGTCAATTAATCCACTCAAAGCGGAAAACCAATTATCACAAGACTGCTTTACTTTATAGCCAACATCGAGACATCATCACCCTTAACCCCTTGACTGCCACCAACGTATTTTTTTTTTACGTACTGACCTGATGACATCACTGATGATGTCATCAGATAAAGAAGAATAACAGCTGATATGCTGGCTTTCGCTCTAACACAGTCAAGAGAGTTATATCCCCAGACCATTTTTGCCAGATCAGCTCCATCAGTTGTCTTTTTCATGGCATGATTTGCCCAACGATTTTTTTACGTTAATTTTCTCTGGCAGTCAAGGGGTTAAGGGCCAGCCACAGCTAAAATCGCACGACTGTACGATACGATTCGATCACATGATCTCGAAGCGCGCATCACATGTGTTCTTGGAGACCAAAATCGATTCGTATCGTGCAGTCATACGATTTTAGCGGACGTGTAGTTGGTCCTTTGCTCTTCCACATTTTTTCAGAACTTTGTATCATCATTCACACCAGTCTTTTATCTAATCAGACCTTACCAAACTCTAAACACGACACAATCAATCTCTCTTTCCTTTTCAATCAGCAAACTCTAAGCACGACACAATCAATCACTCTTTCCATTTCAATCACCAAACTCTAAACACGACACAATCAATCACTCTTTCCTTTTCAATCACACAAACTCTAAGCACGACACAATCAATCACTCTTTCCCATAGTTCAATCAACACAAATTCTCAAGCACGACACAATCAATCACTCTTTCCCTTTCAATCAGCAAACTCTAAACACGACACAATCAATCACTCTTTCCCTTTCAATCAGCAAACTCTAAACACGACACAATCAATCACTCTTTCCTTTTCAATCACCAAACTCTAAACACGACACAATCAATCACTCTTTTCTTTTCAATCACCAAACTCAAAGCACGACACAATCAATCACTCTTTCCCTTTCAATCACCAAACTCAAAGCACGACACAATCAATCACTCTTTCCATTCAATCAGCAAACTCTAAACACGACACAATCAATCACTCTTTCCATTCAATCAGCAAACTCAAAGCACGACACAATCAATCACTCTTTCCATTCAATCAGCAAACTCTAAACACGACACAATCAATCTCTCTTTCCTTTTCAATCAGCAAACTCTAAACACGACACAATCAATCACTCTTTCCATTTCAATCACCAAACTCAAAGCACGACACAATCAATCACTCTTTCCATTCAATCAGCAAACTCTAAACACGACACAATCAATCACTCTTTCCATTCAATCACCAAACTCAAAGCACGACACAATCAATCACTCTTTCCTATTCAATCAGCAAACTCTAAACACGACACAATCAATCACTCTTTCCCTTTCAATCAGCAAACTCTAAACACGACACAATCAATCACTCTTTCCTTTTCAATCACCAAACTCTAAACACGACACAATCAATCACTCTTTTCTTTTCAATCACCAAACTCAAAGCACGACACAATCAATCACTCTTTCCCTTTCAATCACCAAACTCAAAGCACGACACAATCAATCACTCTTTCCATTCAATCAGCAAACTCTAAACACGACACAATCAATCACTCTTTCCATTCAATCAGCAAACTCAAAGCACGACACAATCAATCACTCTTTCCATTCAATCAGCAAACTCTAAACACGACACAATCAATCTCTCTTTCCTTTTCAATCAGCAAACTCTAAACACGACACAATCAATCACTCTTTCCATTCAATCACCAAACTCAAAGCACGACACAATCAATCACTCTTTCCATTCAATCAGCAAACTCTAAACACGACACAATCAATCACTCTTTCCATTCAATCACCAAACTCAAAGCACGACTCTAAACATGACTCAATCAATAACTCTTTCCTATTCAATCAGCAAATTCTAAACATGACACAATCAATCACTCTTTCCCTTTCAATCAGCAAACTCTAAGCATGACTCAATCAATAACTCTTTCCTATTCAATCAGCAAATTCTAAACACGACACAATCAATCACTCTTTCCTTTCAATCAGCAAACTCTAAACACGACACAATCAATCACTCTTTCCATTCAATCACCAAACTCTAAACACGGCACAATCAATCACTCTTTCCCATTCAATCAGCAAACTCTAAACACTGCACAATCAATCACTCTTTCCCATTCAATCAGCAAACTCTAAACACCGCACAATCAATCACTCTTTCCCATTCAATCAGCAAGCTCTAAACACGACACAATCAATCACTCTTTCCCATTCAATCAGCAAGCTCTAAACACGACACAATCAACCACTCTTTCCCTTTCAATCAGCAAACTCTAAACATGACTCAATCAATAACTCTTTCCTATTCAATCAGCAAATTCTAAACATGACACAATCAATCACTCTTTCCCTTTCAATCAGCAAACTCTAAGCATGACTCAATCAATAATTCTTTCCTATTCAATCAGCAAATTCTAAACACGACACAATCAATCACTCTTTCCTTTCAATCAGCAAACTCTAAACACGACACAATCAATCACTCTTTCCATTCAATCACCAAACTCTAAACACGACACAATCAATCACTCTTTCCCATTCAATCAGCAAACTCTAAACACGCACAATCACTCACTCTTTCCCATTCAATCAGCAAACTCTAAACACCGCACAATCAATCACTCTTTCCCATTCAATCAGCAAACTCTAAACACCGCACAATCAATCACTCTTTCCCATTCAATCAGCAAACTCTAAACACCGCACAATCAATCACTCTTTCCCATTCAATCAGCAAGCTCTAAACACGACACAATCAACTACTCTTTCCCTTTCAATCAGCAAGCTCTAAACACGGCACAATCACTCACTATTTCTTATTCAATCAACAAGTTTCTTTGCAGTTGAGCTTGATTTGACTGTCAACTCCCACATGGTCGAACACACACAGAGTAAAGAGCACACATGCTTAAAAAAACAACAACACACACACACATGTACACATACACAAACAAACAAATAAAGATGAGAGGAGCTTCATTTAACTTGTCAACTCACACATGGTCAAACACACAGAGATAAAGAGCACACATACAAACACACACACACACAAACAAAAACGCGGTGAGCTTAACCCCTTGACTGCCAAAGAAAATTAAAGAAAAAATCATTGTACAAATCATGCCATGAAAATGACAACTGATAGAGCCAATCGGTCAAAATGGTCTGGGGATATAACTCTCTTGACTGTGTTAAAGCAAAAGCCAGCATATCAGTTATTCCTCTTCATCTGATGATGTCATCAGGTCAGTATGTGATACGTTATACGGCAGTCAAGGGGTTAATCTGACTTGTGAACTCCCACATGGTCGAACACACACACACACAGAGTAAAGAGCACACATGTAAAAAAACCAAAAAACACATGCGCATGCGCACGCACACACGCAAGAAAAGAGAGGGTGGGGGGATGGGGGGCAAGGGAAAAGCCCAAGCGCCTCAATCGACAGCATCCATATCGGTGTAGCCCAGGCGTGTTTCTGAATCCACGTCGATCACCAGCCGACCCCCCTCACTGCCGTCGCTGAGGTAGTAGCCACCACCAGCGTCATCATCATCATCGCTGTTCTCTTTCTCTGGGTCCCTCTTCTCCTCCTGATCCTCTTCCCCTCCTGCCCATGGTTTTTCCTCTTCGTAGAATCGGTTGGCGACGTCCCTGCACATTGATAGTGATACAACTGTTCTTTTTCTTCTTCAGCTTCTATTTCCAGTTAAGTTACTAAATTCTTCTTCTTGTTCTTCCGCTTAAGTTACCAAAGTCATTCTTGACTATGATTTCAACTGAAGAGGGCGAAGAGGTTGGGAGGAGAGAAAAAAAGAGGGAGAGCAAGAGAGAGAGAGAGAGAAATGAAATGACATTTTATTTGCATATCGGCCTTAGGCCACAATACAATAGCAAGGGACTGGGGAGATGAACAAACTACATAAACAAAGATATGAGAGAGAGAGAGAGAGAGAGAGAGAGAGAGAGAGAGAGAGAGAGAGAGAGAGAGAGAGAGAACAGAGAGAACAGAGAGAGAGAGAGAGAGAAAGTTTTGATGGGTAGACAGAGTGACGACCAGCCAGACAAGGACTGTTCAGCGGTACCCAGCATGATGCCGGCCCAACCACTGCCTACCACCGGGTCTGTGTTCGTTTAGAGTTCTGCCAGCAGCCTTCCCCAAAGAAGGCTTTGGCAGAAGGGGTCTGGATGGTTTCTGGGTGTAGGGCATTCCACTCTCTGATGGGGGGGAGGGGGGGGGGAGAAGGAGGAACTGCGCTGCTGGGTGTGGCAGGGAATCCTGCAGCATTGCTCGCTGCGCCCTCTCCTTGATCTTGCAGCTAAGGGCTCCATATTTCCACACTTGGCATGGAGTTGCTCTTTGTCGATTTTGTTGAGGGTGGCGAGTCGTGTGGCGGCTCTACGTTTCTGCAGCGTGAGCCACTCCAGTTGTTGTTTTTTCAGCATAGAAGTCACGCTTGATAGTCGCTGAGGACAAAGCGTGCTGCTCTTCGTTGGACTCCCTCAATTTCGTTAATGTATTTCTGGGCGGTGGGATCCTATGTGAAATGGAAAATGTCTGACAATGTACAATCCAAACCAGCTAACAAAAAAATATAAGGGAGGCCTGTGTTGTGCTATGTAGGTCTGGGCAACACAGGACATTGTATTAACTCTCCTAGCACCATGGGCGAATACAAGTACATCACTCCACACTCCCACCAAATGCAAGGACATTCATTGCCAAGTACCCTGCCATGTGTTTGTGTCCCATGGGTGATTATGGTTGGCTTAGGTTATGAGAACAATGAACCTGCCTTACCCCTTCATTTCCACAAAGGAACCGACGCTGCTTTTCTCTTTTGATGGTTCCTCCTCGCTCTTTTCAGTGGCCGCCTCCTTTTCCATTGGTTGATTTGATTTTTATCAAGATATAGTGCCGTATAAATACTGTATGTTGTTGTTGTTGTGAGAACAATGAACCTGCCTTACCCCTTCATTTCCACAAAGGAACCGACGCTGCTCTTCTCTTTCGAAGGCTCCTCCTCGCTCTTTTCAGTGACCTCCTCCTTCTTCATGGGTGGCTGCTCTGCCTCTGGAGTGTCGGCGATCGGCGACACGACAGGCTGAGGCGGCACGAAGGTCTGACGACGGCGGTAGAACAAAACGTAGGCGTCGGTGTCGACCACACACCTCTCGTTCGCCACCTTGGACACGTAATGGTCGTCGAACTTACGCCACTCTGACACACACAGAAAGGACAACTATGGAGTCAGGAATTGTCAGCATGCAAAATTAATTAATTCTATACATATCTCTCCCCCCGTGGGGATACCGAGGGGGGTCTTTTGCATAAATAGTTCCCCCACCTTCTGGAAGTTCTGTGCTTGCAACTTCCTCTAATCTGTCGCTCTCTTTGACTCTGCCTTTTCTCTTTGCTTGCTGCCATCTACTGCCTTTCCGGTCCATTCTCCTGCCTTTTTTCAAGAAACACTTTCCAAAAGATTTTCTCCAGCCGAAGTTGGACATGCTGGGCCTAATTATTTCTTACTTAGAGGGCCTAATTATTTCTTACTTAGGCGCATAACAGCAGCATGACGCATCTGCGCTCATAATTGACAGGAAACTGTCTGAGTGACTATCTTTCATTTCAAGCGTTTTTAAAAAAATTATCTTTCATTTAAAGTTTTGGGTTTTTCACGATCTTTCATTTCAAGTCTTTGGGTTTTCACAATCTTTCATTTCAAGTTTTTGGGTTTTTCACGATCTTTCATTTCAAGTTTTTGGGTTTTCACAATCTTTCATTTCAAGTGCTTTGGGTTTTCACAATCTTTCATTTTTTTGTTGCTGTTTTCACAATCTTTCATTCCAGGTTTTGGGGTTTTCACAATCATTAATTTCAAGTTTTGGGGTTTTCACAATCTTTCATTTCAAGTTTTGGGGGTTTCACAATCTTTCATTCCAGGTTTCGGGGTTTTCACAATCTTTTATTTCAAGTTTTGGGGTTTTCACAATCCTTCATTTGAAGTTTTGGGTTTTTCACAATCTTTCATTCCAGGCTTTGGCGTTTTCACAATCTTTCATTCCAGGCTTTGGCGTTTTCACAATCTTTCATTCCAGGCTTTGGGTTTTTCACAATCTTTCATTCCAGGTTTCAGGGTTTTCACAATCTTTCATTCCAAGTTTTTGGGGTTTTCACAATCTTTCATTTGAAGCTTTGGGGTTTTCCACAATCTTTCATTTCAAGTTTTGGGGTTTTCACAATCTTTCATTCCAGGTTTCGGGGTTTTCTGGACCTCCTTGCCCCTGCATCCCTGTACCGGGGACTCACCCACTTCGTTGTGGTGCGGGGGGTTGGGGTCAATGCAGCGGGCGTAAGACGTGTAGTGTCCGCCCATGATCTGGCCGATGTGGTTGACCACCCCGTACAGGTCATACAGGGCCTCCTCCCCGTCCTCCTGGTACCTGTACGGAGATAGGTCCAGGCCTCTGCAAGAATGACCAACACAGATTAATATTCCCCCGTGAGGATACTGCCTACATGGGTGCGTGATGTAAGCTACTGTGATGTTTTTAACTCTAGACGTGTCATGTTTTTACTTGCTAAGTTTGTGATTGATGAATGGTTTTTAACAAAAGTATTTGAACCAAAAAACTTTGATCTTGTTTTACCTTATGTTTTTATCCCTTTTTAATACGTGGTGAGATGTAACGTGGTGACAGCCCTGACATGGCCTTTGTTGTCGACGGGGCTATAATTTTAATCTTAATCTTAACTCCCCAAAATGAAAACAAACTGGCAGGGTACAGGGGCAGAGCCCGGTCAGACGATTTATGGGGGCAAGTTAAGAGAGAGAGAGATAACGAGGTAGACACAGTTAAAATGATAGACAAAGACAGTTTGACTTTGAGTCTGATAAGCCTTATAAAATTATAGAGAAACCAAGTTCAAATTGCCCCAAATCGCTTGAGGTCATTTTTTTTTGGGGGGTGGGGGGGGGGGGGTAGGAATTAAAAAAGACACCTGTAGTTCAGTTTTTGGTAAAATTAAAAATACTGAAATCAGTGTAAAAATGAAAGTAGCACCCATGCACTGGGGGTCTTTCGTACAAATAGTCCCCCCACCTTCTGGAAGTTCTGTGCTTGTAACTTCTATCACTCTCTTTGACTCTGCCTTTTCCCTTTACTTACTGTCATCTACTACTGTGGTCCATTCTCCTATGCCTTTTTTCTAGAAATTCTGACAAAACATTTCTCTATCCGAAGACGGACATGCTGGGCCTAAATATTTCTTAGTTAGGCACATTACGACAGCATGACGCATCTGCGCTCATAAGGCAGGAAACTGTCTGAGTGATCGAAGAAGAAGAAGATTCCTTAGCCATTATAATAGGGAAAGCACGCAATGCGCAAAGCCATGTTGATTTACACCACACACACACACACACACAGAGAGAGAGAGAGAGAGAGAGAGAGAGAGAGAGAGAGAGAGAGAGAGAGAGAGAGAGATCTCAGTGTCTTACAATCCCCCAATACAATCCATTATCTTTTTTTTAGATGTCTTCCAGCTATGCATATTCCACACATACACACACACACACATACTCTGGAGGAGACACATGGAACAACTTGCCAGCATTCATGAAATTATGTCCATCTAAATCTACTTTTATTAAAAGAACTTTAAAGAAGTATTTGATTGATAAATTGTAAAATCTTTACTCATTATGATGTATGTGATCATAAATATGTAAAAAATGTTATTCTTCCTTCTTTTCCCCCCTTTTTTTCTCTCAATTATTGTTTTGTGCTCTCTCTCTCTCTCTCTCTCTCTCTCCTGTTTGATTTTTAAAAAATAATTTAAACTCATTTATGAATGTTCTCTGGGGGGTTTCCTGTAATTATTATGCATTTTTCATGTTTGTATTTTTGTTGGAGGGCAGGATAAAAAAAAAAGCCTTGTCAGCTTATTCTTTAACTTTCAATAAAGATCATTTTGACTTGACTTGACTTGACTTGACACACACACTTTTTCAAAAACCCACAGCTGTTCTTTCTACCCAGTTTGAAATGTCCTCCATCAATCAAATCTCATATCTTCCACACCCACAGCCTCAGGCTAAATAGCTGCTGTGTAAGGATGGGAAGGAAGGGGATGGGGGTAGTTGTGGGAGTGAGGGTGACGTCACAAGGCACCAGGAATATTCACATCACAGCTGATAAACCCTGAAGGAAAACTGGGCAAATCTGTAGCTTAGTCCCCCCCCTTCCCCCCCCCCCCCCCCCCCCCCCCAAAAAGTTTCACTGAGAAGCAACATTCTGCCCTTCTCCGGAAATGGATAGGGTTAGGATCAGCCTAGGGTTAACCCCGTCACTGCCCAGGCCCCTGCCTACTACGGGGTGTGTGTGATGTCATTGATGATGTCATAACGTTTGATGTCAGAGCCTTGTGTGTGTTTTTGTGTGTGTGTTTAAACAAGTCAGGGAAGATATATCTCTAGACCATTACATTTTCTCAGATTGAGTCTAACAGGTCTCTTTTAAATTTTATAAAAAGAAAACTGATATTTTGTTCTTCTGCTTTCCTCTGGCAGTGAAGGGGTTAATGTCATGCAACTGGAAGTGTCAGATTGATTGAGAAATGTAAACAGGGGGTGGAAGGGGGGTCTACACTACAAGCTTGCAGAAAATTGGACCACTGCACTGTAAGAAAGGTCGATTTATTGCACTTAAAAAGCCCTTGCTAGGAGTGGAGCGAAATCGTAAAACTGCTGAAGCGTGAAAGATCAATTTAGATCAATTTAGTTTTATGCATATTGTCCCATTATTGTTGGTTTAAGCTGTGTGTGTGTGTGTGTGTGTGTGTGTGAGAGAGAGAGAGAGGGGGGGGGGAGAGGGAGAGAGATTGGGGGAAGGGGGGGAGAGAGGGGAGAGAGAGAGAGAGGGGGGAGAGAGAGAGAGAGGGAGGAAAAGAGAGAGAGAGAGAGGGAGAGAGAGAGCCAGGGTGAATGTGTGTTGACTTTAGCATACATTATTTTACATTGTTCTAGTATTCAGCATTGGCTTTTATAATCTAAACCTTGTTTTTATGTACCCCCTTTTATACATTTTGTTTGTTGTCCTATTATTACTTTTATACAAATTGTTTGTTTAGCTCTGTGTGTGTGTGTGTGTGTGTGTGTGTGTGTATGTGTGTGTGTGTGTGTGTGTGTGTGTGCTAGCTATATTGTATTGTAATTTAATTCTTATGATGTATTTACTGTATATTGTCTTATTGTCTCTATTTGTATATGTGTTTTATGTGCATGCCAGACAAAGAATTTCTTTATGTTTTAAAGACAATAAATATTTTGATTGATTGATTGATTGATTGATTTGATTGATTGATTGATTGAGGAGGGGCAAAGTCCAAGGATGATAGATAAAGGGAAGGCTGAGGCTCCGAGGGTTAAATAAGGAAAGGAAAAACGGCTGTAGGGGTTGAAGGTACAAGTGCTAACTATACGATGTCAAATACGCTTGCTCATCTATATGCTTGTGATCCAAATTTAGATCAACTTTTGAATTTTCGAATTGCTATTTCGGTCTGAAAATGACCTCAGGGAAGTGTGTGTGTGTGTGTGCGTGTGTGCGTGTGCGTGCGTGCGTGCGTGTGGTGTGTGTGTGTGTGAGTGTGTGTGTGTGTGTGTGTGTGTGTGTGTGTGTGTGTGTGTGTGTGTGTGTGTGTGTGTGTGTGTCTGTGTGTGTGTCTGTGTTTGTGTGTGTGTCTGTGTGTGTGTGTGTGTGTGTGTGTGAGAGAGAGAGAGAGAGAGAGAGAGAGAGAGAGAGAGAGAGAGAGAGAGAGAGAGAGAGAGAGAGAGAGAGAGAGAGAGAGAGAGAGAGAGAGAGAGAGAGAGAGATAGATAGAGGCAGAGATATAAAAGATGTAGAGAGAGAACAGAAAATTATTGTGCAGTGAATGGGTGGATGCATGAAGAATGTGTTGCGGTACGTGTGCGTGCGCACACATGTGTGCAAGTGTGTGTGTGTGTGTGTGTGAAAATATGAAAGCATTGTATGTCCTAAAAGGCCAGTGTAACTGCCGAAATACATAAACATGTGCAAACACACACACACACACAATGCCCTGACCTGATAGGGAACTCGACCCTGATGTCAATCTTCCTGGACCACAGGTCCCAGCTCTTGAAACACTTCACACACACACACACACACACAAACACACACACAATGCCCTGACCTGATAGGGAACTCGACCCTGATGTCAATCTTCCTGGACCACAGGTCCCAGCTCTTGAAACACTTCACACACACACACACACACACAAACAATGCCCTGACCTGATAGGGAACTCGACCCGGGTGTCGATCTTCCTGGACCACAGGTCCCAGCTCTTGAAGCGCTTGAGCTGCACCATGAAGATGTGGGGCATCCTCCACATGTAGCACTGCTTCAGGGCCTCCTGCTTGCGCTTGCACTTCTCACAGGTCCTGTGTGCATCCACACACATCCCAGAACCCCATAAAGCAATGCTGCTGCTACTACTTCAACTACAACCAATATTCTTGCATATCTCACAGATCCTGTGCGCATCCCCACACATCCCAGAACCCCATAAAGCAATGCTGCTGCTACTACTTCAACTATGACCAATATTACTTTATCACTGCGAACATTACTGTTACACATTCTGCCCATTTTTATTATATACAACCACCCCGCAAACGAAGCGCACATATATATATATATATATATAGTTTGCTTTGATAAAGCTTTTCTGTGTCCAATGTCTTTATTTGTGAACCTCAGAAACAAAACCAGTTAACGTTAACTTTGGATAATGTTCCGTGTTCAAAAAAACAACAACAAAAACCAAAATATTTATTTTTTGAACATGGAACATTACCCAAAGTTAACGTTAACTGGTTTTGTTTCTGAGGTTCACAAATAAAGACATTGGACACAGAAAAGCTTTATCAAAGCAAACTATTCTGCATTTCAAATGCACTAACTTTTCAGTCCTTCAGAGTAGGGGTACGGAGCTGGCTATTCACTGAGATTTTTCTTTCATGCTATATATATATATATAATATATATATATATATATAAAAACATTGCAGACAGAATCCAATAGTAGAGATACCTACAAACACACTCTTCTCTATCTAATTCACTGACTCAATACACAAACACACACTGTGACACACACACACACATTGTGACACACACACACACACACACACAGTGTGAGACAAACACACACACTGAGAGTGGGACACACACACACAGACTGTGACACACACACATTATAATACACACACACTGAGCATGAGACACACACACACACAACACACACACAGTGACACATTATGTTGAATGTTGTTTTTTGTTATCTGTTGATGAATAATTGATTGTAAAGCGCTTTGGGCTCATCTGAGGTAAAGCGCTATATAAATGTACTGTTATTATTATTATTATTATAACACACACACACACTGTGAGCACACACACAGAGACTGTGACACACACACAGACTGTTACTCTAGTAGTGACATACACACACACACATACACACACACTGTGACACACACACACACACACACACACACACTGAGACACATACACACACACACTGAGACACACACACACACATTATAATACACACACATTTACCAAGCATTAATATCGCTGAGTATTTCCGGAGCGTGGTAGAGATCCAGACACTGCTGCAGGGTCAACGTTTCACTGACTGTAAATCAAAGAATGACAGGTACATACTGCAAATGCTTTCACATCACAATGAGATCAGAGGAAAGGCATTTCTTGTGTCACACAATCTGTTAAGCACCAGGTACGGCAATCATGAGTGTGTCTTAACCTTCACCGGATCCCCTCTCCAACTACACAGTCACGATGGGGCGGGTTTTCCACTACCCATACTCATTAAAAAGGAAAGGGACATGCATTTTAACAGTGTTTATCCCTATTCCAGATGATGCGGGTTCTCCAGTACCCATACTCGTCAAAGAGTCACCATGTGTTTATCCTTATCCAGATGCCGCAAAATTGCCTGAATTCAGGCTTCAGGCATATTCACATGCACCCCTGACACATACACACACACGCACGCATGCGCACACACACACATGCACATGCATACACACACACAGCAAGACATATGAACAAACTCCCATTTTATTTATTGTTATACACCAGCTCTGTCAATGTACTACCATACAAATTTGAAGTGATCCTGTGCATCAGTTCATAAGATACAAGATATTGCGCGAACAAACAACAACAACACAAAACACTGAAACAGACTGCAACGTCACTGGAACATACAACAAACAAACAACTACACGACAAGTGTCAAGTGACCTTATTTTATTCACAAGACAAAACAAAACTACTGGATATTTTGGCGAATGCGTCTTTATCAACACAGACAAACAAAAAAACAGAAAACAGCAAAAATAGCAAAAAATCAACAAGATAAAAAAACAATACCGTAATTTTCGGACTATAAGGCCGATCTATGCGCCAAATAAACGAGGGCGCCCTATTAGTGAACAAAATTGTGAGAAGAGAGGCAACGATTGTCGTACTCAGTACAGTCTACTGTGAGTCACAACATCGAAAGTGGCAACGAGTCGCCGATACAACGACTACTCACGTTAAAATGCTTCAAAGTCCCTATTATCATCCGAGATACCATCCAACAGATGCCATAACCCTTCATTGGATGTAAAAAGCATCGTTGTAGAGCTTAAAATGCCATAATTCTACCAGTTTTCGCGAAGAAAAGTCCAAACACAACAACCGGAAGTCGCAAAAACGGAAGTTTGATTATTTGAGAAGGGAGCCAACTCTCATTTATGACAGCAGTAATGGCGGTCGGTAAGCGTTTACAGGACATGTATGGGCTTCAAATTTCAAATTTCTTTTGCGAGGTGTGTATCGCCTTATAAACGAGGGCGCCTTTTACTTTATTTTTTTCAGGTTTTTCATGAAAATTGCCCTATTCGCCTTATACACAGCAGCACCTAATGATCCAAAAACTACGGTACTTCCCCTCTGCAGTCCAATGAGTCGAGAACAAAAACAAGTCTTCCCAGTTTGGGGCGGAGAACAAAAACAAGTCTTCCCAGTTTGGGGCGGAGAACAAAAACAAGTCTTCCCAGTTTGGGGCGGAGAACAAAAACAAGTCTTCCCAGTTTGGGGCAGAGAACAAAAACAAGTCTTCCCAGTTTGGGGCGGAGAACAAAAACAAGTCTTCCCAGTTTGGGGCGGAGAACAAATACAAGCCTTCCCAGTTTGGGGCAGAGAACAAAAACAATTCTTCCCAGTTTGGGGCAGAGAACAAAAACAAGTCTTCCCAGTTTGGGGCGGAGAACAAAAACAATTCTTCCCAGTTTGGGGCAGAGAACAAAAACAAGTCTTCCCAGTTTGGGGCAGAGAACAAAAACAAGTCTTCCCAGTTTGGGGCGGAGAACAAAAACAATTCTTCCCAGTTTGGGGCAGAGAACAAAAACAAGTCTTCCCAGTTTGGGGCAGAGAACAAAAACAAGTCTTCCCAGTTTGGGGCAAAAACAAGAGAACAAAAACAAGTCTTCCCAGTTTGGGGCGGAGAACAAAAACAATTCTTCCCAGTTTGGGGCAGAGAACAAAAACAAGTCTTCCCAGTTTGGGGCAGAGAACAAAAACAAGTCTTCCCAGTTTGGGGCGGAGAACAAAAACAAGTCTTCCCAGTTTGGGGCGGAGAACAAAAACAATTCTTCCCAGTTTGGGGCAGAGAACAAAAACAAGTCTTCCCAGTTTGGGGCAGAGAACAAAAACAAGTCTTCCCAGTTTGGGGCAGAGAACAAAAACAAGTCTTCCCAGTTTGGGGCAGACAGGCATGGTAGTGGGGGCAAAGTGAGTTTCGCGGAAGAATATCCAACCGATTCTGCATTTCATTTGAAAGATGTCGACTCAAACTAAAATGATGAAGTTGGGCGTCAAAATGAAGAAGAAGAATAAGAAAAAGAAGCACTAGGATCACAAATCTGGAAACGTGTGGCGTGAGCTAGGCCGCGCATGACTGCTAACTTCGGCGGGAAGTTGCTTGTTCAGTCATTCACATCCGTTTCCGCGAAGCGATCGCATAGGTTTTAATGTACGTAATTTTTAGGCACCCGAGCGAATTTATACCCCGTTTTTGTTGTGTGGTGGGTTTTTTTTGGGGGGTGTCAAATTTTCACTTTCGCGGGTTTTCCGCGATTCGTGGAGGTCTACCATGCCTGGGCAGAGAACAAAAACAAGTCTTCCCAGTTTGGGGCGGAGATGGACCAAAGAGAGGAGGAGATGTTTGACTCACCGTGTCTGGGGTTCTTTACACTGTCATCCTCCTCGGCTTCCTGCACACACAACCCCACAATATTCTTTCTCCACCGGAATCTTTGTAATGATTGTAAATTATGTTGCTAACGATCACTTAATTTTAACTAAAAAAATGTGTTGCATAATTATTATTTCCGTGCATGTGTGTGTGTGTGTGTGTGTGTGTGTGTGAGTGTAATCACGCATGCTGAATTGTGGCGGGTTGTATGTTCTTAAATTTGCCAGCATAAGCATGATTGGCGTGTGTGCGTGTGTGCGTGTGTGTGTGTGTGTGTATGTGTGTGTGTATGTGTGTTTTAGAATGCATCATTATCATATGATTATGCCATGGTGTCTTTTTAAAGTAGATGCATTCGATGATGAGAGTTGTGGCAGGGGGGGGGCGATGAATGTTTGTGCACATATTATGTACATGTTTATTATTTTTTATATTTATCATCTTAGTGAAATTGTGAAGCGCTTAGAGCTTTAAGTCTAAGTGCTATCTAAATCAACCAAAACAAGTCCCAATAGGGAGGTGAACACTCAGTAGTCTGGATATGACAGGGGAAAAAACACTGGTGAAAATGTGTTGGGTCACATCTTATTTAGAGGGAAGGTCTTTATAGGGAGGTTCCACTGTATATCAAATGGAAGAGTCTACCTAAATAATTATACAGCAGCGCCATTACTGACAAGAGTGGCACAGAGGTAACACGTTCGCCTTGTGTCAAGTAAACCCGATTTCGAACCTGGCCACAGGGGATTTTTCCTCTCACTTTGCACTAGGCCTTACGGTCTGAATGTGCAGTCTTTCAGATGAGACGATAAACTGAGGTCCTGTGTGCCCATGCACTTAGCACACGTGAATCCCAGTGGCAACGAAAAAGCTGTCATTTGGTCCAAATTTACTCCTTTCCCTCCTCATCAGTCACACAAAAATCACATGCAAAAAAAAAAAAGGGAGGCGCGCCTCTGGCTGCGATGCGCTCTCCGGGTGGGGAGCAACCCGAATTTCACAGACATCTCTGTGACTATAAAGTACCTAACATAATACCTAATATTATTTTTTAAAAAGCATGTCCTTACCATTTAAAACACACACACACACTAATCATTATAAGCAGATGAAAAGGCTAAATGGGTTGGTATACATGCATGCAAATGACCCTGTGCATTTCACTCTCTTATTATTCTCTTAGTTGCTTAAAAACTGAAGCACTTTAGAACAACAGCAAAAACAAACAAACATGAAAACTCAATCTCAAAGTCTGCTTCTTTGAGCTTTGTGAAAATAATCCTAGGCTCATCCTATCCCTACCCATTTCCCAAAAAAATGTCAGAATGTTGATTCTGAATGAAAATTTTCCATGCGAACATTTATTTGAAGGGAGGCGGGCTCTAAAATACAAGATAGCCGGCAAGTCTTGTTTATTTTTTAGCTCATTCCGGACAAATTCCGAGTATACTCAGAACAGGAGAACACCACTCAGGGCCTAATACTGAGTATTAACAGCGATTTCTGGGTCTAAAAAGTGTCTGAATCCATGGTTTTTTCCCAATCCAAACCACGTTTTTCAAGTCACTTCTCTTCATTACTCTTCCAACTTTCGCTTCACTTGTGTTTGGCTCTTCTGTTTCAATATTTAATGTTGAATATGTAAAACAAATCGGCCCTACACGAGCCTCAGAAAATACTCCAATGTGTTTTCATTAACAGTGATAGTAACAAGGAGACTAACGATTCCAATTATAATGCAAGTAACCACGATTTCGAAGCGAAAAAGAAACTTGGATCAACCAGTAAATGTTGTCAAAACTGAATCAATGACAGCGTTGAGTTTTCTTGCGCTTCTTATTTGCATGGGTGAAAGTGACAGATTTTGAAAGTAAGGAAAAGGCGGAGGGTGGGTGGGTGGGTTCCAGGGGCCTACTTTCTGGGTCCGCTGCCGCCTAGGCCCTGGCAGGGTGTAGGGGCAGAGGTCTGCTTGGGGGGTCTGGAGGGCAAAGCCCCCCAGTAGCTGACAAGAATTTGCAGATAAATGCCTATTTCGTGAGTTCTCCTGAGGTCTTTCATTCAAATTTATGAAATGTTTTGAACTCTAAAATGACATTGAAGTTGAAAGTTCTAGGAGCAAACACATTTCATGGCCTATGGTCGCTCAAATCAGTCAATTTCTTCCTTTTTTTTCTTGAAAATTTGAAAATAAGGATTTCCTTATTTTCTGATTTTAAAATTAAGGAAATCTTTGCTGAGAAGGAAAACTTTCACCCATGTATTTGTTATATTTTTTTGGTAGGCAACCCCAGGCCAGTCATGATGTTCGTCTCAGGCAGTGAAGTCTTAAGGGGTTAAAGGTGGACCCTGACGGATGAGTTGTTGCAAGAAACACGACAAGACCACCAGAAAGACAGCCTTTTCAAGGATCGAAACACTCACTTTGCTCTGGTTTGTTAGAAATTAAACCGTCAAAACGGTGATTCCTCCTTGGCGGAGATGCCGGAGAGAGTAGCCATTTTGGATGGGGTGGGTGGAGGTCACTCATTGTTGTTGAAGCGTTTTCTTTTTTTTGCAGTGCAGTAAAAAAAAAAATAAAGGAGTTATTTCCTTTGTTGTGAGCGAAACTCCGGTAAAGGTCAAGATGTGCCACCCCCCCTACCTATCTCGGTTAATTGTATTTTTCCGTTATTGCCTTTCTTACCATACATAAAGCTGTATTTTAGGAACATTTTTAGCTAATAACCTGTTTGGAATACTAACCCTAACCCTAACCCTAACCCTACCCCCCACCGTATAAGACGGAAAAACGCAACGAACCACAATTGTGACAAATCGCGGTGTACTGCAGTACATAGTGGGGGGTAGGGTTAGGTTTAGGGGTAGGGTTAGGGTTAGGGTTAGTATTCCAAAAAGGTAATTAGCTAAAAATGTTCCTAAAATACAGCTTTATGTATGGTAAGGCAAAAACGGAAAAATACAATTAACCGAGAAATGCATGGGGGGTGGCACATCTTTACCTTTACCGAAACTCCTTTAGATAAACTGCATAAAATTTAAACAAAAATAAAAATAAAAAGGCTTGTTTTGCAAAAAGTTTGTGCAAACGATTTGGTCTAAACGCAGGCGGCTATTATTAAAAGAGACGGCACACGCCTTCTCTTTGGATGAAAGAATTTGACTTCCAGCACCTCCGCCAAGAAGGAATCGCCGATTCAACGGTTTAATTTCTAGGAAACCAGAGCAAAGTGAGTGATTCTGGTGATCTCGATGTGTTTCTTGCAAAAACTCATCCGTCAGGGTGCCCCTTTAAGAATGAATACGCAAAGAAACAAAAAAGCTGAAGAAAGGGAGGTTACCAGTTCTTTGGACTGCACCAAGACGTAGGAGGGCTGGTTGTCGTTGTTGCGCCAGTCCATGGACAGGTATCGGTTGGTGCTCAGGTCCAAGACAGTGTCCCCTGAAATAAGACCCCCCCTGGTCAATAATTATTGATTTCTCTCGTCTCAGGACACTATGTCCCCATCACTTTTCGAACCTCGGTACATCGCTGCACAAAACTGTTAACATTAGGGAAAGGCTTAAAACCCCTTCTGACAATTTTTGCCTTTTCTACATTCGCTTTTAATCAGAGACTTAACCCCTTGACTGCCAGAGAAAATGAAAGAAAAATTTACTGGGCAAATCATGCCATGAAAAAGATAACTGATAGAGCCAATCTGACAAAATGGTCTGGGGATATAACTCTCTTGACTGTGTTAGAGCAAAACGCAGCATGTGAGGTTTATTCCTCTTCATTTGATGAGGTCATCTGTGATGTCATTAGGTCAGTACGTGATACATTGGTGGCAGTCAAGGGGTTAAAACCCTTTCATCGCCACTAGTCGCCTCTTGGCACCACAATGATTTAACACCCATGTCACTAAAATGCATCAAATGAGGGTCTGGTATCCAGTGACCTTATGTTCTTAATTTTGGGAGGTAAGGATAGGCCCTATATTATGCACGTCATAGAGGAATCCCCAATATTGCAGACAAAATCTTTTCTCTACCCGAGTAAGTTTAACCCTTTCACCGCCACTAGTCGCCTCTTGGCACCACAATGATTTGACACCCATGTCACTAAAAGGCATCTAATGAGGGTCTGGTATCCAGTGACCTTATGTTCTTAATTTTAGGAGTTAAGGATAGGCCCTATATTATGCACGTCACAGAGGAATCCCCAATATTGCAGACAAAATCTTTTCTTTACCCGAGTAAGTTTAACCCTTTCACCGCCAATGTCACATTTAAACACCACAATCGCTTAAAACCCACGTCACTAAAAGGCATCAAATCAGGACCTGTTATCCAAAGACCCTATTTTCTTAATTTTGGGAGGTAAGGATAGGCCTAATGTTAAACATGTCATAGAGGAATTCGCAATATTACAGACAAAATCTTTTCTCTACCCGGGTAAGTTCAACCCTTTCAACGCCAGCCATAATTTCAGCTCAAGCTTTCATTAAACTTACCTCGGTAGAGAAACGATTCTGTCTGCAATATTGGGTTGATTCCTCTGTGACATCCATAAAATAGGGCCTATCCTTACTTCCCAAAATTAAGAACATACGGTAATTAGATACTAGACCCTCGTTTTATGCCTTATAGTGGCATGGGTATTAAGTCATTGTGGTGCCAAGAGGCGACAGTGGCGATGAAAGGGTTAATGCTAAATTTTGGCTGAGGAGTGGCTAGCGTTGAAAGGGTTAATCTGAAGATTGCAGCGCCTGGAGGTACAGTACCTTTGTCTTCCAGACGGTCGACCTTTTTCCCGCGGCCCTGCTCGTCCACCGGCTTGATGAAGAAGAGCGGCACGCTGTGGTCGCTGCTCATGCTGGCAGCCACGCTCTGGACGTTGGTCCCCGCACTGCTCTTCTCTGAACACACACACACATATATAACAACAACAATACAGAAAACTTCTGTAGCGTGCATTCATGTCCAGGCTAGCTGCTCGTGGCGCTTCACAAGATACATTTAACTAATGACTTGAATACACACATGCATACCTAATGCAAACATATTCACACATATGCACACAAACACACAGAGACACATGCATGCACATATGCGTATGCACGCACACACACACACACAAACACATGCACACACACACACAGGGCAGACCCACCTGTACTGTGGATCCCTGTCAGGTCTTTTTCCTGGTCCACCTCCTGCTTCCAGTCTCCCTGACACACACACAATACAGACACACAGCACACACACACACACACAGAGGAAGGGTGTGCCCACCTGTACTGTGGGTACCTGTCAGGTCCTTTTCCTGGTCCACCTCCTGCGTCCAATCTCCCTGACACACACACACACACACACACAGAACACACAGAGGAAGGGCGGACCCACCTGTACTGTGGATCCCTGTCAGGTCTTTTTCCTGGTCCACCTCCTGCTTCCAGTCTCCCTGACACACACACACACACACACACACACACAGAACACACAGAGGAAGGGTGTGCCCACCTGTACTGTGGGTCCCTGTCAGGTTCTTTTCCTGGTCCACCTCCTGCTTCCAATCTCCCTGACACACACACACACACACACACACACACAGAACACACACAACACACACAGAGGAAGGGTGTACCCACCTGTACTGTGGATCCCTGTCAGGTCTTTTTCCTGGTCCACCTCCTGCTTCCAGTCTCCCTGACACACACACACACACACACACACACAATACAGACACACAACACACACACACACACAGACAGAGGAAGGGTGTGTCCACCTGTACTGTGGATCCCTGTCAGGTCCTTTTCCTGGTCCACCTCCTGCTTCCAGTCTCCCTGACACACACACACACAACACACACACAATACAGACACAACACACACACAGAACACACACACACACACACACACACAGAGGAAGGGTGTACCCACCTGTACTGTGGATTCCTGTCAGGTCCTTTTCCTGGTCCACCTCCTGCTTCCAATCTCCCTGACCTCCCCCGTAGCAACCCACCTGGGAGCAAACCTCACTCTGCAATAAACCATGACAATGAATGATCATTGATGATGATGATGATGATGACGATATTTTGGTATATTCTAACCACCTGGAGAGAATGTCGTTGCGAGAGCAGCGCCACCCACAGGATGCATGCTATGTGAATTTGTGTCATCCATCCCACCGGCACAATATGATGTGCCTGCATGCTCGCGGTCTTGTGTGTGAGTCTGTGTGTGTGGGGGGGGGGGGGGGGGGGGGGCCAGGGGGTATGTGTTGGTATAAATGTGTATGCACACGTGTATGTGTGTGTGCTGGTGTATGTGTAGGTGTGTGTCTGAGAGTAAGAGAGAATCTGAGGGAGAGACTGATACATGATTATGTAATCTGATTTTGTTACCTTTTTTTTCTTTCTTTTCTATTGGTTGGCCATTTTGTTGTTGTTGGATTGTGTCTTGTGCAAAACTAAAACGATTTCCTTTGTATTATGATGCATTGGCTGATTAAAGAATCTTGAATCTTACTAAATAGTAGAATGGGCTTTAATGCGTGCGCAGGATCTTGTGCATGCATTCGCCCCGCGGGACCTTGGTTTTAAGTCTCATCCGAAGGACTAGGAAATAGGAGTAAAGCGTCTTTCCCAAGGACACAAGCCGGGTTCGAACCTCCCCCTGGGGATACCGGGGGGGGGGGGGGTCTTTTGAACAAATCCCCAATCTTCTGGAAGTTCTGTGCTTGCACCTTCCTCTAATCTATCACTCTCTTTTGACTCTGCCTGCCTTTTCCCTTTGCTTACTGTCATCGACTCTTTTTCTGCCTTACTGGTCCATTCTCCTGCCTTTGTTCTAGAAATTTCTCTAACCAAAGACGGACATGCTGGGCCATAGCTATTTCTTAGGCGCATAACGGCAGCATGACGCATCTGTGCTCATAATGAAAGGAGACTGTCTGAGTGATCAATGAAGAAGAAGAAGAAGAAGAAGAAGAAGAAGAAGAAGAAGAAGAAAAAGCGCACAGAATCTCACCTGAAGCGAAGAGACAGAGCCAAGGCCACTGTCCACATCTCCACCCCCAGACTCCTGATGAGACGTATCTGCAGCAATGCAAACATCACATCACATCAACACACACCATGTCATTGCTAGCATCCAAGCCTCATGGATGTGAGGGGGCCCAAAACAAAAAAAGCGTACCCGATGGTATCGTCATAAGTAATTAAAACAAAACTTTGCCTGTGACATCATTTTTTTAGGTTCGCTGCTACACAAATCTTAACTATTACTTAATATAGGATAACGCACAAAAATTTGCTTGAACTGATGAAACCCCTCTTTATTATGACTTAATGCTTAACACAAAATACTGGCTAACACACACACACACACACAAATCTTTGTCCCCTGAACTTCCTGTCAAGTGTACTCCGCCGTATCTCACCTTTACCCTCGTCCTCCCTACCCCCCTCCTCCTCCTCCTCCCCAAAATCGAAGGTGGCGTGGTGGTGGTGTGAGGTGTCGGCGGTGAGCGTGGCCGTGGAGGAGCAGGAGGAGATGGAGTCCAGGCTGCTGAGGCTCCCGCTGGACTGGCTCCCGCTGCTGCTGCTCAGGTTGGATCCCGAGGGCCGGGAGGGCAGCGGGAGATCCACCCCCACCCCACCACCAGGGGGCAGCATGGCCCCTGCTTTGGGAAGGGTGGTAGGGGTGGAGGTGACTGCTGGGGTGCTGGAGGAAGGAGGGGGAGGAGGAAAGGTGGTGGTGGTGGTGGTGGGGTCTGTTGTGTTTTTGGCCGGGGGCTGGAAGGTGTCCACGGAATGCCTGGAGAGTTTGGTGAGACAGATTTGATTTGATTGATTGATTTAATTTTAAAGTCTGTTCACAACAATGGTGATATTAGACTTAAATAAACAAGTGAATTAATTAATTAAACAAAAGAAAAAAGAAAAAAGACAACATCAAAATTGAATTGAAATGAGGGGAAAAGTGTGTGTGTATGAGTGTGTGTGTGTGTGTGTGTGTGTGTGTGTGTGTGTGTGTGTGGGTGGGTGTAATTGTGTGTGTGCACGCGTGCGTGCGTGCATGCGTGCGTGTGTGTGTGTGTGTGTGTGCGTGCGTGTGTGTGTGTGCGCGTGTGTGTGTGTGTGCGTGCGTGTGTACGTGCGCGTGTGTGCGTGTGACAGACAGACCAGCTGAAAATGAACTGTGGGTTTTTTCCCCTGAGTATAAATGGCCTGCTTACACACATACCATACGATTCGGATCTGAATGCGATACGATTTCGACAATGTCAGTCTTGATGATTCACGTGAAATTAATGTATTGGGTCTACTCGAGGATAGTGAGCGAAAAACGGCAGCATGACGCATCTACGCTCATATGACAGGAAACTGAGCAACTACTATCTTACCGGTCCATTCTCCCGCCTTTTTTTCAAGAAACACTTTCAAAAAGATTTCCTCCAGGCGAAGTCGGACTTGCTAAGCCCTAACTCTTTCTTAGCTAGGCGCACAACGGCAGCATGACGCATCTGTGCTTATATTGCATGGCTGCTCCTGGGAAATAAAAAAAATCTTGCAAGGGGGCAGCCCCGAATAAGCAAATGCTTATATAGGCCCTTTTTGTTTGTGGCACAAGCCACAAACCTATAACTCATTTTGTCGGTCTGTCGGTCGATCGGTCCAAAATTGTTGCACGTTTGTGGCAAAATTGTCGCACGCCACAAACGATTGCGAATTCGCGCTTGTTATTGTACAAGTTTGTGTGTGTGTGTGTAAAAAAATCGTTGTTTCTTAAATTCTCATAAATCGGCGACGCCAGCTCTAGGAAATTTACAAATCCTGCAAGAAGGAGCATCCATGTAATTGACAGGAAACTGAGTGATCGAAGAAGAAGAAACGAAAACGAAATTTTATTTAACCAGGGAACATGAGATAAGCAAGTTACATGCTTTTTTCCACCCAGCCCTGGGGAAAAATAAAGTAAATCAAACAAGAAAGCTAAATAATATATGTACATGCAGAAATGAGAAGAAAAGGGAGGGGGGAGGAGGGGGGAAGAGGCATAGAGGGGGATAAGGATGGGGAAATTTGGGAATTTAAAATACAGTGGAACCTCCCTTATAAGACCTTAAAAAATCATCCAAAATGAGGTCCTATAAGGGAGGGGTCTTATATGGGAGGTAATTTTAATACTGACAAAGAAGGGCAATGTCTCAGAGAAGTAGGTCTTATGCGGGAGGGAGTCTTATAAGGGAGGTTCCACTGTACAGGCAAAAAATACCCCCAAAAAGGTCACATCATGAACAAACATAAAATCAGCAAATAATAACACTCCTAGGCAAAACAAATGTGGCGGTACCATAGCCAATGAGGTTTAACCGAGGCGTGGTTACTGCTACACCTATCTGTATTGTTAAAAACTCGGGACTTTACTGGTGTTGCACTGCCTCCGGGCATTGCAGCCAGTATTGTTCCCACCATCTTTGTATTTACAAATGTCCCATATGTGTCTATGGCCGAGAGGACGTAAAACATCATTTTCATCACTCCTCAGCAACTACCCGAAGAAGAAGAAGAAGAAGAGGGAAAAACAAATGGGTAAGCAAGGTCCTGACCTGGCAAAGCTGTCCATGAGGCGAGCGATGCGGCTGTAGGTGCAGTGGGAGCGAGGCAGGCTGAGGATGAAGGGACACCCCACAGGGTCTGGGGATTTGACGCAGTGAGGCCGGTGAAGATACCAGTGGTTGCGCTGACATTTTCTGAAATGACACACCGGATATGTTGAGATAGTATGTGGGGGAAGGAGGGGGGTGGGGGGGGGGGGGGGGGGGAAGAAGAAAGAGAGAGAGAGAGAGAGAGGGAATACGAATGTTTTATTGAGGGTAAAAAGAAAGAGAGAGAGAGAGAATGAATAGAGTGAGAGAGAGAGAGAGAGTGTGTGTGTGAGTGTGTGTGGGGGAGGGGAACAGACTTACAGAGACACAGAGAATGAACAAATAGTGAGAGAGAGAGTATGTGTGTGTGAGTGTGTGTGGGGGGGGGGTGGGCAGAGACACAGAGAGAATGAACAAATAGTGAGAGAAAGTGTGTGTGCGTGCGGGGGGGTAGGACAGAGACACAGAGAGAATGAACAAATAGTGAGAGAGAGTGTGTGTGTGTGTGTGTGGGGGGGGGGGGGGAAACAGAGACACAGAGAGAATGAACAAATAGTGAGAGAGAGAGAGTGTGTGTGTGTGTGTGTGTGTGTGTATGTGGGGTGTTGGTGGTGTGTGGGGGGGTGTTGATGCAGTGGCGCCGGTGAAGGTACCACTGGTTACGCCGACACTTTCTACAACACAAAGCAGAAAGAATAACAGTGTGCATGTGTGTAACTATGTGTGTGTGTGTGACTGTGTGAGTGAGTGTGTGCATGTCTGTGTCTCACTGTGTGTGTGACTGTGTGAGTGAGTGTGTGCATGTCTGTGTCTCACTGTGTGTGTGACTGTGTGAGTGAGTGTGTGCATGTCTGTGTCTCACTGTGTGTGTGTGAAGCAATAAGGCCGGTGAACATATTTAATGTGAAATACAGCATTTTAATTTTTTTAAATTATTATTACTAAACTATTGACTCGCAATCACAGAAACAATGTGCCCTCTCACTACGCATGTGTGCGCATACACACACATGCGCACAATAACAACATACAGTATTTATACGGCACTGAATCTTGATATAAATCAAATCAAAGCGCACACACACGTTAGCATTCATAACGCATTCAAACACAAACGCAATACAAAGCGAACACACACGTACGACATAAACGCCATACAGCAGAAACAGACCTAAAGGCAAGAGAGAGAAGAGAAAGAGAGTGGAGCCTCAATGACGGCGGGGGGAACAGGTGGGTTTTGAGGTTAGATTTGAAAGCAGAGAGGGTCGGTCGCTGACGGAGGGAAAGAGGAAGTTTGTTCCAAGATGTCGGTCCTGAGACAGCAAAAGAGCGCCGACCAACAGTTGAAAGCTTATACCTAGGGATCTGGAGAGATGAACACACAGACGGACGTACAACCCATGCCCTTACTGATTGCAGTATCCCACTTTGAGGCAGCTGGTGCATCGTTTCAGCTTGTCGTCGCCCTGAACCTCCGTCTTGCAGGCCGCGCAGCTCACAGGGTAGCGCGGATGCAGCGTCCTCTGCCGACAAAACAAACTCTCCCAGTCAGCCCCTAGCACGCATCGAACGTGACCAGCTACAGAATCAATAATCAGCACATTACGTAGTCATGGGTGCTCCTGGGAAATTAAAAAAATCCTGCAAGCCCCGGCGGAGTGTAAGGTTCATACAGATTTTTCTTATTAAAATTCACAAACTTTCAAAGACCTTTTCAAAGAGCCTTCATCCTATTTTCAAAGACCTCTCACAACATGCAATGATGACGATTGATTCGATCATGATCATTCAAGTTGCACCAGTGTAGCCAAAAGATCTGGATATAGTGAAGGGAAGTAACTTGACAAATCGATGAAGTCTGCTATATGGAAAATAAGTCAAATTAAATGGCTTCTTTATCAATTCTGGAAGCAAACAACAACAAAATATATGGTGTCAATGACTTTTTTAGGCATCAATGACTTTTTCACAAACCATTTCACGATTTTCACAGACCAAAGCCAATTTTCAAAGATTTTCAAAGACTTGAAAATGGCACTCCATTTCTTAAAGACTTTCAAAGACCTTCAAAGACTGTGCGAACCCTGTGTAGGGACAGCGCCCCTCCTGGGGGTTCCCGGGGGTCAATGCCCCCTGGAAGCTGAAGGGAAACAACAGTTTCCAATGTAATTGACAGGCTGTCGTTGCACTTTCACTTCTGGTTAAACTTCATGACCTCTATAACCAGCAAAATGCATCTTCTCAAATTCTCATAAACCGCCGATGCCAGCTCCAGGCAATAAAAAAAATCCTGAACTTCAGGACATCCTGAAAGCAGGAGCATCCATGCGTAGTTATCACGAATAAAAATGATGTTCTCAGCGCTTTTTGTTGTTGCGTTTGTCTGTTGACATTTGCGGACAACAGTGTCATCTGATTTAGCACAGCTGCACGTAGGTGTGTGTGTGTGTGTGTGCGTGTGTGTGTGTAACTCTCTGTGACTATTATATATTTGTTGTGTTGTGGCAGGTGTCAATGCACGCATGCGCATATTTGTATGTGTGTGTGCGCATTAACTTTTTCTAGCCTAAGCTAGAATCTCACCTGTATCACCTCCAGTTCCACCACCCCTTCCCCAGCGTCTGCCGCCGATAGCACCTCACTCCTGTGATCACACCCAACACCAAACCATTAACACTGTAAAGAGAAACTCTATGGAGAGCTGGATGACAGCACCTCACTCCTGTGATCACACCCAACACCAAACCATTAACATTGTAAAGAGAAACTCTATGGAGAGCTGGATAACAGCACCTCACTCCTGTGATCACACCCAACACCAAACCATTAACACTGTAAAGAGAAACTCTATGGAGAGCTGGATGACAGCACCTCACTCCTGTGATCACACCCAACACCAAACCATTAACATTGTAAAGAGAAACTCTATGGAGAGCTGGATGACAGCACCTCACTCCTGTGATCACAGCCAACACCAAACCATTAACACTGTAAAGAGAAACTCTATGGAGAGCTGGATGACAGCACCTCACTCCTGTGATCACACCCAACACCAAACCATTAACACTGTAAAGAGAAACTCTATGGAGAGCTGGATGACAGCACCTCACTCCTGTGATCACACCCAACACCAAACCATTAACATTGTAAAGAGAAACTCTATGGAGAGCTGGATGACAGCACCTCACTCCTGTGATCACACCCAACACCAAACCATTAACATTGTAAAGAGAAACTCTATGGAGAGCTGGATGACAGCACCTCACTCCTGTGATCACACCCAACACCAAACCATTAACATTGTAAAGAGAAACTCTATGGAGAGCTGGACAACAGCATCTCACTCCTGTGACCACACCCAACACCAAACCGTTAACATTGGAGAGCTGGATGACAGCACCTCACTCCTGTGGTCACACCCAACACCACACCGTTAACATTCACACTGTAAAGAGAAACTCTATGGAGAGCTGGATGACAGCACCTCACGTTAACATTCACACAATCACTTCAAACTGACTACTTTACCCGGTAATGTTTTCACTGTCAAAATCGTCTTTTGGCACAACAATGAAATAACACCCAGATGTCACCAAAGGGCATCAAATCAGGGTCAATTAATTATCCAATGACTTTCTTTTCTGAATTACAGGAGAGGATGGGCTTTATTTTATAAATGCCACAGAGAAAATCTCTTGTAATGCAGATCCCATCCTTCAGTTATCCAATGACTTTCTTTTCTAAATTACAGGAGAGAGGATGGGCTTCATTTTATAAATGCCACAGAGAAAATCTCTTGTAATGCAGATCCCATCCTTCAGTTATCCAATGACTTTCTTTTCTAAATTACAGGAGAGAGGATGGGCTTCATTTTATAAATGCCACAGAGAAAATCTCTTGTAATGCAGATCCCATCCTTCAGTTATCCAATGACTTTCTTTTCTAAATTACAGGAGAGAGGATGGGCTTCATTTTATAAATGCCACAGAGAAAATCTCTTGTAATGCAGATCCCATCCTTCAGTTATCCAATGACTTTCTTTTCTAAATTACAGGAGAGAGGATGGGCTTCATTTTATAAATGCCACAGAGAAAATCTCTTGTAATGCAGATCCCATCCTTCAGTTATCCAATGACTTTCTTTTCTAAATTACAGGAGAGAGGATGGGCTTCATTTTATAAATGCCACAGAGAAAATCTCTTGTAATGCAGATCCCATCCTTCAGTTATCCAATGACTTTCTTTTCTAAATTACAGGAGAGAGGATGGGCTTCATTTTATAAATGCCACAGAGAAAATCTCTTGTGGCGACGCTCTCTCCGTGGGAGAACAGCCCGAATTTCACAGAGATAAGTCTCTGTGACTAGAATATACCAAATACCAAAAAAGAATTCTGGCAGTGAAGGGGTTAAAGAAACAAAAAGAAAAAAAGAACAGGTAAACAGCATACTAACACAATGATATTTTTGGAGTCTGTGCTGGACAGGCTGCTGCTGTTCCTGAACTGTCTGTTGAAGAGGTTGTTCTTCACTTGAAACACACGCATCTGCAACCAGCACAAACAGACATTTTGTGACATATGCAATGCATCATACTAAAAGGAAGGAAGGAAGGTGGTAGGCATGGGTGAATGTAAAGCATTCTTTCAATCCTGAAATGACATGATGTTTCAACGTTCTCTGAATCCTCCCAATCCGGAAGTGCTGACCGACCACGTTAAAAGTCATTTCCAATGCGTGTGTCTGTGTATACAGGAGAGGTGAGGATAGTGTGTATTCTATCATCTTGTTTTAAGGTGACACACTACGTTTTGGGGGAGCAATATTTGTTCATTTCAGTTTCTCCGGAACTAATAAAGATATCTACATGAAATTTTGCACACTGATACAGAACATGACCCTGACCATTTATGCCAAATTTGAAGACTCTGTGAAAACACTATGAAAGTATGGAGTGACCTTAAAAAAAATTCACACGAAATCTTAGCCCCTCAACAGAACTGGATTCAAGTACTGCATTGTGATGCTGATTATTTGTCCACTTTCCTAAGACATCGAAGTGTGCAATGGTCATAAAATTAGCATGTCTAAGTTGTTAACTCGCATTCTTTGTCTCATCAAACAATAGTAAAAAATTCACAGGATCTCGCTTTCCCTCCTCCTCTATCAAATCCACTCTGCTAGATCTTTCCAATCTTTCAAAACAGCTCTCAAACTTATATCTTCCAACAATACTTCAGATTTCTTTCTTGTTCTGTTTTCTGCCATAAGGTTGTGTTGCGTATGGGTACGCACGCGCATGTGCGCATGCTTTTGTGCGTGTGTGTGCGTGTGTTATGGCTGTGTGCATGTTGGGGATAGTTCATATTTTAATGCATTGTTTACGTTTGTGAAGCGCCGTGAGCTCAAAAGAGAAAGGGTGCTCTAAAAATGTTTATTATTCTTATTATTCTACTGTTAGTCATATTATATAAGAGGCAGGGGTCTCAGTCTGGGGGGAAAAGCATTGCCTTATAGTCCGTAAACTACAGTAGTAATGTAAAATTATGTGACATAGAAAATTGGCAGGTTGATCTAAAAAAATGAAACAGACTGCAACGTCACTGGAACATACAGCAAACAAACAACTACACGACAAGTGCAAAGTGACGTTATTTTATTCACGAGACAAAACAAAACTACTGAATATTTCGGCGAATGCGCCTTTATCAACACAGACAAGCAATTAAACAGCAAACATCAAATATAGCAAAAGGAGCAAAAAGCAGGCAACAGGAGCAAAAAACAAAAACACACACATCAAGTTCAAAATAAAAACAATACTTCCCCTCTACAGTCCAACGTGTAAATGAACAAGCAGACAATCATCACTCACGTTTTTGGGGTGGACGCCAGTTTTGTGTGAGAGTTGTTCGGTCAGGTGCTCCACTGTGGAATCCTTGACCAGCAGCACTTGGTACTAGAGAACAAATCAGCCAACGCGTGAACACTCATACAAAACATGTGTTTTCTAATCTTAAAAGGAAACAAACATGTGTAGAACACTAATACTGATCAATCAATATTTTAAACTCAATAAATTACGACAGGAAAAAACCCAAAAGCACAGCTGTAGCAAATTTTCGTCTTTTAATAGATACACCAGAATGTCACACACATTGAAATTTTGTGTCATCACATGTTGTATTCGTCATTCCAAAACCATACAAACGCAAACACACACACACATGCATGCAGCACATACACAAAACATGACGACAGGATGTAAAAAAGCTTTATCAAGCATCTTTTATCGTCAAAAAAGATCATTTTGACTTGACTTGACTTGACACACAGCCACACATACAAGCACACACTCACACATTCACACACACACACCACATTCATACAAACACACAAATGCACATGCACACACACATTTGCGCACACACGCATACACATTTGCGCACACACACACATGCACATGCATGACGCACACATGCGCGTACACACTACACGTGCTCATGCACATACACATGCACTCGCATACACACAGACATCACACAAACAATCCCCTCTGTACACAAACCAACATTCACAAACACCCATCCACTCACCCCCCCCTCCCCCACAACCCCTCACCTTAACAGGTTTCCTCTGAGCGTCACGCCATATAAAGGTCACCGTCACCATCATCTTGTTCTTGGGGAGGGCCAGTGGGAGAATAGAAAACGGCTCAAATGTGGTCGACACCTATATTAAAAAACAACCAAACATTAGGGTCTTTGGATAATATCCCCAATTCGATGCCTTTTAGTGGCATAGGTGTTAAATCACTGTGGTGTTAAAATGCGACTTTGGTAGTGAAAGGGTTAAACATGGAGGAATGCACCGACATCTTGTATTTTAGTTTTTACACCCCCCAAAAACAACAACACACAAAAAACCTTTTCCCCATTAAACAACTTCACTGAGAAGCAACATTATGCATTCTCAGGAAAGGGATAGGGTTAGGATTAGCCTAGGATGTTTTTTCATAAAACTGAAAGAAGCCGGCTTTGAGACTGAGGGTCATAAACATGAGGAGGGTGTTTAAAGTACATCTTTGCCCACTTTTGTTCTAATTTAATGTTAATCCCATTGTGAATGAACCGACAGTGGAACAAAATTATATTAAATTTTAAGAAAAACACAGAGAAGTTGAGTACTCTTAACGCAAAATTCAGGGGACAAAGTGGTTTTTTTGTGCTTTAACTATTATATCGTCGCCAGCATGCAAAAGAGAGTAAGTTGAATGACGTCACTTCACACGAGGAATGGAGAGTCAATATTTTGGTCATTTCAGGCCAAATAACATCATTTTTTGTTAATACAGCGTCACCATTGGTGTTTTATCTTGGCAAATTCTTGTTTTACAGCGTTGTTAGATGATGCAGCTAGTCTAGATCAACTGGTAAGTCCAACTCATCGAAGTTGACCAATTTTGAGTAACGTCTCTTATGCATGCGGACGGCGATATGTCTTAATCATTAAGTAATAAAGAGGAGCTTCGTCCGTTCAAACAGATTTTTGTGCGTTGACCAATATTTTATGTTATCCAGTTTTGCGTTAAGTTTACTTCACTGTACATCAAATCAACCACACACACACAAACAAAAAAAGCAACAATGCCACAATATAAACAAAAAAGCAGTGTGCCTACCTGTTTACAGCTGGGACAGGTGATTTTGTTCTTGAACTGGCCGTACATCAAATCGACCAGGAAGGAGTCATCCTGCTTCTTGTACTCACTCCACCTCTCCTGTGCCAGCACCTGGGAACAAGACACTTAATGTTGTTGTCATGGCAGTGGGTGGATGGATGCCTCGTGCCTCCATACGGGGAGCTGGACGACCCCGACCCCCTCCACGAGTCCCTCCCCGTGGGGATACCGGAGGGGGGGGCTTTCGTAAAAATAGTTCCCCCCCCTTCTGGAAGTTCTGTGCTTGTAGCTTCCTCTAATCTGTCACTCTCTTTGACTCTGCCTTTTCCCTTTGCTTTCTATCATCTACTATCTTTCTGACTTATTGGCCCATTCTTCTGCATTTAAAAAAAAAAATCTTCCAAATAATTTTCTCCTTTGAGGTCCTCCCAAATCGGAATGTGTCGGGCTGTACGCAGCGGGGAGACCAGTGAAAACTGAAAACCGGACACATACGTACCTTACACATTATGGCCATATGGCCTGGGAATGCAGAAGAAGAAGAAAAATATTGTTGTCATACCCTGGCTAAAAGATTCCAGGGATCATCCCAACAGCCGAAGCACTTGAACACTATGGTACAAATGCACCAGCTAGGGATGAGAACATTACACGTGTGTGACCGTTTTTGATTACCCCGCCACATGATTAGCCACACTCCGACTTCGGAGGATTTGGGAGACTGATGATGTTATGCTAGGTGCTTGTCATGGCTAAAGACAATCCCCGCATAACTATGCAGAGCATAACAGCATTTTCATGTAGCCTTGGTGTTCTAGCCTATGTCAAATGGTCCGACACAGCCTTAAGCCAAGGCGAACAACACTTATAATAATGATATAGTGTTTATATAGTACCTTTCTCTAAATAAAATTAAGACTCGAGACGCTTGCATGCACTGGAATACATGCAGACACACTTACATGGGTGTTTCTACAAAATTCTGTAGAAGTCCGATTATACGACTTTCTATTGTTTTGTTTGCACTTTTCTTCATGAAAATGATAGCATTATGATATCGACGATCGTAATGTCAACGACGATGATTGTTACATCCAGTGAAGGGCTATGAACAGTATCTCGGATGATAATAGGGATTTTGAAGGATTTTAAAGTGAGCATATGTGATGCAGCACAGGAAAACAAGGCTAATGTCGTAAATGATCACTTTTGACTTATTCATATTTTCAGAAAGGCCAGAGACAACAGATTAACAGGCAAAAAACAGAATTCATCTATCTCTAATAGTTTATTTTTAACAATTTTTCAATCAATCAAATCTCTCTCTCTCTTGTGGCTGCCCGACTGTAGCCTTGTTTTCCTGTGCTGCATCACATATCGATGGCTTGGAGTCAAAACGGACTATCTTTAGATAGTCCGTTGACGTATTATTGGACTTATCACAAAACCTAATAACTTGTATCAAGCAATGACTGCAGAAATATAAACATGGGGTTATGCTTTTTATATTTCTGCAGTCTTTTTCTTATACAAGTTATTAGTTTTCGTGATATGTTCAATATTATGTCAATGGACTATCTAAAGATAGTCCGTTTTGACTCCAAGCCACAACATATGTTGTATTGGCGACTTGTAAACACTTTCGATGCTTGGCAATCTTTACCTCCTTCTTCTTGTATGTCCACAAATAGGGCACCCTCTTAAACTGAGCACAGAAGCTAAAATTAGAGGGAAAAAAGTATTGTCTTATGGTCCGAAAATCACGGTAATCATAATTGATAGATAATAGCCCTGGTATACTGGGCACAGACGTCAAAATTGGATAAAAATATTGCCTTACAGTAAAAAACATCCTGGTAATCATCATTGTACGATTATCGCCCTCATGTATTAGGTGAAGAGGTCAAAATTGGAGATAAAAATATTGCCTTATAGTTAAAAAATCCTGGTAATCATCATTGTACGATTATCGCCCTCATGTATTGGGCACAGACGTCAAAACTGGAGATAAAAATATAGCCTTAGGCCGGGTTCACATTAAGCGCGTAAGTTCTGTACGGAAAACACTAAATAAGTGGAAGAAAGAAGGATAAAAGTTTACGCATATAGGGGAAATTCGGACACGTGCGCAAATCTTTTCCCTTCTTTCTTTCACTTATTTATGGATTGCGCACGGGTTTCCGCACAGAATATCCACTTATGTGTGTACATAGCCTTATAATCCAAAAATCATGGTAATCATTATCAGACCTGCCTACCCCCAATCTTTTTTAGGTACTTCACGAAATAAAATTCCATACTTTTTCTCAAAATTCTGTATTCTGCAAGGAGACCCAAAAACGGAACATTACAGAACATTAAACCGCCATGCGAAATGACGAAAAACACTCTATTTTGACCGATCTTAAGTTCAAATTTTTGCCGTATTAATTTTCCATTTACCGTACTGCAATACTGGGGCTCAAAATCGTGTACAAAATACGGAAAAATCGTATGGGTAGGCAGGTCTGCCTTCTCATGAGAAGCAAAGGCTCGGAACTTACATGGAGAGGCTTGTTGGCACTGTCCTCCGCTGCCTCTTTCTTGAGCACATCTCCTTCCTCAGCAGACGCCACGGCCTTCTCTTTCTCCTCCTGCGTTTCGTTCGGTTTGTCTGAACTGTCCACACCAGACCTATTCTTTGCCTTCTTCGCACGGTTCAAATCCTGTGACAGAGAAAAAACAATAACAGTATCCTTCATTAAAAAATAGTTTTTCCTCTATATAGGATGGTGTCAAGAAGGATGGTCTTAAGCTACTTCAAGTCTGCCAACATTACACCACAACAAAACATTCACTTTTTTTAAATGAAACTTTCACGCATCATCAACTGATCAAGCTCACAAAACTTCAAGAATTTTAATCGAATACTGAAATAGCCGTTGTTTTGAAGATCACACACATGCACACACTATCTCTCTCTCTCTCTTTTCAATTCGCTGATAATTAAATACTCACAATGTGCAATCATAACCACGTCAAGTATTTTCTATGTACTTATAATGAATAAAGAATTACATTATGTTTAGTTAATTACAAATGTGGACGGATGGCTTTGTATACATGTGGGAGAAGAGGGGGGGGGGGGGGGGTGAAGGGAAAGAGCAGATGATAAGAGAGGAGGAAGCGTTATGAGAAAGATTGTTCACTGAATAATTTTATTTTATTTTATTTCTAAATAGTTGTCTTTATTGCATTATTGTTTCTTTCATTAAGAGTGGACTGATTTTCTTTATTTGCATACTAAAATGATCTATGTTATTTGACAGTATCCCCTTGCCATAAAGGCTTATGTATGCTAATGGCAATAAAAAATCTATTTGATTTGATTTGATTTGATCTCTCTCTTTTCAAAAAGGAAACTTGACAACTTCAGCAGAGCTGTGAAAATGGCCCGGTTATAATGTGGTCTAATTGATTAGTAAAATGTTCCGCAAAGTTGTACTTTAATAGACCACCCCTCATGTTGACGACCCACAATCCCAAACTGCTTATTTCAATTTAAGAAAATACCCCTACCCTTATCCCTTTCCCAAGAATGGCAGAATGTTGATTCTCGGTGAAAATTTTGACATTGCAACGTTGTACCTTAATAGACCCCCCCTCATGTTGACGACCCACAATCTCAAACTCTGCTTCTTTCAATTTTTTAAAGAAAATACCCTTACCCCTATCCCTTTCCCAAGAATGGCAGAGAATGCTGAATGAACTGTGTGATAGGCCAAGCCACCACGCCCCCCGGATGAAAGGGGGATAACCACCCATATCCGGTGGTACGAGTAGTGGTTCTTGGCCACTTTCGTTTTCCTATATACTATAATATGGTTCCAGGTTGATTAACTCTCTTGTGCGGTGAACGGTCGTGAACGTTAAAAAAAAAATCGGATTGGAAATGTCTAGAACGTTCGGGAACGTACGGATTACCCGTGGCCGGTTTGGGCGCTTCCATTTTGTTTCTATCACATGGCAGTCACGTGAGCGCTTCAGCCTCGCTTTCGCTATAGATTACACTTCCGTCCTGTTGCTTGCAATGGCTTCTAGGCCGATTGGTTTGAAAGATATTAATTTTTGAAAATTAGTGACCGACTTCGGCATTTTCGCGATTTTTCCAATATGGATGACGAACAGTTATGGCGTCCATTGACTGAGGAAAGCGATGAATAGTCCTATTTTTGTGAAAGATGGGACTTATGAGATCGCGAAGTGATGAGTAAGGAGTGTATTCTGACCTATTTCGGCAGCGAGCTTGTGTTTGTTCGATCGATGCAAATTTTTGAAGTCGTGTTACTGACATAGGCATTTTCCCGACTTTTACATCATGGATGATGAGTCGTTATTGCATCCACTGAGTGATGACAGCGATGAAAATTCCCTTTTTTGTGAAAGATAGGAATTATAAGATCGTGAAGTGAAAGGGTAAGTGAATGATTTTGATCTACATTTCCATTTCAGTCGTCTTAGGCTTCAACAGTCTGCAAAAGTAGGCAGTGAATGACTAGTGAATGCAGTTTGCGAATACACTTTGGCATTTAGATTTTTTTTGTGGAGCCATGCATCCCCATAACATCTTGAAATTCCTTTTGCAACTCAGACATCTCGGCAACACATTCAAAACAAAACAAAACACAAAATCTGGTAGGGTATATTTTATTTTATTATTTTTCTGACGCTACCCCGCCTTTTGTACGGAGTGACATCCCTTGGGTTAGGATTTCAGAGGTGATTGAGAGCACAGAGCGTCAGGCACAAGAGGGTTAAGGCTTATGCTATTGTTTTGAGTGTTGGTCAGTATGGTTAGAATAGATTGTTGATTCTCGGTGAAAATCTTTAAAGCACATTTTTTATACAGGAGGTGCATAAAGTACAAGATAGCCAAATGCTCACTGAAGACAGAGCTAATGACTAAGCACTACTTACGTTGTGCAAACCATCCACAAGGTAAGAGAGGAACTCCTGAGCATCGTGTTGATAGAAGCCCGTGAAATGGCTCCCTCTTCGGTTGATCAGCTCCTGAAGTACATACGCACATGTAACCACTTACCGTATTTTCTGAACTATAAGGCGATACTTTTTTTTCTTCTGAGATTGAAATGCCTGCGCCTTATACAGTGGAACCTCCCTTATAAGACCTTCAAAAATCATCCAAAATGAGGTCTTATAATGGAGGTCTTATCAGGGAGGTAATTTTAATACTTACAAAGAAGGGCAATGTCTCAGAGAAGTAGGTCTTATGTGGGAGGGAGTCTTATAATGGGAGGTCTTATAAGTGAGGTTCCACTGTAATATGAATAATAAAACAGTAAGAAAATATAATAAAAAAATCTGCATTTTGTGTCAAGTTTGAAGGGTGCGCCTTATAGTCCGAAAAATATGGTAAATGAATGTCACAAGGCTCAGACGCATGCAGTATATTGATTAATACATAGGTCTCAGACAGCATACAAACACGTACACCAACAAATGTAAAGTGACCTCGTTTTATTCAAAATGAAACACAACAAAAACAACTGCAATTTTCGGCAAATTTGCCTTTTGTTGGAGGATGCATGTGCCTATTGTTATGCGCTTAATCTAAGAGTAAATGAAAAGTGTGTGTGTGTGTGTGTGTGTGTGTGTGTGTATGTGTGTGTGCTATATGTGCTACATGTATATGCCTTTTATTCAGGTTTTTTAAAACTTTCTAGAGCATAAAGGTATGCGCTATGTTCTTAATAAATAAACTGGCTTTGCACCTTACTATCTGATGTTTGGCAGACAACAACGCCTACACATCAACACCATGCTCAGTTCGACACAGAAGTGGACTCACCACGCCCTGACTGGATCCTGCATCATCGTTGTAGTCTGGATATGGCTTACAGTGGCAGTTGTTGTAGTAGTAGTAGTAGTAGTAGTAGTACAAGTTGCAAAAGTAGATGTTGTTGTTATTTACTGTTATCTATACTTGCTGCTCACGTTATTTGATTTTGTTACATGTTTTTATTCTTTTTTTTTTAATACTTTAAAACATTTTTTTATTTATTGTTATGTGTAAAGCAGCCTGTAATCTACATAGTAGTACTGGCGCTATATAAATGTTCCTCATTATTATTATTATCATTATTATTATACCAGAAGAAGACTTCAAGAGGAAGCCTCAGAGAGGAAGAAGCTCTATGACAAGCATGCTAGAGACAAGCCGATAACCAAGGGTCAGAGAGTGTTACTGAAAAGCCACCCCCCGTTGAAGATGCAAAATCCAAAACAAGTGGAGAGAGGAGATCTTCGAAGTTGGAGACATCTACAATAATGGTATGAACGAAAAATCTCAGTGAATAGCTGAGCTCCATACCCCTAATCTGAAGGACTGAAAAGTTGGTGCATTTGAAATGCAGAATAATTTGCTTCGATAAAACTTTTGTGTGTCCAATGTCTGTATTCTTCGATAAAACTTTTCTGTGTCCAATGTCTGTATTATCTATAATAATATCTACACTACAAGTGGCATCATACTGGTGTTCCGCTGAACGGGTGCTGGCTGGCCAGGTCACTCAAATTAGAAAAGGTTTTGCTTTTGTTTTGTTGTTAAGATGTGCTCTCCATAAATTCATCGATATAATGCCATAGAGTGGTGATTTCGACTACGACCAAGACCAAGAAGAAGACACTATCTCCAACAGAGAGACGGGCCAAGAGAAGCGGGTTCACAGAAATGAACTGAAGATCTTCCCCAGCGATCATATATCTATCACCTTGTTTTAATCTGCCAGCTATTTTGGCAGAAATGTTTCATTTTATAAGATCGTGGTTTGGGATCACAAGATGGCCAATCCTGAACTCTTCAAGCCAGCTTTTTCCATCCTGACTTCAGGAACATGCCTGAACTACTTCATCCGCGTAAGAAGTTTGCACAGTCAAAGTCATGGGGAGCAGTGTGTTCTGGGGAGCTGTCGGTGGACGGTGGCGCCCTCCACGCTGGCTCCACGACTAATAATAATGTCGTCAGTAGGGGGCTTAGTAGGTGGTGTCCTGAACAGGCTCTACTGAACTCCACCGAAGTGACTCAGCAGCAGTGCAGCGTCTCCTCGGTTGGTTGCCTCCTGACGGCCTAACATAGATTAGCTCCCCTTGGGACTACTGGTCTCGGATTCTGCGACCTGAACGTGCAGAGGTGTGGCTGCGAGTTGGGACTCGGAATGAGTAGCGTGGGGGCAACGCCACTGTATGGCCCAGAAGATGGGACAGCACACACACACACACAAATTTTGCGCCGTCAATGATTTTTACCCTGCCTTCATCACCCCCCACCCCCCAAACGTGCGCGTTGATTACCTTGAGCATGCTGGGCCTGATGGAGTCCTTGTTGCTCCTCCACAGCGTCTTCAGCAGCGCAGCGAAACACTCGACCAGAGCCCCGCTACTCTGCTCATGAAGGTCCCCTATGTACCTGTCCCCTGAGGACAGACACACAGACACATTACTCACTGCATTACCCCTGTGGGGGATAAGTTCCCCCACCTTCTGGAAGTTCTGTGCTTGTAACTTCCTTTCACTCTTCTAGTACCATGGGCGAATACATTCGCCCAAAACATCTCTACACTCCCACCAAATGCAAAGACATTCACTGTCAAGCACCCTGCCATGCGTTTGTCTGTTTTTAATGCTATTGTCACCGTTTTTGCTGTTAAAGCAATGCATGAACACTCGATAAAATAGTAACTTCCCTCTTGTTGGCTATGATGTAACGGACCACAAAGAACATAAAAAAATACATGGTGCTGGAAGAATTAATCTGTTACTCCAGGGCTCCCCATTTGGGGGTCTATGAAGCACTAAAATTCTAAAGGACCCTCTAAAAGAATGTGCAGGGGGTCCGAGGGATGCACTAGAAACATTCTTTTCAGCATTCACAATGCCACTGGGACCCTCTATCCCGCCTCAAGGACCCTCTATACTGTAAGTGAAGGAGTCCCTGGAACCCCTTGTTTTGCGGGACGATTGGGAGCCCTGCACTCTCTCTTTGACTCTGCCTTTTCTCTTTGCCGGGGGGAGTGGGGGGGGGTACACACACGCTACAACTTATCGTCCAAAACCCAACATCTACATCTGCCAGAAAAACAATGTCGGCAGAGATTCCCTCAATTACAAATTTTTTTGGGTGGAGACGGCGGAGCTGATTTAATGCCTGAGTGGGGTGCCCTGTCTTTGCGTAAGGTCTTAGCGTCTTTGGTGGGGGAGGTTGCAGCTCACCCATGAAGTAGTCGCGAAGCTCCGGTGTGTTGGCCAGCACCTGGATGATGCTGTTCATGTAGCAGGTGTTGCCCATGTTGGTGAGCCCCGTGTAGCCGGGCGCCGTCCTGCACACCTGGCTGTTCAGGGGCTGCACCTTGGCCATGGGCTTCTGCACACACAACACCAGGGGAAAGCCAGTAAATAGCCATCATCTGCTGTTCAAAGGCCATTGGCTTCTACACGCACAACACCAGGGAAAACCACTAAATATCAGTCATCGTCTGCTGTTCAGGGGCTGCACCTTGGCCATTGGCTTCTACACGCACAACACCAGGGAAAACCACTAAATATCAGTCATCGTCTGCTGTTCAGGGGCTGCACCTTGGCCATTGGTTTCTACACACACAACACCAGGGGAAAACAGTAAATATCAGCCACCATCTGCTGTTCAAAGGCCATTGGCTTCTACACACACAACACCAGAGAAACACCAGTAAATTTCAGCCATCATCTGCTGTTCAAAGACCATTGGTTTTGACACACACAACACCAGAGAAACACCAGTAAATTTCAGCCATCATCTGCTGGCCATTGGTTTCTACACACACAACACCAGGGAAACACCAGTAAATATCAGCCATCATCTGCTGTTCAAAGACCATTGGTTTTGACACACACAACACCAGAGAAACACCAGTGCCACCTGCTGTTCAAAGACCATTGGTTTTGACACACACAACACCAGAGAAACACCAGTAAATTTCAGCCATCATCTGCTGTTCAAAGACCATTGGTTTTGACACACACAACACCAGAGAAACACCAGTAAATTTCAGCCATCATCTGCTGTTCAAAGGCCATTGGCTTCTACACACACAACACCAGGGAAAAAACCTGTAAATATCAGCCATCGTCTGCTGTTCAAAGACCATTGGTTTTGACACACACAACACCAGAGAAACACCAGTAAATTTCAGCCATCATCTGCTGTTCAAAGACCATTGGTTTTGACACACACAACACCAGGACAAAAACAGTAAATATCAGCCATAAATCGCTTTGGCCGAGATAGTGGGGATGCACCCTGGGCACGGCATCTCTGCTATAAACTTCTAGCCCAGCCGGCCAGAATAGCATCTGCCCCCTCTGCTATCTGGCAGTCATTGTGGAAAATGACAGACTGGCATAGATACATACACACATACATTATTATTATTATTATTAAATATTTGCCATCATCAGGCTAATCAAAGGATGCACTATGGCCATTGGATTTCCACTCACACAACCACAGGAAAACCCATTAACCCCTTGACTGCCCAAAAGAAAATTAAAGAGAAAAGCACTGGGCAAATCATGACATGAAAAAGACAACTGATAGAGCCAATCTGAGAAAATGGTCTGGGGATATTACTCTCTTGATTATGTTAAAGCAAAAGCCAGCATATCAGGGTTATTTCTCTTCATCTGATGACATCATCAGTGATGTCATCAGGTCAGTGCGTAATACGTTGGTGGCAGTCAAGGGGTTAATATTAGCCCCCCCCCCCCCCCCCCCCCCTCGCATAAAGTTGTCCTGTACTATCTTTCGGATGAAACAATAAACCGACTTCCCGTGTGTGCCCATGCACTTAGCACACTCTAAATCCACTGTAAATCCAGTGGCAACGGAAAAGTTGTCATTTGGTCAAAATTCATGCACACCTCCACCTCCACCCCCTTTCATTCCTCGTCAGTAACACAAAAATTGCATGCAAATAAAACAAAATTATTTTTTTTAAATGGGTGGCGCGCGCTCTGGCTGAGACGCGCTCTCCAGGTGGGAGCAACCCGAATTTCACAGAGATGCCTCTGTGACTATGAAGTACCAATGTACCAAATACAGTGGAACCTCCCTTATAAGACCTCCCTTTATAAGACTCCCTCCCACATAAGACCTACTTCTCTAAAACATTGCCCTTCTTTGTAAGTATTAAAATTACCTCCCTTATAAGACCTCATTTTGGATTATTTATTTTTTAAACAACTATACAACTAACTATACTACATCTGTATCGTTAAAAATTCGGGAATTCCCTGGAGTTGCACTGCCTCCGGGCATTGCCTCCAGGATCGTTCCCACCATCTTTATATCTACTAATGTCCCATATATGTGTCTGTTTCAGACTGGAGGATGTTAAACAGATTTTCATCATGATTTTTTAAGGTTGTATAAGGGAGGTTCCATTGTACCAAATACCTGGCGAGTGAAGGAGTGGAGGTGCGAGGCAGACCCTGAGGCAGCAGGCATGGTCAGAGGGTCGGGGGCCTGCCGGTTGTTGTCCAGCTGGGACAGCTCATCAAAGGCCACGGAGCTGCTGCCCGCCGCTCTTCCCGAAGAGCTGCTGCTGCTGACCGCTGCCGACCCGCTCGCCCTGGCTGGCATCCACGACGTCGGCTTGGAGCCGAGCGCTGCTTCTGCAAATGATAATACAGTGGAACCTGGCTATTAAAGGGGCACCATGACGGATGAGTTTTTGCAAGAAACACGTCAAGATCACCAGGAAAACACCCGTTACAGAGATTGCAACACTCACTTTGCTCTGGTTTACTAGAAATCAAACCGTCAAATCGGCGATTCCTCCTTGGCGGAGGTGCTAGAAGTCAAATTATTATTTCACCCAAAGAGAAGGCGTGTGCCGTCTCTTTTCTAATGGCCGCCTGCATTTAGACCAAACCGTTTGCACAAACGTTTTGCAATACAAGCCTTTTTATTTTTATTATTTTAAATTTTATAGTTTATCAAAATGAGTTTCGCTCACAACAAAGGAAATAGCTTCTTTTCTTTTTTACTGCACTGCAAAAAAAAGAAAACGCTTCAACCACAATGAGTGACCTCCACCCACCCCATCCAAAATGGCTACTCTCCCCAGCATCTCCGTCAAGGAGGAATGGCCGTTTTGACGGTTTAATTTATAGGAAACCAGAGCAAAGTGAGTGTTCCGATCCTTGAAAAGGCTGTGTTTCTGGTGATCTCGACGTGTTTCTTGCAAAAAACTCATCCATCAGAGTCCACCTTTAACTCATTCACATCAGAACGATTTTGAATTATTCAAAAACCTCACAAATCACTCCAGCCATACACACAAACAAAACATACATAAACTTAGGGAGAAATGAAAGAAGATTACGTGTTTTTACTTCTGGCTTAGACATAGGGAAGTGGTAGATCAGACTTTTTTATATATAGACTTTATATAGAAAAACGCTCCACACCAATTGGTTTCCCCACAACAAACCACTACAAAAGCAAAGTCAAGAGGCAAAGTTGTGGTCTAAGGGAGCGAAGCGAGTTTAGAAGTGACCAAGGTATGGCTTGCACACAGATTTACTTCCCTTGAAGCAAATGCATCAAATTGACAGCTATGCATTAATTCCAGACATACATGGCCGGAACGACTTGAATGAGTTAACTCTTCTAGCACCATGGGCGAATACATTCGCCCGAGTCATCGCTCCACACTCCCACCAAATGCAAAGACATTCACTGCCAAGCACCCTGCCATGTGTTTGATTTTAGAGCTAAATATCACTGTTTCTTCAATTGAAGCAACACGTGCACGCTCGGAAACATAATTACTGCCCTCAATCAATCAATATTTTTATTGTGCATTTAAAAAAAAATTATATATGTAAACCACCCTTTCAGACCTACCCTAGTGGGGCAGCACAGTTACAGAAAGGGTGTCGGGTTCGGGGTAGATAGGTTAGGATTTACAGAAAGGGTGTCTTTAGATAAAAAACCACCCTCTCAGGTAGAAACAGAGGGTGTCGGGTTCGGGGTAGAAGGTTAGAGAGTTTTAAGAAGAAAGAATTGAAGAGGGTGAAGGAGTTCGGTAGACTTTCACAATGAGGGATACACAATAAACCAAAGAAGACGATTTGGAATTTTCACTCTTTAATCAATCTACTAAACTACAAAAATAAATAAAAGTAAAAGTAAAAGAAAAAGTAAGCAAAAGAAAAGGATATCATAAAAGGAAAGGAAAAGGAAATGCATTTTACAGGAAATTCTTTTTGCAGCAATAAAACAAATCAAAACAACAGACAAGGACATAATGTGTAGAAAAGTCCTCTTGTCGGTTGAGATGCAACAAACAGCCAAGAATGTCAAAAACATACATGGCGCTAGAAGAGTTAGGACCTCGAAAAAGCAGACAAAGAATGTCATAATAGGGAGGTTTTAACACTGGATGAACCCCACTCATCCATGGGTGAAAGTGAAAACATTCTCCCAATCCTCAAATGACGCATTCTAATCTTCTCTGAATCTTTCCACCCCTATAAATGATCTGTCCTACATATGACCAGGCGCAGAAAGATACTAGAGAAGGCCTATATCCTTCACGGACACCAGCTCGAGTGCGTGCCCCATGCAAAATAATTGGGTGCCATGATTTCTGCTGATCTTAGGTGGTGACCGACCAAATTAATTTCCAATTTGTGTGTGTTTGTGCATACAGGAAGGGTGGGGATAGCGTAAGAATAGGGAGTTTGCACGAGTGTTCGTTCTCTATGCTAGACTACTAATTTGCCCGCACTCCTTCTGCCCGAGTTACGATGACCTTTCTAATTCAACACTCTAATTTCAACTCAGTGAAATTCAAGGTCGCCCTCACGTGGCAAATGCCCTATTATCATCTTGTTTTAATCCCCCATCAATTTGGGCAGAAATGTTTGATTTAATAATAATAATAATAAATAAATCTTCTATAGCGCTATTCTCCTGACACAGCAGGACTCACCGCGCTTTACATGGAAAAAAAAAGAAAGAAAAAAAAAGTAAGTTTACCCCATGCACACAAAAGATATTCAAAATACATGTACTTAAAATTATTTAGAAAAAAACCAAACTTTATCGCACTCACACAACTCACATTTAAAATACCTACATACAACACAAATTATTTATAAGGTTGACTGACAGTGGATGGACAGACAGAAATTAACAAAGATATTTTCTATTTATTGGCTACTGCAAAGAACATCTTTTGCAAGAGTGAATGCCCTTGTTGGGTGGGGTGAGATGGTTGTGCTCTGACCAAACAAGGGTATAACTCTCACCAATAACCCTATCTGAGGCCACTAAATGGCTGCCTTTCGCAAGAGTGAATGCCCTTGTCCGCACTCTCACTGTCAAGGGCGTTAATAACCCTAGTTGCAGAGGCCAATAAGACCGTGGTTCCGGATGACAAGATGGCCAATCCTGAAGACTCTTTCTGTCAGCTTTTTGAATCCTGATTTCAAAGGCGTGCGGTGCCTGAACTACTTTCACCCATGGGCATGTGTCCAAACTGGTTGAACGGCCTCACCTTTCCTGAGGGGCGCCTCCAGGTTGGACCAGCGGTCGGCTGTGGCCTTCTTCAGCCTGAGTTCAATGCAGGAGCTGGTGGTCTTCCACTTGCAGTCTGCCGGGATGACGATGCTCCTGAACCCACGGCAAACAAAACTCCACATTACACTACTTCAACTTTGTTTTATTTGTCCTCATGCATACAAGGATAATGGTCAACTTAGGACGATGATTTGACCGCCAGGGGGCAATCAAGCCAGTAGGGGCTTAGCTCGTGATATTCTTAGTTGGGCGTAGTGAGAGAGAGAGGGAGGGACTCCCTCCAAACTCCCAGCCCCTCTTTCCTCAGACCTGCCTACTTGAAATTTTCCCAATCAGTAACCCAGCCATCAATTTTCAGTAGCATGGCAAATTTTTCCGTAGCATCCACAAACAACGGCAATCGATTTGTTCTCTTCCTGAGCCGAAACGCACTGCTTAATATGTTTCGCCGATTGAATGTGTTGATGGCAATCGTCTCTACTGCCATGATTCACAGAGAAGTCCGCATGGCAGAGGTTGCACTGCAGCGAGCATGGTTTGAACCGAGTCAACTTCTGACGATGCAAGGCCACTCCTCCATGTAAGCTATTTTAAGAACTTGTGCGGCAGGCCGATGTTTTTTTCTTAGAACAAGATGGTGTGCCAGATGATTTTCGTTTTCTGGTTTGGGTTCGTTTTTCTTCGTTTGAAACATCTCCCGAATCGCTACTGCTGCTGGAGACCGCCATTTTTTCCTAGAGAAAGAAATAAGAACGCATGCGCAGTCACTTTGATAAAAACGGAAGTGACTAGGTTATCGCGCGTGACACGGTGTCTGCTCTTAGAAACTGACAAAACCGGAAACGGCATAAGCAAAAATAAAATGCGGCGGTAATTTTTTTTTCCCCGTAGCAACGTTAAGGTTGCCGTAGCTCCGTAGCAAAGCTTTATTTTTCGTAGCTGCTACGGCCAAATCGTAGCAGTAGGCAGGTCTGTTTCCTGCACATATACAATGCTATGTACAATAAGATTATCTAAAAGAAGGTATTACATTATAGTATAGAATGAAAAAAATCTACAGTGGAAAGCAGCTCACTCAAAAACAGGGACCACCATAAGAATCTGATAATTCACAATAAGGTATGATTTAACGTGGTGACAGCCCAGGCACGGCCTAAGCTGTCGACGAGGCAACACATAATTTTTACACAGACAAGAAGTTACTGCAGCTCTATCATTCATTAAGAGTGCAACGTGCCATGTTAAACATGTGCCTACCATCTTACACACAAGTGAGATCTGTCTTTTGCAAGGATACAGTAGAACCTCCCTTATAAGACCTCCCATTATAAGACTGCCTCCCACATAAGACCTACTACTCTGAGACATTGCCCTTCTTTGTAAGTATTAAAATTACCCCTCCCTTATAAGACCTCATTTTGGATGACTTTTGAAGGTTCCACTGTATTTCGTGTGGTCAGTGGAACCCATCTGGGTGGGTAAACCCATAAAAGACCCATCTGGATTCACAAATTTTGAAGAAAATGCAAATCTTTTAAATAATAAAAAAAAAAGACATACCGTAAAAACTGGACTATAAGACGCACCTGTATATAAGCCACATCCCTAAAATTGAGAAAGTATTAGGTATTTATTCACATATAAGCCGCACCAGTTTATAAGCCGCAGAGAAAATTGTATGTGCACGAACCAACACAAATATATAAATCTCGCCTATCAGAACATAAGTATTTAATGTTCTCAGACACTTTAAACACGAGATTTGAATCTATTGATTACCAAAACCAGTTTTGAGCCTAAAGAAGCTCAGAATAGGCTGACGAATGTGGCCAGAAACAGATGTAATCATACTAATAAATGTAGAATGGAAAAAAAAAAACCACACAGATAAGCCGCATCAGTCTATAAGCCGCATGGACCAAAGTTAAGGAAAAAAGTAGCGGCTTATAGTCCGCATTTTACGGTAACCAACTGACAGCAAACATGATTGTTCACTTCACTATCAAACCATATGTAATCTGTTTACAGTGCAATCCATCCAGAAGTTTTAACAAAAGTAATGAAAATTGGTTCACACACACACACACACACACACAAACAGAACCCCTCCAGACTTATGTCTGGCGCGGTAAATTAATATCAAGCACAACAAACAGGTCTGCCGCCTCGTGACATGACAAATGGAACCACACTCACTTTGTGTTGACTGTCCAGCAGAACACCGTTTCTTCAGATGACCCCTCGTGAAGCTGCAAAAACTTGGCATCCCTGCAATTAGAAAATCGGAATTCATCATTAAAATCACATTCCATCAACTTTATGAAATCATTAAAATAGCATTTCTGTTGGTTTTTCCTAAACTTAATCTTCATCAAAAACAATGAGCACTTTCATCAAATAAAAAATATATGTTCTTACTTGTACCCTTTCTCCTCGTGGGGATACCGGGGGGTCTTTTGCATAAATAGTTCCCCCACCTTCTGGAAGTTCTGTGCTTGTATCTTCCTCTAATCTGTCGCTCTCTTTGACTCTGCCTTTTCCATTTGCTTACTGTCATCTACTATCTTTCTGCCTTACCGGTCCATTCTCCTGCCTTTTTTTCACGAAACGCTTTCAAAAATATTTCTTTCATCCGAAGTCAGACTTGCTGGGCCTAACTATTTCTTAGTTAGGCGCATAACGGCAGCATGACGCATCTGCGCTCATAATTGACAGGAAACTGTCTGAGCGATTGAAGAAGAAGAAGAACTTGTTCCCTTTGGGATTTGAATGAACACTAATCAATTGCTTGCTTATCAATACCCCTTGTAATTTAAATCAATTATGTACTTAGCATGCATAGCCCACTTAAGACCTTATTTAGGATGATTTTTGAAGGTCTGCAGTGATGTACTGAGGATCGAAGTGATAGGACAAACTGTCCCAAGACAAGATAAATCAACGGGACAATGTCCTGGCTCTTACAGAAATCAATAAGAAAGTTTGCCAGTGTTAAAAATCTAACCAGACACTTGTTCTGACAGGGTAGAACACAATAGGACATTTTCAATTTTAACAATGTCCTATGACCGGGGCCTCGGGACATCACTGGGTCTTAATAGGGAGGTTCCACTGTAGTGGAGAGTGGCACAGTGGTAGCGCGGTCGCTTCGTGTCAAGTAAACCCGAGAGTTCGAACCGGGGTACAGGGGATTTTTCCTCTCACTTTGCACTAGGCCTTACGGTCTAAACATGGAGTCTTTCGGATGAGACGATAAACCGAGGTCCCATGTGCCATGCACTTAGCATACGTTAAACCCAGAGGCAACAAAAAAGTTGTTATTTGGTCAAAATTTACCCCCACCCGTCATCAGTCACACAAAAATCGCATGCAAATTTTTAAAAAATTTTTAATGCCTCTAGCTGCGACGTGCTCTCCAGGTGGGAGCAACCCGAATTTCACAGAGACACCTCTGTGACTATAATCAGGCATGGTAGTGGAGGCAAAGTGGTTTTCAAGGAAAATGGCCGGGGGTCCAGGGGGCCGAAGAAAATTCAATAAATGAGTGAAATTTTCACTTTTTCATGCCATTTCAATGCATTTTTTAATAATTTTGTTTCAAACTGTTTCGCGGATTTTCCGCGATTCGCAGAGGTCTACCATGCCTGTATAATGTACCTAACCTAACCTAGTGGCATCTTCCACAGTGTCTTACCCTGTCTGGAACTTGACGGTGAACGACTGCTTGTCAAAGTGGATCTTGACCACGTCCTTGGACACGTTCTTCACGTACATGTGAATGGTCAAGATGTCATCCTGCCACGACACCATCATAGTTGCGTTAGCACACTACACACTACATTAAAAAATGTCTGACATCATCATCATAAGTTCATGCAAACACCAAAACACTAATATTAAAACGTACATGTCTAAGCAATAATAATTTTAGAATGCTGCAAAATTCATTGGCAGTATAAACTGTGCACAGCAAATTCAAACCAATTGATTCACGATGCCTTTTTATCCTAAAGCAACAAAAGGATATTTTGTAAATACAGACAAAAAATGCTGGTAAATTTAACTTTTTTTCAACATTGTTATTTGTTACGATTATAGACCCATTTTAATGCACTAATTTATTATTCAAGCATTTCATAAACATAATGAAAGCAACTCAACAATATATTTGAACTTAAACTTTCGAACATCATTTTGCTGTCAGTTCTTACCCTTTCAAAGAAATCATGTTTGATGTGGCTCAAATTCAAAACGGGTTCTGCAAAGGAACAGGCATAGCGATTATAATGACAGAACTCCTAGAGGTAATGCAGTATCATTTTCACCCACATAACGTTCCACACAACTCTTAATCCAACAGGCCTCTTGTTCTTTATGAAGCAATAATGTTATTATCATTCCCGTTTACACATGCCTACCGAGAGCTCTCCCTTTGACGCACAAAGTAAACAAACATCAGTAAACAACTTAGTGAAGAAGGCACACAAAACTGACAGATTTGAATTTACCCTATGTATGTGTATCAACATTATTTTTTTCAGTAGCACAAATGTTTTTTAAAATAAAATAATATTTAAAATCGTAAAACTCTGTGCGACATCTCTCCAAAGTTTGAAATAAAGGGTGGACCTTTATGCTTGGGCCAAGGGGACATGCATATCGTCGGTGAAAGTCAGAAACCTCGTAACTCAATTTTGGTATTTTTGAGAAAAAAGATGTGCCCCCCTGCATTTCTCAGTTAATTCTATTTTTCCGTTTTTGCCTTTCTTACCATACATAAAGCTGTATTTTAGGAACATTTTTAGCTAATAACCTTTTTGGAATACTAACCCTATCCCTAACCCTAGCCCTAAACCTAACCCTACCCCCCACTATGTACTGCAGTACACCGCGATTTGTCACAGTTGTGGTTCGTTGCGTTTTTCCGTCTTATAGGGTTAGGTTTAGGGCTAGGGATAGGGTTAGTATTCCAAAAAGGTTATTAGCTAAAAATGTTCCTAAAATACAGCTTTATGTATGGTAAGAAAGGCAATAACGGAAAAATAGAATTAACCGAGATAGGTAGGGGGGGTGGCACATCTTGACCTTTACCAAGAATTAACCACTTTCACCTTGAGTTATTAACTATGATGAATATGTTGTTCAAGAGATTGTGAGTTCACTCCTGCATTTTGTTAAAATTACTTTTTTTTTTTTTTTAATACTTGAAAAGAACGAAGATACGAGGTTTTTGTCCTTAAGTATATAATTTGAGACTTACGAGTTTTTCTTCAATTAACACAACCTCATTTACCCCAGATAGAAAGTCATTAGAGATATGAGCTTTTGGTGGAATGTGGCGGTAACAATTAAAGAGCTATGTATCTAACTCAAACCCCCCAAAAGTTGAGATACGAGGTTTGTGACTTTCACCGACGATATATCGTTTTTTTCTTTCTCTCTCGTATAGTCTTAACAAATTGATGAATCCAGAAATAACTGTTTAAACTTAACTGTCATAACAAGCACACCATATTTTACAGCATGGAAATTATGCTTTACAAATATTTTCACAGTTCAAAATAAATCAAAATGGCAGTGTTCAAAACATACTCAATGTCACAGCCTGTACAGAACAACCTAACATGCTAACTAAAATCTTTCAAAGCTTGAAGATGTGAAGGCCAGCAAAATATTAAACAAGAGAAATAAACACAGGCGGTTTAAAAGTTCCTTTGCCTGAGTTAGTTCCCTTTGACAGACGGAGAGGCAGACGAACGGATACGACCAAAACAATAGTTCCCCGCTTCGCTGAAGCTCAGGAACTAACAACAAATTATTCACCTTCTTCTTTGGTCCTCAGTTCCTGCAAAGAGTCAGGCAAATCGGTGCCTGGGGACACTCTCTCTGAGCTCTCCTCCATCTGCTGCTGCTGCTGCTTCTCCTCTTCTGTCGACGCTGTATCCAGGGAAGGCTGGGGGATCTGAATTAACAGAAGCTACACTCTCAATTCCAAGAATATAAATGATCAACCCAGAAAAGGAATTGTTCGGAAATAATTAAGGGGAGTAATTTCATGGTGTGTGGGGGTGATCTTGCCTAATTCAATCGGTCAAACAGGGGTAGTTACTCTACCATCAGCTAGATCCCCAGCTCTCGCCTCATGCATTTTTAGCCAGACATACAGCACTTAGAACAACGTGCGTCATTCAAAAATTTATGTCATTTATATTTTTACGTCACATTTTGCAAGTTTTATCAGTTTGTGGCAACTGGCCACCCCTAGTTTTTCTAAAAAAAATGTTTGCAAGTCGCTGACTCGCATCCTGCGGCTTCAAGCTTCGACGCCATTGTTGCAATGGTATTTGACCGAGTAATGGAGATAAACAACTCTAATTTTCACAAAGTGCTTCCCGAAAATCGTCTATTTCCACTAAATAAAAGCAAAAATCTGACATTTGGGGGGGGGGGGGAATCTGTATCATGGGGTGGCTGGGGGGGGGGGGGGTCTGAATTATATAGAAAATAAACTGCCAATTCCAAGATAATGATCAACACAGAATTTTCAAGTTTATAAATATATCCAATTTATTAAAATTACACTTCGTTTAACTCTTTATTTGTTAAACAAATGTTATCAATCACAACGTTCTCGTTCGCCATTCTTAAAAAATCAGCCAAGAGTCCATGGCAAAATAGCTGGTACATGTACTTTATATCTACAGCAACATCAAAGCCTAGTACATGTCAGCAAAGTCGTCTTAAATAAAAACAAAATTGGTTTTCACACACAGGGCTCCCAATCGTCCCGCAAAACTTGAAGGGGTCCCAGGGACTCCTTCACTTACAGCACAGAGGGTCCTAGAGGCAGGATAGAGGGTCCCAGTGGCATAGTGAATGCTAACAAGAATGTTTTTAGTGCATCCCTGGGACCCCCTGCACATTCTTTTAGAGGGTCCTGTAGAATTTTAGTGCTTCATAGACCCCCAAATGAGGGTCCCTGGGAGCCCTGACACACACACACACCTAGACAATATCATTCCAAAACCAACACAATTTCAATTTGATTTATTGATTAGTAAACCACCATTAAACCTACCGGAGACACTTCCAGAGAAGACCAAATTCTGGGCTCCTTTTTCACCACATCGATGATGAATTTCCTTTTCAGATCCGAGCGCTTGACTATGCTGCGAGTTTCATCAATGACGTCATAGAAATGCCACGTCAGCTGCTCTCCATCTGTTCCAACAATACAATTCTATCGCAGATATTACTGACTTTGAGCAATGCAATAAGGCAAACTGTATTGCTTGATACTGGTAGCGCTCAGAAAATTCAAGCACAAAACTCAAAGTGACCATAATATGAATAAATGTAAAGGTACTATGCTACATTTCAAATAGAGATGGGGGGGGAAAACCGTTTTGAACCGAAAAACCGGTGCTAAACGTTCGCGGTTCGAAAAACCGGTTCGAGTTGCTGTGAACCGGTTTTTTAACTGCAAACTGAAAGTACGTTTTTCTTAGAATAACGCAATCTTTTCGAAGAACAACACTGATTCTCAGCGCAGATTAGGTGTTTTGTAAGCCAAGAGTAGCTGTTTCTAGTTTGTGGTGGTGTATCATGTATGGCTTTGATTCTGACTGAGTGTTGAGTTGAGTGTGCGTGTGTCATAAGTTTATTTATTGTGTGTGTGTGTGTATGTCTGCGCGTGCGTGCGTGTGTGTGTGAATATTCTGACAAATAAATATGTGTTTGCATAGGTGAAACTAGTGATGCGAGTACTGGTTAAAAAAAACCGGTTTGGTAAAACTGATTCGAAGAGGGAAAACCGGTTTAACCGGTTCGGATTTTTTAACCGGTTCTCAACTCTAATTTCAAATATTAAAGTGGGTCATTTTTAGATACATTTACTAGTACTACTGATTTAGTGATTTCAGGGCTCCCAATCGTCCCAAGGGGTCCCAGGGACTCCTTCACTTACAACATAGAGGGTCCTAGAGGTGGGATAGAGGGTCCCAGTGGCATCGCAAATGCTAAAAATATTTTTTTTAGTGTATCCCCGGGACCCCCTGCACATTCTTTTAGAGGGTCCTTTAGAATTTTAGTGCTTCATAGACCCCCAAATGTGGGTCCCTGGGAGCCCTGGATTTACATTACAAGACGCAATGACAGCATCAGAGATCGTGTGTCTGCTAGACTCAGTGCGTATTCCAGTCTCAACTTTTAAAAGCCAATGCTTATGATGATATATGAAACATCCCCGGCACATCCTTCAAAGTTCCCAAAGTTCTTGGAAAAAAAATCATAGGGCAGCAAGATTGAGGTTTTGAGATGTTTACCAATGCAACATATTCAACGGGTGTGCCACAAGTTTTCATGCCTTTCCCTCCATAATTCTGGTGCCGAAACGGCAACAGTATGAGTATGTTTCTTAGTGCCTGTATGGTTGTGTGTGTATGTGTGTAACTGCGTCGATTTTAGCAAAAACTACTAGACAGATTTTTATCAAATTTGGCAGAGGGGTAGACATCGTGAAAAGGAAGGCTCCTTTCGATATTCATAACTGTGCTGACCTTGACCTTGACCTTGAAGTTTGATTCTGAGTAACAAAATTTCCTTCTTTGGGCTATATATTTCATTTCTGAGCTGTATTTTATGAACCAGTAAACAGAATCACTTCAAATTTGTGTGGTGGTGTATCATGCAGGGATGGTTCTGTACAAAAAATATAACTGTGCTGACCTTGACGGCTTTTTTTGTTTTTTTGTTCAAGTACTAACATTCAAATATTGCCAAAATGGTCCAAGGGAAGCAACTCCAGGTATTTGACAAAAAGCAATCCAGAGTATTGCCCCTTTAACAAGACAGGGGAAGTTGAAGTACAGTAGGCCAAGCCCAGGTGCTTTCGGCACCAGGTTGCGCTGTATCAGTGCTTTCGGCACCAGGTTGCGCTGTATTAGTGCTTTCTAGTTATCTTTGTATTGACAATTTTCTCTTTGTTCTGTTTGGTGTTTCATTTTAGGTTTTTTTTTTTTGTTTTTTGTGGTTCTTTTTGGTGGGAGTGGTCCTTTTTTCTATCATTTGTTGTTGTTGTTGTTGACATAGCCTGGCTAAGACACCAGGCACAACAGCCAAAGCACTTGAACACTATGGTACAAATGCATCAACAAGGGATGAGAACATTACGTGTGTGACCGTTTTCGATTACCCCATGTGCCATGTGGGCAGCCACACTCCGTCTTCGGGGGATTTCTATCATTTGATTTAGACTTTTCCCCCAAATCTGCGAATTTGGTTTTTTAAAAAAGTGAAGTTAATCACATTGTTACTCTTCCCTTTTTGTCTACTGAGCAGCAGTGATGTCCCGAGGCCCCGGTCATAGGCCATTGACCTATTAAAATTGAAAATGTCAAATTGTGTTCTCCCCTGTCAGGACGAATGGCTGATTAAATTGTTAACACTGGCACGCTTCGCCTTATTGATTTCTGCAAGAGCCAGAACATTGTCCTATTGATTTCTCTTATCTCAGGACAGTTTGTCCTATCACTTTTCGATCCTCGGTACATCACTGGAGCAGGCCAAACTGCTGAGTTTAAAAAAGTGAAACCTTACCTGGCAAGGTGAAGATCATCGTCTCTGGTGTGAAGGCCACATCCACTTTCTTTAGCAGTTCAACATCTTGGACGTCGACCTTAGTCTTGATGCGAACCCCTTCCTCTGTCTGCGTCCAGCTCAAATCCAACATTGGTCTGCTGGACTCTGCACACAAACCCCCAGTGTGAGTGACATTGGACTTGAGCTTAGGTGGCTATATCTGATACTCGACTGTCAAAGATACTGCAATGCTTTCCTGCTTGCGCAAAACAGCTTTGGTGCTGATAAAAGCATAGTTAGTAGTACAGTAGTAGTAGTACTAAGCAATAGTAGTAGTAGTCGTTGTAGTAGTAGTAGTAGTAGTAGTAGTAGTAGTAGTAGTAGTAGTAGTAGTAGTAGTAGTAGTAGTAGTAGTACAGTAGTAAAATAAATACTAAGTAATCATGCCTTTAATGTGCAATGAAAGCTTATAATTTCAGTCTGGGTTTCTAATGTGGAGAAAGGAACTCTTGTTGGCTGCAACAAACTAAACAAAATCCTTGGCACAGGAGACTGCATCTAGCAATTTGTGCTGTGAAAGGCGTGTCACTGTAGTTTCAGGGACGAGTGGAAGAGAGGGGTGGTGTGGCAGGGACAAGGGGGAGGAAGGAAGGAGCCCTGGGCAGAGGGAGGTGGGAGGGAGAGGGGATAATATGTTTTTTGAAGGCTTTCATCGTGGCTGATGACCCTGCCACGGGTGGGAGCAGGTTCCACTCGGCAATGGTCTGAAAGAAAAAGGACTGCTGGCTGTACAGGGTTCTGCATGCTGGCAGTTGGTACGCCTCAGCATGCAGGTGGCGAGTTAATCTTGTTGGAGGACTTGGGGTTGGATTCCTGGTAGAATTGATTACCATTTCTCCATGGTGGAATTTGAAGAAGTCGGTGAGCCAAGCCTTCTTTCTTCTTTCTGACAGTGGGGACCAGTTCAGTTGCTCGTACCTGTAGACTCCACACAGGACGTCTGGCGATGACGGTTGACGACTTAGCACGCAACCATCATCTGGACAGCTTCAAGTTTGTTGATGTTCTTGCTGGTGTAGGGGTCCCATGCGCTCCTTGCATACTCTAGTATTGCCACCAACACTGTTGGTCTTACTACTAGAGATACTCAGATAGGATCGTCGGAATCGGGTCAAACCAACTCGATAGTTTCCACTCGAAATGTCGAATACGTGTTTTGGCTTTGTGCCAAGAGGTCACTGTCTTTGCTTTGTTTTCATTGGTAGTTATTCTCATTTCTTGTTGCTGACCCATCCAGGCATTTTCTTCGTGTAGTACTAGTAGGCACTTGTCCCGTTGGTCTTGAGCCAGTTTTTGTTTACAAGTGGATGCAAGTTCGCGAGTGTCATCTGCCGGAACTGAACGGTACATAAAATTTTAATGAAAATAATACTTTTTATAGATTCAACCAATTTCTTCTTCTTCTCCTTAGGCAGCCAACTTCAACACGCTGAAGGTTCTGCTGCACTTTAGGGGGTAGTACGAAAAAGAGAAAAATAGCAAGAGATAGAGTACAAGGCGAAATAATAACATTATGGGGAAATAGAAAGAAAGAAATGAAATGATTGCAAGACAGTCAGGAAATAACTGAGTATTCACAGATACACAGTTTACCATGTAGAAAGAATTAAGTTAAATATGTGAGGATTTGATTTGGGAAGGGGGGATGGAGGGGGGTTGGGGTGGGTGGGTGTGATAGAGGGAAAGACGAGATAAAGGTCATGCCCGACCGTTAAATGTACCCAGACTGGCCAGGGACACCCGGGCCCCACATGATGCATGTAGAGTGTCATGCACGACCGCTTAGTCCCCCCAGATCAACCGGGGAAACACGGGCCCCACATGATGCATGCACAGGAGTATTTGTATACTTGTAATTTGCTACAAGTGTGCCAAATTTGGTGCATGTAGGTTTATAATCTGGTACTTTGCAAGGTTAATCTAATCGGAGGTGTTACTGTTAGCCTAGTCCGACCATGTCCGACATTTTGTTTTTGTTCTTGCCGAGTCACAGTACTCACACTGACGATCAAGACTTGATCAACTTTTTCTTATAGCTCATGTAAAAAAAAGGCTTTCATTTTAAAACGTCGTAACTTTCTCCATTCTCTACCGTTGTTGATAATTTGGGTGTCATTTTAAAGGTCTTTTCGAGCTCTTTCCAATGACATAAATTTCATAACGATTTGACACACCATTTTCTTTTTCTTTTTTTAACGTTCCTAACTCAGAGAAGGCTCTCTTTCTTTTATTTTGACACTCCAGACTTTCAGAGTTCTTACGCATGTTTGTTTAAAATTACAAGTAAAGCAATTCACTATATCGCTTTTGTATATTACCTTGAGTTTCCTTCTCTTCCATAGTATCTTTTCTTATCTTTCGAGGGTCTGGACCGGTCAATGTAAAAGACGTGTGGTTGTTTTTATCAGACCCCAACTCTTCCATTGAGCTGGAAGTTAACCCCTCGCCTTCCTCTTCTTCGCACACGCCCGGCGTGTGCCGACGCTTTCTCGGCGTTTGTGGATTTATTTTGCAAAGAAATCTTTAACGAATTGCAAAGAAAAGACTTGCTAACACAAGTCAGATTTTTTTTCTTGCTGCAAAACTCGTTTTGTCAAAGTGTGCCTTGGGAATGAATTGACCGGAAGTCTTTTTAGCGAAATGTGTCCAAAAAAAGATGTGTCACACACATGCACAATCCCATTGAAGATTGATCACCGACCTCTTCATTAGTAAGTTACTCTCTCTCTCTCCCGCCACCCCCTCAAGCATAACCCCTCCGCATTCCATCCTTGACCCTTCCCCCCTTAAATACAGTTAGTGGAACATTAATCCAGTCTCGGACACACACACACACACTATCGGGTTAACAGTTTATCAAAGCGTTTATTACCAACTCATAGTCATAGCAATATGGGTTTGTTTCTTTGTAAGGGCCCCCCCCCCCCCCCCTGATCTCTCTCTCTCTCTCTCTCTCTCTCTCTCTCTCTCTCTCTCTCTCTCTCTCTCTCTCTCTCCCATATTGTGTGTGCGTGTACGCGCATAAGCATGTGTGTGCGTGCTTGATAGTGAGAGAGAAAATTATACACATTTTACCATGATCAAAGAAGCTGTTGTATCAGTTGATTATGGTGTTGGGGAGAACCGTCTTGGGCTAGCTAGGGATACCGCTACTTCCTATAGGGCCTGTATTCACGTTGAGATAGCATGAGACTTAGCATCATGCTAACTTAGAAGCTCTTCCAAAAGTCCTATTAAATCCTATAGGACATTGGAAGAGCTTCTAAGTTAGCATGATGCTAAGTCTCATGCTATCTCAATGTGAATACCGGCCCAGGGCCTGTATTCACGTTGAGATAGCATGAGACTTAGCATCATGCTAACTTAGAAGCTCTTCCAAAAGTCCTATTAAATCCTATAGGACATTGGAAGAGCTTCTAAGTTAGCATCATGCTAAGTCTCATGCTATCTCAACGTGAATACAGACCCAGATCAACACAGATGATGGTGTGTGTGTGTGTGTGTGTACGTGTGTGTGTGTGTGTGTGTGTGTGTGTGTGCTTCTTCTTCTTCTTTTTCGCTTGATCTTCCTCCTTCATCGTAGTACTGAAGATTCTGAAGATTACCTTGGGCGCTTCGGTTAGGCAAAGTCTTGGCTTGGTATGAGGGGTAGAGAGGGAGTCGTAGATGAGGGTGGAGGGGGGGGGGGAGGTAAGGAGACCATGGGGCGAGTTTCTCTAGATAACGGTAGCCGCGCGAATAACGCTTACGGCAAACAGGGCCTAAGAAACAAACGTTTGCGGAAGAATATTACAAGCTCTTGTCTGATTGGTCTTTTTTTAAAAAACAAACTTTCATGGACCAATCGACAACAAGAAATAATATTTGTGGTGGTGCCATAGCCGATGAGGTTTAACCGAGGCGTGGTCACCGCTACAGCTATCTGTATTCATAAAAAATCGGGACTTTACTGGTTTCATACTGCCTCCGGGCATTGCCTCCAGTACTGTTCCCACCATATTTGTATTTAAAAATGTCCCATATGTGTCTGATTCAGACCAAGAGGACGTAAAACACCATTTTCGTCGTCGACAACAAGAAATGTATTCACTCCATGCTAGTCATGTGATAGTTCACCACGAGTCAGTATCGGAGTAGTCACAAAACGTTTTTGGCAAACGTCGGCGAAAGAGGTGTTTCTTAGTAGGGGAAGACGGGGTAAAAAGCGCATGGGCGGGTAAGAAGCCCACCCCAATTATCTCATGAAATAAAGAAAATTTCAGTCAAATTTGCCCATGAGACGAATGCTAGACATTAATGCTCGTCTCATGGGCAAAATGAGACTGAAATCTTCCCCTATCTCCCGTGATTACTACTAACCCTAACCCTATCCCTAACCCTAACCCTATCCCTAACGAAGTTGAAACAACGGAAAGAACCAAGAAATAGAGCAGGAGAGTGTAAATCTACATATTTGCAGATAAATCGATGTACAAAGCCATGCACTTAGTTTCGTAATGATTCACAATGGCGGACAAGGTTTATGACCTATATATCCAGGCCTCGGAGTGGGACAGGACAGCAGAACTGACCAATCACTTGGACTCCATCTGGACCTGGCTGAAACTGGTGGTGGACAAAGCCCTAGCTGACCACCAGTGGGACTGGGTCATCCACCTATTCAAGAAAGGTCAAGAAGTCCTGCAGGCAGACAGAGTGATCTGGGAACTGGTGAACCACAATCAAGGGGATAAGTTTGCTATGGCGATGGCGATGGAACTTTGTTCCAATGGTGAAATGTTGAAGAGAGTTGTTCGCCATGCTGTAGGACAGGGTCAGTGGCGGTGGGTCCAGTGGGTGATGGAGAAGAAGAACGGACAACAGTGGTCAGACTGGCTGTGTCAGCAAGCTGTGGATAGCAGACAGTGGGACTTTGTGCTGCAGCGGACAGAGAGGGGTGTGAGTCCCACCCTGAGGGATGGCCTCTTGGATTCTGCTCTGGATAACCAGCAGGTCCAGTGTACAGCTAATCTTTGGCACTCAGGGGTCAGCAAACACAGCAGGGAAGAGGGAATAGGGAAACAAATTGCCGCCAGTCACAGGGATTTTGTTCTGGAGGTGATGAGGAATGTGAAAGACCCTGACCTGATTGACTTTGTTTTGAGAGAGTCCATGAAGCAGAGCCAGTGGCCGTTGGTGTTGGGCCTGGTCCAGGAAGGGCTGAGTGTGGCCCAGATGGAGAATGTGTGTAACCAGGCTGTGTCCGACAAACAGTGGACGGTGGTTTTCCAGCTTCTGCGAGATGGTGTCAGCCCCAGTCAATGGATGGTCAGTGAGCTGTTCCAGAACAACAAGGCACAGGATCTGCTGGACCTGTTCCCTGCTGGCAAAGTTCCTGCCGGTCTGAAAGGGCTGCTGTTGATGGGGTCGGTTAAATTTGGCCTGGCAGTCTTCGCCCTGCGCATAGTGGAGAAAGAGTTTTTTTACTGATTCAGAGGTCATGGAAGCTTTGAAATTTGCTGTTCATCTCAAGGACAGATTTGTTTTCGCTCGGCTGATCGATGATTGTCCAAGGATCTGTCGTGTCTTCAAACAAAGGTTTGCTCACCAGCAGTGGAAAGAGAGTTTGCAGCCCGAAGAGTGTGATGGGGGAGAGGTCTGGTGGATCTATAATGTTCTGTATCAGGACGTACGCATTTTTGGTGGTAACTTCAGCCAAAACTTACCACCCTGCTGTCGATTTTTGTAGGGTGGAGTTGAGGTGGGTGTATGTCCAGGTGGATCTGAAAATGTTCACTCGTGCCTTGACAAAATTACTTGAGATTGATCGCAAGAAATACTATCTGTTCGTTGAAAACCAGTACAAGGCTTAACACGTCGAAATCCTCACCATTTTGTTGTTGGAAAAAACGCTCACTGTTGTTTCGCCACACCATCCAGTTGGGAGTGTACGGATTGACAATGAAACTCAGTGAATACGGCGTGTCGAGGGAAGATATGAAATTTGCTTTCAACTGGCTGGTCCAGGGTGAGATGAACAGTGAAGCATTTTCTTGGATCGTGTGTAAAGTCTTTGAAGGTAAACATTGGGACTGGGAGGATGTCAATTGGCTCCGAATGTACACAGTGAAGTCCTCCATGAAAGAGTACTTTGAAAATCAATCTGAGGCCAATCTGAAAATCTTCAAGGCTCAGTTTGATGAAGGCTGCAAGTGTCCTCTAATTCGTCAAATATTCAAAGAAGCTGTAAGAAAGTGTTTGGAACTGGATTGTGCCGACTGCTTTGTCATGCTGTGTGAACACCATGACCATGAATCATTCCACTATGCCAACTTGAGTGTCGCTGAAATCAGAACGGACCGAGCCTTTGCGTACGCTGCTGCTATTGAAGGAAACCGGTCACATTTCATTGCCAAGATTTGCAAAAATTCACTGAATTGTTTTTGCCACAACCAGGATGAAATGCATGTGGTGGTGAACACCATTGTGAAAAGCGAAACCTGGCACATGCTGGGATGTGTGAATGCAGGTCTGGAGCGTCTGTCATTTGGAAACAGGGGGATCGGGTTGTTGAAGAGGTGTGTGCTCCAAATGTTGTCGGATCAAGGCATGTGGCCCCACATTGCAGCCATGCTGGATCAGTGGATCAGATACTGTGAACTTGAAGGCAAACGCCTGAACAGAGTATTGATCAGAATGACGAAAAGGATCTCAACTGGACAGTGGGCGTTCAGCTTGTCTGAAGTGACCCAGTGGTGTGTGGACACTGGTCATGCCAACCTGGCCTTTTTTCTTTCTCTTGTCAATGGAGACTGGGAGATGCTGACCACAGCGATCATTAGTCTTCCCTCCCTGCATCTGGACCACAACTTGCTGTGGACAGCTGTGCAGTTGGCAGCCAAGAAAAGAAAGTTCTCAACATGCGTGGCAGTGCTGGATCGGCTGCCTTTCGAGTTCAACCACATCAGAGATTACTGGGAGCAATCCATAAGCATGAAGTGTCTGAGACCTTTGACCAGAGCCTGTGAAGAACAAGGTCTAATGCACTGGGCTCTTGTACTTATGGCCGATTTCTCTGCCTATGTTTTGAAGAAACACCAGCTTTGCCACAGCCCTGATGTGCTTGATTTCCTTTTGGATACGGCAATGAACAATAATGATTTGGAATGGGATGTTATCAGAGCTCTGGTGCCCAGATGCTCTAATTCACACATCCTCCAAAGTGTCTTGATAACTGCTATGCACGATGGCCTGAAGAACCTGGCTAAAGACCTATTGAACAGAGTGGATCCCACCTTTGAAGTCTGTTGTGGCCAGAACCTCCTCTATACAGTTGTAAACAGTTGGGAAGTCGAAGATGCCGTTGAAATGGTCCGCCTGTGCATTTCTGCCGGCCTCTCCACCTTTGAGCGGCCAAGGCAACCAACATATTTTGATTGCCCTTTACTTGGAGCTCTGGAAAACCCTGATCCAAAACTTGTCAAACTTTTGCTAGCCTCTGGCGCGTTTTCTCACAAACGACTGAAAAACCTCTGGGAAGATGAGAGAGCGAGGCAACGGCTGCTAAACAGATTGAGGGAAGACAATGCTGATGAAGACTTGGATCAGTGGAAAGCCTGCTAGTCTCATCACCAAAGCAGCGGCCACCTCTCTAAGATTGGAGCACTCAGCTCGGATGGTCGTCTCGCACAGCATCGGCTGCGAGCCGGGTCGAAGAGACAGGATCAGCAGTCTGCCCGTTCCTGAACCTGTCAAAGATCTTCTGAACTTCGAGGACGTTGTCACCATGGATCTGGATTGTGAAGATGAACTGTAAAACAAGAAACGTGAGTGCTTCTCTTCAGGCTCTGTGACTGAATTCAGTTGCTTTACAGTGGCCTCTGCTTGCAGATCAGATTGTTAAACTTCTTCTTGAGTTCTTCTACGTTCCCAGGCCATATGGCCATAAGGGGTAAGGTACATATTTGTCCGGTTTTCAGTTTTCACTGGTCTCTCCGCTGCATACAGCCGACACATTCCGGTTTTCGGAGGAGCTCAAAGGAGAAAAATTATTTAGAAGACTTTTTTTTCAAAAGGCAGGAGAATTGTCCAATAAGTCAGAAAGATAGTAGATGCTAGAAACCAAAGGGAAAAGGCAGAGTCAAAGAGAGTGGCAGATTAGAGGAAGTTACTAGCACAGAACTTCCAGGTGGAGGAGCTATTTTTACGAAAGACACCCCCCCACCCCTGTATCCCCACGGGGAAAGATTGTTAAACAACTGAGGAGCAATCTCCCTTCCCACCTTCCCATATCTTCACTCTATGGCCACTTCTCACTGCCCATGTAATTCCTTACCTTTGTAGTTGTACTTACCGTAGCTGCCTATCAAATCCCATTAAAATAGCATTGGTCCTTCAGCTTCAGGCAGGCTTTGGCCCCCTTGCCCGTACCAGGGATGCTGCTTCTGTACCCTGTAAGTGACTAGGCAGCTCCTGGGTCCTTGCTTTTTCTGGTTTTCAAGGATTTTGTAGGTGCACCCATGAAAAACTAAAAGTCAGATTGACGAGATGTGTGTGTGTATAAGGGTGGGAGGGTGAGCAATGCTCTCGCGTTGATAGGACGGGCGTGGCTGGTGCATCTCTGGGTCCTATCAGCACCTTCGGGTGTTTCTATTTCATTTTTTTCCCCTCTTGGGATGACTAGGGAAAGACCTAGCAAAATAAGATCACATTTCTGGGACTCTCTTCGGAGGCATATAAGTCCGTAAGGCGAGAGCCTGTGGCTTTGTCTAGGGATGCACTGGCCTCGCCTGTCCTTTTTGGGGGGCTGTTGGATGCGTTCTGGTTTCTGAGTGGGTGTCTTTTGCCGGTGGGCTCTGCAGTCATGAAAAATGGACTGGTACACCCATGGGGACATTTCGCAAGGACTCCTTTGTATCGTATCCGATGGTCACCAAGCCGGGAGTAGCTATGTGCCTTATAATACTTAATGGAATGTCCCGTGTGTGCCTGCTTCCCAGTAACACAACACGGACTTCCAAGGCTGGGGCAGGGCTGCTCTCGCGTTGATAGGACGGGCGTGGCTGGTGCATCTCTGGGTCCCATCAGCACCTTCGGGTGTTTCTATTTCATTAGGTGCACCCATGAAGAACTAAAAGTCAGAGCCAGATTGACGGTATGTGTGTGTGTATAAGGGTGGGAAGGTGAGCAATGCAAAATATGACATGGTATCTTGCATATGTGTGATCTTGCAAGCCTAAGAATAAGAGACTGCATGTCTTTCTTGTTAGGATTTCCCCCTCTAGGCGTGGATACTTATATTGTATACTGACAGGCAGAAGTTCTGCACACACGCATTGCACAAATCATCAAAAATGTAAATCAAATTCAAAATTAATTTTACTTTGGGTAATCCTAAATCATGCAATTGTACACACAGCATGATTTAGGATTACCCAAAGTAAAATTAATTTTGAATCTGATTTACATTTTTGATGATTTGTGCAATGCGTGTGTGCAGAACTTCTGCCTGTCAGTATATTTGATTTGCATTCATCGAGATAAAGATCGCTTTGTTGTGATAAAAAGTGAGTACAACCACTTGAAGGTGGAGAAAAATAGAAATGTGCTATGACTATGAGTTTGTTTTTCCTTCTTTGTATATTTATTTGGGCTTTTTTATATTTTATTGTGAGCAAATAGAAACTTTGTGCAAATCCCGTTTGATACAGTGTTGTGTCTTTGGGATTGGGAAAGGTACTTTACTCCATCCAGGTGTAAATGGGTATCTGACTTCGGTTGGGGGAGGTGGAAAGGTGGTAGCAAGAAAGCGTTGGACTTTGCTTTCCTATATCAAGCCCTACACACGGTGAATGACTAATGGGGGTTTATGCTACTTCTTGGTGACACGCAAGGGCGATAACTTCATCACTGAATTGACTGCGCCATCTAGTGACTAGTCAGGGGCAGACAATTTTCAGTATAAAGCCTCTACTTACCCTGCGGCCAATAGTGTACCTTTGACCTTTTTTTTGTTGTTTTAAGAAGCGTTATGAAACAAGTTTCTGTCTACTGGACATTCTCTTAAGTTGTTGATTTTTAGTGTGACTGCAAAATATGTTTTGCAAAACTTGAATGTTATGATTTGAATATTTTTTCCCTGCTCCCTTCTCTCTTTTCTTAAAGTTTAGATTTATTGATTCAGTAGTTTTATGTTCTATGTTAAATTTTAGTGATTCACATTCATTCTTATTCACATACATGTACATTCACATACAAACGTTTGTGCAGAAATGTGTGTGTGCATGTGTGTGTGGAGGAATGTACGTTTGCGTCTGCACACCTGTGTGTATGTGTGTCCTGTTACAAGGCGTAATTATTTTACATTCCATAGAATGCGAATGTACTCTTGTCCTATTTTATGTAGTGACAGTCCTGATTTGAGAGGAAGTTCTTGGTGGTTAACGGAACTGTCTTTACTGTTATTTTTTTAACATGCTGGAGAAACGTTGAAGACGTTTGTAGATTATGAAATGTTTGAAAATATGTTTTATATATCTTTTTTTTTATACTAGTATATGTTTGTTATCCTTCTGTACTTAAAAACAACAACACTTGGATCCCATAAATAAAGCAAATGGTTCGATTTTTCCAGCACTGTGTGGAATTATGTGCTATAGGGTACAATGATTGATGTGTTCTGTTATGAATTGTACTGTATGTTTTGTTGTTTTCATGTTGTTGAACGTTGGTAAGATACATTGATGAGTGTTTTGTAATAAGTGGTCGAACTTTACGCGGTGACAGCCTCCTGAGATGACCATAGCTGTTGACGGGACTATAATGGAAAAAATAAAAATAAGCTTTCAATGCCTCAATTCCGAATCTGCGCCCTCTTATCTTTCGGAACTTCTCCACCCTTACATGCCTCCTAGAGCACTTAGGTCTCAAGACTCTTCTCTGTTAATTGTTCCTAGGTATTCTGTGAATTCCTTCGGCAAAAGGGCTTTCTCTGTTTCCGGATCTACAGTTTGGAATTCTCTACCCCTTTCTCTCAGGAAAGTCACCTGTCTCCAAACCTTCAAATCCCAACTGAAAACATATGTCTTCAGATTGATTGATGTTTGGCGTGAGGAAATCTATGTACTTGTAGCCTCTCTCTTAGTCTTAGTGTGCGTGCGTGTGTATGTGTGCTTAGTGTTATAATATAATAATATAGTGTACAATTAAAAAAAAAATTATATTAGATTTTGTTTACAGTTTACCTTGTTGTGGCCAGAATGTTTATATTCATGTTACGTAAAGTGTGTGAAGGATCCTGTATAATGAGAGAGAGAGAGAGAGAGAGAGAGAGAGAGAGAGAGAGAGAGAGAGAGAGAGAGAGAGAGAGAGAGAGAGAGAGAGAGAGAGAGAGAGAGAGAGAGAGAGAGAGAGAGAGAGAGAGAGAGAGAGAGAGAGAGAGAGAGAGAGAGAGAGGGCCGGGGGGGAGGGCCGTGTGTATTATGCATGTATTGGTACATTCCTTCCTGCTGCTTGTTGACATTTTCATTAGTTTCTGCGAGAGTGAGGTGAATGACGGTGGATGTTTTTGTGAGTGAGAATCATGTTATTTTTGTTACTTTATTTCTTTGCACTGGAATGTTGGTAGTATGACTGTCTTGTTAATTTTAATGCATGTTTTTAATGTTGATTGTAATGTTGCTTTTGTAGAGCGCATCGAGCATACTACTGTATGGATTTTAGCGCTATATGAAATACAGTTATTATTATGATAATGAGTTGTTGAATGTTACACTACTGCTTTTCAACAATGCAGAACGTTTTTTTCAAAGCCATTTTATAGATGTAACCATTTAGTGGTTGGTCTATTGCACATAGTGACAGCCTTAGCAGTGTTTCCCATAAGGATAAAATATGAGGTCCCAGGGACCCTCTGTGTCGGAGCTTTCGACGTTTTTTGCTCTGGTAGAATGACCAGAGAAAGTAGAAATGAATTAGTAGTAATTAGTACATCTACTATTTTAGCCTAGTATTGTGAACTCTTTCATTGAAAGAGTTTCGTTATCATCTGTCATGTAACATTTTTGGTGCCATCTGCTCTGCTGATGATAGCGATCTCGGGCTGGTGGCATCAAAGATCTACTGAGTAGAAAAATTAAACTTTGGTCTGTGAAAAAGGTGTGTGTCCCCCCGGGATGCGCAGTGCTGAAATTAGAGTCCCTTTCTCATTTTAGTGCTTCAGGGAAGCACAAATGTGCTATGGGAAACACTGCTTCGTGATTTAACCCTTTCACCGCCAAAGTCGCATTTTAGCACCACGGTGATTTAACGCTTATATGACTAAAAGGCATCAAATTGGGGTCTATTATCCAAAGACCCTATTGTCTTAGTTTTGGGAAGTAAGGATAGACCTTATTTTATATATGTCACAGAAGAATCCCCAATACTGCAGATGGATTTTGTTCTCTACCCAGGTAAATTTAATGGAGATGTTTTGGCTGAAATGTGGCTGGCGGTGAAAGGGTTAAAGCTAATATGGCGAATGTTGCGGCTATTGCCATTTATTATAGGCCTATTTGTTGAAAGCAAACTATGAAATGTAAAATGTTGAAAACGTATAATGGTGGTGCTGACAAAAAGGGTGGGTTTTTTTAAGCTTGGACTTTTTGGGGCAGTTGTTTCCTGGGTTTTGTGCTACAAACACCAGTATTGCTATGTGTGTAATTCTGATTTGCTGCTTTCCAAGAGTGTTTACCACTCTGTGCGAGAGAGAGAGAGAGAGAGAGAGAGAGAGAGAGAGAGAGAGAGAGAGAGAGAGAGAGAGAGAGAGAGAGAGAGAGAGAGAGAGAGAGAGAGAGAGAGAGAGAGAGAGAGAGAGAGAGTGAGAGAGAGTAAGTGTGAGAGAGTGTGTGAGTAAGTGAGTGAGTGACTCAGAGTGTGTGTGTGTGTGAGTGGTCAGTCATGTTCGACTTTCACATTTAAAATTTCGACCTGACTGTGTGAATATAATAATCATTTGAATGCAGTAATTGTTTTGTTGTTGCTGTTTGAATTCTGTCTTGTTACACGATAATTTAAAGGGTATTGACTTTTTTGTTGTTGTTTCGTGTTGTCTAATTTTCTTTCTACCTTAGTAGTAACAGTGCTTGTTAATATTAGTTTCTGCCGTTAACATTCGTATTACTGTCTCTTTGAAATTCGTGTTGCTCCCATCTGGAGAGCGCGTTGCAGCTAGTGCTGCACAACCTTTCTTTTTTTGGCATGCGGTTTTTTTTGTGACTAGCGGTGAAGGAGGGGGTGGGGTGGAGGGAGTGTAAATTTTGACCAAATGACTAAGTTTTTCGTTGCCACTGGGTTCTTTTGACGTGTGCGAAGTGCATGGGCACACAGGACCTCGGTTTTTGTCGTCTCATCCGAAAGACTTGGTGTTCAGAGCGTATATAAGTTCTAGTGGAAAGTGAGCGGGAAAACTCTGCTGCGGCCAGGAACGATACTGGGTTTGTTGCATAAGAGGTGAACGTATTCTGGGCCACGTACTGTGCGCCACATGTGTATATTGCTACTGTTATCAATGAATGGATTCATTAAACTTGGTGAAAGTGTGTGTGTGTATGTGTGTGTGTGTGTGTGTGTGTGTGTGTGTGTGTGTGTGTGTGTGTGTGTGTGTGTGTGTGTGTGTGTGTGTGTGTGTGTGTGTGTGTGTGTGTGTGTGTGTGCGTGCGTGCGTGTGTGTGTGTGTGTGTGCGTGCGTGCGTGCGTGCGCGCGTGTGCGTGCGCGCGCGCGCGAGAGAGAGGCAAACAAGAAAATGCAATATGGCATCTTTTTATTGTTTAGCTTGTTTCAAATCGTTCTCATTTTTTTTCTGTGTGACAATGTATCTGTTCATAAACACTGCAGGAGAAATCGTTTGTAGACGAGACAAACTGTCGACGTCCAACACACGCACGCAAACATACACACACATACACGCACACACACTCTGCAGTTCTTTCATGCATTTAATTCAATTCAAAACTTTAATACAGAAAATGTGAAGAAAAAACCCGATGCTCGTCATAGATGGTGACAAAAGTGAAAAGGAGCAAATGGGCCGAAGAGATTACCTTATTCTCAAAATTATCAAACTAGTGCAATATTCTGTCTTTGTGCAAAAGAATACAAGCTGAGGACAACGATAGACCTAGTTAAGTCAAGTTGAACTGCGCGGATATAGGCCAAATAGTAGCTGCTAACACTTGTAACAACAACAAAAGTATTTCCGTTTCGCTATAGCAAGTCTTGATAAAGAAAGCAAAAACCTTTTCACCCGGCAATAACTTTAGAGCAAGGAAACGGGAATAAGAAAAACTAGAAATAAGAAATAATGCAAATCATCCGAAGATTTGTTGGAGTCAACTTGACCACACTGGCCACAGACGTGAGTTAATCTAATCCATGACAGAGTCCATTGCCACGTTCACCGCCTTGATGACAGACTCCACGTGCGACCACTCCATCATGGACTCGTGCTCGCCGTCCACGTAATGCACGTGCGCAGTGCCCGAGCACAACGCCTGCAGGTTGTAGTCCTCCGACAGGGAGCAACTGTACCTTGTGGTGGAGTGGATCCGCACCAGGTGGATGTCTCCGTCAAAGCGGTACCCCCCTTTCACCCGGTACTTCTCACCGATGTCGGCCGCGTGGATGAAAGCCATGGCCTTCTGCTGACGTCGGAGACTGATGACGTCATTAGCCACGTGACTGACGCTGACTTTTGACCCTCGCTCCTCCTGCCGACCTTCGTCCATCTTGGCTTTCAGCCCCAGCCAGAGGCCCCGGGCCGGGCTGTTGACTGTCTGCACAGTGCCCATGGTGATCCCCACAGCCGCCGCCACCCGGTCCTCCTGGGAAGCCTGCTCCTCCAGCATGGCGCGCACCAGGCCCGGCTGCTGCACCGGTCCCCCGTACATCCCTATGAAGAAGAGCAGGAGGTGAGACTCCACCACAGCCGCCACGTGCTGCGGACTGCTGTCTGGGGCCAGGCCGTGTCTGGTGGTCCCGATCTGACACCTGACGTAGTCCGGGGATCCGTCCAGCATGATCAGCGCCGCCACCCCTCTGCCGGCCTCCTGTAGCTGCCGGGCCATTTCAAAGGCCACCAGCCCCCCGTAGGAATACCCCGCCAGGTTGAAAGAGCCCGTCTTCTGTTGCCCCGTCAGGGCTTTGCAGTAAAACTTGGCCATCTGCTCCACGGACATGTCGGGTGTCTTGAACGTTTTCTGAATGCCGTAGCAACGCACTTGCAGTCCCTTGGCTAGTTCTTCCAGAATCTTGACGGTTCCCGTGATGGGGTGAACGATGTAGAGGGGAGGAGTGGTGGCGCATTTCCTGGTGAAGGGGGCAAGTTTCTGCAGAGGAGACTGGGCAGGGTCCACGGGTATCAGAAGACCCTCAACTCCAGTGGTGTACGGGGTTACTTTACGAGTGCTTCTGTTCACCACTGAAACCTTTCTTGATGACTCGGATCCGGCCTCATTTCTTGGTAATCCCTCCTCAGACAGACACCAATCTGGGCGTATGGTGCAGGACCTTTTACTTCGCTTTCTCTCATCCGCAACTGGCTTTGGGTATGACGATTCTGCCAGAAGAGGGGTAATAGGTTGAGAGATGCTTTGCTGAAGGCTTCTTTCCTCCCCAGTTCTTTTCCAGGGTGGCAGGACAACTGGAGTGCTAGAAACATTGGAAATTTTGGAGAGGCTGCTTTCTGGTAGCTGACGCTCCTGATGCTTAGTTTGCCAAACAGGGGTGCTGGTCATCTGATACTCGTGGTCTGACAACCGGTCACCTATGATAGCACTCTTGCTGGACTCCACACATGGGGTGCTGCAGTCCAGTTCCGAAGAGCTGGATTCTTTGTCGGCTTTTTCATGATTCTGATCTCTGGATTTGGGGACTACAACTGCAACCTTACGCCTTCTGTTTGATAGCGGATCTATATCTTTCTTCACCGGTTGGATTTGTTCCACATCAGCATCAACATGAGCTAGAACGTGACTCTTTTCTGACGACCCTGATGCAATGTCACCCGCAGGGCGTGTTGACTGAACACTCCGCATTTCTGCACCATGCTCTCCACTCGTGCTGCTAATCGGTTTCTTGAAATCCTTTTGTGACTTTCGGGGAATGTTCATCCGTTCTCTTTCAGCTTCAAATAAGGGCGATACTTGGGAAAATGCAGCGAGATCAAGGGCAGACGAAACAATGCTGGCCATCACTGGTACTTTCATGGCGCTAGTAGAATTCCTAGGAAGGGGAGGTTTTGTATATCCAGTTTTACTCATCAAACTGTTTGAGAATGGTGTGCAAGGTGTCTCACTGTTGAAAGACTTCCGTGGACGCGCAGCTTTCAGCGGGGCATCTGGAACGGTTTGGTTTTCTTCACTGGCGGTATGGGAGACAGGCGTGGACATAGTGGGAGGGTCTAAGGTGTCATGGGGAATCAGGAAATTCGGAGCAGGTTCTACAGTCGGAAAATTTGGAGCAGGTTCTACAATCGGGAAATCTGGAGCAGGTTCTACAGTCGGGAAAGGTTCTACAGTCGGGAAATCTGGAGCAGGTTCTACAGTCGGGAAATCTGGAGCAGGTTCTACAGTCGGGAAATCTGGAGCAGGTTCTACAGTCGGGATATCTGGAGCAGGTTCTACAGTCGGGAAACCTGGAGCAGGTTCTTCAGCGATCCGTAATGAAGACGGCAGGTTCACCTCCATGGCTGCCTCTTCGGGAATATCAGGTCTTGCAGGCGACACTGCTGCATCCGAGGGAGATTGAAGCAATTTCCCATCTGTAGCGAGTAACTTCTTATCATAGAAACAGCTCTCATCCAGGGCAGAGACGGACTTGTTTACTGGATAGGGTTCGTCCGGATCGCGTCTGAACTGTTCCAGGGACATGTCCGCTTCAGGGTTGGAACTCATGGAAATGCCCCAAGATCCATCGTCAGCATGCCCTTCATTTTCCACGGTATCCATTATTTGACAGATGTTGTGCTCTGAAACGATCTCATCCGTGGTAACAGAATCGGTTTGGCTTGCCATTGGAAATAATACAACAGTTTCTAGTTAGTAGGAGATGAATGACTTCTCAAGCGGGTAAGCTTATTATGCAGAAAAGAAATATGTTTGTGTGCTTATGCCCTAAGCTCACAAAGTCCTTGGCTTTCGAGCTGAAATTGTTCGGCGACTCTACCCTATCTTGCCATCTTCCGGGAGATGTTTGGCTTCCCCATGCGTTCAGTCACCATGCACTTGTGCCCTCTGGATTCATTTGTTGTGCTTGGTCTCGTTGGGGGCCTACACGTAAAGCCTACACTGTAGTTCTTGTCCTGGAAACAAAGCATATTCACGAATGTTGAAACAATATGGCCGTCAGCCTGTGGATACATATGCAAACGCACGTGTGTGCGCACACATACATGTGCGCGTACGTGCGTGTGTACACACGTGCACACGCGTTCGCGCACGCACTCTCACGCAAATGCATGCACAAACACAGGTAGAGTGAGGCAGACAGAACAAGGACAGAAAGAGTAGGCCATAGTGAGATATATTTTCGTACAAATAGTTCCCCCTTCTTCTTGGGGAAAACAGTTTCTTCTGGAAGTTCTGTGCTTGTTACTAATTTCTCTAATCAGCCACTCTATTTGACTCTGCCTTTTCCCTTTGCTTACTGTCATCTCTTATCTTTTTGCATAAACGGTCAATTCTCTTTTCTTTTTAGTTCTTCTTCTTCAAGATACTCTTTACATAGATTTGATCCAGCCGAAGACTGACATACTGGGCCTAACTATTTCTTAGTTAGGCGCATGACGACAGCATGACGCACATGCGCTCATAATTCCAGGAAACTTTCTGAGCGATCGACAAGGAAGGACTACTACTCAGTCTATTCAGTCTACTCAGTCTATTCAGTCTACTCAGTCTATTCAGTCTACTCAGTCTATTCAGTCTACTCAGTCTATTCAGTCTACTCAGTCTATTCAGTCTACTCAGTCTATTCAGTCTCTACGGAGATGCGCGGGGAATTTACGCCCTAATGTATCGAAGAAAGGAAATAAACGAATAGAGGCACCAAAGGAGGAGGGGGGGGGGGGGGGGGGCGCTACTTTAGGTTACGTGACCCAGCCAGTCAGGGCCCGTTCAGCGGACACCCAACATGATGCTGAATCTGCTGAATTAGAAACACCCTAATCTGAAACAAAATAAACCCACAGCAGCATGTTTATTGAGAAGCAAAACTCAAAATTGCCCTGGGTCTCTGCTCGACAGCTCGTTGGGGGAGGTCGTTCCATGATTTGATGGTTCGGGGTATAAACTGAAAAGCTGACCTGGCCAAAAATGGTAGAAAGAAAGGGTTTCTAAGCAAGCATGTTGGCCTGCCTGTACTTGGTCTTGCAGAAAATCTGGGCCAGTTGTTTGTTTGTCCTTACTAGAATAATGTGAATACATTCCGAATTTGTACAGCAAAATCGTAACAAAACAGGGGATAAATTTGATATTCACACAATATCCTTTTTTTTCTTTTTCCAAATTACAACAAACCAATGAATAATTGGAAGTATTTACTCAGCACGTATTGTTATATCACCGCAGGGACATTCAAGAGTTTGAAAGAAGAAAAAAAAACACGTACATAAACGATAGCTTCCGATTCTATACGAATTTTATTTTCAAATGCTATATTTGCTGTTTAATTGTTTGTCTGTGTTGATAAAAGGCGCATTCGCCGAAATATCCAGTAGTTTTGTTTTGTCTCTTGTGAATAAAATAACGTCACTTTACACTTGTCGTGTATACTATATAGTTGTTTGTTTGTTGTATGTTCCAGTGACGTTGCAGTCTGTTTCAGTTTTTTTAATTTTCCAAATAGGAAACTACCATGTTATCAATGCACCACCAGCATAATTATCTAGTTTATGATTTTGCTTGACGTGCGTGGTGTCGTATGCAAAAAAGTAGCATCGTGTAAATTCTTCGCTCGCTACTATGAGTTAGCATTTGCGACATTAAGGATGAACGCAATTTCACTTTTTCCGTATTTGAAACACTTTTCCGTACTCAAATCGTTCATATTTCATAACATTACGGAAAAAAGTGAAATTTAAAAACATTCGCTCAATGTCGCAAATGCCAAGTCTCATAGTAGCGAGCGAAGTATTTACACGATGCTACTTTTTTGCATAGGACACGTGGCGCGTCAGGGCAGCAGGCTGAGCAACAGTAACTCACCAGCCTCCCCCCTCCTCCCCCCCCTCCACCCTTGCTTCTCCCATGCCCACTCCAATCTCTGTTTTTTGGTCATTACATCACCACCACTGCCAACCGGATTTTGTTTCTTTGAAAAGTAACCAGAATGGTCAGCTCATTGACCGTGGGCAGAAGAAGAAGAAGAGATCCAGATCCAGAAAGCGAACGCTGTGCTTCATCACTAGTATATCCCTAACCCCATTCCTTACCAAGATGCGTTGAATATACGAAATAAGAAAAAAATGCATTTGTTGACGAAAAAATCGACTAGGAAGAGTTACTATCCCTGAGATGGTCTGAGTGTTGCAAGAATGAGTACCTCTAGCCACTGTGAATGCAATGACATGCCTGTCGCATGAAAAAAGGTAGCTCGTAAAAATAAAAAGCTCGCTACTATGAGAGTCTGTATTTGCGACAACCACAAATTTCACTTTTTCTGTACTTTAACCATTTAACTAACTCTAACCCTAACCCTAACCCTATCCCTAACCCTAGAAAAAAGTGAAATTTGTGGTTCATGCTCAATGTCGCAAATATACACTGTCATAGGTAGCGAGCTTTTTATTGTTACGAGCTACCTATTTTCATGCGACAATGCCTACATATTCCTTAGTTCCTGATAATAATAGCCTACACAATCACATAAATAAACACGATTTTAGTAACAGAGTTGTTAACGTGTGGAATGAGTTACCTTTTCAGGTAAAATGTGCACCAAATACCAACATCTTCAAAAATCGTCTTCAGATGCAATTCCAAAATGCATAAATATATTCAGAGGCTTTGGTTGATTACTGTTTATAGGGAAAATATGTACCGTACACTGAAACCTTGACCGAACCATACCTAACAATGTTCAAAATGATGGGACTTCCTAAAAAGCTTCACTGCTTGTTTTGTTCCTACGCACTACTACTACTACTACTGCTACTACTACTACAACTACTACTACTACTACTACTACTACTACTACATCATCATCATCACAATATGACTAACCTTGTCTCAATCAGCACAATCCAATGGCCCCCAAACAAGAAACAAACCACTGTTGTTTAGGTCGAGTCGTTGGCGCTGCATAAATGTTGCCTCACTGAACAGAAATAGACAATATCAAGGCTGATGTTGAATCCTTCTAATTGTCACGACAGCACGTGCAATAGATGACCCTGCCTATCCGTGCCACGATACCACGTGCAATGAATGACCCTGCCTCGTGTTCGTTTCTTTCTAAGGCTCGGTGTACATCTTGTGTCCTGGCTAATACAAAGCATCTGTTTTGTTTCATTCTGTGTGTTTATCACGCATGCTGCCATGTCATTCACACCGACTGGCGTGCGTTGTGTACGCATTTGGTCCGCTGTCGCCCATGCTGTTTGGGTCTTGGGGAAGGGAGACCAAAAGAAGCAGACAGGTCTACTTGTGTGCATAACCTGTCAGCAAGTCAAGTGCTACCTTTCACACGATTGTCAAACATGCTGGGTCCTCGGTAGAACACAGATGGACACCGAGCATAAGATAGATAGATAGATAGAGAGAGAGAGAGAGAGAGAGAGAGAGAGAGAGAGAGAGAGAGAGAGAGAGAGAGAGAGAGAGAGAGAGAGAGAGAGAGAGAGAGAGAGAGAGAGAGAGAGAGAGAGAGAGAGAGAGAGAGAGAGAGAGAGAGAGCGCGCGCGCGCGTAAATGACACTAGTTTGTGTGGAAGCTGTGAAGGAAAGGGGTGGGACTGGTTTTGTTTTGTTTTGTTTTTCTTCTTCTTTTCTTTTAAAGTTAGTTGTTCACGTTCGCGCGGTTTCAAAAGCTGACACTAGTTGCTGTGTGTGAACGCTGTGAAGGAAAGGGGTGGGACTGGTTGCGTTGTGCGTTTTGTTTTGTTTTTCTTCTTCTTTTCTTTTAAAGTTAGTTGTTCTCTTTTCTTCTTGTTCTTTGTTTTCTTTTCTCGCTGGTTTCAAGAAGCTGAACATTTCTTGCTGTTGGTAGTGAACGCGTCATTGCATTGTGTGATTGTGTGTGTGTGTGTGACTCCGTGTGTGTGCGCGTGTGACTCTGTGTGTGTGTGTGTGTGTGTGTGTGTGCGTGCGTGTGTGTGTGTGTGTGTGTGTGTGTGTGTGTGTGTGTGTGTGTGTGTGTGTGTGTGCGTGCGTGCGTGTGTGTGACTCTGTGAGTGTGTGTGCTGTGTGTGCTTTTATCTACTTTAAAAAAAATCCTTCAGTATCATAATTAGATTATTCAAAGAAATTAACTGCAGAGTTAGAACATCACCCAGAGAATACATGCACTTTACAGGCCATTGGAATTGATCTGAACTGTATCCCAGAGGCAGGTATAATTATAGTAGTGATATAGCGCGGAAAACGCTATTTGTAATGGTTTGGATTCTAGTGGAGTGTGAAGGGGTGTGTGTGTGTGTGTGTGTGTGTGTGTGTGTGGGGGGGGGGTGACGTAAATGTAGTCATCGTGACTTCGTTTTGTTTTTTTGTCTGTTCTTTTTTGCTCAGATTTTTAACTTCTTTGTGAAGCGCTTAGAGCCCCGTAAGGAGAATAAGCGCTATATAAATTGTCATTATTATTATTATATAGTATATTTCGATGGCTTGGAGTCAAAGCAGACTATCTTTAGATAGTCCATTGACGTATTATTGAACATATTGTGAAAACTAATAACTTGTTTCAAAAAACGACTGCAGAAATGTAAAAACCATAATCCCTGTTTAACATTATTTGCTGTCTTTTTTAATACAAGTTCTTAGTTTTTGCAATAACATCAATAATAAGTCAATGGACTATCTGTTCTTTTGTAATTTATAAATGTGTTTAGTACGCCCATAAGCTTTAGCTTCTTGTACTCTTGCGCTGAGATATATATTTGTATCTGCATGAAATTGTGTTAATAAAAAGTTGTTTAAACCAATGGACTATCTAAAGATAGTCCGTTTTGACTCCAAACCATTATGTATTTTCTATTATATATATCTATTAATTTCTTTCATTCATGTCATGGATGGTAAAATCAACTGTCATGCTTTCTGTTGGTATTTTGTTTCCTCCTTAACTCCTCTCTGGTTTGCTGCCTGACCTAAGCTGTTTTCTCTCGGGGGACAGACATCAAGCGCACTGTTATTTCTAAAACAATTCTCCCAAGAAGAGGAAGCTGCCCCTTTCTCTGTGAAAATCTGATCTTGTTCTTTCAACAGGGTTGCTACGGAGGGCTGTTTGGTGGTCATCATTCAAGGACATGGTCAGCTTCCATAGTTTTCATGTGTCCTTTTCAGTCTTCTTCTCCTTCGCTGTGCGTGGCCATAATATTTTGCCACGGAACCGGCAGGTTCTACCACTTACGCTGGAAGAAAAGGCTCAAAGCCTGATAGTCCAGACTTCTTATTGAACTTATAGCAAAAAACTAAAAGAAACTGAAAAGTTAGGCCTTAGACAGAAGAAAGGACAGATAAAATATGAAAGTAGGATTAAGTGCTTGCACTGGGTTAAGACCATTAACCCCCCCAGTTCAGCCGGGAAGGAACAGGCCCCACTTCCAGCAACAAGCAAAAGCAGAAGAGAAGGGGGGAAAAAAAGAAAGAAAGATGAGAGTTTGGGTTGCTAGCCCAATGACCCCTGAGTGGGGCCATCAGGCATGACGGGTGCAGCAGGCGGGTGTCCATTCAGGTGCTTCCAGACTCCGGCTGCGAAACTCTCCGGAGTTCTGGCCTCCACCGCCAATGCAGGCAAGTGGCCAATAAACAATTTAAACGAACGAAATTTAGAGTTTTACCTCCTCTCGACCTGGGAAGGCACATATGGGACATTAATATAAACAATTTCACTTAACATAACAGATTTTTATGACACTGTCTAAACAGTTTGGGGTACCATATTTTGATTAACGTCTTAGAATAACTGAACTTTGTTCATGTTTGGAACTATAATTTGTTTTGTTTTGTTCTTTTTGTGTTGCTACTTTTTAAAAAAAAGAAGCAAAAGTTGTGTGATAAGGCATTGGAGATCTTCATGACTTGCACCAGCCTTGTCAATAGGAATTGTTCAGATATAAAATTAAGGGGAGTCATTTGTCAAACAGGGGAAGTTACTCTACCTTCAGGTAGATCCCCAACCCTCGCTTCGTGTGTTTGAGGAGACACACAGCATGTACAACGCAGTGCGTCATTCTAACTTTGATGTAATTTACATTTTTACGTCACAGTTTGCAAGTTCTATCACTTTGTAGCAACTGGCCACCCCTTATTTTTCCAAAAAAATATGCTTGCAAGTCGCTGACTGGCATCCTGCGGTTTCAAGCTTCAACGCCATTGTTGCTATGGTATTTGACCGAGTAATGGAGGTAAACATCTCTAATTTTCACGATGTGCTCTCCCCTAGTTTTTTTTCCCTAAAAAAATCGTCTAATAGACGACGAATATTATTACGCTTCTTTCAGTCACTTTTCATTTCAGAAAGATTTGGGCTGTCACAGTAGACAAGGAAGACTAATGAGATCTTACATGTTCGACAAGGCATCAAGAGGCTTTTAAGTCAATGAGGCTTTATACTGAAAATTATCTTCCCCTGATTCGTCACTAGGTGGCGCTTGCGCGTAGGCCCTAAAGCCCGCACGGCCTAGGCATCCATTGTTGCTAGGTCTACACTCTCTCTCTTTCTCCTTCCTCTCTCTTTGTCTGTCTCTATCTCCCTCCTTCCCTCTCTCTCTCCCTCTCTCCTCTCTCTCTGTCTATTTCTCTCTGTGTTTGTGTCTCTCTCTCTCTTCCTCCTTCTTTCTGTCTCTCTCTCTCCCTCCTCTACTCTCTCTCCGTCTCTCTCTCTCTCTCTCCTTCTCTCTCTCTCCAACCCTCCTCTCTCGCTCTCTTTCTCTGTCTCTCTCTCCCTCCTTCTCTCTCTCTCTCCTCTCTCTCTCTCTCAAGTGAACAGAGGGCCTCACGTGAAAGCGCCACCTACATAAAATTATTGCCCTTGGGCAACACGAAGAAGCAGCATAAAGCCTCACTGAAGAACAAGTCTCTCTTGAACTGTTCACAAGATACTTTGATAAATCCTTGCATTTCGATTTGTTTTCAGTTATTTCCTTTTAGTTGGCTCCCAATGTAATGCGAGGATAATAAAAATAAATTACACACAAACACACACACATACTGAAGTACAATCACTTATAATATCTCTCCATCTCTCTCTCTCTCACACCCTAATATCACTTGTGGCGGTGCCATAGCCGATGAGGTTTAACCGAGGCGTGGTCACCGCTACACCTATCTGTATTAATAAAAAATCGGGACTTTACTGGTTTCGTACTGCCTCCGGGCATTGCCTCCAGTATTGTTCCCACCATATTTGTATTTACAAATGTCCCATATGTGTCTGGTTCGGACCAAGAGAACGTAAAACTCCATTTTCTCTCTCTCTCTCTCTCTCACACACACACACACACACAGAGGTACACTCACATAGAACACTTCTATCACACACACAAACATGTACACATCTCAAACCCACAAAAAAACCCTAAAACACGCACTCAAGCGATTATAAGTTTGAAAACCTGGTTTCAGTTCTTTTAATCATGACGCCCTCTACAAAATATAAGTGCATTAGTCGTCTAAAAGTTCCCATTACAATCACATTAAGAGACAAGGTGGGCAAGTGTTGGCAACGACGACACAACTTTCGTAATCGCATCAACACAGCTGGCCTGCAATGCTACCCTTTTGATATCACCAGTATGCATTCATTCATAGTGAATCATACAATATGTGACCTAGCACCACGAAAGGGACATTAAGTCATTCGCCTCGCAGAGATTTTGAATTGTTAAAAAAACCTCACAAATCACTCCAGCCACGCACACAAAAAAACCATATAAACAAAAGGAGAAATGAAAGAAGATTACGGGTTTTTACTTCAGGTTTAGACATAGGGAAGTGGTAGATCAGACTTTTTTTTATATATAGACTTTATATAGGAAAACTCTACACCGATTGGTTCCCCCCCACAACGAACCACTACAAAAGCAAAGTCAGGGGCAAGATTGTGGTCTAAGAGAGTTAAGCGAGTTTAGAAGTGACCAAGGTATGGTGTGCACACAGATTTACTTCCCTTGAAGCAAATGCATCAAATTGACAGCTATCTATTAATTCCGGACATATATGGCTTGAATGAGTTAAGTGTCAAAATGACCATTCTGAGGAAATGGCATAGTTGACAACTTCAGACATTTCTCTTTCTAATGATATAAAAACCATTCTTGTATCCTTTTTTGTTGTGGAGTTAAGAGCATTTAAAGTGGGCAAGGTGACTGTCGGCCATTTTGAGAAATCACACTCTAAAGTGTAGCCTAGCCTAACAAAATGCATCAACCTACAAATTTAAAAACACCTTTTGGAATATTTAGAGACCATATTAAAGACTCTCTCTCTCTGTGGTTGGTTTAATGTCTAATTAGGCATATCCTCTTATAGACAGTGTTCCTTATTAAAGACTGTCCTTTATGAGTATTAAAGATGCTAGAGAGCAGGAAAATACCCATGACTCAAAATTGATTAAAATATTTTTACTTTGCAAACCTTTTGTGAGAAACTAGCTCAGCGACTTAATGTCCCTTTCGTGGTGCTTGGTCACAAATGCTGAAAGGATACGTAACACACAGACACAGGCACACATAAATAAAATAGAGCTCCGTACAGTGAATGAATACGCACAACAAGAAAGACATACGATACACAATATTTTGTAACCACCATGGTGAAACACACAAAGCTACTGCAATATCACAGATACCAGAAACAAAGATAAAGTAATAATAATAACATTGCATTTATACAGCGCTTTACCTCAAACGAGCCCACAGCGCTTTACAACCAAGTGTTCAACAATTAAGCAGACAACACAAAATAGTATTCAAGAATGACACAGCCATCAACAACACATGCACATAGCAGCACACACAGACAGACACAGACACCCCCACATAAAAGAAAGCTTTCAGATTGATCTGGCACAGTATTCACGAGTGCGTCTTAAACAGTTAACACGGGTAGCAACGTGTAAATTAGAATAAACAGCCAATCGTTTTTTTTTGCAGTTTCTTCTAATGTACATGTTACTACCTGCGTTAACTGGTTTAAGACGTGCTCATGATTACCATACCTGATCTGGCAACAATTGTCAAACATGCAAAGTGGACTGAGCTCCACTGAGAAAGACTGCTATGCGAATGCACATTACCGTATTTTACGGACTACAAGGCGCACCTGATTATAACGCGCACCCCCCAAACTTTACAAAACATTCAGATTTTGTTATTATAGTTTCTTACTATATTATCAGTCACATTATAAGACGCAGGGGTCTCAGTCTAGGAAAAAAGTATCGCCTTATAGTCCGTAAAATATGGTACTATTCAAAGCATTTTTGTATCTAATTAAAAAACCAGGCGTGCCATGAAAAAAAGCATGTAGCAGATAGCATGATACAGGTCTTTTTTTGTGTGTGTCCATTATTGGATATATGATGCTTCTTATCTACACACTGGAATAAAATTAACTTTTCTCTGTGTGTGTGTGTGTGCGCGTGTGAGTGTGCGTATGTGTGACTCTGTCTGTGTGCACGTGTGTGTGTGAATGAGTGTGTGTGTGTGTCTGTGTCTGTGCATGTGTGCGAGTGTGTGACTGTGCGTGTGTGTATGTGTGTGCGCGTGTGTGTGTGTGTGTGTGTGTGTGTGCGCGCGTGAATGTGAGCAAATGAGTGTGTGTGTATGTGAATGCATGCATGTGTGTGTGAATGTGTGTGTGTGCGCGTGTGTGTACGTGTGAGTGTGTGTGTGTGAACACAGAGCGGGATGCATTCTGTAGGCAGGGTGAAGCGGTGAGTGTCTAATGCGACAAGCTTATGTAGGCAAGGCAAAGCTCTCCCACGGATTGCTAGTAAAAGAAAAAAACAACAACAATCCCCCCCCCAATTCTCTGCAATATAATTATGCAGAATGCCCAAAGGTTGCTCTTATCACATTTAGAAGCATAGCAACACACACACACACATACAAAGAACCTGAAAACAAATTGAAACAAAGAAGGCCGTTCTACGAAGGAGTCATGCGGCAGAAAGGAAAGAGATGGGTAGCAACTAGCACCGAGTAACAATCCACAATTAAAAAAAAAGAAATTAGTCGAACAACAATAATTAAATTTACTAACTAAAAACAATAACACACACACATCAACACACACAAAAACCCCAACCCCACCAACAAATTAACATTCCAAAATATTTTTGTTACAGTGTACACGGGTATGAAGACAAGTCACAATTTTCATTCCATTAAAATCAACAGAAACGAACTCATACATACATGCATCTGATGGACAACAGATAATTTTCTTTTAACTGGCATAGTTCATAAAACATTGCACAGCACACAATAACAAAAAGATGAACAAAAAAACCAACACCCCCCCCCCGCCCACCCCGAAACAAACGTATCATGAGCATTTAGCGCAAGAACTGGATTGACGTTTCGCACAAAAAAGGATGTACTGGTACAAGTATACTTATAGATGCCTCAACGAACCAATCAGATACAGCATGGATAGAGTAAAAGGTCTAAAGAAGAGGTTTTTATCACGTAAAACAGACTTTAGACGAGGTTTTGTCATGTAAAACAGACTTTATCATTCAAATGGTCAACCTATGGCGATATTTTTCACGCCAGAGGGCAGTCAATGCACTAGGGGCTTATCACGCGATTTTCTTACTTGGGCGTAGTGAGAGAGAGAGTGATGGTAGGACCACTCACTGTCTCTCTCTCTTTCTTTATCCCCAACTAATAATATAGAGAGGATTAGCCCCACACGAGTGTCATGCCCTCTGGCATGAGAAAAATCGCACTAAGTCTCTCATTGAAACAGATGTAAAGAATGTAAGCCACCCCTTCAGCTTCACTCTGATGTTCATCCGTCCCGAGGGATGAAGACCATCCATCAACAGTTCCAATGTCAGAGGGTTCAGGATGTGGGGTGGGTACGAAGATGACTGATGAGTCCAATGCTGGCCTTGAAGGTTTTGTGACAGTGGGGACAGGAAAGAGTTGAGGGGATCTGTTGGAGAATTACTGCTGCTCGTGCGATTATTTGCGCTTCTCGACGTGCCAGGGCTGTCTCGATTCGGTGAGCCTCGAACTTGGCAGCTCCCTTGGTGACTGCACCACGCCATGCTGGATGGTTTGGGGCCAAAGTTTCCCAGGAGGAGATGTTGATGTCCAAGTCCTTCAGGGACACTTTGAGGGTGTCCTTGAACCGTTTATTTTGCCCTCCATGGTTACGTGCACCAAACTGGAGTTCTCCATAGAGGATGCATTTTGGGAAGCGCTCATCAGACATTCTAACAACATGCCCAGCCCGGCGGAGCTGAGACCTGCAAAGCAACGTAAAGATGCTGGGCATGCCTGTCCGCTGGAGGATCTCGGTGTCAGGGATCTTGTCCTGCCATTTCACTTTGAGTAGCTTGCGCAGGCAGTTGATATGGAAACGGTTTAGTTTCTTTGCATGCCTTTGGTATACAGTCCACGTTTCACATGCGTACAGAAGAGTGGTGAGGACGATGGCTCTGTAGACCTTCAGTTTGGTGGACACGTGCACTCCAGTTCGATCCCACACTGATGAGCGCAGTCTGCCAAAGAGTAGCACAGTTACGGAAGGGGAGTCGGGTTCGCCTAAACACATTCTAACGATTCCACACAGGTCTTCTCTCCTGCAGGAACCAACCAAGCAAGAAACAAAAGCAAAAAGTAGGAAAAGGTAAAAAAAACCATAGGAAATAATTATAGGTTACAATAGGGCATTTGCCACGAGTGTTGGTTCTCTATACTAGACTACTAATTTGCCCGCACTCGTTCTGCCCGAGTTACGCTGACCTTTCTAATTCAACTCGGTGAAATTCAAGGTTGCCCTCACGTGGCAAATGCCTTATTGGGAACGGGTTTATGATGTCAGTGCTGCCATTTTGGTTTCTCCAACATGGCTGTCACCAATGAAAACGATCTCTCAAAATCGAACATGTGGAGTAGCTTCTTTGTCTTCTCATGACAGCCGCCATTTTCGTTTCTCACGCGCTATTGTTACCGAAGAAACACTACGTCATCGCTCTCACTCCTGATACAGCTTCAACTGAAAAAATTTGGGATACAGGTATGTCTGATTATGTTACATCTTAATGACATAGCATCCAGCACCTCCATGCAAACACACACGTGACATCAGTTATTAAACAATACGAAACTGATGTATTGCATAGATTGTTACAATGAAGTTGTGTACCAACTGCATAAGTCCAACATTTACACATGTGTACTAATACGTACAACAACTTGATAATATCATCTACATTGAGAACTGTGCCAACACAAAGTACAGCAAATATATAAAAAAAACCAAGATATACTTAAAAACATGCAAGCCAAGTTACAAAAAGGAACAAATGATAACAAAGGAATAACAATAGACAATTATACTTTTGAAGATTTTTTTTACCAAAAGATGAACTTGAGATAAATGCAAAGTCTAAAATTCAAAGAGTACCAATTTGAATAAAACAATTAAGACAACACTCCATTATTCAATGAATACTGCAAAGAAGCAAGTGACAGAAAAATGTACAAATAATGACAGTAACACTTGATGTTAGTCTCATGTCATTTATACCTGCATTTATTTCCATGCGATACAAATAACATAACAATAACACAAGCAATTTATATTATTATTGTTAATCTTCCAGACCTGCCTACTTGGAATTTTCCCAATCAGTAGCCCAGCCATCAATTTTCAGTAGCATGGCAAAAATTTTCGTAGCATCCACAAACGACGGCAATCAATTTGTTCTCTTCCTGAGCCGAAACGTACTGTTTATGTTTTGCCGATTGAATGTGTTGACGGTCGTCTCTACCGCCATGATTCACAGTGAAGTCTGCATGGCAGAGGTTGCAGTGAGCATGGTTCGCACCAAGTCGACTTCTGATGATGCAAGGCCACTCCTCCATGTAAGCTATTTTGAAAACTTGTGCGTCAGGCCGATGTTTTTTTCTTAGAACAAGATGGTGTGCCAGATGATTTTCGTTTTCTGGTTTGGGTTCGGTTTTTTTCGTTTGAAACATCTCCCGAATCGCTACTGCTGCTGGAGTCCGCCATTTTTTTCAGAGAAAGTAATAAGAACGCATGCGCAGTCACTGATAAAAACGGAAGTGACTAGGTTATCGCGCATGACACGGCGTCTGCTCTTAGAAACAGACAAAACTGGGAACGGCATAAGCAAAAATAAAATGCGGCGGCATTTTGTTTTCTCCGTAGCAATGTTAAGGTTGCCGTAGCTCCGTAGCCAAGCTTTATTTTTTATAGCTGCTACGGCCAAATCGTAGCAGTAGGCAGGTCTGATCTTCAATGACTAAACCCTTTAGTGAAATTGGTTAAAAACAGCCATGAGAGAGAGAGAGAGAGAGAGAGAGAGAGAGAGAGAGAGAGGGGGGAGGAGGGAGAGAGAGAGAGAGAGAGAGAGAGAGAGAGAGAGAGAGAGAGAGAGAGAAAACTTAAACTTTATTTTCCAAGGATATAGAAACGGCACTGTTGAAAGTAACTAATGACATTCTCTTAGCTCTTGACTCTGGTGACGCATCTATATTAACTCTTTTGGATCTTTCAGCTGCTTTTGATACTATTGACCACCATATACTCCTTAAGAGGCTTCAAATCACCTATGGAATATCAAGCACTGCTCTGTCATGGTTCTCGTCTTACCTTTCTGGTCAAACTCAGTCTGTCTCCATCAATGACTCATCTTCTGCAATGGTTGGCCTCACATGTGGGGTTCCTCAAGGCTCAGTACTTGGACCAGTCCTCTTCATCATGTACACTAAACCCCTGTCCGAGTTGATCACTTCTCATTCAGTTGATTCTCAGTCTTTTGATGATGATACACAACTCCACAAGCCTGTATCCCCATCTACCATTCTTCCTTCTATATCTTCACTTGAATTCTGCATTCGCAACATCAAATCATGGATGCTACAAAACAAACTGAAGCTGAATGACGACAAAACGGAGGCCTTGTTCATCCACTCTCCATCTAGAAAACTTTCGTACCCAAAGCCTGATTCCATCTCTGTCTGTGACACTCAAATACCTTTTTCTCCTTCTGCTAGAAATCTTGGCTTCCACATCTCTCAAGATATGAGTGTTGACTCACAAGTTCAAACTATCTGTCGGTCAGCATACTGTGAGCTGCGTCGCATTGGTACGATTCGCCATCTCCTGTCTATAGATACTACTAAAATACTAGTCTGCGCTTTTGTTCTCTCTAAACTAGATTATTGTAATTCACTCTTGTATGGCTGCCCCCAACACCTCATTGACAAGCTTCAAAAAGTCCAGAACTCTGCTGCCAGACTTGTCCTCAAGGTCTCTAAGTATCATCATGTTCAACCACTCCTGATATCCCTTCATTGGCTTTCCATCAAAGCACGTATTGACTACAAAATTTCCACTCTATGTCATTCTTATTTCTCTGGAAATGCCCCTAGCTACATTTCTGACATGCTTTCTGTCTATACTCCATCAAGGCAATTGCGGTCATCTTCAGATTCCAAAATTCTCTGTGTTCCTAGTACACGAACAAAAATGTTTGGTGAGCGCTCCTTTTCCTTTTCGGCCCCATCAGTTTGGAACTCCTTACCACGCGAAATCCGCCATATCCAGTCCTTGCAATGTTTCAAATCAGCTCTCAAGACCCACCTGTTCAAGCTACATCACAACCTTTAGGCCACATTACTTCTGGACTCTATTCTCACACACACACTCCCCTCCCCCCATATTAGTTTCACTGTGTGTTGACTGCAATGTGTACGTCAGCTTTGTTGCGAGAGAGAGAGAGAGAGAGAGAGAGAGAGAGAGAGAGAGAGAGAGAGAGAGAGAGAGAGAGAGAGAGAGAGAGAGAGAGAGAGAGAGAGAGAGTGTGTTGATGCTTTGTTCAACTGATTGTATTTTGTATTGTGTTTTTTGGGTGGGGTGAGTGGTGGTGATGGTAACGGTGTGTGTGTGTGTGTGTGTGTGTGTGTGTGTGTGTGTGTGTGTATGTGCCGGTACGTGCGTGTATGTGTGGGTGGGGTGTGTATGTGTATGCCTATTTGCATGTGCGTGAGCGATTATTTCGTGTTGTTGTTGAATTTGTTGCTTCTTAATTTTTGTTGTTGTTAAGCGCATAGAGCTCCACATTGCTGGAGGAATGCGCTATATAAATGATTCACTATTATTATTATTATTATTATTTTAGGCAACGCCTATTCTTCCAATCTGTCCTTGATACATATATACTTAACACAAAAGACAAACATGGCAAGGCATACTATTACGCATACAGAGCTGAATACAAAGGTAGCAAAGCAGTTGATATTATGAAACATAGATAGGCTGAAATATGGGATTATAAAGGTTGCATAATTTTTAATACTCGCGCCTGCATACAAGCATGCAACCATACTTACACACTTGGGCGCATGTATATAAAGGAAACACACATTATATAACAGGGCAATATATATACATTCATCATCTAGAGAGAGAGAGAGAAAGAGAGAGAGAGAGAGAGAGAGAGAGAGAGAGAGAGAGAGAGAGAGAGAGAGAGAGAGAGAGAGAGAGAGAGATGCATGCAACCAAAAGATAATGCTACGTAACAATATATTATGGATTGTTTATTATAGGCTCTTTTCCCAGTATGTCAACATATCTTGATAAGTGATTGTGTGTGACGTATTGATGTGCATAAAAGGAAATATAAAAGTAGAGAAAAGGGGAAATGAAAACTGGTAGCCTTAAAACACAAACTTTTGGCAAAGCTTTAAAAAAATCTGGGTAAAGGTAAAGATGCGCCCCCCCCCCCCCCCCCTTCCTCCATTTCTTTGCTATATTTAACACAAATTTTCATCCATTTACATAATTAAACACATGCATTCAATAATAGTAGAAGATAAAGGCAAGACGGAAAAAACGCAATGAACCAGGACTGTGACAAATGCTCTGCGGCTGTTGTGTATACTGCACTACATAGGGGGGGGGGGGGCGGGTGTCCTATTAGATAATGGCCTTTATCATGACTGCGATTAATTATTCAACAAAGATAATTAGCTGAAAAGGTTAATAAAATACAGCTTAATGTTTGGTAAGAAAGGCAAGTGTGAAAATGCGGGGAGAGCCGATAAATATAAGGGGGGGGGGCACATCTTGACCTTTACCAAAATCTGTCTATCTTCCTGTAGTTATTGGAATATAAGCAAAGATTCTTACACCTAGAAAACACTACTAAACAGAGATATACTGATAACAACAACAAATATAACCCACTTGGCCGAATAACAACGATAGCTAAAAGACAGCATACCACGATAATAGAGATACAATGCCCAACATATTCTGCAATCAAGGCCTACATCTTTCATCAGATGAGATGACCACAGCTGTTGACAGGACTAATTGTGACCCAGCACCACGAAAGGGACATTAAGTCGCTGGGCTAGTTTCTCACAACAGGCTTGCAAAGTCAAAAATCTCATTTTTGTCAATTTTGAGTTATGGGTATTTTTGTGTTCTCTAACATCTTATCTTTCATATTTATAAAGGATGATCTTTAATATGGTCTCTAAATGGTCTTATAAGTGTCTTAAAATGAGTAGGTCAATGTATTTTCTTCAGCTAGGCTACACTTTAGACAGCGTTTTCTCAAAATGGCCGATGCCCACCCTACTAAATTTGAATGCTCATAACTGGAATGGAAAAAGATACAAGAATGATACTTGTATCATGAGAAACAGAATTGTCTGCAGTTTTCAAATGTATAGTTTTCTCAGAATTGTCAGTTTGACACTTAACCCTTTTCGCTGATAATGTCACATTTATGCACCACAATGGTTTAACACACATGTCACTAAAAGGCATCAAATCATGGCCTGCTATCAGAAGACCCTATTTTCTTAATTTTTGGTGATAAGGATAGGCCTAATGTTCTACATGTTACAGAGGAATTCCAAATATTGCAAATAAAATTTGTCCACTACCCAGTTCATTTTAACAGTATTTTTTGGCTGAAAAATGTCTGGCGGTGAAAGGGTTAATGTCCCTTTTGTGGTGCTGGGTCACAACTAGTAAGTCGGTCAGTCATAGTCCCGTCAACATCATCCCAGGATTGCCACCACGTAGAGTTTAACCTCATATTGCAAAACACGCATCAATGTATCTCACCAACATGCAACAACCTGAGAACATCACAAAAAAAAGCATAGATGACACCTCCATCATTGTAAACTATTGGCCACTGCAACTAGTGTTATTAACGCCCTTGACGGTGAGAGTTAAGCCCTTGTTGGTCAGTATCCAAAAAGGGCATTCGCTCTTGCAAAAGGCAGCCATTGAGTGGCCCCAAGTAGGGTTATTGGTGAGAGTTACTCCCTTGTTTGGTCAGCACTCAAGCAGGTACCAAGGGCATTCACTCTTGCAAAATTTGGCCGTTTGCAGTGGCCAATAGCCAATAAATCTAGGGAGATTTGCACACATATTAAGCACAAAGCCAGCAAAACAAGGGAAGACAAAAGCCACAGGGTGTGTTACAGTTACCATCACATAAAGGCCACAACAACACTTCTGGACGTCGCTCCTACTCAACTGTCTGGGTCAAGGGGCTAGTCGGTCAGCCTGAGGTGACCCTTGACCTTCTGCGGGCATTGCAGGGCTGCGTAACCCCCCCCCCCCCCACCTTAGCAACTTCCAGAGGTCAGATTAAAATTTTTAAAAAAAATCTAGGGGCAGAGACTTATTTCCGTGGACAAAACACAAAGACATCATGCAGCACACTTACATAAAAAAAGAAGGTAAAATTATGATTGCCTAGCTATACGTTTCTGAAAATGATACGTCAATCATGCCTCACAAATGTCAAAATCGGATTTGCGCTGAAGAATCGAATCGCATGCCGTGTGTGGCGCCGGCTTTAGGGTGGTGGGGGATGGTAGGCATCCCCGTAGAAATCCTGGCTCTCTCAAGCGTCCAGGTCGAGGTGTTCCAGGAGCTGGTCGATGAGCCTGAGGCGGTCCTCGGCCTCCTGCAGCTCCGACATGCAGCCCACGATGTTGCTCACGTAGAAGCGCACCTCGTCCACGATGTCTATGGTGTCCGTCTCCTCCCGCCCGCGCACCCCCTGCGCATCCTCCAGCACCAAGTCCGCAAACTCCTGCTGCTCCACCACCTAGAAGGCACACACACGCACACAGAGGCCTGAGCTTCTTCTTCTTCCGCGCTACCATAATGGGTAAGGTACGTATGTGTCCGGTTTTCAGACTTCACTGGCCAACCCGCTGCGTACAGCCGACACATTCCGATTTCGGAGGAGCTCAAAGGGACCCTCACATTTTATCATTATTTCCCCCTCCCGAAAATCGCCTATTGATGTACAACCCATCCCCCCAAACCAGTGGACCCACCTCGAAGATGTTGTTGGCGATGAACTCAGCGCAGCTGGCCTCCAGACGGGGCAGGGCGAAGAGGCGGGCGAGGCGCACCAGGCACACGACGTTGTCCAGCGTCAGGCTCTGCATCAGCACCGTGCAGCACAGCCGCTTCAGGCCAGGCAGAAGGTACATGTCCGACACGCACAGCACCTCGTAGGTCCAGTCCTCAGACAGCTGGGGGGGGGAAAAAGAACCATATTTTGCAGGCAGCAGGTACATGTCCATGTGTGCTCCTGGGAAATTAAAAAAATCCTGCAAGGCAGGGGTCCAGGGTCTGCCCAGTTAGCAACTTGACTTAAACAATCCTAAAAATATAAAGTTCCTGGTAAAGGCATGTAAATATCTATCTGCATTCGTTTCTTTTATATTCTACACATGCGAGAAACTGACAAAACGTTTATAAATAGGAAATGTGTTGCTTCTCAAATTCTCATAATCCAGCGACAGGCAATAACAAAAATCCTGCATTTCAGGACATCCTGAAAGCAGGAGCATCCATGCATGTCCGAGGCGCACAGCACCGTGTAGGTCTAGTCCTCAGAGAGCTGGGGGAAAAAAGAACCATATTTTACAGGCAGCAGGGACATGTCCGAGGCACACAGCACCTTGTAGGTCTAGTCCTCAGAGAGCTGGGGGAAAAAAAGAACCATATTTTACAGGCAGCAGGGACATGTCCGAGGCACACAGCACCTTGTAGGTCTAGTCCTCAGAGAGCTGGGGGAAAAAAAGAACCATATTTTACAGGCAGCAGGGACATGTCCGAGGCACACAGCACCTTGTAGGTCTAGTCCTCAGAGAGCTGGGGGAAAAAAGAACCATATTTTACAGGCAGCAGGGACATGTCCGAGGCGCACAGCACCTTGTAGGTCTAGTCCTCAGAGAGCTGGGGGAAAAAAAGAACCATATTTTACAGGCAGCAGGGACATGTCCGAGGCACACAGCACCTTGTAGGTCTAGTCCTCAGAGAGCTGGGGGAAAAAAAGAACCATATTTTACAGGCAGCAGGGACATGTCCGAGGCACACAGCACCTTGTAGGTCTAGTCCTCAGAGAGCTGGGGGAAAAAAAGAACCATATTTTACAGGCAGCAGGGACATGTCCGAGGCGCACAGCACCTTGTAGGTCTAGTCCTCAGAGAGCTGGGGGAAAAAAAGAACCATATTTTACAGGCAGCAGGGACATGTCCGAGGCGCACAGCACCTTGTAGGTCTAGTCCTCAGAGAGCTGGGGGAAAAAAAGAACCATATTTTACAGGCAGCAGGGACATGTCCGAGGCACACAGCACCTTGTAGGTCTAGTCCTCAGAGAGCTGGGGGAAAAAAAGAACCATATTTTACAGGCAGCAGGGACATGTCCGAGGCGCACAGCACCTTGTAGGTCTAGTCCTCAGAGAGCTGGGGGAAAAAAAGAACCATATTTTACAGGCAGCAGGGACATGTCCGAGGCGCACAGCACCTTGTAGGTCTAGTCCTCAGAGAGCTGGGGGAAAAAAAGAACCATATTTTACAGGCAGCAGGGACATGTCCGAGGCGCACAGCACCTTGTAGGTCTAGTCCTCAGAGAGCTGGGGGAAAAAAAGAACCATATTTTACAGGCAGCAGGGACATGTCCGAGGCGCACAGCACCTTGTAGGTCTAGTCCTCAGAGAGCTGGGGGAAAAAAAGAACCATATTTTACAGGCAGCAGGGACATGTCCGAGGCGCACAGCACCTTGTAGGTCTAGTCCTCAGAGAGCTGGGGGAAAAAAAGAACCATATTTTACAGGCAGCAGGGACATGTCCGAGGCGCACAGCACCTTGTAGGTCTAGTCCTCAGAGAGCTGGGGGAAAAAAGAACCATATTTTACAGGCAGCAGGGACATGTCCGAGGCACACAGCACCTTTTCCCTTTGCTTACTGTCATATACTATCTTTCTGCCTTACTGGTCCATTCTCCTGCCTTTGTTCTAGAAACTCTTACAAAGATTTTCTCCATCCGAAGACGGACATGCTGAGCCAAACTATTTCTTACTTAGGCATGCATAACAGCAGCATGGAGCACCTGCGCTCATATGACAGGAAACTGTCTGAGTGGTCGGCGAAGAAGAATAAGAGGAGGAAGAAAGAATTTGCATGAGCCAGGATGTGTGGCATTTTTCTTCTAGATTTTTTTCTTCTTTTCTTTTCAAGAAACTCTTACAGGATTTTCTCCAGCCGAAGATGGAACACGCTGAGCCTATTTCTTAGTTAGGCATGCATAACGGCAGCATGACTATAATTGTTATCTGTTGTTTTTATTATCGGATTCATCTACTGTTTTTATTATTAGATTCACTCTTGTGTTGGTTTGGTTATTGCATTATTATTAATTGCTGCTAACATTCTTATTTTATCATATTTACTTTATGTAATCTACATGTTTACTTTTATATTTAATTACTATTGGAATGGAGTTTGTGAAGTCTATTTAAATATTTTAATTTTTTTAAATGTTGTTATCTTATTGTAACATTTCTGCAGTTTTTGTCAAATTAACATTGATTGTGAGGAAGGCAGTTCAGTGAGTAGGTGGGTGGGTGATGATGGAAGAGGTAGGGGTATGAATAGTGAGTGATGTGTGTGTGTGTGTGTGTGTGTGTGTGTGTGTGTGCGTGTGCGTGCATGTGTGAAATGCTAAATGCAGGGTGGATTTGTGTTAATGTATTTTTCCCAGTTCTTATGTTGGTTTTATTTCTTGAGTTTTACAGTGTTTCCTCTTCTTCTTTGATCGCTTAGACAAGTTTCCTGTCAATTATGAGCGCAGATGCGTCATGCTGCCGTTATGCACCTAACTAAGAAATAGTTAGGTCCAGCAAGTCCGACTTCGGCTGGAGGAAATGTTTTTGAAAGTATTTAATGAAAAAAGGCAGGAGAATGGACCGGTAAGGCAGAAAGATAGTATATGACAGTAAGCAAAGGGAAAAGCCAGAGTCAAAGAGAGTGAGGAATTTTTATTAATTCTACTATCTATTTTATCTATATACTTACCATTCCACTACAAAGTGCATATTTGTACAAGATTAGCTTGGAAGACAGAAATAAAACCAAGAGTGTCTTACTACCACAACTCCCAATCCAGGTAACTTCCGGTTAAGCAGACTACTCACTTTCTTGAAAGCAAGCATCTAATAAAAAGGGAAGGTACACGTTCAAAAACCATTAGGAGGGAGGTGGGTGGGTCAATTAAATGTAGTGGAATGGTAAGTATATAGATAAAATAGATAGTAGAATTAATAAAAATTCCTCAATCTATTCTATCATCCTTACCATTCCACTACAAAGTGCATGATTACCAACAAGGAGGTGGGTAATGGTTAAGCACTACTCTGAGAACCATGGAACAAACCATGACAGAGATACCACATAAACACACACATACCATCTAAAATAAGAAGGTAAAACAGCAAATCATGTTTACATATCCCCCAAAAGACATGTCTATAAAACAAACAGACAATAAGTCAAACCTCAAAAGGACACCGTCCTGGAGGACAACACAGCACGTCGAATGCCAAACGTGTTGTCCTGCCGGAGAGTAGAAAACTCGCGCAGGCAGAAAGAGGTAAATGTAGTCTTCGACTTCCAGAAGGCGGAGGACATAAGGAAGGGACTGGAACACCCCTGACCAAGACTAGTGAGGTGCTAATAGCCCTAACTTCGTGAGCCCGTATACCTGGGGGCGCAGAACGATCGGCGTGGGAGTAGGCTAGTCGAATCAACTCGACTAACCAGCGAGCCAAAGTGGCCTTACGGATATCATTTGAATAGTTGGAATTCAAAGAAATGAAAAGGCGGCGTTTCTGGCTACGGAACGAGACTGAACGAAGGAGAAATGCCCGCAAACAGCGAACCGGACACAAGACATTTTCCTCATCGTCCGGAGCGAGGATGTTAGAGAGACTTTCGATAACAACCAACGGAGAAGCTTGCTGAGCCGATTGATTTTCGCACGGAATTCCGGTAGAAAAGCCAGGGAGATCGAGGAACCATCCTCCGCGAATTCATAATCATTAACTAAACCGCTAAGAGCGTGGATACCACTCACACGTCTCGCTAAGGCAAGACTAACGAGGAAAAGCGTTATAACAGAAAGAAGCTTAAAAGATAACGAAGAAAGCGGTTCACATTCTGACCTGAGAAAGTGAAGCACAAGAAAAAACGTCCCATAGCGGAAGTCTGATGGTTGGGCGAATCGACTTATTACGCAAACCAACCAAAAAATGGGAAACCAAGACAGAAGAAGCAAAGGAAGGTTGACGACCAGTAGCAATCGAAATAGTGCTAACTGCCGACTTATAACCTGACAAGTTTGGTCCAAGAGGCCCTTCTCATTATGCAAATGAGACGAAAAGAAAACAAACTGAGCACCAGTCGGGTGCAAAGGAGAAAAAGACTCATTGAATAGAAATTGAACCAAGAGGTCCAACGCAAGGAAAACAAGGTATTCATGCTTTGACGACGGGATTGAAGAATCACTTCAAAGGTTTCACCTTTCAGACCCTGTGACCGCAATCCTGACCGCAAAGTAGCCAAGCGGTCAGGTGAAGGACGGCAGGATTTCGATGTGGAACGCCTGTCCGCGGTTGAACAAGTGACTTGGTGACAACTGGAGGGGAACACCCGGAACGTGGGTGAGAGCTAACAGCTCGGGGAACAACGGACAGTTTCCCATCCTGACGCTATGAGGATCAGAGCAGGACGCTCCCGAGCACACCTTTCCAACACCTTTGGAAGAAGAGCTGTGGATGGGTAGGCGTAGGCCCACAGACCCGTCCACTGGAGACTGAAGGCATTTCTTGCCCATGCCAAGGGATCTGCCAACGGGGAGACGAAAAGCGGAAGACGCCGGCTGAAGCGAGTTGCAAACAAGTCGATGTGTGGGTTTCCCCACATTGACCAAATGGGTTGAAGGACCTGATGGACGAGAGTCCACTCCGTTGCAATCACCTGGTTGGAACGGCCCAGCTGGTCGGCGAGAACATTCAACTTCCCGGGAAAGAACTCCACGGTAGAAGAATGGAATTCTGTGCAGTCCAAAGCAGGATCTCCTCTGCCTTCCTGGAGAGTGAAGACGATTTCGTGCCCCCCTGACGCCGAAGGTACGAGAGGCAAGTGGAGTTGTCGCCACAAACTGTGACCCACTTGCCTCGTAGCAGGGGAAGTAGCGCTTTGAGCGCGAGCGAAACCGCCTCCATCTCCAGAAAATTGATGTGGAGAGACGAATCTGCTTGGACCACAACCCCGAAACCTCTCACCGGTCCAGATGAGCCCCCCAAACCTTCCTTTGATGCATCCGTGAAAAGGAATTCTTGATGGTGGAGAGGCCGACTGGGAACAGAGGACCCCAGCCAAACCGGATCCAACCACTGGAGAACTGAGCCGCGAAACCACGAGCCCAAAACAATCTGAGATTCCAGAGGAAGATGAGAAACCCTGAGTTCCGCACACTTTCGTTGTAACGGACGCCTGTGCAGACGTCCCAGAGGCAAGAGGTCTGCCAAAGACTCCATGATGCCCAGCAACTTGAGAAGTTGACGAACCGTTGCTGAACCTGCCAACAGAACACTTTCCCGAAAGGACTGAATGGACTGGATCTGATCCGGAGACGGACAGACCGTGAACGTCTGGGTATTGAAGACCATCCCCAGAAATTTGAATTCCTGGGCCGGAGTCTAATCCGACTTTTGACGTTCATGTTGAAAACCAACCTGGACGGACAGGTCCTGGAGCTCCGAAGTGTGTTCCTGGCACCGGTCCCTGGACTGAGCCGAGGTGAGCCAGCCGTCCAGGTACACCTTGAGCCGGATCCCTCTGGACCCGGCCACGCCGACGAACTCCCTGACCACCATGGTGAAAATCCAAGGGGCCAGAGAGAGCCCGGAGGGAAGGGCTACGAACTGATAAGTCGTGTTCCCCCATACGAACCTCAAGAGATGCCTTCGATCTGGGTGGATCGAAATATGGAAAAAGGCATCCTTGAGGTCTATGGAAGTCGCCCAATCCCCCGGCTGGATGAAGTTGTGAACCGAAGCAGCCGTCTCCATTCTGAACGCCATGGGGCGTAGAAAAGCATTGAGAGGAGACAAGTCCAGCACTGGACGGAACTCACAGTTCTTCTTTGGTACAGTGAACATGCGCGAGTAGAAACCCGGGCCTGGGTTGGGTACTGGAATCACAGCACCCTTGTCCAGAAGGGACTTGACCTCTGCGTCCAAGATCTGAAAGCGAAGAGGATCTGCAGGCGGAGAAAAGAATCGGCACCCACGAGACAGAAGGGTACCGAAAGCATCATCCTGGGGCAGAACCTGAGTGGACTCCACCGAGACAACATCCTGGAAAAGCAGCCAGGAGATGACAAACTCCGCATGGAGTCACCTAGAGCAGCCAAGGCCGATACAAAAACGGACTATGAGTGGCCGGACCGGGCCACCACACGCTGCTACGCCCTTTCGAACCAGAAAAATCGAAGTGGCGAGTCTGAGTCAAAAACAAAATGGCCCACATTTGGACAAGACTTGTTCAGAATGGGCAAGCAAAGGATCGATGACGGGAAGAGACAGCTAGTACTAAATGATTAAGATGAGAATCCGCAAAACAGCAGATTCAACCTCTGAACTAGCAAACTGAGAAGTCGTAACCAACTCTACATGCTAAGACCGTTGGAAGGTAAAAATAAAAACTACCTCTGACGTAGGGACAGACCGAAAGAGCAACATAGTTGCTATCGCATGACGTCAAATCTAACCAGATGACGCGGAAAAGTCCCCACCGAAAAGGAAAACATGTAGACAAAAAGCGAAACAGTGTGCAAACGTGACGTAGACTTAACCCATTTCAACGCCACCCAGTCAAACAACTGAGCTGACGGCTGGGCATGGAAGATCATGTTAGCCGGACAGTATAGTTCGATCGGGACGGAACCAGACCAAAAAGGATTACTGGAACGGGTGAACGAGACAACTGGTTGAACAACTCATGGTTGTAATCAGAAGAAACCATGCCTGCCAGAACAGACATCATTCGAAAGAACGGCGAAGCCGGGGCCGTTCCCCCCGCAAAAATTCGTTCAGAAGGAAGACAACAAGGGTACGGTTGAACAACTCTCGGTTGCAACCGTGAAAGAAGGAGCGCAGTAAGGCTGCAAGGCCGCCAGATACCCTTGAATGACAGAAACAGAAGGATCTGAAAAAACCTCTTCCATAGAATCCACCGTGTGACCCGAAGTCGTAACTGACGCCGCTGGTTGAGCTGACTGACTGAAGGAAGAACAACCCGACAAAAGGTCCATAACCTCCTGGTGAGAGTAGGTCCGCTGAAGAACCATACCAGCGGTAACGGGCGTGACCGGTACGGGCTGAGGCAAACGTCCCATGGACTGACTGCCCGCCGTCGTACGGCCCTGGGTCTGGGGACTACCCACGGGAGAGGCCGTAGCCGCCGTGACCGTGGTGGACCCGCGAGACCATGTCGCCGTGGCCGGTCCGCTCCGGAGAACCCCGGGTGCGGATGCCGGCCCGGTGCCTAAGGCACCGAGGCTGCCGTCGCCAGGGACCACCCACGGGAGAGGCCGTAGCCGCCGTGCCCGTGGTGGACCCGCGAGACCATGTTGCCGTGGCCGGTCCGCTCCGGAGAACCCCGGGTGCGGATGCCGGCCCGGTGCCCAAGGCACCGAGGCTGCCGTCGCCAGGGAAGCTACCCCCATTAGCGGCATCGTCCGTTTTTCGGCCGGCATCACCAGGCGTAATGGTGGCATCGGTGGGTACCGCCCGGTTGTCTATAGCTCTGTAAGACAAGTCGGACAGCACCACCGGTTTCTTCGCAGCTTCTTCTTCCAGAACCGGAAGTGCCCGTGCGGTATCATGAACGCCAGGAACCAATGGGGTACGGGAGCTAGCTTGGCTAGAAGAGCCGTACTGACCTTGTTCGGGAAAAACCCGGATGCCGGTTGCAGCTCCATCCGTGAGAGATCTTCAACGGACAACGAATCCTGGAGTGGAAGACCAACCGTTGAAAAGGCCGGGTCAACGTCCAAAACACCCAACAACATGAGAAACATCCACCGAAATGTGCTGGACCAAACCAGCCGAATCCACTTGGGAGAAGGAGAACGGCATGGCCGAAGACAATTCGCCCGTAGAACGCAAATGAGCCAGCAATTCCGACACCACTTGCTTTGTATCTTGAACCGAACGCGAAGAATGAGACTTACTCGAACTTCTTGACCGAGATTTGACTTGGACAAAGACTTTTCTGAAGGACTAGATTTTAGAAAACGGTCTTTGTCATCCCTGGGAGGAGAAGGCTGAGGTTCCTTAGTTGAACTACTTGAAGGTTTGCCAACTAACGCCGAAGAATCTACAACCTTCTTTAGAAGGAGTAGATTCCAAAACGCGAAACCCGAAGCCAGAAGCCACGCCCACCTTTTGACCAACAGGCCCGAAATCTTCACAAAGATTACAACCAAAAAAGGGGGGAGGCCGAACGAACTTACCCAAGTAGCAAAGCAACACAAAGAAAACCAAAGGAAAACAAAAGACACTCATTAAGCTGAAAGCAGGAGACAAAATTCCTGGAGAAACAGAAAAACAAACCTGCCTTCCATGCTAGCTTGAAAGAAAGTGAGTAGTCTGCTTGGCCGGAAGTTACCTGGATTGGGAGTTGTGGTAGTAAGACACTCTTGGTTTTATTTCTGTCTTCCAAGCTAATCTTGTACAAATATGCACTTTGTAGTGGAATGGTAAGGATGATAGAATAGATTGACAGATTAGAGGAAGTTACAAGCACATAACTTCCAGAAGGTGGGGGAATTATTCATACAAAAGACCCCTCGGTATCCCCACGGGGGGACAGTGTGTTTCCACAGTGGAAACCACTTTTCCACAAGCTTTTGTAGTATGGACAATAAATAGTCTTATGTCGACGACGACGACGACGAAGAAGAAGATATGACTTACATCGCAGGTGTCCTGGTAGATGTAGGTGAGGATGCGGTGGAAGACGGGGGCGGTGGTGTCCTTCAGCGTGATGACCGGCAAGCTGTTGCTGCTGCTGGCCTCCCCAAAGTGGTCGTCGATCAGCGCCTTGAAGTAGTCGCTCCGCTCGTAGAAAAACACCTGTTCCATGAAAGCATGGACAGTACCATATTTAAAAGGCACAGTGAAACCTCTCTGATAAGACCTCAAAACATAATACAAAATGAGGTCTTATATGGGAGGTACAGTGGAACCTCTCTGATAAGACCTCAAAAAATCATCCAAAATGAGGTCTTTAAGGGAGGTACAGTGGACCTCTCTGATAAGACCTCAAAAAATCATCCAAAATGGTGGATTTTGATTAATCCTACTATCTATTTAATTTAATACTTACCAACACTCAAAACAACTGCATTAGCCTAAAACAACCTGGAACCTTACCCTAGCACATAGCTAAAACGAAAGTGGCCCCAAGGGACTGCACCCATACCGCAGGGAGTAGCGGGAGTGACTCCCCTTACTTCCGGGTATGACGCGCACCCTTGGGACACCGGATATGTCATTCGTGTAATTTTACAGCCCCGCATCAGGAGGGAGGCTGGGAGGGAACATTTTTTGTTTTGAGTGTTGGTAAGTATTAAATTAAATAGATAGTAGGATTAATCAAAATCCACCAATCTAATTTAATCATACTATACCAACACTCAAAACAACTGCAGATTACCACCGTGGTGGAGGGTGATGCGTGCCAACTGACACACCAACAACCCCAAAAGCATACCAGTAAAAGAGGGGAAACACTCCTAAGAGAATCCCCCGAAAGATGTACAACATCCCTGAAAATATGCAAATAAATACCCCCAAACAGTCATGTCAATGATATACCAAAGAACACAGAGAAAAAACAGAGGCACAAAAAACACCGGAACTCACACTACAAGGAGACCGGGACCTGCGAAACGACCACCTTCTAGATGGAAAAGGAGTCGTCTTCGCCCTGAGCAGAGATATCCCTCAGGTAAAACTGAAGAAAGGTGTTCTGCGACTACCAGAACGCTGAGGCCATAACCTTCACAAGAGGGACACCCTTGACTACCGCCAGGGAAGAGCTGATGGCCCGCAACTCGTGGGCGCGAATGGGGTTATCAGGTAACCTAACCAGCGAGCGGGCATAGGCCAACTTAATGAGGTCGAGGAACCAACGGGACACAGTACCCTTAGCCACATCGCTGCAGTACTTGGGATTAAAGGAGACGAACAGGCGACGTTTAGCCCTTCTGAAGGACTTGGTACGAGCCAGAAGAACGAAGAGCCCTAACGGGGCAGAGGAAGATATCACGATCATCAGGACCCAGAACGGAGCGAAGACTCGAAAAAGAGGCCAAGGGAGAGGAAACATAACCAGACTGGTTCTTGCACGGAACTCCGGGAGAAAAGAAAGGGAGACAGACGAGAAGTCCTCCTCGAACTGACATCCTTGGTGAGACCTCTCAGAGCATGCAAACCACTGAGGCGACGGGAGTGGCGAAAGAAATGAGAAAAAACTGTCTTGAGAGTCAGAAGCTTAAGAGACAACGACTCCAGGGGTTCAAATTTGACCCAGAGAAAAACCAGAACCAAAAAGATGTCCCACTGAGGACACTGGACCGTTCTGGACGGGGCTTGGAGGCGCACAGCGTCCAGGAAGTGAGAAACTGGCAAAGCCGAGAGATTCCCCGTAAACTTGGAACCTAAAGACAACGAGATCGTGCTAATCAAGACCGCCCTATAACCTGACAAGGTTTGAGAGGAAGAGTTCCTAGTTCTAAGCAAGTGAGAGAGGAACTCCACGAACTGAACCGTTGAGGGACGAAGCGGGTCAAACTTTCTCTCCTGACAAAACGCAAACCAGGTGGCCCGGCGAAGATCATACAGATCGTTTGTAGACTTACGCCGAGAGGCGGCCAACAGATCCACGGTGCGCGTGGAAAAAAAACCCTGAGAGCGAAGGCCTAGTCGGACAGCCGCAATGCGACCAGGTTTAGCCTTGAAGGGCAAGGGTGTCCGACCCCGCTTCTTGACTGAAGAAGAGTGGCGGGAGTGAGATTGAGCGGAAGAGGACCGTCTTGCGCCATGTCGAGGAGCTCTGGGAACCAATGGCTCGTGGGCCACATTGGTGTGACGAGAATCAAGTCCGGGTGCTCCCGAAGGACTTCTTCAACACCCGGGGGATTAGTGCCATCAGAGGGGAGGAATACAACGGCATGCACTTCAGGAAGAAGTGCGAGAAGTGGTGGCGTACAGCTTAGCGGTACGGTAGCACCTAAGGCCATGGAACTCATACTGAAGAAGACAAACTCCGCATCGAGTCACCTAGAGCAGCCAAGGCCTGATACATTACGGACTATGAGTGGCCGGACCGGGCCACTACACACTGCTACGCCCTTTCGAACTGGAAAATATCGATCGAAGGGGCGAGTCTGGGTCAGAAAACAAACTGGACAAGACTAGTTCAGAATGTCGGGCAAGCAAAGGACCGATGGCGGGATAGAGACAGCTAGTACTAGGATGAAAATCCGCAAGAGCAGCAGATTCAGCCTCTGACCTAGCAAACTGAGAAACCACGGTACGAATGTGCGACTGCACTTCGTAACCAACTCTACATGCTAAGACCGACGAAAGGGACCCCCGTTGACTGGGTGAAAAACCAGCGGAGACAATTCGATCGGTAGGGAGGTAAAATAAAAATAAAAAACTGCCTATGAAGTAGGAACAGACAGCAACAGCAACATAGTTGCTATCGCATGACGTCAAATCGAACCAGATGACGCGGAAAAGTCCCCACCGAAAAGGAAAACATGTAGACAAAAAGCGAAACAGTGTGCAAACGTGACGATGACACACCTCGACCTAAACCATAAAAAACGGTCGGAACGAGACGCCGAAGACCAAAAAGGGGGGGGGGCCTGAAGGAAGGCAAAAATCACCCCGTCGAACAACTTTAGGTTGAAAGCTGTGCCGTTCGGTGATCTGACGGCTGAGAAGGGAAGATCATGCTAGCCGGACAGTTAAAGCCAGATCGGGACGGAACCAGTCCGAAACAGGATGACTGGAACGGCCGAACGAGTCAACAGGTTGAACAACTCATGGTTGAAACCGTGAAAGAAGGAGTGCGCACTCTGACTTCTCTCTGCAAGGGCCTATGTATACCCAGGCCAGAGGAAGGAGCTCCGAAGAAGAACAAAAAACCCTTTAAACGGCCTAAGAGATCGCCGGCCAATTAGAGTCAGAATGGGCCGAAAACGGTCGGGAATTTTTGATAAAACCGGTTGACAGGACCGGTTGAAAAAGTCGGGAATAGAAACCCGGACTGGGATCGTTCACTCGCGCCCGCGCCCTTCAAGAGAAGGTCCTCCACTTCCTCTGGAGGATCTCCAACGGACAGGATCGCCGTTTCTTGGAAGGCTCGGCCTCCTGTTGCCACGAGAAGACTGGGAAGGGGGGCCTCAAGGCCTTGAACTGGGGAGGAGGCCTAGAGGAGTATCCCACACTCCTAGAGCGGGACGCGAAGTACCCCGGACGAAATGGTTGGGACGGGGCTGGTTCAACAGGGCCCGATAGATAGCCTTCTGGCTATCAGCTGACTTCCTCTTTGAAGAGGACTCGAGAACTGGGGGAACCGATTCTTCCCCGAACAAGCCCGACTCCGGAAGGGGAAGAGAGCGCAAAACGCTCCTTTTCCCTGGACGAAAGAGACCTGTTCTGCGCCAGAAAGAATCCCGGGCCAAGGCACAGGTTTGAACCTTCAAACCAGCCGTGACATCAGAGAGGCTCTGTAGCACATTGCCCAAAAGGGCTAGAGAGACTCCAACGGAAGCTTCATCCACCTGATCAAAGAACTGAAAAACCGCCGGTGAATCAGAGGCTGAATTGCCTAGAGACTCCGCCAAGGTTTGCACGAGAGAGGTGGCCATGCCACAAGCCCTGAGAGAACCAGACAGAGATTCCTCGAGAGACTTGAACGTGACGGGAGGAACAGCAGCAGGACCCCAAGGACTCCACCTCCTCAGAAGGTTTGGAGACGGAGGGGAAGGGCAGGTATTCCGTCGGTAGGGGGACGAAAGGTCTGAATCCAGGTACCAAAAAGGAACCGAACTGAGACGAGGCCGGCTGAGAACGCCCCAGATTAGCCTCAGCAATCTGTTTCAACGAAAGGACCTTGCCGGTCCTCAACGTGAACTCCGCTTTAACCACCAAATCCTCCGGGAAGGAGGGGGCTTGGAGAGTCAAGGAGCTCTTGGCCTGCAGAAGAGAGCCAACCGCGTGATCAGTGGCGGACTCCTGATGGGAGGAACGCACAGGTACCACGTAAGGGCACGATCGAGACAAAATCTTGAGAAGATTCTGAACCGAGGACTCAGTGAGAGAGTGAGGGACCTCCGGCTGAGGGTCCAGTTCCATGTCTGACTCAAAGTCGGACTGAAACTCAGAGAATTCCCTGGAGGGGTCTGGCCGTTGAAGCTTCTGATAAGGGCGGCCCAAGAGTCAAACACCACCGGAGGCCATGCCTGGCAGAGGGCTCTGCCGGTAGGGAGTGAGAGGATCACTGAACACCGGCCGGAACCGGGAGAACGTGGCGTCCTCCGTGCGAGCGGGACATTCCCGGTTGACCCAAACCGGAGGAACGAACCGGAAATTCATCATCGGAATTTTCCGGTTCTAGGCGAACCCTTTCCCGGTATGTCCGCGTTGGCCAAGCAACCGGGAGACAACCGGATGATTACCGGGTAAACACCGGGAGAACCGGAGGAAACGGTCTCGCAACCGGGAAAGGCAAATAACCGGTTGCGGTGGGAAAGCCAAGAGGCTCCAACCGTGCCATCCCCCGGTATGTCCGCGTTGGCCAAGCAACCGGGAGACAACCGGGAGAAACCGGATGAAACCGGGTAAGCACCGGGAGAACCGGAGGAAACCGTCTCACAACCGTGAGAAGCGAATTTCCGGTTGCGGTGGGACTGCCAAGAGGCCCCAACCGCGCCAGTGCCAGGATCACTGGAGAGCCATCCCCCGGGAGGGGGGTATGGACTCTTATCGGTATTGAAGGTGCCCCGCACCGACCGATTTGACTGTCCTGGTAACCTCTCCCTCGAACTGAGTGGAGGATTTGAGCCCGGACTCAGGAAAGGGAACAGGCCGTTCCCGATCCTGGAGGTACCTCCCAGGTACCACCGTTTGTCCGCGTTGGCCAAGCAACCGGGAGACAACCGGGAGAAACCGGATGAAACCGGGTAAGCACCGGGAGAACCGGAGGAAACCGTCTCACAACCGTGAGAAGCGAATTTCCGGTTGCGGTGGGACTGCCAAGAGGCCCCAACCGCGCCAGTGCCAGGATCACTGGAGAGCCATCCCCCGGGAGGGGGGTATGGACTCTTATCGGTATTGAAGGTGCCCCGCACCGACCGATTTGACTGTCCTGGTAACCTCTCCCTCGAACTGAGTGGAGGATTTGAGCCCGGACTCAGGAAAGGGAACAGGCCGTTCCCGATCCTGGAGGTACCTCCCAGGTACCACCGGATGATTGCCTGACAGACTGGCCAGTCTGGTGACAGAGGAGTCACCTCTGTCACTAGGCAAGCTCCCCGGAGGGGAGCCTCTCTGTTCCGTAAACATCAAGCCCACAGGACGGAAACCAGAGGTGGAAAGGGATTGCCTATCCCTGTTGAGGTCGACGCTGGTCTTAGCGGACAAGGGCCTCCTGGAGGCAAGCCTGTGAACAGAAGAAGGAGAGAGGGCTGCGCCAGTGACAGTCTCACGTTAGAAGAGACAACTGGCGGCACCCTCTCTGGCCTAATCATAGAACCGAAATAGGAGGAAGATTCTGTCGATGCGAAAGGGAGAACCCTGAAACCCGAAGAGTCCAAGTGACGTAGTACAAAGCCTGCGAGTCCAACGGAAAAGGAGAAGGAGCAGAAACCTCCGAAGGGAGAGAAACTGGAATGGGCTCCGAAACCGGTTAGGCCGGTGTAACCGAAACGGACTGTGACTGGACGTTAGACGTAGGATTTGTGAGAGGATTTAGACGAAAACTTCTTGTAGAAGATTAAGAGAACCTGCCCAAAGGGTCCCTAGTGAGAGAAGAAGAGTCAACTGACTTGGAAACAGAAAAACAACCGAAGCAGAAACTGCTTTGCCCGAGTGTTTTGAAACCGAGGGGTGCAAGAAGCCATAATGGCTGACGCCACCCCGAAAACGAACAACAGAGTGAACGAAATAATTTTTCAACTAAAACGAACACCAAGAAATGACAATGAAATAATATCGATAGGATGACTAACAGCCTTCCCAAGAAACTGAATAGAACAAAGCTATGCACGGAACGAACCCACCAGATAGACAAGAGTCAGAAAAGGCGGAGCAGGGTAGGCCCAGGTGTGGTTGAAAGGCTGGAAAATTTAAGAATGACATATCCGGTGCCCCAAGGGTGCGCGTCATACCCGGAAGTAAGGGGAGTCACTCCCGCTACTCCCTGCGGTATGGGTGCAGTCCCTTGGGGCCACTTTCGTTTTAGCTATGTGCTAGGGTAAGGTTCCAGGTTGTTTTAGGCTAATGCAGTTGTTTTGAGTGTTGGTATAGTATGATTAAATTAGATTGGTGGATTTTGATTAATCCTACTATCTATTTAATTTAATACTTACCAACACTCAAAACAACTGCATTAGCCTAAAACAACCTGGAACCTTACCCTAGCACATAGCTAAAACGAAAGTGGCCCCAAGGGACTGCACCCATACCGCAGGGAGAGTAGCGGGAGTGACTCCCCTTACTTCCGGGTATGACGCGCACCCTTGGGGCACCGGATATGTCATTCGTGTAATTTTACAGCCCCGCATCAGGAGGGAGGCTGGGAGGGAACATTTTTTGTTTTGAGTGTTGGTAAGTATTAAATTAAATAGATAGTAGGATTAATCAAAATCCACCAATCTAATTTAATCATACTATACCAACACTCAAAACAACTGCAGATTACCACCGTGGTGGAGGGTGATGCGTGCCAACTGACACACCAACAACCCCAAAAGCATACCAGTAAAAGAGGGGAAACACTCCTAAGAGAATCCCCCGAAAGATGTACAACATCCCTGAAAATATGCAAATAAATACCCCCAAACAGTCATGTCAATGATATACCAAAGAACACAGAGAAAAAACAGAGGCACAAAAAACACCGGAACTCACACTACAAGGAGACCGGGACCTGCGAAACGACCACCTTCTAGATGGAAAAGGAGTCGTCTTCGCCCTGAGCAGAGATATCCCTCAGGTAAAAACTGAAGAAAGGTGTTCTGCGACTACCAGAACGCTGAGGCCATAACCTTCACAAGAGGGACACCCTTGACTACCGCCAGGGAAGAGCTGATGGCCCGCAACTCGTGGGCGCGAATGGGGTTATCAGGTAACCTAACCAGCGAGCGGGCATAGGCCAACTTAATGAGGTCGAGGAACCAACGGGACACAGTACCCTTAGCCACATCGCTGCAGTACTTGGGATTAAAGGAGACGAACAGGCGACGTTTAGCCCTTCTGAAGGACTTGGTACGAGCCAGAAGAACGAAGAGCCCTAACGGGGCAGAGGAAGAAAAAACTGTCTTGAGAGTCAGAAGCTTAAGAGACAACGAAACCCGAAGAGTCCAAGTGACGTAGTACAAAGCCTGCGAGTCCAACGGAAAAGGAGAAGGAGCAGAAACCTCCGAAGGGAGAGAAACTGGAATGGGCTCCGAAACCGGTTAGGCCGGTGTAACCGAAACGGACTGTGACTGGACGTTAGATTTGTGAGGGGATTAGACGAAAACTTCTTGAGAAGATTAAGAGAACCTGCCCAAAGGGTCCCTAGTGAGAGAAGAAGAGTCAACTGACTTGGAAAACAGAAAAACAACCGAAGAGAAACTGCTTTCCCCGAAGTGGAAACCGAGGGGTGCAAGAAGCCATAATGGCTGACGCCACCCCGAAAACGAACAACAGAGTGAACGAAATAATTTTTCAACTAAAACGAACACCAAGAAATGACAATGAAATAATATCGATAGGATGACTAACAGCCTTCCCAAGAAACTGAATAGAACAAAGCTAAACACGGAACGAACCCACCAGATAGACAAGAGTCAGAAAAGGCGGAGCAGGGTAGGCCCAGGTGTGGTTGAAAGGCTGGAAAATTTAAGAATGACATATCCGGTGCCCCAAGGGTGCGCGTCATACCCGGAAGTAAGGGGAGTCACTCCCGCTACTCCCTGCGGTATGGGTGCAGTCCCTTGGGGCCACTTTCGTTTTAGCTATGTGCTAGGGTAAGGTTCCAGGTTGTTTTAGGCTAATGCAGTTGTTTTGAGTGTTGGTATAGTATGATTAAATTAGATTGAGGTCTTATAAGGGAGGGGTCATTAAGGGAGGTACAGTGGAACCTCTCTGATAAGACCTAAAAAAATCATCCAAAATGAGGTCTTCGAAGGGAGGGGTCATTAAGGGAGGTACAGTGGAACCTCTCTGATAAGACCTAAAAAAATCATCCAAAATGAGGTCTTCGAAGGGAGGGGTCATTAAGGGAGGTACAGTGGAACCTCTCTGATAAGACCTAAAAAAATCATCCAAAATGAGGTCTTCGAAAGGAGGGGTCATTAAGGGAGGTACAGTGGAACCTCCCTTATAAGACCTAAAAAAATCACCCAAAATGAGGTTACACGTTACAAATTAATGTGGCGGTACCATAGCCGATGAGGTTTATCCGAGGCGTGGTTACCGCTACACATATCTATATTGATAAAAACTCGGGACTTTACTGGTGTTGCACTGCCTCCGGGCATTGCAGCCAGTATTGTTCCCACCATCTTTGTATTTACAAATGTCCCATATGTGTCTATGACCGAGAGGACGTAAAACACCATTTTTCATTCACCCAAAATGAGGTCTTATAAGGGAGGGGTCATATAAGGGAGGTACAGTGGAACCTCCCTTATAAGACCTTCAAAACTCATCCAAAATGAGGTCTTAAAAGGGAGGGGTCTTATATGGAGGTACAGTGGAAACTCCCTTACAAGACCTTCAAAAATCATCCAAAATGAGGCCTTATAAGAGAGGGGTCTTCAAAGGGAGGTAGTTTTAATACAGTGGAACCTCCCTTAAAGACCTCCCATTATATGACTCCCTCCCATATAAGACCTACTTCTCTGAGACATTGCCCTTCTTTGTAAGTATTAAAATTACCTCCTTTATAAGACCCTAGGGAGGGGTCATTAAGGGAGATACATAAAGGTCTATAAGGGAGGTTCCACTGTACATCAAATGAACGTAAATCACACACGAACACACACACGCACATGCAAACATGCACAGACACACACTCTCTGCCACTCACTCCTCACCCCATTCTCTTCATTAACATAGATCCATCATATTTTTTTGTTTCGATATTGACAGTGTTAAAATTAAGGTTCAGAGAAGAAATGCGTTTACAGAGTAGATTTGAACACTGACGGAGAGTCAGAATGTCTGAGAGAACGGTGTAGTTTGTTCCAAGTAGCTAGGGCTAGTAAAATGAGCGGCGTGGGAGCAACGCCACTGTACGACCCAGAAGATGGGACAGCAAAGGAAAAAACAAACCCCCCAAAACCCCAACAGTAGCTAGGGCTAGAAAAATGAGTGGTGTGGGAGCAACGCCACTGTACGACCCAGAAGATGGGACAGCAAAGGAAAAAACAAACCCCCCAAAACCCCAACAGTAGCTAGGGCTAGTAAAATGAGTGGTGTGGGAGCAACGCCACTGTACGACCCAGAAGATGGGACAGCAAAGGAAAAAACAACAACCTCCAAAACCCCAACAGTAGCTAGGGCTAGAAAAATGAGCGGCGTGGGAGCAACGCCACTGTACGACCCAGAAGATGGGACAGCAAAGGAAAAAACAACAACCTCCAAAACCCCAACAGTAGCTAGGGCTAGTAAAATGAGCGGCGTGGGAGCAACGCCACTGTACGACCCCAGAAGATGGGACAGCAAAGGAAAAAACAACAACCTCCAAAACCCCAACAGTAGCTAGGGCTAGTAAAATGAGCGGCGTGGGAGCAACGCCACTGTACGACCCAGAAGATGGGACAGCAAAGGAAAAAACAAACCCCCCAAAACCCCAACAGTAGCTAGGGCTAGTAAAATGAGCGGTGTGGGAGCAACAACGCCACTGTACGACCCAGAAGATGGGACAGCAAAGGAAAAAACAACAACCTCCAAAACCCCAACAGTAGCTAGGGCTAGTAAAATGAGCGGTGTGGGAGCAACAACGCCACTGTACGACCCAGAAGATGGGACAGCAAAGGAAAAAACAAACCCCCCAAAACCCCAACAGTAGCTAGGGCTAGTAAAATGAGTGGTGTGGGAGCAACAACGCCACTGTACGACCCAGAAGATGGGACAGCAAAGGAAAAAACAACAACCTCCAAAACCCCAACAGTAGCTAGGGCCTGGATAGAGAAGGATCTTTTAGCATAAGTGGGAAGTACCGTGGCATATGGGCAAGGCATTTCCACAATGAACAAATTTATCGCAATACGCAAGACATAGAGATGCAAGTCGAAAGACGTCATTTCACATGAGGAATGGAAAACTCAATATTTCAGTCATTTCGGGTCAAATGACGTCATTATTGTTCTTTTAACGTCATTATCGGTGTTGTACCTTTGCAAATTGTTGCTTTACAGCTTCGTTAGTTGTTGCTGCTTGTCTAGATCAACTGGTAAGTCCAACACATCGAAGTTGACCAATTTTGACTTACATCCCTATCTATGGTTTGCGAACAGCGAGATCTTAGCCCAGCCCTCCAGAATAGAAGCTGCCTCCTTAGCTATTTGGAAGTGTCAGTCAGAAACAACAGATTGGGTTTGAATCCTCTCTCACCTTGTGGCACAGGAACTGGTAGCCGTCCACGTCGAAAATGATGTCAGCAAAGCTCTGCGACACCTGCTGGTCAAAGGGCAGCTCCCCTTGCACCTGACACAACACAAAGTCACATCGCTTCACGTCAGAGTTACATGAGTGATGTGCCCCTGTGCATTTTCTAAAAAAATTATTTAAAAATAAATAAATAAGAAGTTCACACTTTTGGGGGTTTGATTTTGTTTTGCTGTCCCATCTTCTAAGTCGGATAGTGGCGTTGCTACCACGCCGCTCATTCCGAGTCCCAACTAGCAGCCACACCACGGCTTGTTCAAGTCGCAGAATCCGAAGCCAGCAAAGCAAGGGGAGCGAATTTAATGTTAGGCCGTCAGGAGGTAACCAACCGAGGAGACACTGCACTGCTGCTGAGTCACTTCGGTGGAGTTCTGTGGAGCCTGTATGCAGGACACCACCTACTAAGCCCCCTACTGACAAAACAATAATATCTTAGTCGCGGAGCCAGCGTGAGTGATGTTCTCCTCCGAGGGTGCCACTACATTCGTCCATCGACAGCTCCTCAGAACATACTGATCCCCATGACATGAAATTCAAATTTAGCTCCCCCTCCACCTCCCCCCCTATGGGGATACCAGGGGTCTTTTGTACAAATAGTTCCCCCACCTATTGGAAGTACTGTGTTTGTAACTTCCTCTAATCTATCACTCACTCTGTCTCTGACTTTTCCCTCTGCTTATTGTCATCTACAGGTACTATCTTACTGCCTTACTGGCCTATTCTCCTGCCTTTGTTCTAGACATTCTTTCAAAGATTTTCTCCAGCAGGAAAACTATTTCAACAACAAATAAAAAACCCAAACAGAAACAGGTATCTCATCCTTTCACAGATTAAAATTAAGAAGAGGTTGAAATAACAAACAAACAACAACAAAATTGTAAAAGAATGAAGAAAAGAAAAGGTCAAAGTCTGCCTGCATTAATTTTGAACACGACATTTGTCCCGACAGGGGAGTACACAATAGGACATTTTCAGCTTTAACACATTCATGATGGGTGGCAACTACAGTTGTGGTAGCCATACATCGTATATAGACGGGTTGCACCTTCAGTTGTTTCACGGTATAAGGCACAAAACTCGTGTATAGATTTCCACCACATCCTACAAGTTGTTTTTCTTGTTAAAGACCCCCCACGTCACGTGTCACATTCCCTCTTATGCTAGGAAGATTTCTTAAGATTTCTTACTAGCTATAAGAGGGAGAACACGTGAAAACCGTAATTTTGACACGTGACGTGGTGGGTCTTTAAAGCACTTCCATTTACTGTAATTTCTATGTCTTTGATCAGCGATTTGACGGCAAAAAATATGAAAAATGCCAAATGATCGTGGTCTAACAAGAGTGGTGATTCTCCATCTTCTCGATCTTGACAAAACTGATGATAGGGATGGAGAATATACGTTTTCTGACTCAGATAGCAGTGACAGTAGCGGAGGATGAATGTGAAAATGAAGATACTGGACAAAAATGAAGATCACAATAATATATGTATGAGAGCAGGTAGGTGAGCAAACAAAATGCAAGAAAACAATGAATCATTCCACTTTTTCAAGGCAGTACGTAAAAAGCATTAAACCTATCAACTTAAAAATACCACAGATAAACTAAGCAGCCTTCTTTCCGTAAGCTATCAAAATTTGGTCTTCATAGGACATCATTCAGCTTAGCTAGATACGCTTGTTTACAAGCACCCAATTTCTATGAGCTGCCCGATGGCAGGCTCAGGCCTGCACTGAGAATAGGCAGCGGCAGCATCAGTCACAATAGTGTTAATATCATTACAGAGCTGAATCTAGGATTTAAAAAAAGTGGGGGCGTTCCCCCCCTAAGAATGAAAAAAAGGGGGGCAGTCCAATGGATACGAGGGGGGGGGGGGGCGGCGGTCGATTCAATCTTCGCTAGCCATGGCCACTTCTTCAGCCACTCGTCTTGGAACTGGTGTTCCCTCGCACTAGTGCCGTTATCTTCGGGCTGCTTCTCCGAGACTGTTGATGCAGTAGCTGTTTCTGCAACATCTTCTGCACACTCGTTTGGCAGAGGATGTCTTTTTTTTTACTTTGCCGCCACAAAAATCAAAGTCAAAGAGCGTCGTTGTCCGCTTCATTTTGAAGAAAATTCAACATGGCGGGTAGGACTCTCGCAACTTCTTGTCGGTAAAACGAGATGAACGCGATTGGTTGATTTACACTAACATTGTAAAGGAACCAATGAAATGTCGAGAAATCATTCATTCCTGCTCAATGCTTTCGGTTTGTGCAGAAGACAGAATAAGCAGACGACAAAGGAATTCCCGCAGCGATCGGTAAAAAGTGCGAGCAGTTCTGCAAATATGCGGGCGTCGGCCCGCGTTTAGACCCGAATATTGCGGGAAGGAACAGATTTTGGGGGGATTGTACCAATCCCGCGCACATAGAATCAGCTCTGCATTATGTCCTATGACCTGGGCCCTGAGACATCATTTATTACGGTAAAAAAGAAGGTAACAAACACAAAGGAGAAGGGTATCCTACCCATGAGCAGAAGGGGGGTGGGGATGCGGCATTGGCCAGCTGCCCCAGCTCCGTCTGCAGCAGGAAGGAGTGGCTGGGCTCCTCCACCACCAGCGTGGTCACCGTCACTCCCACTTTGGAGGCCTCTGGAAACAGAGCAAAAGGCTTGTACAGTTCTGTGCTTGTAACTTTGACTCTGCCTTTTCCCTTTGATTACTGTCATTTACTATCTTTCTGCCTTAGGCCGTACACACATTAGACGCGGAAACCTCATGCGCTCATCCGCAAATAAGTAAAAGAAAGCAAGAACATAAGCGGATGGGATAAACGCATGCGTTTTCGCATGCGCTTATTTTTCTTTCTCTCTGTTACTTATTTGGGGATAAGCACATGAGGTTTCAGTGCCAAATGTGTACACAGCCTTACTGATCCTTTCTCCTGCCTTTGTTCTAGAAACGCTTACAAAGATTTTCTTTCCAACCGAAGACGGACATGCTGGGCCTAACAATTTGAACATTTCATTTTTATTCGCATAACAGCAACAACAGCAACATACAGTATTCATACGGCGCTAAATCTTGATAAATATAAAATCGAAGCACACACACCCATTGAACATTCATAACGCAAAGACGAACAAGAAGATAACACACACACACACACGTTTGAGAAATGGTCCTAATGGCAAGAAAGAGGAGGGAAAGAGAGAAAGAGCTTCAATGACGGGGAAACAGGTGGGTTGTGAGGTTTGAATTGAAAGCAGAGAGGATCGGTCGCTGATGGAGGGAGAGAGGAAGTTTGTTCCAGGAGGTTGGTCCTGAAACAGCAAAAGAGCACCGACCAACAGTTGAAAGCTTATACCTATACCTAGGGATCTGGAGAGATAGAGGGTCGCAGACTGAATGTAATATTGTCACAAAGGTAAGATGGAGCAGCTTGATGGATAGACTTGTAACAAAGAGGGTTTAGTTTATACTCAATTCTGTCTGCGACAGGTAGCCAGTGTAAAGAACGGAGAAGAGGGTTGACATGATCAAACGTTTTCTTCCTAAGGACAAGATTTAGCAGCTGTGTTTTGAATACGCTGGAAACAAGTTAGAGAAGAGACTGACAGACCGGAAAGAAGAGCATTACAGTAGTCAAGACGAGATAGGATGAGGGAAGTAACAAGCTTTGCTGTGGCTTCATCTGAGAGATATTTGACAGGGTTCCCAGGGCTTTCAGCTATCCCCAAGTAAGGACCTTGTAAGGACCTGTAGGCCTAAGGATAATCTCCATCTTTTAGCCAACGATCTTGAAAGGAACACTTTCCCAGCATTGTGAGCAATGTCTAAGCAGATAGAAAAAATATGTCCTGACACATATACACGCTTTTCTCGCAAAACGACACAAGGATAAAGAACGAGATTTCAGTCCAATTTCTCTTGACAACTCGCGGCGCATCGTTCCTCTGCTAAGCGGTCAGTTGAAACAGGAAGGTTGGGGAGGGGGGTAAGGTGAAGTAGGTGCTGAGCGATGTTTCTCAAGTGTAAAATCGATGCATCTGCGATCTATTTTGAGTATGGTCTTGCTGCTCAGGGCAGTTTTTGGCAGGACTTCCTTGAAGTGAATGTAAGCACTTGTAAGGCCTTACTTGGAGATTTCAATTGGTCAAGACTTATAAGGACTGGTAAGGCCCCTATGAACCCTGTTTGAGAATAGAGCCATGAATAACAGCAGCATATGACAGGAAACTGTCAGAGCGAATGGCGAGGACGAAGGAAAAGTATGTTAAGTTTGTCTTTCCCCCCTACACTGCAACACAGGAACATAGGGTCTGCTCTCCTTTCTTTTCTTTCCTTCCTTTCACGCTTTCTCTGTCTATTTCTATCTCATGCACAAGCATTAATACATCAGTTACATAGAGTAGTGAATATTCTGTGTCTAAACAAGCGCGAAATCGCAATAGTTTGTGGCATGCGGTCTATTTTTACCACTCCAATCATGAGTTACCTCCCCTGGATTTTCAATAATTTTAATCTGTAAACCAGAATGTTATCTCTGCACCATTTCGTAACTTTTTATATCTTTTGGAAAACATTTAAAACTATGTATCCTACTTATACTCATCGAAAGAAGCACCGCATACTCGTCGTGTCTGTTGCAGTGTCTGTATTACGTATGTTTATTATTTTGTACGCTTTTAAAATACATCATTTTAAAGAGCGGCCAGAAGTGTAGCCTCGATTTGAAGTGCGACAATTTTGTCAAAATGTGCGACAATTTTGGAACGACAGACCGACAGACAGACCGACAAAGTGAGTTATAGGTTTGTGGCTTGAGCCACAAACAAAAATAGGAGGAATTAGCTGGGTGCCCCCCACATACATGCGCTTGCACGCACGCATGTACACACACACACTCGCACACACATAAACACATGATACACTGGAAAACTCAACACAAATAATGAACAGCACAAACATACTAACTACCAAATCTTTCAGACTGTAAAGCGATATTTCCCCCCCCCAGACTAAGACTCCCGCGCCTAATAATACGAGTAGCGTAGAGTAGGTGTAGAGTGGCACAGTGGTAACGTGTTCGCCTCGAGTCAAGTAAACCCGAGTTCGAACCTGGGTACAGGGGATTTTTCCTCTCACTTTGCACTAGGCCTTACGGTCTGAACGTGGAGTCTTTCTGATGAGACGATAAACCGAGGTCCCGTGTGCGCATGCACTTAGCACACGTTAAACCCAGTGGCAACGAAAAAGTTGAGATTTGGTCAAAATTTACCCCCCCCCCCTCCCCTTTCCTTCCTCGTCAGTCACAAAAATTGCAAACAAAAAAAGAAAGAAAAGGGGGGCGCCTCTGGCTGCGATGCGCTCTCCAGGTGGGAGCAACCCGAATTTCACAGAGACGCCTCTGTGACTATAAAGTACCTAATACCTAGTGATACAGTAAGAAAGCATTGTAACACAATCTGAATTTTGTGCAAACTTTAGGGGGTGCGCCTAATAATAATATGACTAGTAATACAGTAAGAAAGCATTGTAACACAATCTCCCCCCGTGGAGATACCGGGGGGTCTTTTGTGCAAATAGTTCCCTCACCTTCTGGAAGTTCTGTGCTTGTAACTTCCTCTAATTCTGTTATTCTCTTTGATTCTACCTTTTCCCTTTGCTTACAGTCATCTGCTATCTTTCTGTCTCACTGGTTCATTCTCCTGCCTTTTTTCTATAAATTCTTACAAAGATTTCTTTAGCCGAAGTCGGACATGAATGGCCTACCTATTTCTTAGTTAGGTGCATAACGGCAGCATGACACATCTATGCTCATGTGACAGGAAACTGAGCGAACGAAGAAGAAGAAGAAGAAGAAGAAGAAGAAGAAGAAGAAGAAGAAGAAGAAGAAGAAGAAGAACACAATCTGAATTTTGTGTAAACTTTAGGGGGTGCGCCTTGTAATAATGTGCACATTGTAGTCCGAAAAATGTGGTAGTGTCTCACTTACGGAAATCCAAGGTCTTTTTCAAAGAGTTGTCAATCAGGTCCTCCAATGTTTGCAGTTGGCACTGCCGGGCCAGAAGCCTGCAGTCACTGACCAAATCTATAGACGTTTCCATACACCCTGGTACAACAAAAGAAAGAAACGTAATGATTAACCCTCTTGGCACTGCATATAATAAAACATGTATTGTAAAACAATGGCGTATAATTGAAGACTGCATAGACATCAACCGGCACTTCTTGTTTTTGCTTTTCATCTCTCATATAAACATTTGACTGGGAAACCTATACACTTTTAGAAAGAAGAAAGCTTGAATTTTGCAATGAAAGTAAAGAAAACAACTTTTCTTGAATATGGTGACAGCAGTAATCCAGTAAAGCACTTTCACAGTGTCTGCAAAGTACTGTAAACAGTAACTGCAGCTCCCCCCACCCCCACCCCTGTCCGTCACTGCTACTCGTGACAGACATCATAAAACCATGCAGTCAAACCCTTTTCCTTCACTTTGCAACAAAAATACAAGCCTAATTACCTTCCTAGTCTCCATCAGAGTAGCTATCAGCAACATACTCATCACTGGTGTCATCCTCATCCTCACACTCACTACTTTCATCACTCATTTACACCAAAAAAAATTGCAAACCGATTGATAAAATGGCCAGATTCAGACAGCAGGAAGTCGAAGTACTAGTGCTACGAGCTTTCTGATTGGTTAGTTGTATTCGCTTATTGGATTGGCCAAAGTTCAGCGAGATATTTGAACACGCTTGTGGCTCATCGTGTTCGACCAAGGAGCCATGAGCGTGGCTCATCGTGTTAAGAAGGTTAAGCTGTAGCTGAGTGAACCATAACCAATGCATCACTCGAGGAATGATACTAAAAATAAAAAAAAGAATAAAAGCAAAGTTTAAAACATCCAGCCTCTTACTTTGTTTTGAAACCATGAAGTGCATGCAGATGTGTGGATGACTTGAGAAGTGCAAGAATTCATTGTATTTGTTTTCTTTTAGCAAAACACTTTATCCGATCCGTAATAACCCAAATTTATGTACTTCTTATATCATCTTTAATAATCAAAATATATGTACATCAAGTATATATATTTATAGATAAATTAATGAATTCAGTTGCTTATGTATTTACAAATTCATTTATTTATAGATTCATTTTAAATTATTGACTGGCTTTAGCTTATTTGTTTGAGCTTACTCTCAAACTAGCCTTAACTAATCTTACCTGTATACAAATACTGCAGAATGGACTTGAATGCCCATGGATAAATCTGTAAAAGCAAAACAGGAAAAAGGAAAACAAAATTGATGCACTTTCAAGTCTAAAGTCTATCATTGTATCAATGAACATGTAAATGCATGCCCACGATCATGATGGAACACCCAGATAAATACATGAAACTTCATCAATGCTTTGTTGTTGAAAAAACAAAACAATAAAAAACAAAGCAAACAAACAAAAAACCAAAACAGAAAAAAAAAAAAAAGAAACGAAAGTGCTGACTCACTGTTGTATTTTGATGAATGAAAGGAGTCTACCTTGAAGTTCGCGCATTGACAAAGTGATATCAAAGACTGTATAGGGGAAGATAAGCACCTGGGCCTGTATTCACATTGAGATAGCATAAGACTTAGCATGATGCTAACTTAGAAGCTCTTCCAATGTCCTATAGGATTTAATAGGACTTTTGGAAGAGCTTCTAAGTTAGCATGATGCTAAGTCTCATGCTATCTCAATGTGAATACAGGCCCTGGTCTCTTTTCCATATATGAGTAGTGAGGACAGAAACACTGGTTATGTCCCTTTTAAACATGACACATTTTACACGTCGATAGGCCAGTTGAATTCTCCGTTCAAGTTCCAGTCTGAGTTTTTGGATAGCCGTCACTGTGAATGGTGTACTGTCGACACTAACGATAACTCTATCAGCCCGGTTCGCCGAGCTCTTAAGTAGTTCATCTTACCCTTTTAGAATATCTTTGGTGATATTGAGGCCCAGTTTAAATATAACAGGGTTCATACAGATTTTTCATATAAACATTCACAAACTTTCAAAGACCTTTTCAAAGACTTTTATCCTATTTTCAAAGACCTCATGGCTTGACGATTGCTTCAATCATGATCACTCAAGTTGCACCGGTGTGTCAAACACGAGCCAAAAATGTATGGCGTCAATGACTTTTTTAGGCATCAATGACATTTTCACAAAGAATTTCACGATTTTCACATCTGGACCAAAGCCAATTTGCAAAGACTTTCAAAGACTTGAAAATGACACTCCATTCCTCAAAGACTTTCAAAGACCGTGCGAACCCTGATAGCATCCTCACTCTATACTGTAAGTGAAGGAGTCCCTGGGACCCCTTGTTTTGCGGGACGATTGGGAGCATTGCACACACAAAGCAAGAGAAGTGGAGGGCGGGAAAAAAAAAAGGAAAAGAAAACGTACCAGTTTATGCTTGAGTTCGATGGTGTGTCGCCCCTGCCACTTGGTGCGGAAGAGCTCCCCAAAGAATGGGCAGCGGACGGACAGGATGCAGCGGTGGGCGGGGAACATCTCCCCGTGGACGTCAAACTCCACATCAGCGTGGAAGCCACTCTCCAGCAGCCTGAACACAGCATGTTTTAAATTAACTCTTTCGTTCCTGAGAACCGCTTTTCAGGTTGAATGGGAGCAACTGCACATTCCTAGCTTTATGGAGCTCTCTATCTCCCTATTCCTGGGTTTCCAGAGAGAGTAAAACTGCATAAAGTGGTGTTATGTTATTGTGAATATGCGGCATGTTTTCAGCAGCATGCTTCTCTTTCATAAACAATACTTGCCCCAGTAAGAAAAGGGAAAACCCTCACAGGCATGGGAATTGTCAGAGACAAAAAACTCTGAAAAGCCCCCCAATTGAAGTATTTAGTAACAAAAACGAAGTATTTAGTAACAATTCAATTTTTTTTCCGCGGAAATCCGCGAATTCGCGGACAATTCCCATGCCTGCCTCATTGCAATGCAATTATAGAAGAGCAAAGTAATAACAGTTGCATCATGTTGCATGATATTACGAGCAAAAGAGGCCCGTAGGAATCAATGGGATAAAATTTATCAGCAGCTAAAGAGGGTCTCAGGTATGAACAGCAGTTGAAACTTCTCTAAATACAGAAACCAGAGTTAACAAGACTACAGTGGAAACCAGCAAACTCAAAAACGGTTACCACAACCAAAAATCGCATGCAAATTTAAAAAAAGAAAAGGGTGGCACGCCTCTGGCTGTGACACGCTCTCCAGGTGGGACAACCCGAATTTCACAGAGACGCCTCTGTGGTTATAAAGTACCAAATACCCCCCCACAAAAATTGGATAACTCACGATAAATGCTTGGTCCTAATTTCATCCTTCTTCTTATTTTCTGATTTTTTCCTCTTGTAAGGGGTACGCTCATCCCCTGTGTACAGTTTTAACTCATTTGCATCGCAACGATTTTGAATTATTAAAATTAAAAAACCTCACAAGTCACTCCAGCCATACACACAAACAAAACATACCTAAACAAAAGGAGAAATGAAAGAAGATGACAGGTTTTTGCTTCAGGTTTAGACATATGGAAGTGGTAGATCAGACTTTTTTTTTATATATAGACTTTATATGGAAAAACTCTCCACACCAATTGGTTTCCCCACAACAAACCACTACAAAAGCAAAGTCAGAGGCAAAATTGTGGTCTAAGGGAGCAAAGCAAGTTTAGAAGTGACCAAGACTTACTTCCCTTGAAGCAAATGCATCAAATTAACAGCTATCTATTACTTCCGCACATATATGGCTGGAACGACTTGAATGAGTTAAAGCAACACATACAAACTAGAGATGCAACGGATAATCAAGAACGTCAAAAAATACACAGCGCTAGAAGAGTTAAGACAACAAGAAACCAGTTAACTCAAAAACGGCTACTATACACACACATTTTGTTTTGATAACTCACAATATTTTTTGGGTTCAAATTTCATCCTTCTTATGGCATTTTGTTTTGTTTATCTTAATTTAACCCTTTCATTGCCACTGTCGCCTCTTGGCACCACAATGATTTAACACCCATGTCACTGAAAGGCATCAAATGAGGGTCTGCTGACTAATGACCTTATGTTCTTAATTTTGGGAGGTAAGGATAGGTCCTATTTTATGCATGTTATATAGGAATCCCTTATATTGCAGACAAAATCTTTTCTCTACCCTGCTATATTCCATTTATGTCATCCGTGTGTTCGCTTTCTATTGCGTTTTTGTTTGATTGCGCTATGAATGCTAACGTGTGTGTGCGCTTTGATTTGATTTCTATTAAGATTCAGCGCCGTATAAATACTGTATGTTGTTGTTGTTGTTGTAAGTTTAATGGTAAATTTTGGCCAAGGAATGGCTAGCGTTGAAAGGGTTAAGATGTTGGCGATCTAAAAAAATGAAACTTCAGTCCTTTTACCTTTGACATAACCAATTTTCACTGTTTGAAAACAAGCAAAGCACATAAACACAAAAATATTGTCACATAATATTACCAGATTTTATCAGTTTCTTCTGGGAAGGGAAGGGGGAGGAGGGAAGGAAAAGAGTGACCACGAGAAAAAGAGGCTTAAACTTAGTCAACTTTTATAATAAATAATATGTAACAGTCCATGGACAGCCCAAATCGAACATGACAATATTCCATTGATGACAAAAAGAGACATCAACAACATCAAATTCCAAGAATCACAAACACACACAAACCCATCATAAAAGGCACTTTGCCTTTCCACGAAAGACCATCCATATCTGTTTACACGATGTATATTCACTCGACATAAAACCAGAAAAGCAATGCTGAACCAAAAATTAATAATCCCCATAGCTCATGCCTCATCTTCATGCCGAGCCCTTTCTGTGTGATTTGATGTTCTTCTATTTCTTCTTTATTTTGTTTGGCTGTTTTGGGTGTTTTTCCCCCCTGTTCTTTTCTATTTTTTATGAACCCCCGAGGGGCTTTTTGGAGTAAACCTTGAAACCACAGCAGATGATATGATCATGCGTGCTCCTGGGAAATTTCAAAAATCCTGCAAGGCAGGGGTCCAGGGGCCACCCAGGCCCCGGCAGAGTGCAGGGACAGCACCCCTCCTGGGGGTTCCGGGGGGCAATGCCCCCTGGAAGCTGAAGGGAAACAACAGTTTCCAGTGTAACTGACAGGCTCTCGTTGCACTTTCACTTCTGGCTAAACTTCATGACCTCTACAACCAGCAAGATGCATTTTCTCAATTTCTCATAATCCGGCGAGGCCGGCTCCAAGCAATTTTTTCCCCCCTGAACTTCAGGACATCCTGAAAGCAGGAGCATCAATGTATGATACACAAAGACAGGGAAGAGAAAGAAACGGACTTGCGTAAAAACTCGTCAAAAGAAACGGACTTGCGCAAAAACTCGTCAAAAGAAACGGACTTGCGTAAAAACTCAACAAAAGAAACCGACTTGCGTAAAAACTCGTCAAAAGAAACAGACTTGCGTAAAAACTCGTCAAAAGAAACAGACTTGCATAAAAACTGGTCAAAAGAAACGGATTTGTATAAAAACTCGTCAAAAGAAACGGACTTGCGTAAAAACTCGTCAAAAGAAACGGACTTGCGTAAAAACTCGTCCAAAGACACTGACTTGCGTAAAAACTCGTCAAAGCCGTCCCTCCTCATGAGACGGCTGGAGATGGCCTTGTAGCTGCGAAGCAGGTTACGAATGTCGTCCGTTAGGGCTCCATACACACAGCGCTCACCGTCAAACGTGTTGGCCTCGCATTTCGCACCTGGCCAAAGACATGACAGTATTAGGCCTGCTTACCCTGAAATTAGGCTTTGTGTATTCAAAATTCAAAATAAGTGTATTTTTCACAAAGTAGGAGTACTCCAACAGGAAAGTTTGAAAAACGGAAAGCAAAACATGCATACGTTGGTATAACTCTAGAAATACTGTGTCAAAAGTACCCATCCATTTAAATTTACAACAGACAGACAGACAGACAGACACACACACACACACACACACACACACACACACACGCACACACACACAGAGCGCACACACACACAGAGTGCATCCGTTTCCCGAATCAGGCAATATACAGAAATGATAAGTCAGATTTGCTTTCACCATATTTTTTCCCCATTTACCATATTAATCATATTTCTGTCAAATATGTGTACAACATATGGTGCAATCATATGGGTAAACAGGTCTGCAGTATCAGTAATAGTATGCTTCTGGCTCTGTCGGTCCACATGGTAGCAACGCAGCAACACCTACAACTATCAGCACCACCCTCCCTTATCCCCCCCAAAAAAGACCAGACCCCATCCTAATGGACAACATGCTCTGTAGTACTAGTAGATCGAGAAGATTACAATCGATTACAAGTTAGTTGCTCCTGACAGTTCTACTAATTGCCGTTCAGAGCTGTCTGGAGCAGTCCGGATGCCGTCCAGAGTTGTCCTAGTGCCTTCTGGATGTCAATTCTTAATAAAGTACAGTTTTTTTCTCTTTCTAAAGTCAGTCTTTCGGTGTGTGTTTTTATGCTTTCTTTTTTTCGTATTTAACAAAAAAGTTTTTATTCTCTCTCTCCCCCTTTAGATTTATTTTTAATTTAAAAAAAAAGTCTTTAGTATCTTGAGTCATTAAATCTCATTTCTCGTCTTTCCATTCGCACGCAGACAGACAGAATGGCAAAGAAACAAAATTTGTTAATTGAAAGATAAAAAGACACACTGCTAGAAAGAAGTATTAAAATAAAACCCAACGAAAAACACACATAGAAATTGAAACTAAAACATCCGATGGCTCCAGCTTCCAGACGGCATCTGTATGGCATCCAGACGGCAATTAGCATGATCCGCTCCTGACAAGCCATGTGGTGTGGCTGTGACTGTGAGTTGGTACTCGGGATGAGCTTTTCAGTTTTAATTTTTATGTGCATGCCGAAAAATGAATTTCTTCACTTATTTGAAAACAATAAAGAATTTTGAATTGCGACTTGTGAACTCCATGGAAAAACAGAGCAAGATTAGGCCTTGTTTTTAAACCAACACCACCACAGTAATTCCAACATACCGTGCTCCAGAAGGTATTGCACAATGTGTTGATGCCCACATAAGCATGCGTAATATCTGAAATCAGAGAAAAACATATTAGTAGTAGTATTAGTAGTATAGTAGTAGTAGGCCTCCTTCGGCCGATTTGACCATGGATTATGCGCCCTAGATCAGGCAAGGACTGTGTTAAAATCACGGTTTGGAACAGCGTCTGATGTGACTAGTCAGCCCTGTTCTGGAGTGGCAGTCCCTACCACAACAGGTACAGATGTGGCTGGATGAGGGGTTGTCAGCCCTGTTCTGGAGTGGCAGTCCCTACCACAACGGGTGCAGATGTGGCTGGATGAGGGGTTGTCAGCCCTGTTCTGGAGTGGCAGTCCCTACCACAACGGGTGCAGATGTGGCTGGATGAGGGGTTGTCAGCCCTGTTCTGGAGTGGCAGTCCCTACCACAACGGGTGCAGATGTGGCTGGATGAGGGGTTGTCAGCCCTGTTCTGGAGTGGCAGTCCCTACCACAACGGGTGCAGATGTGGCTGGATGAGGGGTTGTCAGCCCTATTCTGGAGTGGCAGTCCCTACCACAACGGGTGCAGATGTGGCTGGATGAGGGGTTGTCAGCCCTGTTCTGGAGTGGCAGTCCCTACCACAAGAGGGTGCAGATGTGGCTGGATGAGGGGTTGTCAGCCCTGTTCTGGAGTGGCAGTCCCTACCACAGAGGGTGCAGATGTGGCTGGATGAGGGGTTGTCAGCCCTGTTCTGGAGTGGCAGTCCCTACCACAACGGGTGCAGATGTGGCTGGATGAGGGGTTGTCAGCCCTGTTCTGGAGTGGCAGTCCCTACCACAGAGGGTGCAGATGTGGCTGGATGAGGGGTTGTCAGCCCTGTTCTGGAGTGGCAGTCCCTACCACAACGGGTGCAGATGTGGCTGGATGAGGGGTTGTCAGCCCTGTTCTGGAGTGGCAGTCCCTACCTCAGAGGGTGCAGATGTGGCTGGTGGAGGGGTTGCTTCCACAGCAGCTTGCCTTTCTTCTGGCTCCTTTCTTTTCATCCAGGGCCTGTATTCACGTTGAGATAGCATGAGACTTAGCATGATGCTAACTTAGAAGCTCTTCCAATGTCCTGTAGGATTTAATAGGACTTTTGGAAGAGCTTCTAAGTTAGCATGATGCTAAGTCTCATGCTATCTCAACGTGAATACAGGTCCAGGTTGTGAATCTGTTCTTCACCCTTTTTGAGTTGTCTCTGGAGTATATTTTGCCATTTACTTCGGTCGGCTGCTGTGTCCTTCCAGGTTTCGGCATTGATGCTGAGAGCTCTCAGATCCCTCTGCAGACATTCTTGTATAGCACATGAGGACGGCTGGCTGGTCTCTTTCCAGAGGAAAGTTCGCCGTGCATGACGTCCTTAGAGAAAAACATACTTTTTATACATCATGTAATTGTAAGACAAAGATTAAGAAGGTATGAATAGAGCGAACTGAATGAGCACAATACCATTAAAAACACTTACACCAATTGAAATTATATGCAACTGAAGTGACAAAAAAGCAGCTCTTCAGAATGCATCAAAAGAAAGAGAGAGAGAGAGAGAGAGAGAGAGAGAGAGAGAGAGAGAGAGAGAGAGAGAGAGAGAGAGAGAGAGAGAGAGAGAGAGAGAGAGAGAGAGAGAGAGAGAGAGAGAGAGAGAGAGAGTCTGAGTGAATGATTTACTGATTAGGCCTTAGGCCCATTTCAAAGAGAGAGAGAGAGAGAGAGAGAGAGAGAGAGAGAGAGAGAGAGAGAGAGAGAGAGAGAGAGAGAGAGAGAGAGAGAGAGTTATTCATTTGATAGAAATAAAAGTACATTACAATTTACAAATAACAACATAAGTTAACTCACAGTGGTGTACTGTCCCACTTGTCTCGAACATTGACATCGACCTCCTTGTCTTCAACCAGGCTCCTGTTTAAAAGTTTTAAAAGACAAACATTTAGAGATAACGGTAGTTCAATGAAGTCATAATTCTTCTTCTTCTTCCGGTAATGTTCACCTGCCGTAACCGCCATTACCGGCAATTATTGACATGTATACATGATGTAACCATGTGCATCAGATGGAAGTTTTGAAGTTTTGAACATCAAAGATGCGCAGCCGCATCTCAGGCATGGTAGTGGGGGCAAAGTGGTTTTCAAGGAAAACGGCCGGGGGTCCAGGGGGCCGAAGAAAATTCAATAAAATTCAATAAATGAGTGAAATTTTCACTTTTTCATGCCATTTCAATGCATTTTTGTAAATAATTTGGTTTCAAACTGTTTTGCGGATTTTCCGTGATTCGCGGAGGTCTACCATGCCTGGCATCCATACAAATTAACACTGGAGGAAATAAGACACAGGCAGCCTCCACGTGGTCCCCCCCCACCCCCACCCCCAACCATCCATCTAAACTTTTCAAAGGGGTGCAACATTTTGTTTTGCTTTAGTTAGAGGTTAGGGATATGTTCATGACATGGAAATAATTCACAGTGGCTACGGGTACGGCGTTGCTGCAACACTCAGACCATGCTCATGGATAGTAACTCTTCCTAGTCGAATTTTTCGTCAACAAATGCATTTTCTTATTTCGTATATAAGTTTAACGCATCTTGGTAAGGAATAGGGTTAGGAACATGTCAGAGTTAATATTAGTAGTTTTTGAAGACATTTGCGCACAATTTATGCCGTACCCATAGCCTGGAGAATGTGAGATACGGGCCCGTACCCTGAGCCTCTGCCAAAAGAATTAGGAGTAGGCCTAGTATTGACTTTAAGACTGAAAGCCTGGCTTGAATAGGAGGGAGCGTGAGGGTCAGGGGAACGGTAGAGTAGAAGGGCTACCTTTGCCAAATGAAATTGCACTTTCAAGAGAAAGATTGATACTGATACCCCCCCCCCCCCACCCCACCCCCCACCCCACCCCCACCCCGAAAGTACATACTACATAGCATCAAATTCGTCAAAACGATGACGGCGGATGCTGAGTGAAAGAATGAATGATCTTCATCTTGAAGTTGAAGACACGAACTCACAAAGCATGCATCCTGTGCACCAATAGCAGTCTAAACGAAGACTTTGGGCGTGGGGCAGGATAAACATCCCCAATCGGTAGCTCAGTTGGTAAGAGTCGCTAGCTCGTACTCCGCCAGGTTTGCCAGTGCTGGGGCTCGAACCCAGCTCGGTTCACAGTGGTGTGTCCTTGGGAAATGCACTTTACTCACTCCACCCAGGTGTAAATGGGTACCTGACGTCAGTTGGAGAAAAAGTCCTTCGGATGAGACTTTTCAAAAACCGAGGTACCGTGTGTGAACGTATGCACAAGATCTTGCGCACACGTTAAAAGCCCATCCCACAATTCTTCTTCTTTCTTCTTTTTTCTTGAGGGACCACGGTCAATGAGCTGACCATTCTGAAGAAAAAAAAGTCACTGATGCCAGGGAGTGATGGTGGACAAATTCCAGTTGGCAGTGGTGGTGGTAGGAAACAAGGGTGGGGGATAGGGGTGGAGGGGGGGAGACTGGTGTGTTACTGGTGTTTAGCCTGCAACCCTGACGCGCTAGCTACGCACGCCAGCAGTGAAGGCCACAATAGAATCCTGCCGCAGTTCGTTCCACTTGGTCCTAAAGTGGGAGGAAGGAATTGGACCTATATTTTGCGCAGCACTGAATGCGCTGGAACTGCAGGTGGTGACCACGCCTTTGCCAAGATGGAAGCGACACCAGCTTGGCTTGCAGATTCGGGCAGTGTACAGTGTCGGTGCTGATCTTGTGCAGCATAGAGAGCCTGGTCCTCTGCCGTCTGCTCTCCAGTGATTCACAGCCCAGGTTCTTGAGCATAGTGCTCACACCTGATGTAGACCTGTACTGGTTGAGCACAAATCGTGGTGCCCTACGCTGGACCGCCTCCAACTTGCCAATGTTGTCCTCTGTATATGTTCTCCTCTTCTTCTTCTTCTTCTCTTGAGGGCCCACGGTCAATGAGCTGACCATTCTGGCTCCTTTTGAGAAAAAAAAGACTGAAAAAGAGGGGTTCCTGTGGTCCTCTGTTCGTTATGAGAGTCCGTGTGTGCCGGTGGGATGGATGACACAAATTCACATAGCACGCATCCTGTGCACTATTAATGGTCTGAATGAATACCGGTGAGCGCGGGGCAGGATAAACATCCCCAACTGAAAGAAGAAGTAGGTCAAGTACTTACCGAAGTTTTTGAATGTCGCCTGTTTTGCAGCTGTAAAACAATTCGTGTAAAGACATGATGATGGTACATTGAGAGTTGAAACTGTAATCAGTTTCTAAACCGTGAGTACGGCTGATAACAAGTGGCCTTCTGTGCACCCAATCTGGAATGCTCAACTGCACGACTGACTTTCTTGCAAGTTGCAGGAAGCTCGCTCAGCTGTGTTTACACCCAAAATGTCGGTCGGATCGCTTCTGATTTTAAAAAAGAAAGTATGAATAATATTATGCTTAAGCTGTCTACGCGGAGCCCAATACATAAGCCAACAGGTTGATGTAGTTGAAGACATAAATCATTTTGGGGGAGTATTAATGCACAGTTTAATTTTTATAATATTTCAAGCGGCACATGCCGGAAGCTACGTTGAATTGTTTCTCTTAGACCGTTGAAGCACTTTGGGTTATTTCCCTTAGACCGTTCTCGGTACACTTGTGTAAAGAGAGCTTACAAAATTACATCATATTTCCAGTGGGTAAAAATATACTCTAAAAGAAAAGAAAGGAAAAGAAAATATTAAAAAATTGTGTCACCAAGCAGCAAAGCAAAATAAAATCTTGGCAATCCTAATCTTAACCCTATCCTTTTACCAAAAAGTCTCTCTCTCTCTCTCTCTCTCTCTCTCTCTCTCTCTCTCTCTCTCTCTCTCTCTCTCTCTCTCTCTCTCTCTCTCTCTCTCTCTCTCTCTCTCTCTCTCTCTCTCTCTCTCTCTCTCTCTCTCTCTCTCAAATAACAAACAAAACATCATAACATGTTGACATTGCTTGTGTTAAAAACAACAACCCCACAAACAACTTGAAAAACAAAACCGTGGCAAAGAAACACAACACACACACACACACGCACACACACACACACACACACACACACACACACACACACACACACACACACACACACACACACACACACACACACACACACACACACACACACACACACACACACACACTACCCCATGTGATTTGGCCTTGTCACGTGACCTGTGACACATTTATCCAAAAACACTAATTGCTCTTTTATCATGACTAGTAACGGTAACGCCTAGTAACGGTAACGCCAAGTACTGGTAACGCTGAGTACAGCAAATTTGGGAATATCATGCGAAAAGAGCAATAAGTGTTTTGGAATTTTAAAAAATGTTTTCAGACCGATTTTCACTGGTCATGTGACCAGAGCCAATCGCAAAATCAATGGGGTAGTTTACAAAAATATGGAGGATGTTTACAGTAGATATACATGTATATCGTCGGCATTAAAAAGTGCACAAATCAAATTGAGGGTCTTCAGACAGATCTACAGCTTCAGCGAAGCCTATCAGAAATCACATGACTGCCCAATTATTATTATTATGGCCGTTTAGCCAAAGATACTGTACAGTCTTTGGTTTAGCCCCACTTTCTTGACACAAAACATAACAGCTTCTGCCTAAGGAACTGCCCCACCAATTAACCTGGAATTTTAATTATGATTGACTACATAGTGACAGTGATATCTATTCATTACTATAATCGGCTTGAGTGTGTGTGTGTGTGTGTGTGTGTGTGTGTGTGTGTGTGTGTGTGTGTGTGTGTGTGTGTGTGTGTGTGTGTGTGTGTGTGTGTGTGTGTGTGATGGTGTCTGTCTTTCTGTCTTGTCTGTCAAGGCGATTGTGACCAAACCGCTGGCTGTAGACCCCTATAACCACATATATTCTTGATCAGCGTAATGCTACCTATTCAGATCCTGAATTGTGAACTTTCAGTGCAAACCTCCGCCAAGGGAGACTCATAAAACCGAATGTTCCTTCTTCGTGATATATATTTCACGTCCAAGCCGTATCTCATGAAACAATGGACAGAATGGCTTCAAGTTTTGTGGGATGATATATCAGGGTGTAGTGATGGTCCCGTAGAAAAAAAAATGCTGACCTTGACCTTGACCTTTAAACTTCTCTTTTTTAACAGTGGCTATTTTTCAAACACCATTGGGTTTACACCCACATAACGATATACATTCTTGATCAGCAGGACCTAAGGAATGCAGTGGGAGACATTTGAAGCCATTTGATCTTGACCTTGACATTTGACCTTGAGACTGTTGTATAAAAACAGGCTGTAACCCGAAAACAGTTGGCTGTAGACCTCTTCAACCATATATATTCGCGATCGGCATCACTTGGGGGACATTTCGTGGGAGACATTTCGAACTGCTATTCTGGTGATTGCTATTCTGAAGACCCAGACTGTTCGCATAAAACAAACAACTGTAGTTTGAAAACCGTTGGTTGGAGATCCTTATAAGCATGTATATTCGTGATCAGCATCACCGGGAGAATGCAACAGGAGTCATATCGAAATGCAATATTGACAGCTGCTATTATAAAGACATGTACCAGTGACCTATACCTTGACCTTGACTTTTGAACTTCTCTTTTTTAACAGTGGCCATTGTTCGGACACCATTGGGTTTACACTCACAGAACCACATATAATCTTGATCAGTATGACCTACGGAATGCAGTTGGAGACATTTAAAAAACCCACTTGACTTTGACCTTACATTTGGCCTTCAAGCTGTCCGGATAAAAGTGCCCATAATTTCAAAACCGTTGGCGTTAGACCCATATAGCCATATATATTCATGATCATCATCGCACTGCGGAAACCCAGTGGAAGACATTTTGAAGGGGCCAACAGCACAGTGAGAGTGAGAGCTGAGGGGGCTATGAAAACAAGTGCTCATGGTTTCAAAACCGTTGGCGTTAGACCACTACAACCATATATATCCGTGATCAGCATTAACAGGGGAATGCAGTGGAAGACATTTTGAAGGGTAATAGCACAGTGAGAGTGAGAGCCGAGAGGGCTCAGTAAACATGGACTACAGTGGGAGACATTTTTGAAGTGCTATTCTGGCAACTGCTATTCTAAAGACCTGTGCCGGGGAAAAGCTGCTGCGAAGCGAAGCCAGTGCACGGCGTAGCAAGCGCGGGGCGTTGCTGCTAGTCTTTAATAATATTTGTAACCTTTATGACGTCATCGTTGATCTCTGGGAGGTCAGAGGGCAAAATGCGCGTTTTGGGGTACAATCTTTGGATTTCTTTTACGCGCAAATCGGACAGGGGTAAGCTGAAAATTGAGGGCGCGTTTTATTCATTAATCATGTCTGAATACTCCTATACCATTTAACCCTTTCATCACCAAAGTCGCATTTTAGCACCACAGTGATTTAACACCTATGTCACTAAAAGGCATCAAATTGGGGTCTATTATCCAAAGACCCTATTGTCTTAGTTTTTGGAAGTAAGGATAGACCTTAGTTTATATATGTCACAAAAGAATCCCCAATACTGCAGATGGATTTTGTTCTCTACCCAGGTAAATTTAATGGAAAGAATTTGCTGAAATATGGCTGTCGGTGAAAGGGTTAATGTTATCGGCACGATGTGCAAGTGCGTCACATTTGACCATTTCACTCAAATTTCATTTGTAATGCTGTGCATGATAGTTTCATATAGCATCAGCGTTCAGACACTGGGTTACAATATTATTTCATCACAAAGTTTATAAATAGCACTGAAAACAGTGTTTGAAATTTTCGCGTTTCATTTGCGTTTATTTTGCCTTCAAGTATACATTGTTTCTGAAGCTAGAAGCTGCTTCTTTTGTTTGTTTGTTTGACTGATTTTTTTGTTTGTGGCTCAAGCTACAAACCTATAACTCACTTTGTCGGTCTGTCTGTCTGTCTGTCGGTCGGTCCAAAATTGTCGCGCATATTGACAAAATTGTCGCACATATTGTAAAAGAGAAAAAAATACTTAGGCATAAAGTAACATTTCATTTGTCATATCTACAGTCTTTAGGTATGGAAAGAATTGTATACTGAACAGAGCACATGAATCTTCATTTTAAAGCGTACAAAATAATAAACATACGTAATACAGACACTGCAACAGACACGACGAGTATGCGGTGCTTCTTTCGATGAGCATAAGTAGGATAAATAGTTTTAAATGTTTTCCAAAAGATATAAAAAGTTACGAAATGGTGCAGAGATAACATTCTGGTTTACAAATTAAAATTATTGAAGAGCCAGGGGAGGCGACTCAGTGTATGCAATGATTGGAGTGGTAAAAATAGACCGCACTTCAAATCGAGGTTGCTCTTTAAAATGATGTTTCGTTTTCAATTGTCGCACGCCACAAACGATTGCGAATCCGTGCTTGTTTCTTAACCGGCCTGTCTAAAGTGGGTTTTGCTTTTTCAGATTTGTGTCTGGATTATTTTTTGCTTGTTTGTTGCTTCTTCTTTTTTTAAATTATAACCCATATTGATTCTTTTTAGTTTGTTGAGGATTGTTTTGGTTTCATCAGCGTTTTCGAGTTCTTCGCTGAATAACAGCGGTAGACTTTCCACCGGTTTTGGACAATGCATACAACTTGGCAATGGAACACGTTTCTGAAAGACTATGAAAAGATCACATGAGGAATACAATGTACAAAGGTCACTATTCTGCTGCTGCTTGCAACAAAAAATGCATTGCTGCCCAAAGGTCGAGAACTTCGGAGACCCTAGACATGTTTTCAAAGGAGATTAAAAAAAAAATACTACGCATCATGTCTGAATCGGGGGTATGCCTTCATTTCACTACATACCGCTGGTCTCCATGCTGTACCTGAATCGATCCCACAAGAATTCTGTCCACTGTAGGAATCTATGAAGCTATGAACGGTTCTTATGCGATGTGGAAGATTACATCGCTGGGGTCCTGTGAGCAGAATATAGTCAGGGATCGAAGAAGTATTTTAGAATTCTTCCCAGAGTCGGGCTGGTCTAGTTTCTCTATATAACGGTCGCCTCGCGAATAACGCTTACGCCAAAAGGGGTCTAAGAAACACTTTAGAAAACGTTTGCGGAAGAATATTACAAACTCATGTCTGATTGGTCCAAAAAATGTATTATTTTAACGAAACTTTAATGGACCAATCAACAACAAGAAATGTATTCACCCCATGCTAGTCGCGTGATAGTTCGCCAAGAGATACTTTGGGAGTAGCCACAAAACGTGTTCGGCAAACGTCGGCGAAAGAGGCGTTTCTTAGTACCGTTTTTTGCCGATTTGCGCTCACGCTACGTAGCGTTAGCCCTTGTGAAACGGATCCCTGGTTTGATGCAGGGGTATCCGCCTGCAGTCAAAGGGTGTATGGGGATGGGAACTGTGTGCAGAGACCTGGCTGACTTTGCTGAAATGAAATTCTGCTTAACGTACTCCGGTCTGGAACAGACACATATTATGGGACATTAGTAGAT
>CM065696.1:17423185-17425685 GCA_017654935.2 Phymorhynchus buccinoides
GATGGCTATTATGGCAGTTTTAAAAATGATAGGTGCCTGATTTGTTTTTAATGTAAATGATCTTTAATTTTTTAAAAATAAAATGCCCTGTAATTATTGTTTTAGTTTGATCCTGTTTGTTTCGTAACAAAAGTAGATCAGCAATGACAATAAAGCAAGATCTTTGCTGACTGAAAAAACATATCCGGGTGCGGAAAGAAAAAGGGGTATGAAGTTTACGTTTGCCATTCTCTTCCGTCTTTTCAGTCTAGTTGTCAACATTAAGCCGCCATGGTGTATGTGATTTGCTTTTGTTGTCGTTGCTTAGAGTTGTGTCTAAGATCAAATTAGGATAATTTTGTACCATTTAAGATAGGATAATTCTGTATTATATAGGATACATTTGTATTATTCAAATACTTGTTGAAGATGGCATAAAACTCCATTTTGGCACTGACACGTTTGTATCTCCTGAGTTGTGCCTACAAACAATTGAATTATGCCATTCAAAGCTGTAAAGTAAAAACAACAAAACAACTAGCTATTGATTCTTCGGACTGTTCAATGTAGTTGAGCGAAACAGTTTGAAAAACAAAACAACTAGCTAGTAATTCTTCGGTCTGTCCAATGTAGTTGAGCAAAACAGTTTGTGTGCTTAATTGAACAGAACTTTTACATACTGAGCATTTCGTTCAGTGGTTAAAACCCCCCAAAACAACTCCGAGTCTGTTTTTACCGACTAAATTGAACAGAGTGAGGGTGACATATTCAATCAGTAAAAGTTTTGAAAGGTGCCCATCAGGAAAACCTGACAAATTGAAAGTCTCTGCGCACACGACAATCATAATAACATCAGTACCGACAGTCAAAAAATAGTCGAACCGCATTAGACGCTTCACAACATTCGGAGAATATGCTCGTATGCATATCAGCTTGTCGTTTCCGATTATGACTGCCAGATAGCTATAGGGTACAGCTGCTATTCTGGCAAACTGGGCTAAAATTTATTTTAAGTTGAAATGCCTTGCCCAGGGTACATCTCCATTCTCTCAGCCAAAGGGATTTGAGGACAGATGATTTTGGGAAGATCCAGCCCCCCGTGGGGATACCGGGGGGGGGGGGGGGGGTCTTCCGTACAAATAGTTCCCCCACCTTCTGGAAGTTCTGTGCTTGTAACTTCCTCTAATCTGCCACTCTCTTTGACTCTGCCTTTTGACTCTGCCTTTTCCCAACACACTGCGAAGTTTGGTCCGACGAAGAGCTATGCTCGAAACTGTCAAATTGTCTGAATATTGTTCATAGGAGGAATTCCTCAATGAAAACAGACTGAATATTGTTCATAGGAGGAATTCCTCAATGAAAACAGACTGAATATTGTTCATAGGAGGAATTCCTCAATGAAAACAGACTGAATATTGTTCATAGGAGGAATTCCTCAATGAAAACAGACTGAATATTGTTCATAGGAGGAATTTCTCAATGAAAACAGACTGAATATTGATCATAGGAGGAATTCCTCAATGAAAACAGACTGAATATTGTTCATAGGAGGAATTCCTCAATGAAAACAGACTGAATATTGTTGATAGGAGGAATTCCTCAATGAAAACAGACTGAATATTGTTCATAGGAGGAATTCCTCAATGAAAACAGACTGAATATTGTTCATAGGAGGAATTCCTCAATGAAAACAGACTGAATATTGATCATAGGAGGAATTTCTCAATGAAAACAGACTGAATATTGTTCATAGGAGGAATTCCTCAATGAAAACAGACTGAATATTGATCATAGGAGGAATTCCTCAATGAAAACAGACTGAATATTGTTCATAGGAGGAATTCCTCAATGAAAACAGACTGAATATTGTTCATAGGAGGAATTCCTCAATGAAAACAGACTGAATATTGTTCATAGGAGGAATTTCTCAATGAAAACAGACTGAATATTGTTCATAGGAGGAATTCCTCAATGAAAACAGACTGAATATTGTTCATAGGAGGAATTCCTCAATGAAAACAGACTGAATATTGTTGCATAGGAGGAATTCCTCAATGAAAAAGACTGAATATTGTTCATAGGACAATTCCTCAATGAAAACAGACAGAATATTGTTCATAGGAGGAATTCCTCAATGAAAACAGACTGAATATTGTTCATAGGAGGAATTCCTCAATGAAAACAGACTGAATATTGTTGATAGGAGGAATTCCTCAATGAAAACAGACTGAATATTGTTCATAGGAGGAATTTCTCAATGAAAACAGACTGAATATTGTTCATAGGAGGAATTCCTCAATGAAAACAGACTGAATATTGATCATAGGAGGAATTTCTCAATGAAAACAGACTGCGACGTTTTGTCTGACGAAGAGCTATGCTCGAAACTGTCACTATGCGAACCGTCTCCAAAAGGATCCCGCACCCTCCACCAAAGGTCAGTGTCTGTGAATACGAATGTTTTTTTATTTATAGGAATACGAATGTTTTATTGCGGGTAAAAAGGATACGCTACAATAGC
>CM065696.1:17428185-17440685 GCA_017654935.2 Phymorhynchus buccinoides
AGGCTAATTGCTCTGCAAAGCATTTGATTCGGAAGCAATAGGAATTAATTAATTAAGGAATAGTTCGAGATTTGTTTTCTATTCACATTCCTGACTGAAAGTCCGTTTAAGGTCCTACGACCTGAAACAGGCATAATACTATTATGGGACATTTTTTTTATCAATAACGATAGTGGGATGATCTTGGAGGTACCTGGAGGTACTGCAATACTAGGAAAGTCCCGAATTTTATTATTTTTGATAATCACGTATGTTTGCGAGTCCATTATAATATTGTCACATTTCATCAATCTTTCGAATAAGGCACTTTTATTTTGGTATTTTGGGGGTGGTATTTTCAAGTCACACAAACTCGACTCTGTCAAATTCGGGCTGCTCCCACCTGGAGAGCGCGTCGTCGCCAATTCAGCACCCCCATTGTTTTTGGTGTGTCGGTGTGTGTTGTTGTGTTGGAGGGGGGGGGGGGTGTGTTTGTGGGTGTGGTGGTGTTGTTTTCAAGTCACACTAACTCGACTGGGGAGCGTGTCGCCGTGAATTCAGCACCCCCATTGTTTTGTGTGTGTGTCTGTGTGTGTGTGTGTGTGTGTGTGTGGGGGGGGGGGGGAGCAAAGTTTTTGTATTTTTTGTTGGAATTTTGTCCAAATTCGGGCTGTCACACAGACTCGTCGTCGCGAATCTGTTTGGGTGTGTCTGTGTGTTGTTAAATTCGGGGGCTGCTCCCACCTGGAAAGAGCGTCGTCGCGAATTCAGCACCCACATTGTTTTTGGTGTGTCTGTGTGTTGTTGTGCGGGGGGGGGGGGGGGGGCAAACTTTTTGTATTTTTGGGGTGGAATTTTCAAGTCACACATACTCGCATCTGTCAAATTCGGGCTGCTCCCACCAGGAAAGAGCGTCGTCGCGAATTCAGCACCAACCCATTGTTTTGGGGGTGGGGGGGGGGGGGGGGGGGGCAAACTTTTTGTATTTTTGGGGTGGAATTTTCAAGTCACAATACTCGCATTTGTTAAATTCGGGCTGCTTGGAAAGAGCGTCGGCGAATTTTCTGTGTGTTGTGTGTGCGGGGGGGGTGGGGGGGGGGGGGGCAAACTTTTTGTATTTTTGGGGTGGAATTTTCACACATACGCATCTGTCACATTCTGCTCCCACCTGGAAAGAGCAACCCACATTTTTTGGTGTGTCTGGGTTGTTGTGACGGGGGGGGGGGGGGGGCTTTTGGTATTTTTGGGGTGAAATTTTCAAGTCTGTCAAATTCGGGCTGCTCCACGGGGTGTGTGTGGGGGGGGGGGGGGGGTGGGGGGGGGGGGGGGGGGGGGGGGGAAGCAAACGTTTGGTATTTTTGGGGTGGAATTTTCAAGTCACACAAACTCGACTCTGTCAAATTCGGGCTGCTCCCATCTGGAGAGCGCGTCGCTGCCAATTCAGCACCCCAATTGTTTTGGTGATGTCAGGCAGCGGGATTATGGACTTTTTAACTGCCGTGGGTTGTTGTGTTTTTACGTGCGTAAAGCGAAGGACTCCACGTTCAGTTCGATTTCCCCGTCGAACTGGGAAAGATAGGGCGAAGCTGGGACAAAGACTGTATAGGGGAAGACAAGCATCCGGTCTCTTTTCCCTATATGAGTAGTGAGGACAGAAACACTGGTTATGTCCCTTTTAAACGTGACACATTTACACGTCGATAGGCCAGTTGAATTCTCCGTTCAAATTCCAGTCTGAGTTTTTGGATAGCCGCCGCTGTGAATGGTGTATAACTACCCAAACTAACGATAACTCTATCAGCCCGGTTCGCTGTAACTCTTAAGTAGTCCATCTTACCCTTTTAGAATCTTTGGCTGGGATTCGAACCCGGGGTCACTCACTCACGCATTGAATTGGCAGGCGAACATCTTAACCACTCTGCCACCTTCGTTCCACTTTTTTCCCTTCTTTTTTACTCTCTCTCTATAGGGGAAGACGGGGTAAAAAGCGCATGGGTGGGTAAAAAGCCCACCCCAATTATCTCATGAAATAAAGAAAATTTCAGTCTCATTTTGCCCATGAGACGAGCGTTAATGTCTAGCATTCGTCTCATGGGCAAATTTGACTGAAATTTGCTTCATTTCATGAGATAATTGGGGTGGGCTTCTTACCCGCCCATGGGCTTTTTACCCCGTCTTCCCCTATATATGAAAAAATAAAGGCCTTGATTTGTTTAATGGATGTAGCCTAAAACCAAAGATATTCTAAAAGGGTAAGATGGACTACTTAAGAGCTCGGCGAACCGGGCTGATAGAGTTATCGTTAGTGTCGATACTACACCATTCACAGTGACGGCTATCCAAAAACTCAGACTGGAACTTGAACGGAGAATTCAACTGGCCTATCGACGTGTAAAATATGTCCTGTTTAAAAGGGACATAACCAGTGTTTCTGTCCTCACTACTCATATAGGGAAAAGAGACCGGATGCTTATCTTCCCCTATACAGTCTTTGGTATAAGACAACATAAATGTGATAAGATAATGCTTATACAAGATACCTTGTTTTTTAGCTGCATAGTCCTCATCTGACTTAATATTGATATTTGGTACTTCACAGTCACAGAGGCGCTTCTGTGAAATTCCGGTTGAAATTCTGTGAAATTCAGGTTGCTCCCACCTGGAGAGAGCGTCTCAGCAAAGAGGCGCGCCACCCATTTTTTTAAAATATTTTGCATGCGACTTTTGTGTGACTGATGAGGAACGAAAAGGGGGTGGTGGTGGTGGTGTTACATTTTGACCAAATGACAACGTTTTGGTTGGTCACTGGGTTTAACGCGTGCTAAGTGCATGGGCACACGGGATCTCGGTTTATCGTCTCATCCGAAAGTCTCCACGTTCAGACCATACTAAGGCCTAGTTCAGAGTGAGAGGGGAAAAAAACACCTGTATACCTTACGGGACAGACAGACACACTGCATACGATGCGACCCGAAGGTGACAATTGTGAGGCACGATTCTCGTGAAATTCTACTGTCTAAATAAATCTGATGAAATGCTACTAGTTACGTTCACTATACTCGTAGCACCCCCCCCCCCCCCCCGCACCCCCGTACACGAATCTGATGAAATACAGTGGAACCTCCCTTATAAGACCTCTCATTATAAGACTCCCTCCCATATAAGACCTACTTCTCAGAGACATTGCCCTTCTTTGCAAGTATTAAAATTACCTCCCTTATAAGACCCCTCCCTTATAAGACCTTCAAAAATCATCCAAAATGAGGTCTTATAATGGAGGGGTCTTAAAAGGGAGGTAATTGTCTACTTGCGACGTTACAGTGGAAGCTCCCTTATAAGACCTTCAAAAATCATCCAAAATGAGGTCTTATAAGGGAGCTTCCACTGTAACGTGTCTATCGAGCTTATATGAAATGCAAATGGAATCTTACTACATGTATATTTATATATCATTCGCTCTATATGATGTAGACCCAAATGCAGGAATTTAATGAAATATCTCATATATATATATATATATATACAGATTAGCATCAGATTTGTGTATTTGTGCATGATACATGCAGCATGGTGGCCATATGCCCCTCTTCATTCATGCCGCATGTCAATGATAATTAGCGATGCAAAGCTATGAGCGACAGTAATATGTAATTTGATGATTCCAGACACGATAAGGCCTCTTTATGTACAAAACCATAATTATATAAACACGAGAGAGAGAAGAGAGAGAGAGAGAGAGAGAGAGAGAGAGAGAGAGAGAGAGAGAGAGAAGAGAGAGAGAGAGAGAGAGGAGAGAGGATCTCGTATTGAGAGAGAGATGAGAGAGAGAGAGAGAGGATGACGGAAGAGGAGAGAGAAGAGAGAGAGAGAGAGAGAGAGAGAGAGAGAGAGAGATGAGAGAGAGAGAGAGAGAGAGAGAGCTAGAGAGAGAGAGAGAGAGAGAGAGAGAGAGAGAGAGAGAGAGAGAGAGAGAGAGAGAGAGAGAGAGAGAGAGGAGAGTGTGTATGTGTGTGCCAGTGTAGGGGGAGTGTGATGGGAGCATGCACACGTGTTCGCGCACGAATACATGCATGTATGCCCTATGCGTGTGTGTCTGTGTTTATGGATGATTATATATGGGTGTTATTTATTTTGCTCTGTTGAATACTTGACATGTAGGCCTACATTTCTTATGCCTAGTTTATAATGTTATGTTGATAGGATTGTATTTTATTGCACTGTCTCTATTTAGCATGTTTGTGATTATTATAATGTTTAATTTAAAACCTCTTGACTGCCAGAGAAAATTAAAGAAAATATAATTGGGCAAATCATGACATGAAAAAGACGACTGATAGAGCCAATCTGAGAAAATGGTCTGGGGATATTACTCTCTTTATTATGTTAGAGCAAAAGCCAGCATATCAGTGATGTCATCAGGTCAGTTATTCCTCAAGGGGTTCATCTGATGACAGGGGGAAGACGGGGTAAAATGCCCATGGGCGGGTCAATGATGTCATCAAATAAAGAAAATTTCAGTAAATTTGCCTATGATACGTTGGTGGCAGTCAAGGGGTTTATACGTATTCTATTGTACTGAATGTATTTAACATGTTCTGAATATTATGTTATATTATGCTGTTTTAATGTGTGTCTTTTAATGTCGAATCACAGGCGTAACCACAATGAATTTCTCTTTTGAGATAATAAAGCATTGTTGAGTTGAGTTGAGTTGAATCAACAAAATAGTGACTGAAACGAATAGGATTCAATCAGATTCAATGGGTCAGTAGTATTTCACTACATTCATGCCCCACAAAGGTCGCAGTTGGATAAGTCGTACGACTGCGGTTGCTCAACAAATCTGAAATTAAAAGAACATTTTACGAGCAAAATTATTCGACAAGGCATAATCTTTGGTCGTAATCTTAAATTGTTAAATAAATAAATGTTTTCTGTGGAACTTTTGGATATTTGTTAAAAAGGAGTGAAAACTGGGAGGCCTCACATTGAAATTCACGAGTTTGACGAGTTTTTCTCTCTCTCTCTCTCTCTCTCTCTCTCTCTCTCTCTCTCTCTCTCTCTCTCTCTCTCTCTCTCTCTCTCTCTCTCTCTCTCTCTCTCTCTCTCTCTCTCTCTCTCTCTCTCTCTCTCTCTCTCTCTGTCTGTCTGTCTCTCTGTCTCTCTCTCTCTGTCTCTCTGTCTGTCTGTCTGTCTGTCTCTCTCTCTCTCTCTCTCTCTCTCTTCTCTCTCTCTCTCTCTCTCTCTCTCTCTCTCTCTCTCTCTCTCTCTCTCTCTCTCTCTCTCTCTCTCTCTCTCTCTCTCTAATCATGTTTGTGCGTGTGTGTGTGTGCTTATGCACGCGCGTTGCCTGCAATCCAATCACTCAGTTACATAAATCGCTGTATTTCTTTGTTTTCGGGGGGTTATTTTGCATCCAAATAATTTCACAACGTCGTTTCACTAATCGCTTTGTTCTTCGTTTGTTGCTTGGTTATTCGATCATCCAAATAATTGCAAAATTCGTTTCGCAGTTCACACTAAATTATATTCTCTGCAGTAACAAGCTATCAACGTTCAGCAAATCTCATAAGCTCGAATCAATTAAGTTTAAACAAATCAAAGATCTAATAGAAAAAAGCACACATTAATGAATCTGCCTATCTGTCTGTCCGCCTGTCTCTGAACTGATGACAGATCTAATAGTAAAAGCCCAATGTTGTACGTCTGCCAGTCCGTCCGTCTGTCCGTCTCTGGATGATTTCATCTTTGTTTTTACTCATCTACATCAACTATATCCTGTTCTTATAGACTACCTCTTTTTGGGGGGTTCTCATCTTTGCCCCTTCTATCCTCCTTCCTCCTTTCCCCGTCCTCCTTCAACTTTCTTCTCTGCCTTCTATTTCTACTTCCTCCTCCTACTTCTACTTTCCTCCTCTTCTTCCTCTTCTTCTTCCTCCTCTTACTTCTACTTTCCTCCTCTTCTTCCTCTTCCTCCTCCTCCTCTTACTTCTACTTTCCTCCTCTTCTTCCTCTTCCTCTTCCTCCTCTTACTTCTACTTTCCTCCTCTTCTTCCTCTTCCCCTTCCCTCCTCCTTCTACGTCCTCTTTTGCTTCCTCCTCCCTTTCTATTTCCTCCTCTTCTTCCTCTTTATCTCCTCCTCCTCTTACTTCTACTTTCCTCCTCTTCTTCCTCTTCTTCTTCCTCCTCCTCCTTCTACGTCCTCCTTTTCTTCCTCCTCCCCTTTCTACTTCTTCCTCTTCTTCATTCTCTCCTTTCTACTTCCTCCTCCTCCTCCTTCCTTCTACCTCCTCCCCTACGTCCTCCTCCTGCGACTTCCTCCTCCTTCGTCTTCCTTACCTCCTCCTCCTTTCTCCTCCTTTCTACTTCCTCCCCTTCTTCCTCCTCCTTCTACTTCCTCCCCTTCCTCCTCCTCCTTCTACTTCCTCCCCTTCGTCCTCCTCCTTCTACTTCCTCCCCTTCTTCCTCCTCCTTCTACTTCCTCCCCTTCTTCCTCCTCCTTCTACTTCCTCCTCTTCCTCCTCCTCCTTCTACTTCCTCCCTTCTTCCTCCTCCTTCTACTTCCTCCCCTTCGTCCTCCTCCTTCTACTTCCTCATCTTCTTCTACTTCCTCCTCCTTCTACTTCCTCCTCTTCTTCCTCCTCCTTCTACTTCCTCCCCTTCTTCCTCCTCCTTCTACTTCCTCCCCTTCGTCCTCCTCCTTCTACTTCCTCCTACTTCCTCCTCCTTCTACTTCCTCCTCCTTCTTCCTCCTCCTTCTACTTCCTCCCCTTCTTCCTCCTCCTTCTACTTCCTCCCCTTCTTCCTCCTCCTTCTACTTCCTCCCCTTCGTCCTCCTCCTTCTACTTCCTCCCCTTCTACTCCTCCTCCTTCTACTTCCTCCCCTTCGTCCTCCTCCTTCTACTTCCTCCTCTTCTTCCTCCTCCTTCTACTTCCTCCCCTTCGTCCTCCTCCTTCTACTTCCTCCCCTCTTCTTCCTCCTCCTTCCTCTTCCTCCTCCTCTTCCTTCCTCCTCCTACCTCCTCTTCTTCCTCCTTCTTCTACTTCCTCCTCCTTCGTCCTCCTCCTTCTACTTCCTCCCCTTCGTCCTCCTCCTTCTACTTCCTCCCCTTCGTCCTCCTCCTTCTACTTCCTCCCCTTCGTCCTCCTCCTTCTACTTCCTCCCCTTCGTCCTCCTCCTTCTACTTCCTCCTCTTCTTCCTCCCTCCTTCTACTTCCTCCCCTTCTTCCTCCTCCTTCTACTTCCTCCCCTTCGTCCTCCTCCTTCTACTTCCTCCCCTTCGTCCTCCTCCTTCTACTTCCTCCTCTTCTTCCTCCTCCTTCTACTTCCTCCTCTTCTTCCTCCTCCTTCTACTTCCTCCCCTTCGTCCTCCTCCTTCTACTTCCTCCCCTTCCTCCTCCTCCTTCTACTTCCTCCCCTTCTTCCTCCTCCTTCTACTTCCTCCTTCTCCTCCCGTTCTACTTCCTCCCCTTCGTCCTCCTCCTTCTACTTCCTCCCCTTCGTCCTCCTCCTTCTACTTCCTCCTCTTCTTCCTCCTCCTTCTACTTCCTCCTCTTCTTCCTCCTCCTTCTACTTCCTCCCCTTCCCTCCTCCTTCTACTTCCTCCCCTTCTTCCTCCTCCTTCTACTTCCTCCTCTTCGTCCTCCTCCTTCTACTTCCTCCTCCTTCTTCTTCCTCCTTCTACTTCCTCCCCTTCTTCCTCCTCCTTCTACTTCCTCCCCTTCGTCCTCCTCCTTCTACTTCCTCCTTCTTCTCCTCCTTCTACTTCCTCCTCCTACTCCTCCTCCTTCTACTTCCTCCTTCCTCCTCCTTCTTTCCTCCCCTTCGTCCTCCTCCTTCTACTTCCTCCCCTTCTTCCTCCTCCTTCTACTTCCTCCTCTTCCTCCTCCTCCTTCTACTTCCTCTACTCTTCTTCCTCCTTCTTCTACTTCCTCCTCTTCTTCCTCCTCCTCTACTTCCTTCTCCTCCTTCTCTTCCTCCTCTTCTTCCTCCTCCTTCTACTTCCTCCCCTTCTTCCTCCTCCTTCTACTTCCTCCCCTTCGTCCTCCTCCTTCTACTTCCTCCTCTTCTTCCTCCTCCTTCTACTTCCTCCCCTTCTTCCTCCTCCTTCTACTTCCTCCTCTTCTTCCTCCTCCTTCTACTTCCTCCCCTTCTTCTCCTTCCTTCTACTTCCTCCCCTTCCTCCTCCTCCTTCTACTTCCTCCCCTTCTTCCTCCTCCTTCTACTTCCTCCTCTTCTTCCTCCTCCTTCTACTTCCTCCCCTTCGTCCTCCTCCTTCTACTTCCTCCCCTTCTTCCTCCTCCTTCTACTTCCTCCCCTTCTTCTTCCTCCTTCTACTTCCTTCCTCCTCCTCCTTCTACTTCCTCCCCTTCGTCCTCCTCCTTCTACTTCCTCCTCCTTCGTCCTCCTCCTTTCTACTTCCTCCTCTTCCTTCTACTTCCTCTTCCTCCTCCTTCTACTTCCTCCCCTTCGTCCTCCTCCTTCTACTTCCTCCCCTTCGTCCTCCTCCTTCTACTTCCTCCCCTTCGTCCTCCTCCTTCTACTTCCTCCTCCTTCTCCTCCTTCTACTTCCTCCCCTTCTTCCTCCTCCTTCTACTTCCTCCTTCTTCCTTTCTTCTTCCTCCTCCTTCTACTTCCTCCTCTTCTTCCTCCTCCTTCTACTTCCTCCTCCGTCGTCCTCCTCCTTTCTACTTCCTCCCCTTCTTCCCTCCTCCTCCTTCTACTTCCTCCCCTTCGTCCTCCTCCTTCTACTTCCTCCTCTTCTTCCTTCCTCCTCCTTCTACTTCCTCCTCCTTCCTCCTCCTCCTTCTTCACTTCCTCCTAACTTCTTCCTCCTCCTTCTACTTCCTCCCCTTCGTTCCTCCTCCTTCTACTTCCTCCCCTTCGTCCTCCTCCTTCTACTTCCTCCCCTTCTTCCTCCTCCTTCTACTTCCTCCTTCTTCGTCCTCCTCCTTCTACTTCCTTCCTCTTCGTCCTCCTCCTTCTACTTCCTCCCCTTCGTCCTCCTCCTTCTACTTCCTCCCCTTCCTTCTACTTCCTCCCCTTCGTCCTCCTCCTTCTACTTCCTCCCCTTCTTCCTCCTCCTTCTACTTCCTCCCCTTCGTCCTCCTCCTTCTACTTCCTCCCCTTCGTCCTCCTCCTTCTACTTCCTCCCTTCTTCTTCCTCCTCCTTCTACTTCCTCCCCTTCGTCCTCCTCCTTCTACTTCCTCCCTTCTTCCTCCTCCTTCTTCTACTTCCTCCCCTTCTTCCTCCTCCTTCTACTTCCTCCTTCTCCTCCTTCCTCCCTTCTACTTCCTCCTTCTCCTTCCTCCTCCTTCTACTTCCTCCCCTTCTTCTCCTCCTTCTACTTCCTCCCCTTCCTCCTCCTCCTTCTACTTCCTCCCTCCTTCTTTCCTCCTCCTTCTACTTCCTCCCCTTCTTCCTCCTCCTTCTACTTCCTCCTCTTCTTCCTCCTCCTTCTACTTCCTCCCCTTCTTCCTCCTCCTTCTACTTCCTCCACTTCTTCCTCCTCCTTCTACTTCCTCCTCTTCTTCCTCCTCCTTCTACTTCCTCCTCTTCTTCCTCCTCCTTCTACTTCCTCCTCCTCCTCTCCTTCTACTTCCTCCCCTTCTTCCTCCTCCTTCTACTTCCTCCTCTTCTTCCTCCTCCTTCTACTTCCTCCCCTTCTTTCTCCTCCTTCTACTTCCTCCTCTTCTTCCTCCTCCCCTTTCTACTTCTACTTCCTCCTCCTCCTCCTCCTTCTATTTTCTGCTTTTCCTCCTCGCGCGCACGTGTGTGCGCGCGCGCGCGCGCGTGCGTGCGTATGTGTGTGTGTGTGTGTATGCGTGCGACAGTGCGCGAGCGATGTGTGTGTGTTCTTGCGTGTGCGTGTGCACGCAGTTTTCATGTTTAACAAAAAAAGAGAGACTTCAGCTATGACTGAACAGCCCCTAAACGTCATCTACCTGTCAGAAACTGAAACTCCAAGCTGTCCCCGCTGAATTACCTACTACCAGAGAGCAAGTAATTACTGTGCAAACCCACGGCTTCATTCGTGTTTGTTTGGCTCAAGTGGAGGCGTGAGAGCTCCGTTCTGGTTGATTGTGGCACAAAGACACTCCGAGCACGCGCCTGCGCAGCGCTTCAATTCCTGTCACGCCATGTTGGTTTTTTTTATTTGACGGTTCCTGCTTTTAGCAGCTACCAGGTGGGTCTCAACACAGTTTTCTCATCATCATCCTCTTGTTCTGTTTAAACCCATCCCCCCCATCCTACCTGTCACTGTCCTCTCAAGTCTGCCCATGCGTGTAACGAGCGGTTTGATTCGTTGGGCCGTTATTAGTGAGTCGGACTAAATTACTGAAGGGCCAGCCGCACGTCCACTGAAATAGCACGACTGTACGATACGATTCGATCACGTGATCTTGAAGCGCGAATCACATTTGTTCTTGGAGACTACGTGATCCAATCGTATCGTACAGTTGTGCGATTTTAGTGGACGTGTGGCCGGCCCTTATGGGTTGGCTAAGTCCATTCGCGACATCAATCATCCTGGAAGCATCCCTGTGTCTCACTAATTTGTGTCTGTTTTTGTAAAAATGCTTTTTATTTATTTATAATGATCTCTTTCAATTATTGTCATTGTCTCTAGCCTGCATAATTGCAAAACACTCACTTCAAACGGGAGCACAAAATGGGTGGAGTGGGCTTACATTGTAGTCGACACATCTTTTGTTTGTTTAGACTACCACCACCCCCAAAAAAACCACACACGCACACACACACACAACACCCCCACACACCCAAAAAACCCATCCGATTAAGATGTTGGGGTTGGTCTTGATTCATTTGCTTTTACCACTTTGTTTTTCATTTTATCAGTTAAGAAGGCTAAAGATATTGACAAGTGAAAATTCAACGAGATTTTGTCAAGAGGTTTTAAGTATCAGAGTTTTCTTGTCCATTGGATGCTACTGTTCAGCTACAACTACAATGCATCAGAATCTGTATTCAGAATATTCAGTTTTATAACTTTAGAAATCAAATTCGCTGGGAGTACATTAATTTGTACAGCTTGCCTTTTGGAGCATCTGAAACAACGGGCATCAACGCCAGACCTTGGGGCCCGGGATCATCCTGTCAGGTTTTGTTATTCAGTAGTTTAGGCACTGTGAAGTCAATCTACTTTGTTGTTCACAACAAACTGGCCTGAAGTCGCATCTTTTCAGAAAATATCTCTGTTAATTTCTGTCTGTCCATCCACTGTCAGTCAACCCTGTAAAGATTTTTAAATTTTATTTTTTAAATTTGAAATAATTCGTGTTTTATGTAGGTATTTTAAATGTGAGTTGTGTGAGTGTGATAAAGTGATTTTTTTTCAATTTTTTTTCAAAGTACATGTATTTTGAATATCTGTTGAGTAAACTTTTTAAAATACTTTTTTTCATGCAAAGCGCGGTGAGTCCTGCTGTGTCAGGAGAATAGCGCTATAGAAGATGTATTTATTATTATTATTATTATTATTATTATTATTAGACAGACGCACACAGACAGACAGACAGAGATATGCACACACCCTCGTTAAAAAAGAGAGTTGCTGGGTGGAATTATCGTCCTTAGTCCTTGGGGAGAGTCCATTTAGAGGCCGTTTCTTGGAACCCGAAATTCGCTCTCCTTCTCTCTCCTTCAACGTCCGCGAGGCGAATGAACGGGCCTGGAGCTGAAAGACACTCTAAAAAAAGCCGAGAACCGGGAAGCGTGGAAGAGTCTGGTTGTGAAGTCTTCAGAGGCGCTCCTGACTACGGGATTCGGGATTCGTGAATCTCTCTCTCTCTCTCTCTCTCTCTCTCTCTCTCTCTCTCTCTCTCTCTCTCTCTCTCTCTCTCTCTCTCTCTCTCTCTCTCTCTCTCTCTCTCTCTCTCTCTCTCTCTCTCTCTCTCTCTCTCTCTCTCTCTCTCTCTCTCTCTCTCTCTCTCTCGTGTACATGGTTATTTCTATTTGACAAAGGGATGTAATATATTCCTTTAGAGTAATCTCCATTTTGACAGCCTGAAGCGCTCATTGAAACGCGCTCCTATTCCATAGAAAAAGGAGTATTAAAAGATGACCCACCTGCTATAGCACGTTTCTCTGTTAAAACGCCAAGGGGGATCTTTGTCTTCTTTCTGAAAGGGGCACCCTGACGGGTGAGATTTTGCAGGAAACACATCGAGATCACCGGGACAACACCCTTTGCAGAGATCACAACACTCACTTTGCTTTGGTTTCCTATAAATCAAACCGTTAAATCGGCGATTCCTCCTTGGCGGAGGTGCAGGAAGTCAAATTATGGCCGCCTGAGTTTAGACCAAATCGTTTGCACGAAATTTCCGCAATACAAGCCTTTTTATTATTATTAAAACAAAAATATACAGCTTACCAAAAGGAGTTTCGCTCACAGCAAAGGAAATAGCTTTTTTTAAAAAAATTTACTGCACTACTAAGAAGATAAAGCTTCAAACTCCGCCTCCACCCACCCCATCCAAAATGGCTTCTCTCTC
>CM065696.1:17445685-17450685 GCA_017654935.2 Phymorhynchus buccinoides
GAAACAATGTACAAATTCTTCCTGTATTTTAACTACGCAGATATCATATGGGACAATTGTACAGACACTCAATCAAACATGTTAGAAACATTGCACTTAGAAGCTATGCGTATTATTATAGGAGCAGTCAAAGGCACCAGTCATCAGAAACTTTATGATGAGTCAGCCTTTTGTTCGTTAAAGGAGAGACGCAAAAGACACAAACTAATTCAGTTTCATAAAATGGCTAACGGTCAATGTCCGGATTACTTAACTGACCTTCTCCCTCCTCTTATGTCTGACCAAAATCCTTATCATAGACGTCGGCCACTCAATAGTAGTGCCACATTCTAAAACAGAACTACATAAGAACTAATTTTTACCAAGTATAACCAATTTGAGGAATAGCCTCACAGACAACATTAAAGCAACCAACTTTATCAGTCAATTTAACCCTTTCACCGCCAATGTCGCATTTTTGCACCACAATGGTTTAACACCTATGTCACTAAGAAGCATCAAATGAGGGCCTGTTATCTAAAGACCCTATCTGTTCGTAATTTTGGCAGGTAAGGATAGGCCTGATGTTGTACATGTCACAGAGGAATTTGCAATATTGCAGATTTTTGTTCTCTACCCTGGTAAGTTTAATAATGGCATTCTTTGGCTGAAAACTGGCTGGCGGCGAAAGGGTTAAACGATATCTTTCTCTTTCTGATGTTACTGTGCCTCATTATTATACCGGAAATAGACAAGATCAAGCAAACCACTGCAGATTACGCCTAGGAATAAGCGATATTGATAATGATTTACATAAAAGACATTTGTTAGCTGATCCAAAATGTGCGTGTGGTCTGCAGAACAGCAGAAGATGCAGAACATTACTTGTTACATTGTCCAAACTTTCCCCCCAAAAAAAAATCAAGAAAAGAAAATGAAAAGAAAGGCGGGGACAGTGGAGGGTTAAAAAACAAAACAAAAACAAAACAAAAAAAAAAAAACACTATCCTCACTCTCAGTGCAAACACTATTAACATCCAGCAACTTCTTTGTGGTGACCAAACTCTATCAAAGGCAGAAAACGAAACAAATGTTAAAACAGTACACCAGTTCATTGCCCTTAGTAATAGAATACAGCAATTGAGAGGCTCTGTTTCCCATTCCTTTCTTGCTCTTGAAGCTTTGGCTCAGACGATCGTCACTCTTTTGTACCTTTTTAATCGGTTTTATTTTCGTAGCTAGTAAAACTAAGCCTATTGTAACATGTCATGCATGCAACTGAGATTGTACGTCATGCCCTTTGCATCATAACCATCATGAAAAGACAAACAGTTTATACTTGTTCTTTGCTCTTTATGCCTGTTCTTTTTCTCTGTCCTTTTAACACAGAACTAGAATCTGGCTGGTCGTTCGTTACTGGGTGGAAATAAGTGTCTCTCTCTCACTCACCCCCCTTCTCTCTCTCTCCTCTCTTTCTCTATTGGTTTAAACAAGTTTGTATTGATCATTGACATACACTGACAAGAACATACAACACAGTACAGGAAACACAAAAGCAACGCTTAATTAAAGTGTCACCTGCAAAGAGAGGCCAAAGAGTGCCAGTGCAATGAAGCATCAAATTATGCAAATAATGAAGGAAATACTCGAGGGAGTTAGGGAGGGAGAGAGAGAGAGAGAGAGAGAGAGAGAGAGAGAGAGAGAGAGAGAGAGAGAGAGGAGAGAGAGAGAGAGAGAGAGAGAGAGAGAGAGAGAGAGAGAGAGAGAGAGAGAGAGAGATTGATTGATTGATTGATTTAATTTAAAGTCTGTTCACACAATGGTGATATTAGACTGGGGGGGGGGGGGGGGGGGGGGGGGGGGAGTTTGTGTGCGTGCGCGCGCGCGCGCGTGTGTGTATGTGAATATGAGTGCGTGTGCAACAAATCCCTAGCAAATTAATAAAAACAGATAAATAAAAAAGTGAAAAAGAAAACAAAATTAAAGTTAATTAACTCATGAACTAAAGTATTCTTGCAATTCCAGAGCTGGATATGACTGTAGCAATTTTGATCATTTCATGACTGTAAACTACATCTTTTAAAGTTCCAATTTGTGCAACTTGTATCCCAGATAGTTTGTATAACAATGATAATAATGGACATTCTAAAATAATGTGTTGAACTGATATTGGGAGACCACAATCGCATTCTACATCTTTAGAAAATTTGGTCCTCCACGAGTTCAGTCGAATTTTGTAGATAAGGCTAGATAAAGATCTTGAACATAATAATATCTTAGATTTTGAAGGAAGCTTTTCATTATATATACTATTTTCTAAGAGAGAGAGAGAGAGAGAGAGAGGACAGGTGTCGGTGCCACGGTGCAGTGACCGGCGAGTGACATACTGGACGAGAGCACATATTGCAGATAACAAAAGATAATACATTAATTTGGCACATTTGCACACTAATAAAAACAAATTTTCATCATGTATCAGTATATGAGGCGGCCTGAAATGGGGGTAAAGTTTAATTATTACTTTACTCTGTTGGTCTGGGACAAAACATCGTGGACAACAGAACATAGACATTGATTTTCTTTTACTGTAAGATTACAGCAACCGGAGAGAAGAATATTAATGTTCTGAAAATGTTTCCCCTTATACCAACTGATTCAAGTTTCTTGAGAAGCTCTATTAGCTCATCCTCCCCTTCTGTTTTTCTTCTTCTTTGTTTGTGTGTGTGTGTGTGTGTGTGTGTGTGTGTGTGTGTGTGTGTGTGTGTGTGTTAGTTATGTGTTTTTATGTGTGTCTGCGTCCATGTTTGTGCATGTATATCTGCAGTTTGTGGGAAATGTGTAAACTATTTCAACGTAAATTTCCCTGTTATGTTAGTCTCTAGTCTTCCTATGTTTTCAGCTGATCGTTTTACATATATAATGTTTGTAGATTAGAGGTGGTGACTGCTGGATCACGTAGACACAGACTGACCTTTGATGGGTGGTAGTTGGATCCCTGGAAATCGAAGTAGTAGTAACCGGCTTCAAGCATAGCTCTTCCTCGGACTGAAAATAAGATGAAGAGGGGCTTGGCAGTCTCTGTTTGCTGATCATTGTTCACAAAGGAATAGGGGTGAACAGCTCTCATGCCAAAAAGGTGAGGGGAAAGAAGGATGGGGGGTGGGGGGGGCATTTAAAGTAGCAGTGAGCAGTTCTTGATTGATAAACAAGTTTCAGCACAGTTCTGAGTGAGGGGAGAGAGGGGTGGGGGAGGGGGGGAGGGGTGAGGGGTGGTGAAGGGGGTAGAGGATGTCTAATGTATGTAGCACAATTCTATTTTGTTTCTTTCATTCAATCATTCAGTTGCATTGCATGTCCGCCAATGTTGTCCGCTGTAATATTTCTTTAGATGAGCACACCATTAAGCTCTGCTTGTTGCTGCTTCAGTTGTCTAATATTGTATGATATTTTGTTTTCGGATAATGAGAGAGAGAGAGAGAGAGAGAGAGAGAGAGAGAGAGAGAGAGAGGGGAGAGATAGAGAGAGAGAGAGAGAGAGAGAGAGAGAGAGAGAGAGAGAGAGAGAGAGAGAGAGAGAGAGAGAACATAAGAATCGTTAGAGTTCAGTCACTAAAATGTTTAGTCACTGAAATTGTTCTCATTTCCTTGTACTTGTTAATCCAATGGTCACTTGCATCTTAAAGACCCCGCACGTCACGTGTCACATTCCCTCTTATGCTAGGAAGATTTCTTAAGATTCCTGACTAGCTATAAGAGGGAAAACACGAGAAAACCGTGCTTCTGACACGTGACGTGGTGGGTCTTTAAAGACCCACTGACCCAGCAAGATTAAGTCCCTTGGTGGGTTTTTTCTGGGTAGGTGTGACCCACATACAAATGCCCCTAACTTTAAATTGAGGCTGCTGTTTAAAGTCTCTGTCTCGTTTTCAATTTGGGGGCAATTCTATGGGAGTCAAACCTGGTCAAAATAAGATTTCTTACCAGCGATAGAGGTAAAACCTGTGATTTTCACTCATGGATCTGGTGGGTCTTTAAAAATGCGCAAGGTGGCTAGTTCTGGTTCTAACATTCTAGCAGGAGCACTCAATACAGTATTTCATGCCTCCAAAATATAGCCTTCTATTGACGTATCGATTATTGATCACAACGCAGTTCTGAGACTCAAGTTTTCTACACATTTTATTTTTTAACATAACAATTGCATACACTTTTAATCGGATTTTGGATGACATTTTTACAGCAGACATGGCAGAATTGATTAAACTACATTTCATGTTGTGTTATATAGGATAATATAAGGCTTTCACGTGCTTTCTTTCGAGAAAGAAAATACACTATTTGTATTTAATAACAACAGCACATAGAAGTCATCATCATCATCAAGATCCAAGGTACAAATAACTGCGGAAATTCTTTTGGTAACTGTCATTTTCGCATCGTATTTTTTTGTAATTTTCGTATCGCGCAATATTTCTGTCTTGTAGTGTGTGTATGTGTGTGTGTGTGTGTGTGTGTGTGTGTGTGTGTGTGTGTGTGTGTGTGTGTGTGTGTGTGTGTGTGTGTGTGTGTGTGTGTGTGTGTGTGTATGTGTGTGTGTGTGTGTGTGTGTGTGTGTGTGTGTGTGTGTGTGCGTGCGTGTGCGTGTGCGTGTGTGCGTGTGTGCGTGTGTGTGTGCGTGTGTGTGTGTGTGTGTGTGTGTGTGTGTGTGTGTGTGTGTGTGTGTGTGTGTGTGTGTGTGTGTGTGTGTGTGTGTGTGTGTGTGTGTGTGTGTGCGTGTGTGTGTGTGTGTGTGTGTGTGTGTGTGTGTGTGTGTGTGTGTGTGTGTGTGTGGTAATAAACAAAGATAAGAAACTGTCAAATAGAAAAACACCTCAAATGTAATATAAGCAGACCAAAGCAGACCAAAGCCTTCCCCCATAATAAGTTAAGTAATGTTGTTGCAGACAAACAGACAAAAAAACAATGGCAAAAACATAGTTTTGCCATCCCTGGAAAAGGTTAAAATCAAAGAAATGTGAATCA
>CM065696.1:17458185-17460685 GCA_017654935.2 Phymorhynchus buccinoides
TGAGCAGCAGACATGTCATTCGCCCCATTTGGCCCACCCAAAATTCCTCTACCCCTCTACCCACCGCGTTCCTTAGGCGATGCTGATCAAGGTGATGCTATATTAAGGTATGCGGCCAACGGTCTCCAGCCTGCGCCACCCACTGTACTGCTCCGCTCGTATCCATGACCAAGGTCAAGGTCAATAAGCTTCAAAGTATATCTCGCTGCACTCCATGAGCTATGCTGATCAATAACATGTGTATCGGTATTTTAGTATTTGGTTTATTTCAGTCACAGAGACGCGTTTCATTTAGTAATGTTCTTTTTGTGACTTTGTTTTTGTTATAAATATTTTTGATTTGTGCTTATTTCAATACTTTATGACGTTTTCCTATCTTGTCATTGTAAAACGCACATAGCGTTTTCAAATATTATTACGCAATGTAAATAACATGACTATCATTTTATTATTAACCAATACTCAATATTTGGAATAACTATAAGACAATGTAGCCAACCCACGCACCAAACTTGGAGACAGTAACTTTCAAGATTTTTGAAACAAAGAAACGTTACAAAGTGAATTAAAAAAACCATGACCGAGACAAACTTATACTCCTTCTCCCAGCACACAGGGGCGAAGAACAAAAACATCGACACCCACACTCTCATGCACGTACCGCGTGACTTTACGAGCGACTAACAAGATCGAAAAAATGATATGAAAGCGACGCCTTATAGTCATAAGCAAAGATCATAAAACAACAGCAATTTCGCAAACACTGTGAGCAGATACGAGACGCAATGAAGGTAAGAAGATATCCCTTTTCTTGCTACATGGGAAAGTTGCCGTGTGTCGACATTTCTGTTTTTCACAGTTTTTGCATTTATTTCTCACGGATTTAGTAGTAAATTCCCTCGAACGCAGCATGTTTATAGCTCCAAAAGCAGAGGGCAATCACATTGGATACTGTATTGGAAAAATGGGTATAAAACTCCTTGGCAACAAAGTAATGGCAGTAGATTAAGTTTCGTTTTGAAGTTTCTCTCGGCAAGGACGATGTACGTATACGTATTGAAGACAGTGCTATATGTGGCTCTTAAGCAGGGGGCCGTTTCACAAGGGCTAACGCTACGTTGCGCTCGCTCAAATCGGCAAAAACGGTCTAAGAAACACCCTTCGTTTGCCGATTGTTCGCGTGACGTTTTCAGTGTTCTTGCCAAACACCGAGCAAGCGGCGAACTATCCGGAACTAGTAGGGGGTGAATACATTTCTTGTTGTTGATTGGTCCATTAAAGTTTGGTTAAAATAATACTTTTTTTTGACCAATCAGACAAGAGCTTGTAATGTTCTTCCGCAAACGTTTTCTAAAGTGTTTCTTAGACCCCTTTTGGCGTAACAGATATGCGCGCGGCAACCGTCGTCTAGAGAAACTCGACCAAGGGCCTGTATTCACGTTGAGATAGCATGAGACTTAGCATGATGCTAACTTAGAAGCTCTTCCAATGTCCTGTAGGATTTAATAGGACTTTTGGAAGAGCTTCTAAGTTAGCATGATGCTAAGTCTCATGCTATCACAACGTGAATACAGGCCCAGGTCTCTTGCTCGAAAAAAGAAGAAGAACAAAATTCTACGAACGACCGAAAGAAGAACAAGCAAGCCTCTCTATATCTTGAACTGTAGCGAACATTGTATGGTAAAGAATTAACATCATTGAAGGCTAGAAGGCTATGCCATTCTTGAAATAAATGATGGTTTGTTTGTGTACAAATTATTCCCACCACTGTTGTTGTGTACTGTATGGGTGGTGGTCATATGGGCAGACCTCGGTCATCCTTTTTTTGAGGATGAACTTGTGGTCTGTCTCTATGTGGCTTTTGCTTATTCTTTGCTAGGGCGACTGGCCCCGAAAATAACTTTTGGTGAAGGGATTTAATTACAGAGAGTTACTTTCCCTTACTTCACTCTTATCCTGATCGATTTAATCGCCTCGCTTTTTCTATCTTTGTTTGAACGGTGTATGCGTGAAAATCTAAAATGATGGAACAGTTTCAATACTTATACACCAAACACGTTTCTTTTTCTTTTGTTCACAGGCAGGTGTTATTGCGGAGATACTCGTATTGTGCAAAATACATCAAAACTTGACAAAAAACCCACCAAATTGATTAATTAAAGAATCACTAAGCCAAATTAGAAATGAATTTATTTACCAAAATTCGATTACGCAGACGACAAATCAACTACAACCGGTACAGAGATAAACAAGAAAACGTGGTGTACCCGAATATTGACCAAAGTGTTTCTGACCAACGAAATTAATTTGTCTTCGAGACCGGTCAGATCGAAGAACAATTCCAGCTATTTTGGGCCACACTCGAATAGAAGGGACAAAAAGTCTCTCTCTCTCTCTCTCTCTCTCTCTCTCTCTCTCTCTCTCTCTCTCTCTCTCTCTTCTCTCCTCTCTCTCTTTCTCTCTCTCCTCTCCAAGGTCTCTCTCTCTCTCTCTCTCTCTC
>CM065696.1:17470685-17478185 GCA_017654935.2 Phymorhynchus buccinoides
CATCATAAGGCCCCAACCTCCGAGTCCTGACCCATTTCCTCCAAGGTCCTGGAGATGACGTCACGAAGATGGCCGATCTCCGCAGTGGCATCCAAGGGCTTGGCATGCAGGGCGATCAGGGAAATCATATCTGAAAAAACATGACCAGGGGTCCTGTATTCTCATTGAGATAGTATGAGACTAAGGCCGTGTACACACATAAGCGGATATTCCATGCGCGGAAACCCGTGCGCAATCCATAAATAAGTGAAACAAAGAAGGGAAAAGATTCGCGCACGTGTCCGAATTTTCCCATTATGCGTAAACTTTTATCCTTCTTTCTTCCACTTATTTAGGGTTTTCCGTACGGAACTTACGCGTCTAATGTGAACCCGGCCTTATAATCATGACATCTTAGAAGTCCTTCTAAAGTAGTAGGATTTAATAGGACTTTAGAAGGACTTGGAAGGTATCATGATGATAAATCTCATGCTACCACACTGTGAATGCATGACCAGCTTTACAGGATTGGTACGGTGTACACCCTCATCAAAGATGCTCTCTGGCTCACAGGCACACATATATATGCATGTACGCGCTCACACACACATGATTACGCACAAGCTGGCAAATACACGTTCGCGCACACACAGACACACACATTGACACACACATTCGCACACACACACACACACACATATATATACACACACTTATAAACACACACACACTGATAAACGCGCACACACACACTGACACGCACACACACGCACACTGACACACACTACAAACACACACACATATACACTTTCTCTTTCTGTCAATTCTGTCTATCTCTCTTAGATATCCACTTCCACGCCTACAAAGTTAATGCCTGGTCACTCACCATGGTTGGCCATTTTAGGGGCTATTTTAATTATGAAAGGCTCTCTCTCAAACACATCCTGAGGATCTTCGTACTGGTAAGTGCCCAGCAGTAAAACCCTGTCAGTGCTGAAATCACAAAATAATGCAGTAAGGTGTGTGTTGGTAAATGCGTTTGTTATGCGTTAGTCTGGCCGGGTTTTCACTGTCACAGTGTCAGACCAATTGACATAGGCTAGAACACCAAGTCTGCATTCTCACAGCAGATATGGAAGGAAGAATCCAAGCTATTGACCTCTGCAACTAGGGTCATTAACGCCCTTGACAGTGAGAGTGAAGCCCTTGTTGGTCAGTGCTGACAAGGGCATTCACTCTTGCGAAAGGCAGCCATTTAGTGGCCTCAAATAGGGTTATTGGCGAGAGTTATTCCCTTGTTTGGTCAGTGCGCAACCATCTCCCCCCACCCACCAAGGACATTCACTCTTGCAGAAGGTGTTTCTTTGCAGTAGCCAATAGAAATGAGATGCTATCGTATAGTTGCTTAACATCAGATACACAGAGCATATCACCAATGAGCAAGTGTACCAAACCATCAGACTGGACCATTATTATGATCTGCTGACATCAGTAAAGAAAAGAAAGCTACGCTGGTATGGCCATGTAACAAGATCCAACGGCCTTGCCAAAACGATACTCCAGGGAACTGTTGAGGGAGGGAGGGAGACGGAGGGGAAGACAAGAGAAACGATGGTCTGACAACATCACAGAATGGACAGCAAAATAATTCGCAGAAACCCAGACTCTGGCTCACGACCGACAGAGCTGGAGGAAGTTGGTGAAGACTTCACTGTGGCGCCCAGATGACTCCTCACGGAGTTAAGGGAAGGGCAAGGAGAACACCAAGGCTACATCAAAATGTTGTTATGCTCTTCATAGTCTTGCGGGGATTGTCTTTAGCCATGACAAGCTCCTAGCATAACATCATCAGTAACCCCAAAACGTCAAATTGTGGCTGCTCACGTGGCGGGGTAATATAAAAAAAACCCGGTTACTCACGAAATGTTCTCATCCCTAGCTCGTGCATTTGTACCATAAGTGTCCAGTTAAGTGCTTCGGCTGTTGGGGTGATCCCTGGAGTCTTTAAGCCAGGGTACGACGACAACAACAACAACAACAACAACAACAACAACAACAACAACAACAACAACAACACTGTCACAGTGCATTTCTAGTTCTTCTGATTTTTTTCCTGTCATGAATGTTGATGGTACAGCCATACCAAACCACCCTCCAGAATTTATGATTGTCCATTGCAAATTTGCATCTTACTTCCATAAACCATGGATTTATTTTGACCATTCATTCACCAGTTTTCGAGAAAGCGAAACGTTTGTGAGCATACATCAAAATCCTAAATCCGTACAGCCATAGGTGCCTAATACCGTTCAATGTACGGATTTAGGACCCCAGGTGTATGGCATTTGGCTCAGTAATATGACTATGTTCGTGTAAAATTACGTGTGTGTAGTTGTGTGTATGCGTATGTGTATGTGTGTATTTGTGTGTGTGTGTGTGTGTGTGTGTGTGTGTGTGTGTGTGTGTGTGTGTGTGTGTGTGTGTGTGTGTGTGTGTGTGTGTGTGTGTGTGTGTATCTACATGTACGTATCTGAATCAGAATCAGAATAATATTTAATTGTTGTTAAAACAGAGTGTGTATCTGTAATGTGTGTGTATGCGTGTGTGTATGTGTCTGAAGTCAAGCTAAGCCAACTGATCTTTAATGAGGATTTAAAAAAAGGCAGATGTTCCACCCGTCCTGTCCTGACAAAAAGGAAACAGTAAAGACAATAGAAAATCTAAAGTGTATAGAACACAAAGTGTACAGTACAAAGCCATTCATATCGGAAAAAAACTAAGGGAGAACACTTCGTGAAAATTAGAGTTGCTTACCTCCATTACTCGGTCAAATACCTTTAGCAACAATGCAACAATGGCGTCGAAGCTTGAAACTGCAGGATGCGAGTCAGCGACTTGCAAACGTTTTTATAGAAAAATTAAGGGTGGCCAGTTGCCACAAACTGATAAAATTTGCAAAATGTGACGTACAAATATAAATGACATAACATTTTTAAAATGACGCACGGTGTTCTAAGTGCTGTATGTCTGCTCAAGCACACGAGTAGATAGGCTACGAGAGCTGATGGTAGAGTGACTTCCCCTGTTTAACCGACTGAATTGGGCAAGATCACTCCCACGCACCATGAAATTACTCCCTTTAATTATTTCTGAACAATTCCTATTATCGTCAGCTTCTGGAGGGCGACCGTTTCATTCAATGGAAGAAGGGATTGCTCACTGGACATGTTCTTCTTCTTCTTCTTCTTCTTCTTCTTCTTCTTCTTCTTCTTCTTCTTCTTCTTCTTCTTCTTCTTCTCTTCTTCTTCTTCTTCTTCTTCTTCTTCTTCTTCTTCTTCTTCTTCTTCTTCTTCTTCTTCTTCTTCTTCTTCTTCTTCTTCTTCTTCTTCTTCTTCTTCTTCTTCTTCTTCTATAGTTGTTCAAAGTTCAGTTCTTCCATTCTTCAACTTCGAAAAGGGCTTCTTTTTCGAATATAGTTGTCAAAAGTCAGTTCTGACCATTAAAACAACTGAAAAGAGGAGAGAGAGAGAGAGAGAGAGAGAGAGAGAGAGAGAGAGAGAGAGAAGAGAGAAGAGAGAGAGAGAGAAGAGAGAGAGAGAGAGAGAGAGAGAGAGAGAGAGAGAGAGAGAGAGAGAGAGAGAAGAGAGAGAGAGAGAGAGAGAGAGAGAGAGAGAGAGAGAGAGAGAGAGAGAGAGAGAGAGAGAGAGAGCCTTGGTGGGTAGACAGCCAGACAACCGGCCAGACTGGGACCGTTCAGTGGAACCCGGCCATAATGCCGGCCCAACCACTTCCTACCCTTGGGTCTGGAGCTTTTAGTGCTCTGTCAACAGCCTCCTGAAGAAGGCCTTGGCAAAGGGGGCCTGAACAGTTTCTGGAAGCAGAGCGTTCCACTCTCTGATGGCGCGGGGGAAGAAGGAGGAGCTGCGCTGCTGGGTGCGGCAGGGGATCCTGCTGAACTGCTCGCTGTGTCCTCTTCTCGCTCTTGCAGCTAAGGGCTGCAGATGTTCGCACCTGACCTGGAGCTGCCCTTTGAGGATCTTGTAGAATGTTGTGAGTCTTGTGGCGGCTCTTCGTTTTTGCAGCGTGGGCCACTCCAGTTTGGTGAGCATGGCAGTCACGCTGGACTTTTGATGGTAGTCATTCATGACGAAGCGTGCTGGACTACGTTGGTCTGCCTCAATGTCGTTGATGTTTCTCTGCGCGGTGGGATTCCACACGCTTGATTGCAGTGGATTGAAGGATGGAAGTTTTGTACAGTTGCCTGCTTCTAAATGCTTTTATTTGCCGGGTATTTATTTCTTGATATTTTTGTGTTTGTGGTTGTTGCTTGCATGTTTGTTTTTCTTTCGTTTTGTTGTTTTGTGTTTTGTTTTATTCTGTTTCTTTCTTTATTTTTGTTTTGTTTTATACTGGTTTCGTTTTGTTTGTTTTGCTCGGTCTCTCTGTGTGTGTGTCTCTGTTCTTTCTCTCTCTGTCTCTCTCTCTGTGCCGGTCTCTTTCTCTCTCTGTCGGTCTCTCTCTCTCTGTCTGTCTCTCTATCTCTCTCTCTCTCTCTCTCTCTCTCTCTCTCTCTCTCTCTCTCTCTCTCTCTCTCTCTCTCTCTCTCTCTCTCTCTCTCTCTCTCTCTCTCTCTCTCTCTCTCTCTCTCTCTCTCTCTCTCTCTCTCTCTCTCTCTCTCTCTCTCTCTCTCTCTCTCTCTCTCTCTCTCTCTCTCTCTCTCTGTCTCCCCCTCTCTCTGTCTCCTCCTTTCCTTTCTTACAAAAATGTTCATCTTGCTGACGATAATGATGCACAAAACAAAGGGGGTTTCCGGTAGACTAATCATTTAATTAGTACTGTGGGGAGGAATAGCTGCCCAGATGATCAGCTCTATGGGGTGGGGGGAGGGGAGGAGGAGGTGTAGAGGGTCAGGGGGGTAGGGACCACACTGGGAGGCTGGAAAACATGGAAGGTGGAGAGGCGGGGGGGGGGGGGGGGGGGGGGGGGGGGGGGGGGTGTGTCAGATCTGGGATTTGAACACTTCCACCGAGGCTGATGAAATTGCCTCAGGTGGAAGGCTGTTCCACTCGCACACTGCTCTGGGGAAAAAAAGAGAAAACAGGAGACCAAGTGATTCATGAGGTGGGAGGGGTGTGTGTGTGTTCTGCCGGGGATCCAGGGGGGGGGGGGGGTTTGTGCGCATAGGTTTAGTGATGAAGTGGCAGAGCCCCTGTGGAAAATTGCGCAATTTAGCGATTTTTAAGATGAAAATCACAACAAATTCTGACATTTGTTAACTTTCTACCCAAATGCTAGGAGCTAAGGGTGTGTGTGTGTGTGTGGGGGGGGGGGGGGGGGGATGTGTGGGGTGGATGTGGAGGGGGGGGGGGGGGGGGGGGGGGGGGGGGGGGGAAACAAGGAAACTCCCCCTAGATCAGGTCCTGACACGGGACACATTACACGAAACACCCACCGGTAGAAATAGGCGTACTGCTCTTTGTATGTCGTACGTCCTAGGCGCTCACTGATGACAAAGTCGAATGGACTGGAACAGAGGGCAACTATCATAGAAGGATAGGCAATGATGACGATGATGATAAAGTTTGGTTTTACGTCTAATTAGGCGTAGCCTCTTATAGACAGTATTCCTAGGATAGGGAAAGACGTCTTGGAGTTATATACTAAACACACTGAGGTAGCCTACTGTCCTAAACACAGAGAACATAATTGTCTGTGAAGATAAACAAATATGCAGACACACACGCACGTGGGCGCGCGGACATACATGCACACAGGCGTGCGCGCGCGAAGCACACATGTACACATACACACACACACACGTGCGCGCGCGCTCACAGAGAGAGAGAGAGAGGGAAGAGAGAGAGAGAGAGAGAGAGAGAGAGAGAGAGAGAGAGAGAGAGAGAGAGAGAGAGAGAGAGAGAGAGAGAGATTGAGAGAGAGAGAGAGAGAGAGAGAGAGAGAGAGAGAGAGAGAGAGAGAGAGAGAGAGAGAGAGAGAGAGAGAGAGAGAGAGAGAGAGAGAGAGAGAGAGAGAGAGAGAGAGAGAGAGAGAGAGAGATGCATGCGCGAGTGTAGTCACATACACAAGAACACTCTTGCGCGCAGGACAATATGAATATTATTATGACATCGACGTTATAATGGGTCTGATACAAAATCATGATTAGACATTTCAGTCACAACGCAATAATGTTGTGATGTGATGCAGATGATGACCTCATAGTTTAACTGAACGCAAAAGTAGCGATGACCATCTGATCAACTCAGTTTGAATGATGCCTAAGCCGGCGACAGACTATGTGACTGCCTCATGTGACTCGATCAGATCGTGACGTTTCACCTCATTTGCATACCATGCTGCTCGATCAGTCTGACTCAGTCGGGCCCAGTCAGGTGACAGGGCCGAATAGGGAGGGTTCTAAATTTCACTGATCGAGTCTGATCGAGTCAGATGGCTTGTGACCTCCTCTGTGCGGGAAACAAAATTTGGTCAACGTCACGACCTGATCGAGTCATATGAGGCAGTCGCATAGTCTGTTTCCAGCTTTACGGAGCATAGTCTATATGACACAATGTAGCAACACTGAAGTTGACCTTGCAGAGGAAGCACGGCGCAAAATCTGGCATTATATTATGATTAGATGCTGACGTCCCACAGTAGCTTTTCTCAGCTCCTTTCAGTTCATGCCTTGTGTTAACACTCATCACCAGCCTAAAGCAATTTAAAGTGCTTTATCCATTAGGCTTACATTGTTTTATGGTGGTATGCCACTTATAAGGTCTTTTCCTATCCCTAACCATAATCAATGATAAGAATATTTTCCTCTGTTAAATGAAATAACTTGAAACAAATAGATCTCTGTGGAAAACTGAAAGGAGCCAGAATGAGGGGAATCCGTGTACTGTGGTCCGCCTTGGCCTAACTAAGGCTACACCAGACCAGTTGACAGGCTAGAGCACCAAGGCTACATCAAAATGTTGTTATGTTCTGCATAGTTATGCAGGGATTGTCTTTAGCCATGACAAGCTCGATCCTAGCATAACATCATTTAGTTTCCGAAATCCCCCGAAGTCGGAGTGTGGCTGCCCACGTGGCGGGGTAATCAAAAACGGGTCACAAACGTAATGTTCTCATCCGTAGCTGACGCATTTGTGCCATAGTGTTCAAGTGCTTCGGCTGTTGGGATGATACGACAACAACAATAACAACAGATTCTGACGTTACGTACAACCATGACCGCAATGTGGCCACGATACCGATGATGGCCTCACGTTTAACACACCCCGCCCCCCCCCCCCCCCCCCCCCCCCCCCCCCCCCCCCCCCCACCCACATACAGATGACGTTGTCATAATTTATACATAATGTGACGTAGATGATGACCTCACAGATCTAGCATGGCCAGAAGCTGACGCACGGAGTCCATGGACTTGTCTCGGATCTCCTGGACGAGCAGCACGTCATACAGCTCCACGATCTGTCACCAAGCACTGTACGTTATCATCTTCACGACACACGCCTT
>CM065696.1:17483185-17484267 GCA_017654935.2 Phymorhynchus buccinoides
CACCCTCACCCCCACGCTGCCGAAATAATCCCTTCCACATGAGATCTACTGGTCGGTAAAGGGACCGACAAGTTGAGCGATTTATGGCACGCAGCTGTAGTCCATTAGGGTTACCCAAGTCTCTTGTTCTGTTATCAGTGGAGTGACTAAGACTAGACCGACTGACGCAGTGATCACAGAGGGGGGAGTGGGGGGTGGGAGGGTGGGTGTTTGTTGTTTGCTTTGTTTGCTACCTGTCCTCCTAACCCATATGTGTCTGTTTCAGATCGGAGGACGTTAAACGGATTTTCATTCCATTGTATATGCCACAAAAACGTACATTTCTTTTGAAAAGCTGAAAGTTATGTCTGTTGATACAATCACAGGACATATTCAGTAAGAAAGTCAAAGATTGTATATGCCACAAAAAAACGTACATTTGTGTAAGGAGGCTCATAGGAAATAGGAAATTGAAAGTTCAGATCAAAACCACAAGCATCGCCAAATGCGTTTGCGTGCATATGTGCATATTATGTAAAGTATTTCTATGGTACATGCCTTTACATGCCTGAAGATGATGTGCCAAACTGTTACGTTTCTGTACCTTTATGTCTATAGCTGCGTGCGCGTGTGTGTGTGTGTGTGTGTGTGTGTGTGTGTGTGTGTGTGTGTGTGTGTGTGTGTGTGTGTGTGTGAGCGTGGGCGCGCGCGCGCACGTGTATGTGTGTGTGTGTGTGTGTGTGTGTGATTACATACGTACACACACTTGTGCTTATGCTTTCATCAGAAAACAAAACAAAACTAAGCGTAGCATTGCAGTATTAATTCCACCCTATATCATAGAAAAGTACAATAATGTAAGCTTAAATAGTTCTGCTACCCCTCACAACCCTACCCTGCTTTCAATTCATTTTGTATGTTTACTTGTTTTTCTCTTTTGGTCGAAGGGTGCGGGGAGACGGGGGGTGGGGTGGGGGAGTGTAGAAAGGGGGTAGGGGACAACAAACATCAAAAAGCCTATTCAATATCCTTTTTAATATCCCTCTTGATGATACAGAAGAACCTCCCTTATATACTGGTCTCCAAAATTTAAGGGCCGGAAG
>CM065696.1:17489767-17502267 GCA_017654935.2 Phymorhynchus buccinoides
GCTTAGGTAATCCTGTTTCTATTTACTACTTTTGATATGCTAATAAGGTGTTTACTTATCACAGGCACAGTCTGTGGAGAAACACTGGTGGTGCTGTCTGCCTGCACCCCTATCAGTTAGCAGTAGATGTCGTAGTTCACCGTCAGGTAGTCCTGTTTCTCTTTACTATTTTTGATGTGCTAATAATAGTGTGTTTACCTGTCATAGGCACAGTGTGTGGAGGCGCGGGTGGTGGTGTCTGCCTGCTCCCCAATCAGCCAGCGGTAGGTGTCGTTGTTCACAGTCAGGTAGTCCCTGGCCTCTAGGCGATCGTCCAGGTCAGCATAGGAGCAGTCCGCGTTCAAATCCCCCAACACCACTGGCTGACAGTGCAAAGACAAGAGGTATACAAGACAAGTATTCTAATCTCCATATTGAAAACCAAACACACACACATGCACACACACACACACACACACACACGCACGCACGCACGCACGCTCGCGCACACACACATGCACACACACATGCACACACACACACACACACATGCACACACACATGCACACACACACACACACACACACACACACACACACACACACACACACACACACACACACACACACAGTGCACACGCATGCACTACTGCGTATAAACACGCATAATATATTTACAGACAAACAAACAGACACATACACACACATACGCACGCGCGCCCGCGCGTCATGCACACATTACACTTTTGTGACAGCTTTGATGAATTGTTGTCGTTCTCTCTGAAGTTCACGGCCTACTGGTGCTAAAATCAATAAGTACAATCAACCAACAAACACGACTATCAAGACCGCGGTACATTCTCAGGATCAAAAATAAAACATTATCCAACTCAACGCAAATCTCGTTGTGTTTTTAACTCTCAGAATGCAGACAACCATCATAAGGCCCCAACCTCCGAGTCCTGACCCATTTCCTCCAAGGTCCTGGAGATGACGTCACGAAGATGGCCGATCTCCGCAGTGGCATCCAAGGGCTTGGCATGCAGGGCGATCAGGGAAATCATATCTGAAAAGCATTCATGACCAGGGGTCTGTATTCTCATTGAGATAGTATGAGACTAAGGCCGTGTACACACATAAGCGGATATTGCATGCGCGGAAACCCGTGCGCAATCCATAAATCAGTGAAACAAAGAAGGGAAAAGATTCGCGCACGTGTCCGAATTTTCCCATTATGCGTAAACTTTTATACTTCTTTCTTCCACTTATTTAGGGTTTTCCGTACGGAACTTACGCGTCTAATGTGAACCAGGCCTTATGATCATGACATCTTAGAAGTCCTTCTAAAGTAGTAGGATTTAATAGGACTTTAGAAGGACTTGGAAGGTATCATGATGATAAATCTCATGCTACCACACTGTGAATGCATGACCAGCTTTACAGGATTGGTACGGTGTACACCCTCATCAAAGATGCTCTCTGGCTCACAGGCACACATATATATGCATGTACGCGCTCACACACACATGATTACGCACAAGCTGGCAAATACACGTTCGCGCACACACAGACACACACATTGACACACACATTCGCACACACACACACACACACATATATATATACACACACTTATAAACACACACACACTGATAAACGCGCACACACACACTGACACGCACACACACACACGCACACTGACACACACTACAAACACACACACATATACACTTTCTCTTTCTGTCAATTCTGTCTATCTCTCTTAGATATCCACTTCCACGCCTACAAAGTTAATGCCTGGTCACTCACCATGGTTGGCCATTTTAGGGGCTATTTTAATTATGAAAGGCTCTCTCTCAAACACATCCTGAGGATCTTCGTACTGGTAAGTGCCCAGCAGTAAAACCCTGTCAGTGCTGAAATCACAAAATAATGCAGTAAGGTGTGTGTTGGTAAATGCGTTTGTTATGCGTTAGTCTGGCCGGGTTTTCACTGTCACAGTGTCAGACCAATTGACATAGGCTAGAACACCAAGTCTGCATTCTCACAGCAGATATGGAAGGAAGAATCCAAGCTATTGACCTCTGCAACTAGGGTCATTAACGCCCTTGACAGTGAGAGTGAAGCCCTTGCTGGTCAGTGCGGACAAGGGCATTCACTCTTGCGAAAGGCAGCCATTTAGTGGCCTCAAATAGGGTTATTGGCGAGAGTTATTCCCTTGTTTGGTCAGTGCGCAATCATCTCCCCCCACCCACCAAGGACATTCACTCTTGCAGAAGGTGTTCTTTGCAGTAGCCAATAGAAATGAGATGCTATCGTATAGTTGCTTAACATCAGATACACAGAGCATATCACCAATGAGCAAGTGTACCAAACCATCAGACTGGACCATTATTATGATCTGCTGACATCAGTAAAGAAAAGAAAGCTACGCTGGTATGGCCATGTAACAAGATCCAACGACCTTGCCAAAACGATACTCCAGGGAACTGTTGAGGGAGGGAGGGAGACGGAGGGGAAGACAAGAGAAACGATGGTCTGACAACATCACAGAATGGACAGCAAAATAATTCGCAGAAACCCAGACTCTGGCTCACGACCGACAGAGCTGGAGGAAGTTGGTGAAGACTTCACTGTGGCGCCCAGATGACTCCTCACGGAGTTAAGGGAAGGGAAGGAGAACACCAAGGCTACATCAAAATGTTGTTATGCTCTTCATAGTCTTGCGGGGATTGTCTTTAGCCATGACAAGCTCCTAGCATAACATCATCAGTAACCCAAAAACGTCAAATTGTGGCTGCTCACGTGGCGGGGTAATATAAAAAAAACCCGGTTACTCACGAAATGTTCTCATCCCTAGCTCGTGCATTTGTACCATAAGTGTTCCAGTTAAGTGCTTCGGCTGTTGGGGTGATCCCTGGAGTCTTTAAGCCAGGGTACGACAAACAACGACAACAACAACAACAACAACAACAACAACAACAACAACAACACTGTCACAGTGCATTTCTAGTTCTTCTGATTTTTTTCCTGTCATGAATGTTGATGGTACAGCCATACCAAACCACCCTCCAGAATTTATGATTGTCCATTGCAAATTTGCATCTTACTTCCATAAACCATGGATTTATTTTGACCATTCATTCACCAGTTTTCGAGAAAGCGAAACGTTTGTGAGCATACATCAAAATCCTAAATCCGTACAGCCATAGGTGCCTAATACCGTTCAATGTACGGATTTAGGACCCCAGGTGTATGGCATTTGGCTCAGTAATATGACTATGTTCGTGTAAAATTACGTGTGTGTAGTTGTGTGTATGCGTATGTGTATGTGTGTATTTGTGTGTGTGTGTGTGTGTGTGTGTGTGTGTGTGTGTGTGTGTGTGTGTGTGTGTGTGTGTGTGTGTGTGTGTGTGTGTGTGTGTGTGTGTGTGTATCTACATGTACGTATCTGAATCAGAATCAGAATAATATTTAATTGTTGTTAAAACAGAGTGTGTATCTGTAATGTGTGTGTATGCGTGTGTGTATGTGTCTGAAGTCAAGCTAAGCCAACTGATCTTTAATGAGGATTTAAAAAAAGGCAGATGTTCCACCCGTCCTGTCCTGACAAAAAGGAAACAGTAAAGACAATAGAAAATCTAAAGTGTATAGAACACAAAGTGTACAGTACAAAGCCATTCATATCGGAAAAAAACTAAGGGAGAACACTTCGTGAAAATTAGAGTTGCTTACCTCCATTACTCGGTCAAATACCATAGCAACAATGCAACAATGGCGTCGAAGCTTGAAACTGCAGGATGCGAGTCAGCGACTTGCAAACGTTTTTATAGAAAAATTAAGGGTGGCCAGTTGCCACAAACTGATAAAATTTGCAAAATGTGACGTACAAATATAAATGACATAACATTTTTAAAATGACGCACGGTGTTCTAAGTGCTGTATGTCTGCTCAAGCACACGAGTAGATAGGCTACGAGAGCTGATGGTAGAGTGACTTCCCCTGTTTGACCGATTGAATTAGGCAAGATCACTCCCACACACCATGAAATTACTCCCCTTAATTATTTCTGAACAATTCCTATTATCGTCAGCTTCTGGAGGGCGACCGTTTCATTCAATGGAAGAAGGGATTGCTCACTGGACATGTTCTTCTTCTTCTTCTTCTTCTTCTTCTTCTTCTTCTTCTTCTTCTTCTTCTTCTTCTTCTTCTTCTTCTTTCTTCTTCTTCTTCTTCTTCTTCTTCTTCTTCTTCTTCTTCTTCTTCTTCTTCTTCTTCTTCTTCTTCTTTTCTTCTTCTTCTTCTTCTTCTTCTTCTTCGTCTTCTTCTTCTTCTTTTTCCAATATAGTTGTCAAAGTCAGTTCTGACCATTATTACAACTGAAAAGGGCGAAGAGGTCGAAGAGAGAGAAAAAAACAAAAGAAAAGAAGAAAAACAAAAACATAGGAGAGAGAGAGAGAGAGAGAGAGAGAGAGAGAGAGAGAGAGAGAGAGAGGAGAGAGAGAGAGAGAGAGAGAGAGAGAGAGAGAGAGAGAGAGAGGGGGAGAGAGAGAGAGAGAGAGAGAGAGAGAGAGAGAGAGAGAGGAGAGAGAGAGAGAGAGAGAGAGAGAGAGAGAGAGAGAGAGAGAGGGAGAGAGAGAGAGAGAGAGAGAGAGAGAGCCTTGGTGGGTAGACAGCCAGACAACCGGCCAGACTGGGACCGTTCAGCGGAACCCGGCCGTGATGCCGGCCCAACAACTGCCTACCCTTGGGTCTGGAGCTTTTAGTGCTCTGTCAACAGCCTCCTGAAGAAGGCCTTGGCAAAGGGGGCCTGAACAGTTTCTGGAAGCAGGGCGTTCCACTCTCTGATGGCGCGGGGGAAGAAGGAGGAGCTGCGCTGCTGGGTGCGGCAGGGGATCCTGCTGAACTGCTCGCTGTGTCCTCTTCTCGCTCTTGCAGCTAAGGGCTGCAGATGTTCGCACCTGACCTGGAGCTGCCCTTTGAGGATCTTGTAGAATGTTGTGAGTCTTGTGGCGGCTCTTCGTTTTTGCAGCGTGGGCCACTCCAGTTTGGTGAGCATGGCAGTCACGCTGGACTTTTGATGGTAGTCATTCATGACGAAGCGTGCTGGACTACGTTGGACTGCCTCAATGTCGTTGATGTTTCTCTGCGCGGTGGGATTCCACACGCTTGATTGCAGTGGATTGAAGGATGGAAGTTTTGTACAGTTGCCTGCTTCTAAATGCTTTTATTTGCCGGGTATTTATTTCTTGATATTTTTGTGTTTGTGGTTGTTGCTTGCATGTTTGTTTTTCTTTCGTTTTGTTGTTTTGTGTTTTGTTTTATTCTGTTTCTTTCTTTATTTTTGTTTTGTTTTATACTGGTTTCGTTTTGTTTGTTTTGCTCGGTCTCTCTGTGTGTGTGTCTCTGTTCTTTCTCTCTCTGTCTCTCTCTCTGTGCCGGTCTCTTTCTCTCTCTGTCGGTCTTCTCTCTCTCTGGCTGTCTCTCTATCTCTCTCTCTCTCTCTCTCTCTCTCCTCTCTCTCTCTCTATCTCTCTCTCCTCTCTCTCTCTCTCTCTCTCTCTCTCTCTCTTCTCTCCTCTCTCTCTCTCTCTCTCCTTCTCTCTCTCTCTCTCTCTCTCTCTCTCTCTCTCTCTCTCATTCTCTCTCTCTCTCTCTCTCTCTCTCTCTCTCTCTGTCTCCCCCTCTCTCTGTCTCCTCCTTTCCTTTCTTACAAAAATGTTCATCTTGCTGACGATAATGATGCACAAAACAAAGGGGTTTCCGGTAGACTAATCATTTAATTAGTACTGTGGGGAAGAATAGGCTGCCCAGATGATCAGCTCAATGGGGTTGGGGGGAGGGGGAGGAGGAGGAGGAGGGTGTAGAGGGTCAGGGGGGTAGGGACCACACTGGGAGGCTGGAAAAACATGGAAGGTGGAGAGGCGGGGGGGGGGGGGGGGGGGGGTGTGTGTGTGTCAGATCTGGGATTTGAACACTTCCACCGAGGCTGATGAAATTGCCTCGAGGTGGAAGGCTTGTTCCCACTCGCACACTGCTCTGGGGAAAAAAGGAGCATAAACAGGAGACCCAAGATGATTTCATGAGGTGGGAGGGGTGTGTGTGTGTTCTGCCGGGGATACCAGGGGGGGGGGGGGGTGGGTGCGCATAGGGTTTAGTGATGAAGTGCAGAGCCCCTGTGGAAAATTGCGCAAATTTAGCGAAATTTTTTAAGATGAAAATCACAACAAATTCTGACATTGTTAACTTTCTACCCCAAATGCTAGGAGCTAAGGGGTGTGTGTGTTGTGTTTGTGGGGGGGGGTGTGCATGTGTGGGGTGGATGTGGAGGAGGGGGGTGGCGCGGAAACAATGAAAGCTCCCCCTGATCAGGTCCTGACACGGGGACACATTACACGAAACAACACACCGGTAGAAATAGGCGTACCTGCTCTTTGTATGTCGTACGTCCTATGCGCTCACTGATGACAAAGTCGAAATGTGAAAAAACTGGACAAGATAGGGCAACTATCATATAAGGCTATGCAATGATGACGATGATTGATAATGTTTGGTTGATTTATCGTCTATTTAGGCGTAGCCTCTTACAGACAGTATTCCTAGGATAGGGAAAGAAGTCTTGGAGTTATATACTAAACACACTGAGGTAGCCTACTGTCCTAAAACACAGAAGAACATCATTGTCTGTGAAGGATAAAAACAAATATGCAGACCACACACGCACGTAGGGCGCTGGCGGACATACATGCACACAGGCGTGCGCGCGCGAAGCACACATGTACACATACACACAAACACACGTGCGCGCGCGCTCACAGAGAGAGAGAGAGAGAGACACAAAAAAAAAGAGAGAGAGAGAGAGAGGAGAGAGAGAGATGAGAGAGAGAGAATGAGGGAGGGAGAGAGAGGAAGAGAGAGAGAGGAGAAGAGAGAGAGAGAGAAGAGAGAAGAGAGAGAGAGAGAGAGGAGAGAGAGACGAGAGAGAGAGAGAGGCGAGAGAGAGAGAGGAGAGGAGAGAGGATGAAAGAGAGAGAGAGACAGAGAGAGAGAGGAGAGAGAGAAGAGGAGAGACTGAGAGATAGAGAGCGAGAGAGAGAGAGAGAGAGAGATGCTGATGCGCGAGTGTAGTCACATACACAAGAACACTCTTGCGCGCAGGACAATATGAATATTATTATGACATCGACGTTATAATGGGTCTGATACAAAATCATGATTAGACATTTCAGTCACAACGCAATAATGTTGTGATGTGATGCAGATGATGACCTCATAGTTTAACTGAACGCAAAAGTAGCGATGACCATCTGATCAACTCAGTTTGAATTGGATGCCTTAAGCCGGCGACAGATTATGTGACTGCCTCATGTGATTCGATCAGATCGTGACGTTTCACCTCATTTTTGCATACCATCCTGCTCGATCAGTCTGCCTCAGTCGGGTCCAGTCAGGTGACAGGGCCGAATAGTGCGGGTTCTAAATTTCACTGATCGAGCTTGATCGAGTCAGATGGCTTGTGACGTATCCTTTGCGGAAAACAAAATTTGATCAACGTCACGACCTGATCGATTCATATGCGGCAGTCGCATAGTCTGTCTCCAGCCTTATACGGAAGCATAGTCTATATGGACACAATGTAGCAACACTGCAAGTGGACCTTGCAGAGGAAGCACGGCGAAAAATCTGGCATTATATTATGATCAGTATGCTGACGTCCCACGGTAGCTTTTATCAGCTCCTTTCAGTTCATGCCTTGTGTTAACACTCATCACCAGCCTAAAGCAATTTAAAGTGCTTTAATTCCATTATGTTTACATTGTTTTATCATGGCATACCACTTATAAGGTCGTTTCATATCCCTAACCAAAATCAATGAAAAGAATATTTGCCTCTGTTAAAAGAAAGAACTTTGAAAAACAATTAGATCTCTGTGGAAAACTGAAAGGAGCTGGAATGAGGGGAATCCGTGTACTGTGGTCCGCCTTGGCCTAACTAAGGCTACACCAGACCAGTTGACAGGCTAGAGCACCAAGGCTCCATCAAAATGTTGTTCTGTTCTGAATGGTTGTGCGGGGATTGTCTATAGCCATGACAAACTCCTAGCATAACATCATCATTAGTTTCCAAAATCCCCCGAGGTCGGAGTGTGGCTGCCCACGTGGCGGGGTAATCAAAAACGGTCACCAAAAACGTAATGTTCTCATCCGTAGCTGACTTACTTGTGCCATAGTGTTTCAAGTGCTACCGCTATTGGGATGATCCCTGGAGTCAAACAAACAATACAACCAGCTTCTGACTTTACCTACAACCATGCCCGCAAATGTGGGCCACCCGCTACCGATGATTGGCCTCACGTTTAACACCCCGCCCCCCCCCCCCCCCCCCTACAGAATGACGTTGTCATAATTTATACATAATGTGACGTAGATGATGACCTCACAGATCTAGCATGGCCAGAAGCTGACGCACGGAGTCCATGGACTTGTCTCTGATCTCCTGGACGAGCAGCACGTCATACAGCTCCACGATCTGTCACCAAGCACTGTACGTTATCATCTTCACGACACACGCCTTACTTGGCATGAGGCTGCGTCAGACCAGTTGACATAAGCTAGAACACCAGGGCTAAATCAAAATGTTGTTGCGTTCTGCATGGTTGTGCGGGGATTGTCTTAACACGACAAGCTCCTATATCAGTCTGAATCCTCCGAAGTCGGAGCGTGGCTGCCCACATGGCGGGGTAATCAAACATGGTCACACACGTAATGTTCTCATCCCTAGCTGGTGCATTTTGTACCATAGTGTTCAAGTGCTTCGGCTGTTGGGATGATCCCTGGAGTCTTTAAGCCAGGGTAAGACAACAACAACATCAGCTCTAATGTACAAATGCACCAGCCAGGGATGAGAACATTACGTTTTTGATTACCCCGCCATGTGGGCTGCCACACTCCGACTTCGGAGGATTTTGGAGACAGACGATGTTATGCTAGGAGCTAAAGACAATCCCCGCATAACTATGCATAGCATAACAACATTTTGATGTAGCCTTGGTGTTCTAGCCTATGTCAATTGGTCTGACACAGCCTTAAGCCAAGTCGTACAGATGTATCCACAATTTGAATATTTGATACTGTTTGGTCGAGGTCCGAAGGTCGCACACAGACCAAAAAACAAATAAAAAACAACCCTAATCTACTGTGACCCAGCCAGCCAAGACCCGTCCAGCGGACGCTCGGCATGATGCTGAATCGGCAGGAACTGGAACCCCTAAGCTAATTTTTGTTTTTTTTAAAGAGGGTATTTACAATGGCTAAACAGTAGACTGGAACGAGCTGAGTGTGGCGGCAGACACCGCCTCCTCTGGCAACCTGTTCCAGAATTACACACACACACACACACACACACGCACGCACGCACGCACGCACGCACACACACACACAAACATACGCACACGCACGCACGCGCGCGCACACACACACACACACACATACACACACACGCACACGCACGCACACACGCACACACGCACACGCACGCACACACACACACACACACACACACACACACACACACACACACACACACACACACACACACACACACACACACACACACACACACACACACACACACACACACACACACACACACACACACACACACACACACACACACACACACACACACACACACACACACACAGAAGGGCCGTTTTCGTAACTAGTAGGACCGTGTTCGTCCCGAGTACCGGGGCCGTTTTCGTAACCAGTAGGGCCGTTTTCGTCCCGGGTACCGGGGCCGTTTTCGTAACTAGTAGGGCCGTTTTCGTCAGGGGCCGTTTTCACCAGTCACCGTTTTAAGTGTGATAGATTGAGCTTCTTATGCTCAAGACAATCAAACTTGCACTTGGCCTGTTGTAGAGAAAGGCCAGTGGATTCACCCGCTTGCTTTCACTTCGCAAAAGACTCGCAGTGGCTGGCTATAAGAACATGACTCTTTTTTTTCTTCCGATTGAATTTAAATGATGGTTGCTACACCTATCTGTATTAATTTTTTTTAAAATCGGGACTTTACTGGTTTCGTACTGCCTCCGGGCATTGCCTCCAGTATTGTTCCCACCATATTTGTATTTACAAATGTCCCATATGTGTCTGATTCAGACCAAGAGGACGTAAAACTCCATTTTCGTCGTCTTCCGATTGAGGATGTTTATCCTCCCCCACGGTCAAAGTCTTCATTAAGCAGCCACGAAAGCCACTTAATTTGGCAAGCAAGGCTCAACGGCACCACTCCCACTTTGTGTGATCATTGCCGCCATTTTTAAAGTTGTTGTTGAAAAAGGAATTAAAATTCGAAAAATTGTGCTCTCAAAGGGGGTGTTTGGTGATTCATTGACCAAGACACACAGAACGCTAGTTTTATTTGTATCAGATGAAGAGGAGATGTATGCACACATTATCGTATTTTTTGTTATGCCCCATTATGTGCCTTCCCAGGCCGAGAGGACGTAAAACCCAATTTGTCGTATTTTATGTGCACTGTAACATACTAAGGCCGTACTGAAAGCCCATTATCTTGGCAACACTTACCCTTACTTTGCTCGCTCAAACGACCATAAAACAGAACACCCGACGATTTCGCATAATTAGTCCAGACGAACCTTAGTTATACCTCGTCTTGGGATATATATTAGGTTTTTATGTCAATCTAACATGATTTGAGGGTGCTGAATGCAAATCCGTTGAAGTCCAAGTTGTAAATGCTGGGCATTTTTAGTTATTGCGCAATTTTAAAAATGGCCACCATGGAATATTAGAGATCTGTAAAAGCAAAGGAATACACGCATTAATTGTAAATATTTTGCATGTAATGCTTTTCTTGGGTAAGAATAACAATGTCACTTGCTGAAATGATTCAAACCAGCTGAATTTTAGTATTTATTAGTCCCCTGCCACTCTGCGGAGGAAGGCTATTACGATAATTCGTGTCCTTTGCCACGGATTTGGATTCAGCACCCTCAAATCATGTTAGATCGACCTAAAAACCTGATACATACCCCAAGACAAGGCATAGCTAGGTTTGTATAGAGATCCACTCCCGGACTAAATTGTGTGGACTCAGTTTGGCTGACAAAAAGGGGGAAACGGGGTTTTGAAAGTGTGTGATGTTTTAAATACTAATGCCCACTGTTATTAGCTGTGGAACAATCAACTTGAGTTCTAGGATGCATTTATTATTAATTTATGAACATATTCAAACAATGGCTTAGAACCGAGTAATGTGAGAGTACCTTTATTTCTTCTACTTCCCAAACTTCACACTGAGTGGGTTTTGTATGTGTGTGCCAGCAAATCATGTACGACCATGACGTCCACTCTTCCAGTTCCAGCAAAGACAGCTCTCCAAAGAACTTCACGCGCTCTCCAGGTGGGAGACTATGAACCTTGCAAAGACACGCGCTCTCCAGGTGGGAGCAACCCGAATTTTCACAGAGACGCCTCTCAGTGAATGGGTTTTGTATGTGTGTGCCAGCAAATCATATACGACCATGACGTCCACTCTTCCAGTAAAGATACGCGCTCTCCACCCTCACCCCCACGCTGCCGAAAGAATCCCTTCCACATGAGATCTACTGGTCGGTAAAGGGACCGACAAGTTGAGCGATTTATGGCACGCAGCTGTAGTCCATTAGGGTTACCCAAGTCTCTTGTTCTGTTATCAGTGGAGTGACTAAGACTAGACCGACTGACGCAGTGATCACAGAGGGGGGAGTGGGGGGTGGGAGGGTGGGTGTTGTTGTTTGCTTTGTTTGCTACCTGTCCTCCTAACCCATATGTGTCTGTTTCAGATCGGAGGACGTTAAACGGATTTTCATTCCATTGTATATGCCACAAAAACGTACATTTCTTTTGAAAAGCTGAAAGTTATGTCTGTTGATACAATCACAGGACATATTCAGTAAGAAAGTCAAAGATTGTATATGCCACAAAAAAACGTACATTTGTGTAAGGAGGCTCATAGGAAATAGGAAATTGAAAGTTCAGATCAAAACCACAAGCATCGCCAAATGCGTTTGAGTGCATATGTGCATATTATGTAAAGTATGTGTATGGTACATGCCTTTACATGCCTGAAGATTATGTGCCAAACTGTTACGTTTCTGTACCTTTATGTCTATAGCTGCGTGCGCATGTGTGTGTGTGTGTGTGTGTGTGTGTGTGTGTGTGTGTGTGTGTGTGTGTGTGTGTGTGTGTGTGTGTGTGTGTGTGAGCGTGGGCGCGCGCGCGCACGTGTATGTGTGTGTGTGTGTGTGTGTGATTACATACGTACACACACTTGTGCTTATGCTTTCATCAGAAAACAAAACAAAACTAAACGTAGCATTGCAGTATTAATTCCACCCTATATCATAGAAAAGTACAATAATGTAAGCTTAAATAGTTCTGCTACCCCTCACAACCCTACCCTGCTTTCAATTCATTTTGTATGTTTACTTGTTTTCTCTTTTGGTCGAAGGGTGCG
>CM065696.1:17509767-17527267 GCA_017654935.2 Phymorhynchus buccinoides
GAATTGGTCGCATAACTACTAAACTAGGCTTAGCGAGTGACAATTTATGCCTTTTATTTTGACATGTTCTACGCGTTAAGATAATAATAATAATAATAATAATAATAATAATAATAATAATAATAATAATAATAATAATAATATTAACAATACTACTACTACTACTAATAAACGAATTTTACCTGTACTGTACCAACAAAAAAAAGAATTAAAAAAAAGAGAGAGAAATCTCACTAAACTGTCGTTGTCGCGTGGTGTGTTGGCTCCCTAGCACGGTTCATGGGAGACAACCGTCTGCAAATAGACCCAGTCCACGGCCAACCTTCCTCAAGGGACCCACTACAAAGGGCTCAGTGCGACGTGCCCCCATCTCTATAATGTCCCCGTCATTCTGTCCCCTTCTCTATGTGTCCCCGTCTTTATTTGTCCCCGTCTCGATGTGTCCCAGACTCCATGTGCTCCCGTCTCGATGTGTCCCCATCATCCGACAGTATGTGTCCCCATCCAAAGACTGTATAGGGGAAGATAAGCATCCGGTCTCTTTTCCCTATATTATGAGTAGTGAGGACAGAAACACTGGTTATGTCCCTTTTAAACAGGACACATTCTACACGTCGATAGGCCAGTTGAATTCTCCGTTCAAGTTCCAGTCTGAGTTTTTGGATAGCCTCCACTGTGAATGGTGTACTGTCCACACTAACGATAACTCTATCAGCCCGGTTCGCCGAGCTCTTAAGTAGTCCATCTTACCCTTTTAGAATATCTTTGCCCCATCTCTAAATGTCCCCGTCTCTATGTGCCCCCGTCTCTATGTGTCCCCGTTTCTATGTGTCCCCGTTTCTATGTGTCCCCGTCTCTAAATGTTCCCGACTTTATGTGTCCCCGTCTGTATTATGTCCTCGTCTCTGCATGTCCCTGTCATTTTGTCCCCGACTCTCTGCGTCCCCGTTTCTATATGTCCCCGACTCTATGTGCCCCCTCTATGTCCCCGTCTCTTATGTGTCCCCGTCTCTATGTGTCCCCGTCATTCTGTCCCCGTCTCCATGTGTCCCCGTCTCTATGTGTCCCCGTTTCTATGTGTCCCCGTCTCTATGTGTCCCCGCTTCTATATGTCCTCGTCTCTATGTGTCCACGTCATTCTGTCTCTCCATGTGTCCCCGTCTCTATGTGTCCCCGCTTCTATTGTGTCCCCGTCTCTATGTGTCCCCGTCTCTATGTGTCCCCGTCTCTATGTGTCCCCGTCATTGTGTCCACGTCTCTATGTGTCCCCGTCCATGTTCCCCGTCATTCTGTCCACGTCTCTGTGTCCCCGTCATTCTGTCCCCGTCTCTATGTGTCCCCGTCATTCTGTCCACGTCTCTATGTGTCCCCGTCATTCTGTCCACGTCTCTATGTGTCCCCGTCATTCTGTCCCCGTCTCTATGTGTCCCCGTCATTCTGTCCCCGTCTCTATGTGTCCCCGTCATTCTGTCCACGTCTCTATGTGTCCCCGTCATTCTGTCCCCGTCTCTATGTGTCCCCGTCATTCTGTCCGTCTCTATGTGTCCCCGTCATTCTGTCCACGTCTCTATGTGTCCCCGTCATTCTGTCCACGTCTCTCTGTGTCCCCGTCATTCCCCCGTCTCTATGTGTCCCCGTCATTCTGTCCACGTCTCTATGTGTCCCCGTCATTCTGTCCACGTCTCTATGTGTCCCCGTCTCTTGTGTCCCCGTCTCTAGGTGTCCCCGTCATTCTGTCCACGTCTCTATGTGTCCCCGTCATTCTGTCCACGTCTCTATGTGTCCCCGTCATTCTGTCCACGTCTCTATGTGTCCCCGTCATTCTGTCCACGTCTCTATGTGTCCCCGTCATTCTGTCCACGTCTCTAGGTGTCCCCGTCATTCTGTCCACGTCTCTATGTGTCCCCGTCATTCTGTCCACGTCTCTATGTGTCCCCGTCATTCTGTCCACGTCTCTATGTGTCCCCGTCATTCTGTCCACGTCTCTATGTGTCCCCGTCATTCTGTCCACGTCTCTATGTGTCCCCGTCATTCTGTCCACGTCTCTATGTGTCCCCGTCATTCTGTCCACGTCTCTATGTGTCCCCGTCATTCTGTCCACGTCTCTATGTGTCCCCGTCATTCTGTCCACGTCTCTAGGTGTCCCCGTCATTCTGTCCACGTCTCTATGTGTCCCCGTCATTCTGTCCACGTCTCTATGTGTCCCCGTCATTCTGTCCCGTCTCTATGTGTCCCCGTCATTCTGTCCACGTCTCTATATGCCCACCCTCTCTATATGTCCCCTTCATTCTGTCCACGTCTCTATATGCCCACCCTCTCTATATGTCCCCGTCATTCTGTCCACGTCTCTATATGCCCCCCGTCATTCTGTCCCCGTCTCTGTGTGTCCCCGTCATTCTGTCCACGTCTCTATATGTCCCCGTCATTCTGTCCCCGTCTCTATGTGTCCCCGTCATTCTGTCCACGTCTCTATATGTCCCCGTCATTCTGTCCCCGTCTCTATGTGTCCCCGTCATTCTGTCCCCATCTCTGTGAATCCCCGTCATTCTGTCCACGTCTCTATGTGTCCCCGTCATATCTGTCCCCGTCCCGGTGTCACGTGTCCATTTGGATTAGGGTAAGGGTTAGGGTGTAGGGTTTGGGTTAGGGGTCTCTGTTTGGTTTGGTATAGGGATAGGGTAAGGGGTTAGGTTAAACAAAGAGACGGAGAGAGATAGGTCGGGGGACACATAGAGACGGAGACACATAGAGACGGAGACACATAGAGACGGAGACACATAGAGACGGAGACACATAGAGTCTCACATAGAGACGGAGACATAGAGACATAGAGACGGAGGACACATAGAGACGGAGACACACAGAGACGGGGACACACAGAGACAGGGGACACATAGAGACGGGGACACATAGAGACGGGGACACATAGAGACGGAGACACATAGAGACGGAGACACATAGAGACGGAGACACATAGTGGACACTAGAGACACACAGAGAGACGGGGTCACATAGAGACGGGGGACACATAGAGACGGGGACACATAGAGACGGGGGACACATAGAGACAGGGGGACACATAGAGACGGGGGGGCACATAGAGACGGGGTCACATAGAGACGGGGGGCACAGAGACGTGGACACATAGAGACAGGGGCACACACAGAGACGTGGACACATAGAGACGGGGGACACATAGAGACGGGGGCACACAGAGACGTGGACACATAGAGACGGGGGCACATAGAGTCTCACACAGAGACGTGGACACATAGAGACGGGGTCTCACATAGAGACGGGGACACATAGAGACGGGGGCACATAGAGACAGGGGGCACACAGAGACGTGGACACATAGAGACAGGGGGCACACAGAGACGTGGACACATAGAGACAGGGGGCACACAGAGACGTGGACACATAGAGACAGGGGTCACACCAGAGACGTGGACACATAGAGACGGGGGGCACACAGAGACGGGGACACATAGAGACAGGGGGCACACAGAGACTGGACACATAGAGACATATGCACACAGAGACGTGGACACATAGAGACGGGGCACACATAGAGACGTGGACACATAGAGACAGGGGACACATAGAGACGGGACACATAGAGACAGGGTTAGAGACGTGGACACATAGAGACGGGGGGACACATAGAGACGTGGACACATAGAGACAGGGGACACATAGGGATAGGGACACATAGAGACAGGGGACACATAGAGACGTGGACACATAGAGACAGGGGACACAAAGAGACGTGGACACATAGAGACAGGGGACACATAGAGACGTGGACACATAGAGACGGGGACACATAGAGACGGGAGACACATAGAGACGGGGACACATAGAGACGGAGACACATAGAGACAGGGGGCACACAGAGACGTGGACACATAGAGACAGGAGGCACACAGAGACGTGAACACATAGAGACAGGGGGCACACAGAGACGTGGACACATAGAGACAGGGGGCACACAGAGACGGGGAACACATAGAGACGGGGACACATAGAGACAGGGGACACATAGAGACGGTGGACACATAGAGACAGGGGCACACAGAGAGACATAGAGACAGGGGACACATAGAGACGGGGACACATAGAGACGGGAGACACATAGAGACGGGGACACACAGAGACAGGGGGCACATAGAGACGGCGACACATAGAGACAGAGGACACATAGATACGGGGGACACATAGAGACGGAGACACATAGAGACAGGGGCCACAATGCTACTCAATCGACACCGGCCCACGGTAATAATTGTCCCTATACACGTTAAAAATGTTTCACTCCTTTCCCATGGCAGCACAGTGGTATGTAGCCTCTCACTGTGTTGCCTATGGGGAAAGAGCGAAAAACGTTCACGTGTATTATATAGACCATAACTCTTTTTTCAATAAAGGGTTGGACTCCCTCCGCAGCAAATGCCAAGGGACGGAGGGCAGGCTACGCACTGTTCTATAGGGGGAAAAAAAGGGAAAAAAAAGCAATCAACGTCGATCAACAACATTAGAATGAAAATGTCTTTAGTTGTTGATTGTTATGGCAAACACATATTACTGTGAACATGTCATTTTCTTCTTCTTCATCCATCCAGTGTTAGCGAATGTTTGCTCTTTTTTCTTTTTCTTTTCGATAATTTGTTTACCCCCCTATCCCCACCACCCTTTTTTCTTCTTCTGTTAATGGACGTACATTTGGAGAAAAAGATGATGGAATCAGAAAGGCGAAAATATGAAATATTGGACATTTGCAAACGTTTAAAATGTTGTCGGAGTGGCAGGGGTGGGTATGGGTGTGGGTGTGGTGGAGGGAGTTATGAAGAAAGATAAACATGAACAAAAGCAGGGAAAGGCCATAAGGCCCCCATCACACGTGTGCCACGTTCTCGCTAAATCCTTCACGATCAGCCAGAGCGTTGCTGATCGTAGCATAGTCGTGGCGTAGCGCGGTAAAGAGCGTGTGTTGGGGTCTTGGTCGGAGCGTACAATAATATCTGTATTGCTAAAAAATCGGGACTTTCCTGGTATTGCACTGCCTCCGGGCGTTGCCTCCGGGATCGTTCCCACCATCTTTATATTTACTGATGTTCCATATGTGTCTGTTTCAGACCGGAGGACGATAAACAGATTCTTCTTCTTGGTCGGAGCGTGGAGAGCGTGCTAGGCTCGTTCCCGCTACAGCGTATTTTCAACACGCTCAAAACCTACGCTAGCGAGGTCGTGGTGGGAAAAAAATGGAAGCGTAGCGGGATCATAGAGAGAGAACGGAGGCGGCGTGGTGAGTGCATGTCCGCGACCTCGCCACGTTCTCTAGACATTTAACGCGCAGTGAGGACGTAGCGGGGACTTCGTCGTGTGTGATGGGGGCCTTAAGGAGCGAGGTTACAAGGATAAGTCAGAGGTTGTGGGTGATGGTAGGTGTGGTGTCGGGGGCTAAAGGGAAAAAAATGGACAAGAAACAGGCAAGTAAAATGAATGGGAAACACGCAGATGAGAGAAGAATGGTTGCTTGGCATTGTAGAATTTCTTTTGAAGAATTAATGAGTGTTTAGTATTATAACTGTTCTTTTGAAGAATTATTGTGTGGCATTGAAGCTTTTCTTCTGAAGATTACTTGTATCGCATTGTAACTTTTGAAGAATGATTGTTTCGCATTGTAGTTTTTCTTCTGAAGAATGTTTGTGTCGCATTGTAACTTTTCTTTGAAGAATAATCGTTCCGCATTGTAACTTTTCTTCTGAAGAATGATTGACAAGAAAGCATTGCAACTTTTCTTCAGAAGAATGATTGTTTCTTGGCATTGTAGCTTTTCTTTTGAAGAATGATTGTTTCGCATTGTAACTTTTCTTCTGAAGAATGATTGTTTCGCATTGTAGCTTTTCTTCTGAAGAATGATTGTGTCGCATTGTAGCTTTTCTTTTGAAGAATGATTGTGTCGCATTGTAGCTTTTCTTCTGAAGATTACTTGTGTCGCATTGTAACTTTTGAAGAATGATTGTTTCGCATTGTAGCTTTTCTTTTGAAGAATGATTGTTTCGCATTGTAACTTTTCTTCTGAAGAATGATTGTTTCGCATTGTAGCTTTTCTTTTGAAGAATGATTGTTTCGCATTGTAGCTTTTCTTCTGAAGAATGATTGTTTCGCATTGTAGCTTCTCTTTTGAAGAATGATTGTTTCGCATTGTAGCTTTTCTTCTGAAGAATGATTGTTTCGCATTGTAACTTTCCTTCTGAAGAATGATTGTTTCGCATTGTAACTTTTCTTCTGAAGAATGATTGTTTCGCATTGTAACTTTTCTTCTGAAGAATGATTGTTTCGCATTGTAGCTTTTCTTCTGAAGAATGATTGTTTCGCATTGTAACATTCCTTCTGAAGAATGATTGTTTCGCATTTAGCTTTTCTTTTGAAGAATGATTGTTTCGCATTGTAACTTTTCTTCTGAAGAATGATTGTTTCGCATTGTAACTTTTCTTCTGAAGAATGATTGTTTCGCATTGTAACTTTTCTTCTGAAGAATGATTGTTTCGCATTGTAACTTTTCTTTTGAAGAATGATTGTTTCGCATTGTAGCTTTTCTTTTGAAGAATGATTGCTTCGCATTGTAACTTTTCTTCTGAAGAATGATTGTTTCGCATTGTAACTTTTCTTCTGAAGAATGACTGTTTCGCATTGTAACTTTTCTTCTGAAGAATGATTGTTTCGCATTGTAACTTTTCTTCTGAAGAATGATTGTTTCGCATTGTAGCTTTTCTTTTGAAGAATGATTGTTTCGCATTGTAACTTTTCTTCTGAAGAATGATTGTTTCGCATTGTAACTTTTCTTCTGAAGAATGATTGTTTCGCATTGTAACTTTTCTTTTGAAGAATGATTGTTTCGCATTGTAGCTTTTCTTCTGAAGAATGATTGTTTCGCATTGTAACTTTTCTTCCGAAGAATGATTGCTTCGCATTGTAACTTTTCTTTTGAAGAATGATTGCTTCGCATTGTAACTTTTCTTCTGAAGAATGATTGTTTCGCATTGTAACTTTTCCTGAAGAATGATTGCTTCGCATTGTAACTTTTCTTTTGAAGAATGATTGTTTCGCATTGTAGCTTTTCTTCTGAAGAATGATTGTTTCGCATTGTAACTTTTCTTCTGAAGAATGATTGTTTCGCATTGTAACTTTTCTTCTGAAGAATGATTGTTTCGCATTGTAGCTTTTCTTCTGAAGAATGATTGTTTCGCATTGTAGCTTTTCTTCTGAAGAATGATTGTTTCGCATTGTAGCTTTTCTTCTGAAGAATAATTGTTTCGCATTATAGCTGCTCTTCTGAAGAATGATTGCTTCGCATTGTAACTTTTCTTCTGAAGAATGATTGTGACGCATTGTAGCTTCCGATTTCTAGCACAAATGGCACATTGGCATATTGTACTAAAGACCCACCACGTCACGTGTCTAAATCACGATTTTCACGTGTTTTCCCTCTTATCCCTGGTAAGAAATCTTAAGAAGTCTTCCAAGCATAAGAGGGAATGTGTCACGAATGTGTCACGGGGGGGGGGGGGGGGGGGGGGGGGGGGGGCTTTAACTTTGTTCATGGAGAGGTAACTCTAGTATTTTACCACAAAGTCATGTTCTATTCTTTCCTCTTAATTACTCTGGTTGTTTAAAGGTAGAGGGTGGGGAGGAGGTTGGAGGAGGGCTAAGGGAGACAATAAACAGCTTGACAAAAGATTCCCAAAATAAAAGGGCAGATAATTATATTGCACCGGACCCCCAAAATGGCCAAATTATACTTGTTATTGAATTCAGAGTCCGATGCCGACCTCTTCGATTGTGCAACTTTCAGCGAACAAAACTTGGATCACCGTTAGTTAATAAGACAGAAATTGAGACAAAAGACATTTCAGACCAAATTCGAGAAACTGATCGTGTCTTCCTAATAATTTGATGTACTCTCGTTTTTAGATAGTCGCCTTCTGATATGATGAAATGTGGGATTACGTATTCGATTCGCGTGTCCCGAGTCAATCAATGTCTGTTGTTGCGGAGGTGTTCCTACGAAAATGACTGGGCAACAACAGGTAGGTTTACCCCCTTAGTGTATTACTTTAAACCCGGATTTAATCAAGTTACCCCCGTATCAATATCAATTGCCCATCTTTATATACTAATTGTGATGTCTTTCTTCTCGTGGCGTATATTATTACATGAAAACCAGTAAATTGAGCGATCACTTTCAAAGAAAGCGGGTTAGGTGTCATTACATTCATTCCTTGAGTTTCAGTGGTTAGTTACAGTTAACTCTACCCGTTGTATTGTTTCATAGTTTGGCGTGCTTTCATCATTGTCGTTGTAAAGCAAAATATATATAAATGAAGAGAAATAAAAGCTTTAAAGGCCCACCACATCCATGAGCCTCAATTTGAATTTGGGGGTGTCTTTAAAGACCCACCAAATCACGTGACAAAATCACGGGTTTCACGCGCTTTCCCTCTTTATAGATGGTAACAAATCTTATTTTGGCCCGGTGTGACTCCCATAACAAATGCCCCCAAATTGAAAACGAAACAGCACTTTAAAGAGCGGCCTCAAGTTGAATGTGGGGGTGTCTTTAAAGACCCACCAGATCACGTGACAAAATCACGGGTTTCACGTGCTTTCCCTCTTATAGCTGGCAAGAAATCTTGTTTTGACCAGGTCTCACTACCATACAAATGCCCCCAAATTCAAAGCCATACATCGAACATGGGGGCATTTCTATATGGGTCACAGCTACCCAGAAAAAAACCAAGGGATTTAATCGTGGCGCGTCTGTGCATCTTTAAGAGTTAACTCTAACCGCTGTATGGTTTCATAGTTTGGCGTGCGTTCTTGATTGTCGTTGTTAAAAATATATATATATAAATGAAGAGAAAAGAAAGCTTTAAAGACCCACCACCACATCCATGAGTGAAAATCACGGGTTTCACGGGTTTCCCTCTTTCGCTAGTAAGAAATCTTATTTTGGCACGGTGTTGCTCTCATACAAATGCCCTCAAATTCAAAACGAAACAGCACTTTAAAGAGCGGCCTCAAGTTGAATGTGGGGGTGTCTTTAAAGACCCACCAGATCACGTGACAACATCACGGGTTTCACGTGCTTTCCCCTCTTATAGCTGGCAAGAAATCTTGTTTTGACCAGGTTTTTGACTCCCATAACAAATGCCCCCAAATTCAAAACGAAACAGCACTTTAAAGAGCAGCCTCAATTTGATTTTTTTTGTCTGCCTCAATTTGAATTTGGGGGAATCTGCATGTGGGTCACACCTACCCAGAAAAATGCACACACCAAGGGACTTAATATTGTTGGGTCAGTGTGAGGGGACTGAGGCCAGGACAGGCAAAGTATTGATTCGCAAGAATATGGCAACTGAGGAAAGAAGGTATGGGACACAGACGATTGTCGACGAAATCTTTTAATCAGACCTGCTTACATAAAAACTCAGCAGATTGTCATCCATACTTAGTTATTGAACGGGTGTTAAGTCCTCTCGCGGACTTTTTGTCCTTATGTGCACATTAGTCTAAAATGACCCTGTTTCTGTTTTTGTGGGGTATTTATTGCAAGTAGTTAATTCATTACTCGCCATGTTACATTACCACACACAATGTGAAGCCATTCTACCCACTGGTTCATGAGATACAGCTCGGACATGAAGGAAGGACATTTTGGTTTTGTGAGTTTTCCTTGGCGGAGGTTTGCACTGGCGGTTCAGAATTCAGGATTTGAATAGGCTGTGACATGTGTGGGAGAGGAGAGGAGGTTCCGAAAAAAATTCAATCAAAATTGTCCACAGTTACAACTATTCAGCAAATTATGGGCGTAACGGCATGCACATATATTATTGAGAGAGAGAGAGAGAGAGAGAGAGAGAGAGAGAGAGAGAGAGAGAGAGAGAGAGAGAGAGAGAGAGAGAGAGAGAGAGAGAGAGAGAGAGAGAGAGAGAGAGAGAGAGAGAGAGAGAGAGAGACCATGACAAATAGAGAGAGAGAAACAGAGATAGAAAGACATACTGGCAGAGAACCACACATAAACAGACAGACAGACATACAGACAGAGACAAAGACTCTCAGGCAGACAGACAATTAAGCTAAGCCAAATCATGAATGAAAATCTGTTTAATGTCCTCCGGTCTAGAACAGACACATTATGGGACATTAATAGATATAAAGATGGTGGGAACGATACTGGAGGCAATGTCCGAAGGCAGTACAACACCAGTAAAGTCCCGAATTTGTGACAATACAGACAGTATGAACATGAAGCCAAATCAATCACCTGGGCGTCTCTATTATTATCCCAACCTCTCGTCCCAAAACAAACGGACTTGATGTGCAAACTGACCATTGGTCATAAGACATGGACCACTGCTGACTGACTGACCACCAGCCAGTCCCCCTTGACCTTCCCGCACGGCACGCGCTGCTGCCAGAGATGGACGGTACAATGATGACCAATAGCTATCATTATGATCAGTAACTGTCTTCTCTCTCTCTCTCTCTCTCTCTCTCTCTCTCTCTCTCTCTCTCTCTCTCTCTCTCTCTCTCTCTCTCTCTCTCTCTCTCTCTCTCTCTCTCTCTTTTCCCGCCCCCGATTGTTTTTGATGTCCCCCTGTGCTGGTGTGTGTGTGTGTGTGTGTGTGTGTGTGTGTGTGTGTGTGTGTGTGTGTGTGTGTGTGTGTGTGTGTGTGTGTGTGTGTGTGTGTGTGTGTGTGTGTATGTGTGTGTGTGTGTGTGTGTGTGTGTGTGTGTGTGTGTGTGTGTGTGTGTGTGTGTGTGTGTGTGTGTGTGTGTGTGTTAGTGTGTGTGTTAGTGTGTGTGTGTGTGTGTGTGTGTGTGTGTGTGTGTGTGTGTGTGTGTGTGTTATTGTTAGTGCATGTGTGTGTTAGTGTGTGTGTGTGTGTGTGTGTGTGTGTTATATTGTTAGGGTATGTGTGTGTGTTAGTATGTTAGTGTGTATGTGTGTGTGTGTGTTATTGTTAGTGTAAGTGTGCGTGTTAGTGTGTGTGTCTATGTGTGCGTGCGCGTGTGTGTGTATATGTGTGTGCGCGTGTATGTGTATATGTGTGCGCGCGTGCATGCGTGCTTGCGTGCGTGTGAATGTGTGCGTGCGTGCGTGCGTGCGTGCGTTATATCGTCCCTGAAGCTGGACTTTTTGTCGATTAGAAGAATAGGCCGTCGATCATGTGCATTCTAATACGCTTCGATGCATGCTTTTTTTTCTTAAATTTGTTTTCATAACAAATAGCCCTAACTCCCAATCTAAAGGTCCGTGTATAAAACAACAGCATGAAAGTCTGTGTTACTAGCAGATTACCGAGTGTTGTCACATACCAGATTTATTAATAAACCAGGATGACCTCACCTAACCAGGCACTGTAAACACGAGTGCGTCTTAAACAATTAACAGTAGCAGTATGCAAATTAGGCTAAACAGCCAATCGTTTTGGGAGTTGGGTCTAATTTACATACCATTACCCGTGTTAACTATTTGATTAAATAATTAACCCTTTCACCGCCAATGTCGCATTTTTGCACCACAATGGTTTAACACCCTTGTCACAAAAAAGCATCAAATCAAGGCCTGTTATCTGAAGACCCTATTTCTTTTATTTTTTGGAGGTAAGGATATGCCTATTGTTATACATGTCACAGAAGAATTCGCAATATTGCAGATTGTTTTTCTCTTCTCTACCCAGGTAAATTTAATGGTATTTTGTGGATGAAATATGGCTGGCGTTGAAAGGGTTAAGACGCACCCATGAGTAAGGATCTTGTCCATCTGGCAAAACTCTGTTACTTAAGTGGTGCTGAAAGTGCGTAAAGTGATATTATACGGCTGAGTTGCGATACAAACTTCGAGAGTTCCAACCAAAACCAATTTTCGAAGGCCAGATCTAGATGACATATATATATATATATCGACGGTTTCAAATGCAGTTTATAGTTATTGAAACGAAATACTGACTAAGCTAGATCTACTGCCTGCATTGCAAGCACAGGCCCACTGACGTTCTCATCTGCATGTTCATGCGCAACGAAATTAAGTTCCACCGATTCTGAGAAGTTTTCAAATATTTATGTTTGGTGTTAATAGTTGTTTTGGGGGGTATTTTTTCGTCATCTGAAATTGTCGCAAAACGCTTCATTTTGCCAGTTTGGGTCGTCTGCTTTCGTTGACATCCAATGTGATTGTATCCTTCCGCGAAGCTCAGATGCGAATATAACGTTATATGACTTACTGTTATCTCGACCTGCGGTCACATGGGTCAAAGAAGGAGGGGTCGAGATATAGTGAGATTGTCAAATGGCAGATGGGTTTTTTTTGTGGCTGATATTTAGTTTATCATCCTATGTTCTTTCGTCCAAGGATGTGTTTACTTTGTTATCTTCTTTGTCTTATACAGTTTTGGTATTCGTATAATTATAGTAATAAAAGGCAATTATCCGAAAACTGAGCTTAATGAATATACAACATCATACAACCATCTACTGATTGAAAAGAGTGGAGATGATCCAACGGAGAGCAGCAAGATTCGTCCTCAATCAATACCGTAGGACAACCAGTGTCATGCTCCAGAGGCTTGACTGGAGCTCCCTGCAGCAACGCCGCCATGTGACAAGACTCACCATGCTGTATAAAATACAAAATGACATGTTGAGCGTCAATAAGAACAGACTTGTCCCCTAACCAGAGCGGCAGCGCAGAGGTCACACACTGCAATTCCTTGTACCTGTATTGTGTTCGAAATATTGGGGGATGTTGCGGTACAAATTCTCACCTCGGTACAAATTCGGGGTGACAATGTGTACCGCAACATCCCCCAATTTCGAACACAATACCGACAGAGTTCCTTTTTCCCCACGTACCATCAGGGAGTGGAACATCTTACCTTCAGCAGCAGTTGAGGCCAGAACTCCAGAGAGCTTCGCGACTAGAGTCTGGGAGCACCTGACTGGAAAACCTCCTGCTGCAGCCGCCACGTCTGATGGGCCCCACTCTGGGGACGTCAGACTAACAAGCACCAACAACCCCCCCCCCCCCCCCCTTCTCCCCTCCCCCCTTCTCCCCTCCCCCCCTCTCCCATCCCCCCCTTTGGTCCCCCATCTTCCCCCACCCCCTCCTCCCCTCTTCCAACAACCCAACGGATCAACAGTTTCCTAGTTCTCGTATCTGTGCTCTCTCTGTTGTTTTATTTCTTCTCAGGCCTTGAGCCTTTCTTCCGGCAAAAGTGGTCTCGAACCTCCCCGGTTCCGTGGCATAATAATAAGTGTTGATTGTGGCCACGTACAGTCAAGAAGAAGAATGATGCTCTTTTCGGAGTGAAAACTCAGTTTTCATAATTTGGCACACAAACAATGTAATAAATTCCGTTTTTATTTGTTTTTCATTGTTTATTTGTTTTGTGCTGCTGTTAGTGCTTTTTGTTTGTTTTCAATCATATTAGCAAGCTTGTAACCGCCCAGCTACTCTCTCTACTAAGCCTCGTGCAACAGGGGAAGGTTAGAAAAAAGAAAGGCAAATGTTAAGAAAAGCTCCCTCCTCTGCCCCTTCCATTCATTTCAGACGGTTTCGGGTTAGGGTTAGGGTTAGGGTTATGAATAGAGTTAGGGATAGGTTGAGGGTCAGTTTAGTCATCAACTTAAATTGTTTTTGTGTATTTGACACTAAACTGACCCTAAACCTATCCCTAACCTTATCCCAAATCCTATTCATAACCCTAACCTGAAACCGTCTAATCCACACTAAAAAATAAAACAAATTATGGTATGCTATGAGATTGACACTTAACTGACCCTAAACCTATCCCTAACCTTATCCCAAACCCTATTCATAACCCTAACCCTAACCCAAAACCGTCTGAAAGGAATGGAAGGGTCAGAGGAGGGAGCTATTCTGAACATTTGCCCAAAGAAATGAAAGTTTAGAAAGAAGCAAAAAAACAGAAGGAAATGGAACTAATCTATAGCCGTTAGGTTTTGCGTCTCTCCGGGGGCTTGAGCCTGATTGGCAAAGATTTACGTAGCCGGATAAATAAAACAAAAGAGAAAGAAAGGAAAACCCTAGAAAAAACAAAAAGATCTAAAGGAATGGCAGCTTTGCCAAGTAATCCCATCATTCTGTGCTCCGCTTTCCTGCTGCTTAAGACACGTCTTAGCTGCGGTAGTCATGGGATTGCAGAGGAAAAAAGGGCAGGAAAAGCCCACTCTTTTCAAACGAAGAAGCTGTTGTTGACATAAGGTTAACATTAAAGCGCATTTGGGCCCGTCCTATACGTATATATATATATATGTTTTGGCAGACTTTTATTTCATCAACATCATCGATTACGCCTCTTCATTCCTATTTATGTCTCTGGTTTTGGTCAACGGTTGACAAAGGCTTCTATTATTAAAAGCCGAAAATTCCCAAAATTTAACCGAAAGCTTGTTGTTTTGTGTGTTTGTTTTTATTGTTTCCCAATATATATTTGGTTTAACCCTTTTACCGCCAGCCATATTTCAGCCAAAAATGTCCATTACATTTACCTGGGTACAGAACAACATCCATCTGAAGTATTGGGGGGATTCTTCTGTGACAGATATGAAATAAGGTATATCCTTACTTCCCAAAACTAAGACAATAGGGTCTTTGGATAATAGACCCAAATGTGATGCCTTTTGGTGACATAGATGTTAAATTACTGTGGTGCTAAAATGTGACTTTGGCGATGAAAGGGTTAAACAAATCTTTATTCATTCGGAAGCTATCAAACATGAAAGACAATTAGAGCAACAACAAGCTCGAAGCTTATACCGTGCTCCTTAAATTAACCTCATAATTGCACAATTGATTGAACAGATGGAGACTGCATTTAAACCAAGTAATATAATATATATTTCTTCCTGTATGTTGCCAATAGACAGGAAGAAACCTTCCCTTTGTGGAACAATCTTCTTGTTGAGGTGAGAGTAGTTCCACCCTGGTAGGCTAAGACCCCACCCAGTGCCGAGCTGATGAGACTCCCTAGAGTCGAAACATCTGTCCTCGGCTGGGTTCTGCCAATGCCTCCCTAATAAGGAGGAGAAACTAAGCTAGCACTCTTTATGTTTTGTTAGAACATAGATCAAAATACCAAGTTAATATAACTGGTTTTGGTTTTAATGTTCGTTTCAAAGACATAGGGACACAAAAGTTTTAAACAAAATTACTATATAGATATATTTATATATATATTTAAAAAATAGTCAAATTGGGTCTGGTAGTTGATTATGAATAAAACAGATGTTGTATGCCGTCATTATTTGAACTTGATTCAAATTCCATTGATGATTAATATACTCACTGTCTCCAGCCTCTACCTTCTCACACATCTCTCTCCCTCTCTCATTTGTTTTTTTTCTTGTGTTCACAAACAACAACAACAACATACGGTATTTATACGGCGCTGAATCTTGATATAAATCAAATCAATTCAAAGCGCACACACACGTTAGCATTCATAACGCATTCAAACAAAAATGCAATACAAAGCGAGCACACACGTTTGACATAAATGGTATATAGCAGAAACAGACCTAAAGGCAAGAGAGAGAGAAGAGAAAGAGAGTGGAGCCTCAATCACGAGGGAACAGGTGGGTTTTGAGGTTAGATTTGAAGGCTAAGAGGGTCGGTCGCTGACGGAGGGAAAGAGGGAAGTTTGTTCCAAGATGTCGGTCCTGAGACAGCAAAAGAGCGCCGACCAACAGTTGAAAGCTTATACCTAGGGATCTGGAGAGAAAGCGGGTCAGAAACTGAACGTAAAAACACATGCCTTGCTTTTTAGTTTCAAGTTAACTGTATGTTTCATAGATTTTATTGTAGAAGGGAAGTATTTTGTTGTTGTTGCCCCTTTCGCTATCTTTGTTGTTTTCTTGTGCGTCTATAGATGTTGATAAAGGCGCATTCGCTGAAATATCCAGATGTTTTGTTGTGTCTCTTGCGAATAAAATAACGTCACTTTACACTTGTCGTGTGACTGTTGTATGAACTTGGCTGATAAACGCGAACACGTACAGAGAACGGAGTGTGATTTGTCTGATTATCTGGCGAATAATAAATAAATAAATAAATAAATACTTTTAATACCTATGCTTGAATACATCATTTTATTTATTATTGAGACAGTTAATCCCGTTTTAATATTTTTTTAAATTTATTATTCTCTTGAGAAACATTGGTATTAACCATTAATTCCCTCCGTCCCCCCCCCCCCCCCCCCCCCCGTGGGGATACTGGGGGGTCTTTTGTATAAATAGTTCCCCCACCTTATGGAAGTTCTGTGCTTGTAGCTTCCTCTAATCTGTCACTCTCTTTGACTCTGCCTTTTCCCTTTGCTTACTGTCATCTACTATCTGTCTGCCTTACCTGTCCACTCTCCTGCCTTATTTTTCAAGAGCGACTTTCAAAAAGATTTCCTCCAGCCTTGTTGGGCCTAAATATTTCTTAGTTAGGCGCATAACGGCAGCATGACGCACCAGCGGTCATAATTGACAGGAAACTGTCCGAGCGATCGAAGAAGAAGAAACGATTAACTTTGGAAAACAAGTATAACGGTAAATGGTCCGAGCTCTTACGATTTTTGTTCCTCCCTAGTCCACAGTTGTCTTACAATGAGACCGCAGTGTTTGTTTCAGCTGCCAGTAGACTTATGTGTAGAGTTGAAGCAGAGATGACAGTTGACATACTTCATTCATCAATCTGCTTAATTCATTAAATGTTGTGTGATTTTTGTCGAAACTTCATTTCCGAGAATCGTGAAAGTTAATACTTAACGGATTAAAAAAGAAGGCGCATTATTTCAGACTGAAAGTTATTTCTTTCTTTCTTTTCTTTTCTCTGCTTTTTGGTGTTGTGTTTCTGCTTGACCTCACTTGAAATTTCATTCAACGACTTGTTAAAGATCCACCAGATCACGTGTCAAAATCACGTGTTTCACGTGTTTTTCCTCTTATAGCTGGTAAGAAATCTTGTTTTGACCAGGTCTCATTCCCATACAAATGCCACCAAATTCAGACCGAAACATTTAAAGAACAGCCTCAATTTGAAGTTGGGGGGTATTCGTATGTGGGTCACAGCTATGAGAAAAAACCCAAGGGACTTAATCGCGGTGCGTCAGTGTGTCTTTAAGGTAATGTCTGAAGATAGTCCAAGTCAACATTGTATTTGGTTTAAACAAATTTATTCATAAACAATCACATAACAGAGCAGCATCAGAATAAGGATCACAGAGCACAACAAGTTTAAAGCTTATACTAGGTGCTCAAAACATTGTATTTAAAGATGGACATTGAATAAAGCATATCAAGCCATCTATAAAAATAATAGGCGGGGGGGGGGGGGGGGGGGGGGCAAGTGTGACGAGGTAATGTAATGGGTTAAAAGGCTAAGTCCCTAGGGAAGACTTTTAGTGTGTTAAATTTTCAAGTA
>CM065696.1:17532267-17544767 GCA_017654935.2 Phymorhynchus buccinoides
TGAGTGAGAGACAGAGACAGACAGAGAAACAGTGAGACAAGAGACAGAGACAGAGAAACGATGAGTGAGAGAAAAACCCCACACATACATACCTTATTTGCTATTTATGTTCTTTCTCTCTAAATATCAACCTCACCCTATCCCTTATCACTATACCTAAACACAACGCTGATTTCTTTCTTCTTTTTTCTTTCTTCTTTCTTCTGATTTGAGCTCTTTCTGATGGTGTTTTTGCACTCCCACATTTACACATCTTTACTCATCAATTTAATATCCAATCATCCTATACCCCACGCTTTAGATTACACACTTCTCAAACTTCCCATCTTCCGATCAGGTACCGAGCAGAGCTTCGCCCTGACATACAAAATATAACGCATTGGACTGTAGAGGGGAAGTATTGTTTTTTGATCTAGTTGATTTTTTCCTTGTGCCCTTTCTGTGTTTTTTTTTTTTTTTTTTTTTTTTTTTTCCGTTATAAATTTGGGGGGGGGGGGGGGAGGGGGGGGGGGGGGGGGGGGGGGGGGGGGGGGGGGGGGGGGGGGGGGGCAGAGAGACACGTCTGCCCCCCCCCCCTCCTCCCGTTCCTACGCCAGTGATAGCTGTCGGCCAGAATTCGTCCACCAGATTGTAAAGATGATGATGAGGATCGTCGTTCGAACTCTGCTCATTTGTCTGATTGTTTGTTTCTTTGAAATGAATAAGGGGAAGTAACTCTCTGTTAACTAAGCTTTGCCTTCTGCATGTCTTTCTAGGACTGCGCAAGACTACACAGCCTGAACCCTCGATTGTCTTTTTGTGTGATGTTAAGATGCTTCTTGATTGTCATCTTGGGGATGAACTTGGGTCTGTCTCCCTGCAGGCTGTTGCCCTTGCTTTGCTAGGGAACGGGGTGACGAAAATAACTTTTGGCAGGAGGGACTTAATTAACAGAGAGCTACTTCCCTTTGATCATTTCACTATATCCTCCTCTCTCTCCTAGTCTCACTGTTTCAATCCTTGCTTGTTTCTTTGTTCATGAACACTTCCGCTTCGAGAATGCCAGATTGGCTCCTACTATTATAAAGCATTAAAGGGCCACCCTGACGGATGAGTTTTTGTAAGAAACACGTCCAGATCAACAGGAAAACACCCTTCACAGAGATTGCTACACTCACTTTGCTCTGGTTTCCTAGAAATCAAACCGTCAAATCGGCGATTCCTCCTTGGCGGAGGTGCAGGAAGTTAACTTCTTTCGCCCAAAGAGAAGGCGTGAGCCGTCTCTTTTCTAATGGCCTGTGTTTTGACCAAATCGTTCGCACGAAATTTTGGCAATACAAGCATTTTTAATTTTTTTTAATCTTTAATGCACATTATCTAAAGGAGTTCCGCTCACAACAAAGGAAACAGTTCCAGTTTTTCTTTTTACTGCACTACAAAAAAAGAAAACGCTTCAACCACAATGAGTGTCCTCCACCCACCCCATCCAAAATGGCTACTCTCTCCGGCATCTCCGCCAAGGAGGAATCGCCGTTTTGACGGTTTAATTTCTAGGAAACCAGAGCAAAGTGATCTCGACGTGTTTCTTGCAAAAAACGCATCCGTCAGGGTGTACCTTTAAAGAAAGGTACTTTGGTCTGACCTCGAAATAGCCTAGGTTTCTCCCACGGCGGAGGATTGCACTTTGTCAATGCTTTCTAGTCTTGTAGAGGGACGAGTGTGTATCCTTTTCATTTTTTTGAAAAAAATCTCTCTCTCTCTCTTGGAAAGAGGTTATGCTCCCCCCCCCCCCTTTCTCTCTGTGTCTGTCTTTCTTTCTCTCTCTCTCTCTCTCTCTCTCTCTCTCTCTCTCTCTCTCTCTCTCTCTCTCTCCCTCTCTCTCTCTCTCTGTCTCTCTCTCTCTTATCTCTTCTCTGACTCTCTTTCTGTCTCTCTCTCTCTCTCTCTGTCTCTCTCTCTCTCTCTCTCTCTCTCTCTCTCTCTCTCTCTCTCTCTCTCTCTCTCTCTCTCTCTCTCTCTCTCTCTCTCTCTCTACCTCTCTCTCTCCGACTCCCTCTCTCCCCTCTCCCTCTCCTCTTCTCTCTCTCCATCTCCTCTCTCTCTCTCTCTCTCTCTCCTCCCTCTCTCTCTCTCTCTCTCTCTCTCTCTCTCGCTCTCGCCCCAGGTTTATATTTCTCTTTTTTTCTTCTTTAGCATCTTTATATAGCTTTTTATTTGCTTTGTCTTACAAACTTGAAGGAATATGAAGATTATTTTAGGGCGGAAAGGGCTTCGGGGTAGTATATGATCTTAAGACATTACATCATTTTCCGAAGAAAGGCAGGGCTCAACTTCCTGTTAAATCGTACCATTCTCACACAGAAAATATGGGTTTTTTTAAAATTAATGCTGAACCGCGCGTAATCCCACACCCCCCCCCCCCCCCCCCCCCCACAAATAACAACAAAACAAACAATAAAAAAAAACACCAATAAACAAAAAACACACACAAAAACAGACAGGTTCGGTTATTCCTCGAAGGAAATCGGATGAAAGTATTTATTTATTATGTACATTTCTATAGCGCTTATTCATCAAAGCTCTAAGCGCTTTACAATTTTTACTACAGAATCAATTTCAAACGCTCTAACGTTTTTTAGTCCTGTAGGCTGGAGGAACGGTGCCAGAAGTAAACCGACATTTTTTATACCTATGCATAAACAAAATAATATATATATATATAAAGAAAACAAATTAAGTAAAAGGAAACGAAGCAAAAGAAGGACAAATCGTTGGTAAATAAGCCCGGTTTTCTCCCTTTCTAGGACTGCACGAGATTGCGCGTAGCCTGAACGCGAGATTATGTTTTTGTACGAGCTACGGTACTTTTTGCGCTGGCGGTTATTATTGGTATGATATAGGTAGTGTGTGCGCTAATTTGTTTTGATAGTACCAAAGATATTCTAAAAGGGTAAGATGGATTACTTAAAAGCTCGGCGAACCGGGCTGATAGAGTTATCGTTAGTGCGGACGCGTACACTATTCACAGTGGAGGCTATCCAAAAACTCGGACTGGAACTTGAACGGAGAATTCAACTGGCCTATCGATGTGTAAAATGTGTCACGTTTCGAAGGGACATAACCAGTGTTTCTGTCCTCACTACTCATTATAGGGAAAAGAGACCGAATGTTTATCTTCCCCTGTACAGTCTTTGATACTACTCAATAACGCACTTAGGTTTGGCAAGGCTTTTTTTTCTTTAAAGACCCCACACGTTACGTGTCACATTCCGTCTTATTCTTGGAAGATTTCCTACCAGCTATAAGAGGGAAAGCACGTGACAAACCATGATTTTGACACGTGATGTGGTGGGTCCTTACAGATGAAAACTGTTATTGTTTTTAATGCAGATTGAAATGAAAACTAATGATACTGCATCTTGGGATCAGTGGATCATCCTTGGATGGTGGATCGGTTTGATTTTTGTCAAAATGAAAAAAAAACCCAACAACGGTGATGAATAAAGATACATTAAAAAAAAAAGACTAACATCGATTTGCTTGTGAGTTTGTATTTAAATTTTATCATGCACGGAAGAAATAAAAGCAAGGAAAATAACTGACCACCATGACACATAGCGACACACAATGAAACCTGCTTATTAAAACTGTAATTGTAATTGTAATCAACAGACAGATAAAGATGTCGGATTCAGTGAAGTAATCTTGCACTAGAATTTTCTTTCTTTCTTAAAGGTGGACCCTGACCGATGAGCTTTTGCAAGAAACACGTCGAGATCACCAGAAAGACATACAGCCTTTTCAAGGATCTGAACACTCACTTTGCTCTGGTTTCCTAGAAATCAAACCGTCAAAACGGCGATTCCTCCTTGGCGGAGATGCCAGAGAGAAGCCATTTTTGGATGGGGTGGGTGGAGGACACTCAGAGTGGTTGAAGCTTTTTCTTCTTTGTAGTGCAGTAAAAAAAAAAGGATCTATTTCCTTTGTTGTGAGCGAAACTCCTGTTGGTAAACTGTATAAAATTACAAAAATATAATAAATAAAAAGGCTTGTGTTGTGGACATTTCGTGCAAACGATGTGGTTTAAACTCAGGCGGACATTAGAAAAGAAAAGCCTTCTCTTTCACTGAAATAATTTGACTTCCAGCACCTTCGCCAAGGAGGCATCGCCGATTTGACGGTTTGATTTCTAGGAAACCAGAGCAAAGTGAGTGTTGCGATCTCTGTAAAGGGTGTTTTCCTGGTGATCTCGACGTGTTTCTTTCAAAAACGTATCCATCCAGGTACGCCTTTAAGGCAGTGCATTGTTCTCCTATATGTCTATTTATCTTTCGGTCTCCCTGACAAAAAACGAAATAAAGCAGTCAAATGACATAAATTATTGAGCTGTGTCATATCAAGATTTGATTATGTTTAAGACGAATCTTGTTTTTGGTATTGTTTCCAACGTCCAATTATTAAACATTGTTTTTCTTTCTTGTTGATTTTGAATTGCTAAGTGGTGTGTGTGTGTGTGTGTGTGTGTGTGTGTGTGTGTGTGTGTGTGTGTGTGTGTGTGTGTGTGTGTGTGTGTGTGTTCGAAATTGTTTGACCTCCTTGCAGATAGGCCGGTGGCTTTTGGAAAATTAAAAATTGTAATTGTTGCAATTCTTGTTTGAGTTGCTAAGAGGTTTTTTTTATAATGATTGATGGAAATGAGGCTGATGACTATGATGATGATGATGATAATGCTATGGAGTTCCGTATCGGTCTGAGACTGCATGACAGGGCTGCATTCTACGCTTCCTTTCATAATGATATCCCGGCGTTAACCAGGCCCCGAGAACTACAGACACCTGCAGTGTTGGTCTTGAAATTAGAGCAACACTCTCAGAATCGCATCCGTTAAGCGGATGAAGCTCGACTGTGTGGTTTCAGTCTTCCCATTGAGCCCACAGCCACTCACTCTGGGTAGGAGTCGGTGCAGGACCGAAAAAACTCTCGCCTCATATGGGATTCGAACCCAAGACTTCCCAGCCAGAAGTCCGCGACGCTAACCACTACGCCACGGCTGCTGCTGAGTTGCTAAGAGTTTTGCTCTTTTCTTTTTACATATCTCCTCTTTGTCCCTCTCTTTCCCATTTTCCTGGGGGGAAGAGGGGGGGGGGAGGCGGGAGTGGAGGGAGAGGGAGAGGGATAACGTTTTCTTCGTAATTGTTATGTTTGCTAATCGGATAGAGTGGCGATTATTCTTCAATACCTTCAAGTGGACAACAACAACAACAACAACAACAACAACAAAGCGCCGCGGTTGGCGTTCTCTTGCTTCAGGGGGCAAACGAGAAGCTTTGTGCCGCTATACTGTTATTGTCCAAGGAACAGAGAGTGGTTTAGAAACACACACACACACACACACACAAAATAACACAATGCAATTTCAATTAATTAACCACTCTTAGGCGGCCAATGAGTAATGATCGACATCCCCCCTGAAGGTGATTGGGTGGAAGCATAATGATCTGGGCAATCTGGCTGAGATGAACGTAAGACATGAGTGGGAGGGGAGGAAGAGGGGGGTGGAGAGAATGAAAAGAATGAAAGAGAGATAGTGTGTGTGTGTGTGTGTGTGTGTGTGTGTGTGTGTGTGTGTGTGTGTGTGTGTGTGTGTGTGTGTGTGTGTGTGTGTGTGTGTGTGTGTGTGTGTACGTGTGTGTGTGTGTGTGTGTGTGTGTGTGTGTGTGTGTGTGTGTGTGTGTGTGTGTGTGTGTGTGTGTGTGTGTGTGTGTGTGTGTGTGTGTGTGTGTGTGTGTGTGTGTGTGTGTGTGTGTGTGTGTGTGTGTGTGTGTGTGTGTGTGTGTGCTCTTGTGTGTGTGCTTGTGTGTGTGTGTGTGTGTGTGTGTGTGTGTGTGTGTGTGTGTGTGTGTGTGTGTGTGTGCGTGTGCGTGCGTGCGTGCGAGAGAGATCCACAATTCAAAATTCACACATATTACTGACCCAGGCCTTCTGCCCATGTCAGAGGGAAGGGGGTTACAAAGGGAAAAACAACAAACAATTATAACAAATCAACAGCGTTAGTAACTACATTACAAAGCGAAAATACACAAAAAGCAACAATGACGACAAATCAACAGCGAGAGAGATTCACAATTCACAATTCACACATTTTACTGATGCAGGCCTTCAGCCCATGTCATCAGATGGTAGGGGGATACAAAGTGGAAAACAAATCAACCGCGTTAATAACTACATTACAAAGCGAGCATACACAACAAAAGCAGCAATGACAACAAATCAACCTCGCCCAAAGCTACACTATGAAGGGAACACGATCTATTCAAAGATGTTGTTAACTGATACAAGATAAAGCTTCGGTAGGGGAAGACGGGGTAAAAAGCGCATGGGCGGGTAAGAAGCCCACCCAAATTATCTCATGAAATAAAGAAAATTTCAGTCATATTTGCCCATGAGATGAATGCTAGACATTAACGCTCGTCTCATGGGCAAAATGAGACTGAAATTTTCTTCATTTCATGAGATAATTGGGGTGAGCTTCTTACCCGCCCATGCGCTTTTTACCCCGTCTTCCCCTACGGATCTCAAAAAGCATCGGAAAGAAAATGAGCTAGTTTCAATGTGCATTTGGAATCACACATTAATAATGTGAATCTAAAAGCATACGGGTGTTTGTAGAATCTATTGGGAATATGCTTCTTCCTCATGTGTGAGGCAATCGAAACAGGAGTTTTCAGAATAATATTTGCGATGTGTGTCGGAAGCAGACACACCAAGTCTAAACCTGGATAATCTTTTTTTTTTAAACCACCAAGTGCTTAACCCTTTCGCCGCCAGCTATTTTTTAGCCTACATTTTCCATTAAACTTACATGGATAGAAACAAATTTTTGTCTGCAATATTGGGAATTCCTCTGTAACATGTTTAAAACAAGGCCTATTGTTACCTCTTCAAATTAAGAACACAAGATCATTGGATAACAGATCCAGATTTCAAGGCTTTTTATAACATGGGTATTAAATCTTTATGGTGCAAAAATGTGACATCGGCGGTGAAAGGGTTAATATCAAACAAATACTGTGGTGTACAAAAATATGTTTTAAATGATTCATAGAATTGTCTCTTTATGAGACAATTGATTTAAATGGATTTTTTTGATTTTTTTGCAAATCACAAACAAAAATCAATATTCATTCGATAGAACAACGAGAGAACTTACATAAAGCCCTATCGTAAGGAAAAGGTACACAGACAAAATGGTGACGGATGACTAAACAAAGGAACAAAACGCTATCTTATTCTTAATTTGCATGAGACGAGTCAGACTCCTAACCTTGCACATAGCAGTCAATAAGTCTCTGTTTGGATTCCCTTATGAAAACATTGATATGCACCCCTATGTGTGCGAGAGAGAGAGAGAGAGAGAGAGAGAGAGAGAGAGAGAGAGAGAGAGAGAGAGAGAGAGAGAGAGAGAGAGAGAGAGAGAGAGAGAGAGAGAGAGAGAGAGAGAGAGAGAGAGAGAGAGAGAGAGAGAGAGAGAGAGAGAGAGAGAGAGAGAGAGAGAGAGAGAGAGAGAGAGAGAGAGAGAGAGAGAGAGAGAGAGAGAGAGAGAGAGAGAGAGAGAGAGAGAGAGAGAGAGAGAGAACGAGCGAACGAACGAATGTTTTTTATTGAGGAAAAGCGGAATAAGCACAATAACCGGCTTTTTTTCATCCGGCCCTCAGAACCAAAAGAAAACAAATTTAAAAAATACAAATAGAAAAAAAAGACATCGCAAAATATAAGAAAAAAACCTCAACCTTCAATCAAGGTCGCAAACAGACGTACCGTGCACGGCATATAAATAAAATAAATTACATCAATTAACGAGACTGAGACAAGGACAGACAGACAGACAGACAGACAGACAGATACAGAGAGAGGGAGGTCAAAATAAAAGAACAGAATAAAATGGAAGAAATGAAGCAATATATGCAGGAAAAATAATGCATAGTAAATACAATGTACATAAAAGAAGACAACACATAAGCATGTATTATAACAAATGAGATATTTAAAAAAGGATATTAAGTAGACATTCTTGGATATTATGAGCTAGAGTATTCGTTCATGAATATTTGATGATATCTTTTTTTTTGAGAGAGAGAGAGAGAGAGAGAGAGAGAGAGAGAGAGAGAGAGAGAGAGAGAGAGAGAGAGAGAGAGAGAGAGAGAGAGAGAGAGAGAGAGAGAGAGAGAGAGAGAGAGAGAGAGAGAGAACACAGACACAGACACAGAGAGAAAAGGAAACAACGCAAAACTAAAACGAAATGTTACTTCCAGGGTTATGATATAAGCATACAGAACATATTTGTCAATAATAATAATAATAATAATGAAGAAAATTTATGTAGCGCCCATCCTACTATGTAGGCTACAGGGCGCTTTACACAGAATTGAAATGAATAAAAACATGAGACAAAAATCCAATAACATGAGCAGACAAAACAATACCGGTCAGACTTCGTTTGGCCGGTAAAAATGCACATAACAATCAGCAACAACAACAGCTGCTGTGACTACTACTACTACTACTACTACTACTACTACTACTACTACTACTACTACTACTACTACTACTACTACTACTACTACTACTACTACTACTACTACTACTACAGACACTGAAAAGAAAAGACTAACATCCGGTCTTTTTCCCTATATGAGTAGTGAGGACAGAAACACTGGTTATGTCCCTTAAAACAGTACACATTTACACGTCGATAGGCCAGTTGAATTCTCCGTTCAAATTCCAGTCTGAGTTTTTAGATAGCCTCCACTGTGTGTGGTGTACTGTTCCCACTAACGATAACTCTATCAGCCCGGTTCGCTGTAACTCTTAAGTAGTCCATCTTACCCTTTTAGAATCTTTGCTACTACTACTGCTACTACTACTACCAAAGACTGTATAGGGGAAGATAAGCATCCGGTCTCTTTTCCCTATATGAGTAGTGAGGACAGAAACACTGGTTATGTCCCTTTTAAACAGGACACATTTTACACGTCGATAGGCCAGTTGAATTCTCCGTTCAAGTTCCAGTCTGAGTTTTTGGATAGCCTGCACTGTGAATAGTGTACATGTCCCCACTAACGATAACTCTATCAGCCCGGTTCGCCGAGCTCTTAAGTAACCCATCTTACCCTTTTAGAATATCTTTGCTACTACTACTACTACTACTACTACTACTACTACTACTACTACTACTACTACTACTACTACTACTACTACTACTACTACTACTACTACTACTACTACTACTACTACTTCAATCAACCAAGAGAGAAATAGAGTCAGACAGACAGACAGATAAATCGATAGATAGAGAAAGAGAGAAAGGGAGAAAAGGAGGGAGAAGATAGCGACACACACACACACACACACACACACACACACACACACACACACACACACACACACACACACACACACACACACACACACACACACACACACACACACACACACACACACACACACACACACACACACACACACACACACACACACACACACACACACACACACACACACACATAACGACAGAGACAAGGCGTGGAAGGATGGGGAGAAGACCTAATTAGCAGATTATCCTTTATATCTTTCTCGGGGCAAATGCTCTGATTGAAAACAAGATTTACGAGAAAAAAAATGGCAAAGAGCCAACATTGATTTGTCCAGCAATCATCATAATTACGTCGTCTTGCTTGCGAAGTTGCACTCATTCGTGACTGCATCAACAAGATAGTTGATCGTAGATAAGTTATATTCGGAACGTGGAGAGTAGCATCCTTGTTAGTTTTGGTTCCCACTCAGGAGTCAAAGAAACAGAAAAGAAACAGAAAAGAAAAGGAAAAATACCTTGGGGGATATTTCGATCAGCTACTGTTGATCTTTGTCAACCCACAGTGACTGGCTGTAGAAAGGTTGGCTGTTATGTTCTGAGTTAATATGATCAGTTGAATTGTTTTGAAGGTATTTGTTCATGTCTTTTTATAACTCCGAGTAGGAACCAAACACACACACACACACACACACACACACACACACACACACACACACACGCGCGCGCGCGCGCGCGCGCGCACACACACACACGCACACACACACACACACATACATACACACACACACACACACACACACACACACACACACACACACACACACACACACACACACACACACACACACACACACACACACACACACACACACACACACACACACACACACACACACACACACACACACACACACACACACACACACACACACACACACACACACACACACACACACACACACACACACACACACACAGAGGAACACACAAACTAACATGTACCAGACGAAGGAGTTCTACTCGGAAACACACCCACACACACACACACAACACACACACACACACACACACACACACACACACACACACACACACACACACACACACACACACACACACAGAGGAATGAAACTAAATGTACCCAGACGAAGGAGTTCTACTCGGAAACGTCGGTTTTGTTTTTATTTTTGTTGTTGTTTAGTATTTGGGATGTCCGCAACCCACCACTTTATTATTTTTATTTTCCTGGAACAGATGGTTATCTTCCCCACAAGATGAGACAACACCCTGGACCTGTTCCTGGCCAATCACCCCTCACTGGTGCCCTGATCGGAAGGCATGCCAGGGTTGTCTGACCGTGACACTGCGTGCTTGGGATATCAAATCCACCCACTCCATCAGCAGCAGACTCAGCGAACTGTTCCGCAACACAGTGGAACCTCCCTTATCAGACCTTCAAAAATCATCCAAAATGAAGTCTTATAAGGGAGGGGTCTTATAAGAGAGGTAATCTTAATACTTACAAATAAGGGCAATGTCTCAGAGAAGTAGGTCTTATATGGGAGGGAGTCTTATAATGGGAGGTCTTATAAGGGAGGTTCCACTGTATAGCAAAGCTGACTGGCCCAACAGCTCTGTTGTCCGACACGACAGCTCTCGGAAACCATCACTACCACCTACAGTGCTACCAGCAACACTGAAGATATCTGGACACACCTGAGGGAGGGCCTCCACTCTGCGGTAAATTCATTCACCCACCCACATCACACTTCGACCAAGAAACAGCAAACCCTGGATTGATTACGAGACCAAAAAGCTCATCAGGGGGAGAGGTCGACTTTGCAAAAAGTGGAAGTAGACCGGAGATGAAATCCTCCACCATCAGGTCAAAGTCATGAAACAACATATCCAGCGATGACTGTGACGGGCGTACTGGCCCTTCACTGAAGATCTGATCACTGAAGACACCGGTTGCAACCAAGTTAAAGCCACGAAGTCTGTTGTTTGGACTTATATCAAGTCCCATGCCAGAAGCGGCCAAAGTTTCATCTCTGAAGGTGGACGACAAGCTAGTCACTGAAGCAAAGGACAAAGCAGAAACCCTCAACGCTCAGTTCTACTCTGCCTTTAGTCCCAACATCTCCTGCTCCACTGAGGACTTCAAGAACTTGAGCGGTCTGGACCCGAAACCCCGAGGCCCTACTTGTGCCACTCAGTCACCACATCCGTACCTGGAGTACAGAAGTTACTGAAAGAACTGGACCACAGGAAAGCACTAGGCCCTACTTGCCACTCAGTCACCACATCAGTGCCTGGAGCACAGAAGTTACTGACAGAACTGGACCCGGTCAAAGCCCCAGGCCCTACTTGCCACTCAGTCACCACATCAGTGCCTGGAGCACAGAAGTTACTGACAGAACTGGACCCGGTCAAAGCCCCAGGCCCTACTTGCCACTCAGTCACCACATCAGTGCCTGGAGCACAGAAGTTACTGACAGAACTGGACCCAGGCAAAGCCCCAGGCCCTACTTGCCACTCAGTCACCACATCAGTGCCTGGAGTACAGACGTTACTGAATGAACTGGATCCCAGCAAAGAACCAGGCCCTACTTGCCACTCAGTCACCACGTCAGTGCCTGGAGTACAGACGTTACTGAATGAACTGGATCCCAGCAAAGAACCAGGCCCTACTTGCCAGTCAGTCACCACATCAGTGCCTGGAGTACAGACGTTACTGAATGAACTGGATCCCAGCAAAGAACCAGGCCCTACTTGCCAGTCAGTCACCACATCAGTGCCTGGAGTACAGAAGTTACTGAAAGAACTGGACCCCAGCATAGCCCCAGGTCCAGATGGACCCAGCCCCAGATTGCTGAAAGAGGTGGCAGATGAAGTGGCTCCCGCCCTGGCGCTCCTCTACCAGTCTTCAATCAACGCCAGCACTATCCCCAGGGACTGGAAGATGGCAAACGTGGTACCCGTGTTCAAGAAGGGTGAAAGGTATTGACCGGAATATTACCGTCCCATTTTACTCACCAGCGTCCCCTGTAAAGTCCTCGAACATAATTATCCAGGGCCTGTATTCACGTTGAGATAGCATGAGACTTAGCATCATGCTAACTTAGAAGCTCTTCCAAAAGTTCTATTA
>CM065696.1:17552267-17554767 GCA_017654935.2 Phymorhynchus buccinoides
AAAATACATATCAACATAAAATTATAAACTAGGCATAAGAAAATAATGTACATGTCAACTATTCAACATCCAGGTGGGAGCAGCCCGAATTTCACAGAGACGCCTCTGTGACTATAAAGTACCAAATAATACCAATTAATTCTGGAGCACACTTCTGACCCAGTACAAAATGTTGATATGTATGAACACCAGTTCTTAGAAATAAACTAAAGACAGACAGAAAGACGAGACAAACAAACAAACAAGCGCGAAATCGCAATAGTTTGTGGCACGCGGTCTATTTTTACCACTCCAATCATGAGTTACCTCCCCTGGCTTTTCAATAATTTTAATCTGTAAACCAGAATGTTATCTCTGCACCATTTCGTAACTTTTTATATCTTTTGGAAAACATTTAAAACTATGTATCCTACTTATACTCATCAAAAGAAGCACCGCATACTCGTCGTGTCTGTTGTAGTGTCTGTATTACATATGTTTATTATTTTGTACGCTTTTAAAATACATCATTTTAAAGAGCGGCCAGAAGTGTAGCCTCGATTTGAAGTGCGACAATTTTGTCAAAATGTGCGACAATTTTGGACCGACAGACCGACCGACAAAGTGAGTTATAGGTTTGTGGCTTGAGCCACAAACAACAAACAAACAAACAGACAGGGACCGAGAGACGATAAGAGACCCAACAAGGTCAAGGTCAGGACGGCGAAAAGTTTTGCGCGGATACCTTCCTCTTCTTCTTCTCGTCAATCGGACACCTTCATCAGGTTGAAGATTTTGCCGATATAAAAACCCGAAAAAACCCCGAAGGTCACGCGCAGCTCCAGGTCACCAACGAAGTTAGAAGAAAATAAATGAACTGAACTGAATCTAAATAAATGATACATGCTTAAGGGGGGGGGGGGGGGGGGGTTGAATAAAAAATATGCAGACTCCCTAGTCTGATATGCTCAGCATTAGTGGAGCTGCCGGACAGGCACAATGCTCTTCAGCCTCTGGACAGCAAGCTGGGGACCTAGTCCGGACCCAACCCAGCCTAACGCTGGGCCAGGCCCACAGTCGCCCAAACCACACAAAATTTGAAGCGATTCGGTCAAGCGGTTCGGGAGATATCCTTGGGACAGAAAAAAAAAAAGTTACATACACGAACGAAAACATAGTCCTTTGCCATCGTAGATCGGCAAAGGACAATAAAGACTAATCTTGACAAACACAGAGAGAATGGGAACTACGATTAAAGACCCCCCACGTGACGTGTCAAAATCACGGTTTTCACGTGTTTTCCCTCTTATAGCTGGTAAGAAATCTTAAGAAATCTTCCCAGCAAATAAGAGGGAATGTGACACGTGACGTGGGGGGTCTTTAATGTGGGCGAGTGAGTGAAAGTGTGGTGGTGGTGGTAGTGTTGTTGTTGTTGTTGTTGTTGTTGTTGTTGTTGTTGTTGGTGGTGGTGGTGGTGTGTGCGTGTGCGTGCGTGCGTGCGTGTGCGTGTGCGTGCGCGTGCGCGTGCGTGTGCGTGTGTATGCGCGTGTATATGCGTGCGTGCATGTGCATGCGTGTGTGCGTGCGAGCGCACGCGCGCGTGTGTTTATTGTCAATGTCAACGTTGATCTAATTATTATTACATCTATGACGAGCTCAAGTGCTTTGTTGCCCTCAACAGTTGACATGGGTCGAAATTAAAGTTGATAATGGCTGTCAAAACAAGCAAATCCATTTATGTGACAAAGAAGAGCTTCGATATCGAATTTTGGTTGTTGTCTCTATTGATTTGTGCGACAAAAAGAGAAATCATAACAGAACGAAAAACATTAATGAAAACGGTAAAACAAGAACATAAAAGACGATGTCGAATATAATGTTAAAGCGCACTTCTGCGGTAGAGAAAAAAACAGAAAGACAAAGCGGGGGTGTACGTTCACGAAGACATGTCAAAAGAAGCTGAGCGAGAAACGGAGACAGACAGACAGACAGAGAGAGAAACAGACAGACAGACAGACAGAGACAGAGACAGACAGACAGACAGACAGACAGACATAGACTGGCAGACAGACAGAGAGACAGACAGACAGACAGACCGACCGACAGACATAGAAGACAGAGGGCTTGTTTTCCCCAACCCGGATGCGGAAGCTCATCCGGAATCCCATCGGCCTATTTCATTATTAGGCCGTGTACGCACATCAGTTGATATTCCATGCGGAAACCCGTGCGCAATCCATAAATAAGTGAAGCAAAGAAGGGAAAAGAGCTGCGCACGTGTCCGAATTTCCCCTATATGCGTAAACTTTTATCCTTCTTTCTTCCACTTACTTAGGGTTTTCCGTACGGAACTTACGCCGTCTAATGTGAACCCGGCCTTAGTTTCCGTACGGAATTTGTGGTTTGCGGATCTGATGTGCACAGGCCCTAACGGCATGCACACATTTACAAAAAACGACAACAAAAAACTCCCGTACGGAGACTCACCTGCAATCCGAAAACCCCCCACCTCTGGAAGTAA
>CM065696.1:17559767-17567267 GCA_017654935.2 Phymorhynchus buccinoides
AGCTTTGTATTCCCCATCATCTTCATGTTTTTGTTTTGTTTTTGTTTTTATATTCTGAATGTTATCTGTTTTCGTTTCGTGTACATGTTTAATTCTTTTTTTCTGTGCTTTAAGTATATCACAAAGTTTTGATTTATCATTTTTCCGAATGTTGGTTTCACGAAGGATTCAAAATGTATATCCTTATTTTCTCTAATTGTTTTAAACATCCTTTTGTGCTTACCAGCCGCCATGCTAAAATGTATATGAAGTAAAGTGGCACAGTATAAGCTTTAAGCTTGTTGTTGCCGATATGCTTGCTTTAAAAAAAAACCACAAAAAAAACCCCACGAAAAAAGGTGCGGAAATGAATGCCTCAGAAATGCGTGTAAGGACGTGCGTGCGCCTCAAAGGCGCCTCAAAGGAGAGGCTACTTCGTTTCGGAGTTGTACCAGTTCTCCAGGTTAGGTTAGGTCAGGTTAGGTACATTTATAGTCACAGAGGCGTCTCTGTGAAATTCGGGTTGCTCCCACCTGGAGAGCGCGTCGCAGCCAGAGGCGCGCCACCCACCATTTTTTTTGCATGCGATTTTTGTGGATGACTGATGAGGAAGGAAAGGGACTCGGAGGGGGTAAATTTTGACCAAATGACAACTTTTTCGTTGCCACAGTGGGTTTAACGTGTGCTAAGTGCATGGGCACACGGGGACCTCGGTTTATCGTCTCATCCGAAAGACTCCACGTTCAGACCCGCAAGGCCTAGTGCAAAGTGAGAGGAAAAAACCCCCCCTGTACCCAGGTTCGAACTCGGGTTTACTTGACACGAAGCGAACGCGCTACCACTGTGCCACTCTACACATAGTCCATGCTCTCTCACCTGTCTTCTGCATCATTTTGTCATCATTTTCAGATCGAGAAGAGAGAGAGGACTGGAAGCTAAGCTGAGCAAAATGGTCCCACAAAGCGGACAGAAGAGAAATCGTGGGTAAATAGTGCGCTGTAGTAATCATAATAATATGTTGTTGTTGTCGTACCATGGCTAAAAAAGACTCCAGGGATCATCCCGACAGCCGAAGCGCTTGAACACTATGGTACAACTGCGTCAGGGATGAGAACATGTCATTTACGTTGTGTCCGTTTTTGATTACCCCGCCACGTGGGCAGCCACACTCCGACTTCGGGGGGATTTTGAGACTTGATGATGTTAATATGCTAGGAGCTTGTCATTCACTGCCAAGTATCCTGCCATCTGTGTGTCTGTTTGTTTTAGAGCTTATGTGACTGCTTCTTCCATTAAAGCAGCGCATGCGCACTTGATACAATCATTAGTTACCCTCCCCCCCACCCTCTTGTCAGTTGAAAGGCCACGGACAGCCAAGAACGTTACAAAAACAAAAACATGGCGCTAGAAGAGTTAAGGCAACCCTTGCATAACTATACAGAGCAGAGGCATAAGAATATTTTGATGTAGCCTTGGTGTTCTAGCCTATGTCAATTGGCCTATCTGGCATAGCCTTAAGCCAAGGCGACTGTAATACAATTGCTGGGATTTGGTAAAAAGCGAAAAAAACCGAACAAAAACCCACCCAAACACGGATAGCTATTCTGGTTAGCCTGAAAAGTTAGCCGTTTCAGAAGACCAGGGTCTGGGTTCTAAGAAAACACCTGCATGATCTTTAGAAATTTAAGTCCTATAGGGTTAAATAGTACTTTTGGAAGAGCTTCTAATTTTTTGTTTGATCTTTGTTGGATCTTAAAAAATTTGTTGTTGTTGTTGTTGTTGTTGTTGTTTGTTTGTTGTTGTTGTTTGGTTGTTGTTTTTGTTGTTGTTGTTGTTGTTTTTGTTTTGTAGATAGTTTCACCAAGATCATGGAGGTATTGATGCGCGGGCACATTAATGTATTTTGGTTTTCTTTATAATGAAAAGGTGTCAGCCGATATTCATAGCGTGATACATCGATGATAAAATGAATTGAAACAAAAAGGACCACACACACACGCACGCCACACGCGCAAACGCAAGCACCACACACACACCCCACACACACACACACACACACACACACACACACACACACACACACACACACACACACACACACACACATAACACACACACAATACACAAGCGTACAGGATAAATAAGTTCTGGACTTCAGACCGTCTGCATTCTTCTTTGAAGCGGATTACTTTGTCATTTTGTTCGTGGAAATTCATACGCTTACTTGGCGAAAAGAACAGTGATCTTAGGTAAATCGACAGATAGCGTTTATAATTGAAACTCTAATATAACGATGGATCATTAACGCTACTGGGTAAACCTAACCTGTTGCTATTCCTCTATGGTTCGTCTTCTTCTATCTTCTTCTTCTTTTCTTCTTCTCTTCTTTCTTCTTCTTCTTCTTCTTCTCTTCTTCTTCTTCTTCTTCTTCTTCTTCTCTTCTTTTCTTCTTCTTCTTCTTCTTCTTCTTCTTCTTGCTTCTTCTCTTCTTCTTTCTTCTTTCTTCTTCTTCTTGGTCCGTTGCCGATCTATGAAGTAGATCGCAAAGGAGTATGTTGTCCATCGAGTCTGTTTCTCCTTTTTTTCTCTCTGTCTGTCTTCTGTCTGTCTGTCCCAAGTATATCTCCCGAGCCGCTTGTCCGAATCGCTTCAAATTTTTGTGTGGTGGTGGTGTGTCACCATGAGAGGAAGGCATCCGCGCAAACCATTTTCGCCGTCCTGACCATCACCTTGACCTTGGCGTACGACCTTGAAAACCTAAAAATCTTTTAAGGGGCCGTAAATTCCCCCAAAACCCCCCCCCCCCCTTCCAAAACCGTTAGTCTTAGAGTCTTCAAATGTGGCATGTAGGTACTTTGGCTTATGCCCGTTTTGACGGTGGCATACCGATCAAGGTCAAGGTCAAGGTCAAGGTCAGGGAGATTGGTAGGCCTTGAAAGTGGTAGGGGTCTAAAAATTGGGTTTTAAGCCATATTTTCCACATTTGTACTTGACAGAAGCGCTTCAGATTGAGTGTGGTACTGTATAACCTAGAGTAGAAAACATCTGTGCATAAATTATTGCCGTGTTGACCTTGACATTGAAGTTTGACCTTGCAAAAGCGAAATTTCGTTCTTGGCCGCTATATATTATTGTTCAAGTTGTATCTCGTGAACTAGAATACAGAATCCCTTCCAATTTGGGGTCAGGATGTGACACTAACAGATATGACACATTCGTACATAAATTACCTCTCGAAAATACAATGTCGCCGAGCAGCAGACTTGTTTCCGTTTTTCTTCACCCTCCTATTATATCGTGAAATACTGTATAGAATCATTCCAAATTTTGTGGGGAGGTGTAAAACGAAGAGTAGAAGACATAGCAGTACAAAAATTAATTATGCAACGTGGGATTCGGACCCCTGGCCGCGAAAAACGAGTTAAGTTGTCAACATTTTAAAACTGTTTTGTGGCATCTCTTGTGAGCTCAGAACAGAACTTCTTAACAGCGTTGACAGCCGAGGGGAGTGCTGCAGCACCCAAAGCACCCCCCCCCCCCCCCCCCCCCTAGTCCTGCCCTGAATTAAGGTTTACATCCCGGTAAGGAGGGTGTCTAATACTAAAGGTAAAAGACATTGTAGCACAAAATGTGCCACGTGGGGCTTAAATGTCGCCCAGCGGAAGACATGTCTCAGTGTTACGGGTGTACACCCCTCCAATTAAGGGTGTGCATCCCAAAAAAACGAATTTGCACCCAGTCAAGGGGTGCGTAGGTGCATCACCCAAAAGGTCACAAGGAGTACGGGGACCTAATGATGTGAAAGGTGGAAGGGAGGTACAGGGCGTGGGCATGCAACAGGGGCGTAACCGGCAAAAGGACATATGTCTGCGCGCTCGACGATGCCCTTTGTCTTCTTCTTTTTTCTTCTCCTTCTTCATCTTGTTCTTGTTCTTGTTCTTGTGTGTTCATTGTTTCTTCTGCTTGCTTCTTCTTTCTCGTCGTCTTGTTCTTGTTCTGTTCCTTTTGTTCCTTGTTTCTTCTGTTCTCTTCTTCTTGGTTCCTTCTTCTCTTTCTTCTTTTTCTTCTTCTTCTTCTTCTTCTTCCTTAATTATTAGTCTTCTTCCTTTTCTTCTTCTTCTTAGTCCCTTTCTTCTTCTTCTTCTTCTTCGTCTTCCTTCTTCTTCTTCTTCTTTCTTCTTTCTCTTCTTCTTCTTCTTCTCTTCTTCTATCTATCTTCTTCTCTTCTCTTCTTCTTCTTCTTCTTTCTATCTTCTTCTTCTCTCTTCTTCTTCTTCCTTTCTTCTTCTTCTTCTTCTTCTTCTTTCTTCTTCTTCTTCGTCTTCTTCTTCTCTTCTGCTCTTCTTCTTCTTCTTCTTCTTCTCCTTCTTCTTCTTCTTCTTCTTCTTCTTCTTCTTCTTCTTCCTTCTCATTAACGCCGTTTATGAGGCTATGACACCGCTTTGATGGAGATGGTGCATGCAATGTTATCATCGGAGACGATTTATTAGGCAGTAATTCCGGAGGCAGGGGATCTAAAGGGAAGCATCACATGTCAAACTTGAATTGAATAATTATACAAAATGACCTGTTGGTTTTATCTGCCTCTGGGTCTGTCTATCTGCATCTACGTTTCTCTGTCTCTGTGTATCTCTGTCGCTGTCTCTCTCGTTCTCTCTCTATCTCTGTCTCTCTATCTCTCTCTCTCCTCTCATCTCTCTCTCTACCTCTACGTCTCTCTCTTCGGTCCGCTCTTCTCTCCTCTGGGAATATCGTGTTATCTGCCCATTTCTCGCCTGCTCTCTACTCTCTCTCTCTCTCTCTCCTCTCTCTCATCTCTCTCTGTCAAACATCTCTCATCTCTCTTCTCTCTCTCTCTTCTCTGCCTCTCTCTCTCTCTCTCTTTCTCTCTCTTTCTCTCTGGCCCTTTCTCTCCCTGCTCTCGTCTCTCTCTCTTTCTCCTCTGTTCGCGGTCTCCTCTCTCTCTCCCTCTCTCTCTCTACTCTCTCTCTCTCTCGCCCTCTCTCTAATCTCTCTGCCTCTCTCTCTATTCTAATCGTGCGTTAAAAAAAAACCGTACCGTGTGTGTGTGTTTGGTTGGCGTCACCCCCAAATGTACCATTTTGCGTTTTGCACATCTATATTGTGAATGGGCTGCTTTTTAAAATTTTATTTTAATACACTGGAAGTACATTTATATAGCTTGGCCATCTTGTCACCTTTCTCGGGCGAGCAGTTATTTACCACTGCCCATTAAGCAAGAAACGCGATCGGATCTTTCAGCCTTGGTCCCATTACTGTTAATTCACAGAGGTTTGGTGTTACTGGAGGGGTAGCTCTTTTCCGAACCACAAGACTGACCACTTTCCCACGTTTAATTAATGCATTAAATACCCCACCACGTCACGTGTCAAATTCACAGATTTCACGCGTTTTCCCTCTTATAGCGGGTCAGAAATCCTGCCTGTGACGAGGTTTGGAAACCCATTTACCTTTTAAATTGTCCCCAATGTGAAGACCGAAAACATTTTGTATGAGGGTCACAGCTAACGTAGAAAAATACACCCAACAAGGGTCTTAATGCGTGGGTGCTGTCAAGTTGTGTCGTTACACCTGTTTCATCGCCATTTTCGCATTTTAGCACCACAGTGACTTTAGCACCTATGTCGCTAAAAGGCATCACATTGGGGTCCTATTTATCAAAAAGCCCATATTGTCTTAGTTTTGGGAATTGAAGGAAGGTTATACCTTATTTTATACCTGTCACAAAAGAATACCCAATACTGCAGATGGATTTTGCTCCCTACCCAGGTAAACTTAATGGAAAATTTTGGCTGAAATATATGGCTGGACCGGAAAGTGGAGCAACCCCCCTGAAATGGAGAAAACATTTTCTCGTTCTCCCCCACCCCCACTCTGTGAATCCGTGCAGCTGTGTGTGTGTGTGGGTGTGGTGTGGGTGTGGGCTGTACGTGTGAATAATTATAATATCGGTCGGATATTTGTGTTTCGGTCTCATTTACAGCACTTGTTTACTTGTTATTTGATCTTGTTTGCGAAGCTGGTATTTTTGTTTGAAGTATTCTACTTCGTCTTCTTTGTTCTCTGTTTGTCAGGCTAGGCGCCATGAAGAAGTCTATTTCGGTGGGTAAAGGTCACGGGTATGAAGTAAAATGATCAGTCTCTCTGTCTCTCTCTCTCTCTCGCTGTGCCTCTGTCTCCCTCGGTCTCTGTGTCTGTCTCTGTCTCTGTCTTTGTATTCTCTCTCTCTGTCTAGTCACCCTCTCTTACTCTATATCTCTCTCTGTCTCTGCTTCTCGTCTCTGTCTGTCGGTCTCTCTATGTCTCTCTCTCCCTCTCGTCTCTGTCCCTCCCTGTCTCTGTCTCTGCTCTGTACTGGCTGTCTCTCGATGTCTCTGTCTCTCTCTCTGTAGACGTCTGTCTCTCCGTGCTACGTGGTCTCTGTCTCTTGTCGGTCTGTCTGGCCTTATGGCTGTACTCTCTCAGTCTGTGCCTCTGCCTTTCTCTCTGTCTCTGTCTCTGTCTGTCGGTCTCGAATATTACTGTCTTCTCCTCTGTGCTGTCTTACTCTCTCTGCTCCTCAGTCGACGCGCGCTGTGCTCTCTCTCTCTCTATCTTTAGCTCTCTCTCAGTCTCTCTATCTCCCTCTTTCTCTCCTCGTCTCTAGGCTCTCTCGCCCTAGGGTTGTGTTTTGCATGATTTATGATTCTGGGCACAGTGCGCTGTTTGTCAGGCGTGTTTCCAGTTTCTACGTTTATATGAGTATTTTTTCAGCCCCAATGAGGGATGGATGTAAAAAAGCATGTTATTGTATTTTCAATTACCCTCTATAAATAAACAATTTCGTTCGTTCGTTCGTTCGTTTTGGTTCCTATCTCTCTCGCTCTCTCTCTCTCTCTCTGCGCTCTCTCTCTCTCTCTCTCTCTCTCTCTCTCTCTCTTCTCTCTCTCATTTCTCTCTCTCTCTCTCTCTCTCCATCTCTCTCTCTCTCTCACTCTGCTTTGCTGATACCTCTGTGTTCAGGTTTGTATACATGTGTAATAAGTAGGCCTATGCCTTGCCATGTTTGTGTTCTATTTTGTATGTGTATCAAGGACAGATATGGAAGAATAGGTCTGCCTAAAATCACTATATGCTTAGGAAAATAAAGTTTACTCTCTCTCTCTCTCTCTCACTCTTCTCTCTCATCTCTCTTCTCTCGATCTCTCTCTCTTTCTCTCTCTCTCTCTCCGATCTCTTTCTCTCTCTCTCTGTGATCTCTCTCGCTCTGTCTCTCTGTCTCACCTCTAGTGTCTCTCTCTCTCTTTTCTTACTCTCTCTCTCTCTCTCTCGTCTCCTCTACCTCTCTCTGCTCTCTCTCTCATTTTTGTAGGAGAGTAAGAGTGAGTGAGCGATGAATGTGCAGTAATTAAAAAATGGGAAAAATGTTTACAATATTAAGAGATTGGTATTGCATATTGTAATATAATGATGGACATGAAATGTGTTATTTTTTAAATAGTTTTTCACTTTTGAGTTATG
>CM065696.1:17583542-17593542 GCA_017654935.2 Phymorhynchus buccinoides
AATCCATTTATGTGACAAAGAAGAGCTTCGATATCGAATTTTGGTTGTTGTCTCTATTGATTTGTGCGACAAAAAGAGAAATCATAACAGAACGAAAAACATTAATGAAAACGGTAAAACAAGAACATAAAAGACGATGTCGAATATAATGTTAAAGCGCACTTCTGCGGTAGAGAAAAAAACAGAAAGACAAAGCGGGGGTGTACGTTCACGAAGACATGTCAAAAGAAGCTGAGCGAGAAACGGAGACAGACAGACAGACAGAGAGAGAAAACAGACAGACAGACAGACAGACAGACAGACAGACAGACAGACATAGACTGGCAGACAGACAGAGAGACCGACAGACAGACAGACCCGACCGACAGACATAGACCGTCAGACAGATAGACAGACAGAGAGACAGAGAGACAGAGAACCTGACAGACAGACAGACAGATAGAGACAGAGACATACAGACAGAGAGACAGACAGCCAGACAGACAGACAGGAAGACAGACAGACAGACAGACAGACAGAGCAGAGAGACAGAGTGAGACAGAGAGACGACAGACAGACAGAGAGACAGAGAGACAGACAGACAGACAGGCAGACAGACAGACAGACAGACAGACATACAGACAGACAGATCAGACACAGATATAAGAGAGAGAGAGAGAGAGAGAGAGAGAGAGAGAAGAGAGAGAGAGAGAGAGAGAGAGAGAGAGAGAGCGAGAGAGAGAGAGGAGAGAGAGTAGAGAGAGAGAGAACGAACGAACGAACGAACGAACGAAATTTTGTTTATTCAGGGTTATAAGATAAGCATACATTTGCTTTTTTACACTCAGCCCTGAGGCAAAACAAAGGTTAACAAAAAATATACCAAAAAAATGAAGCGCTTGCGTAACAAATACTACTACTACAAAGCATTCAAGAAAAGTAAATATCCAAAAATAACATAACACAATACTATATACATCATCAATGTACAAGACTAATATAGGAAGAAGGTGATGGGGAGAGGGCTTGGAGGCGGGAAAAGGTACAATCATTGATTTAAATGGCACATGGATAATATTTAGGCCTATGCCACACTGATCTGTATATAATATGGCACACAGCATTCAAATCACCAAGTAAAATAGACAAACCATGCATGATTTATACTTTTATACCAGGAATAGAGGGGGGAAATAAAATAAACTGATGTCATTACAAATGACACTATAGATCACAAATTACACTTGGATTGATGTATCTGTTTCCATTCTATTAAATAAAAAGCGTTTGTATGCTGCTTTAAAGGGGTTAATGCTTTTTTTTCTCTTTAATATGTAATGGGATAGAATTCCAAAGTGTACCACCAGAATAAATTAAACTAGTTTTAAACAAATCAATTCTTGGTTTTGTTATGATTATATTGTCATTGTATCTTGATTGATTGATTGGAAATCTTGCTGAAATATTTAAGGGTGCTGACTGATTCATAATTCTAAACATCATTATTGCTTTGTTGTATTCAAGTTTGTAAGAAAAAGGGTAAAATATCTAATGCTGTATAATCTTGAGTAGTAAGCGTTGTTGTTTTTGTTAAGTACTGTTTTTATGGCACGTTTATGGGTCCTGTGCAAAGGTTTTAATGTGTTGGCACTGCTGGTGTCATAGAGAGTAGAAGAGTAGTCAATATAAGATTGGACGCACGCATGGTAGAAATGTTTACGGGCGTTTACGTCTAGAAAGTTTTTAAGTTTAGAAAGCTGAAAAGTTTTTTGTGAGACACGTTTGCTTAAGTTGGATACATGGGATGACCAGGAAAGGTTATTGTCAATAGTGATTCCTAAAACTTTGTGAGTGCTGACTTCTTCTATTTGATTGTTATTAATGAATAGAGGGGGCATGGCAGAAATCAAATTTTGTCTTTTTTGACGAGTAGTAACTACCATATACTTTGTTTTCTGTTCATTTAAGGACATATGATTGAGTTCTGTCCAATAATTTAATTGATTTACATTTTCCTGTAGGTTAACTGATAACTGTTTCAAATCAGAATGATTCGAATGAATTGATGTATCGTCTGCAAAAAGTTCGCACGAGTCTTTCATGTATAAGGGGAGATCGTTTACATATAGTAAGAAAAGTAAAGGACCAAGGACTGACCCCTGAGGTACACCAAATTTAAGAGACAAACAATTGGATTGCTTGTTATTGAGAAATACGGATTGTTGACGATTGGTAAGAAACGACTTAATAAGAGAAAGGGCGGGGTCTGAAAATTTGTAAAGGTTCAGTTTACGTAATAATAAGTTATGATCAATGACATCAAAGGCTTTACAGAAATCAACAAATAGAACACCAGTAAACTTTAAATCATTAATGTTTGTCAACCACTGATCAATCAAATGTATTAATGCAGTATGACATGAATGATTAGATCGAAATCCAGATTGGTTTGGATGAATCAGATCATATTTAGATATATGAGAAGCTAAATGTTTATGGATATGCTTTTCTAAAGGTTTAGAAAGAAGAGAAATAATAGAAATGGGTCTGTAGTTTGAGGGGTCCATTTTATTTCCAGCTTTAAACAGTGGTATGACTTTTGCTTTTTTGAGAATATTAGGGAAATACGATTTATCTATACACATATTATACAAATATGTAAGTGAATCAGAAATGACAGGTGCACTCAGTTTTAAAATAATACCATCTAAGTTATCAAGACCTCGAGTCCCAGATTGCTTCAAATGCATAAGATAGAAATAAACATCGTATACTGGAATTGGAGGTATGACTAATTCTGTTTCGATTGATTTAGAGCTACAGAACTCAGAAAGAGGTTCCAAATCGTTTTTATCAGTTTTGTCACTTTTTACTGTGATATTAGCAATATTACAAAAATGGTTATTTAGAATATCAACAGAAAGTTCTTTAGGAACCACAGTTAACTTATCAGCATTTCTATTGGTAAGCATGTTTATGGCTTTCCATATAGGTTTTGAGTTATTTTGTGGACAACTGAAAATTAAATTTCTGAAATATTTCTTTTTTGAATTTCGTAACATGGACGTCACTTTGTTTCGTTGCTTTTTAAATTCTTCAAACTGTTTAATTTTCAATAGATTATTTCTTAACTGCATGGATTCTTCAATTTCTTTGGTTAACCAGGGGGGTTTAGGCGAATATTTTACCCTTTTAGTAATAAAAGGGGCATGTTTATCGTATATGTCTGTAAATGTTTTGTGCCACAATTCAAAAGCTTGATCAGGGTCTGAGAGAGAGAGAGAGAGAGAGAGAGAGAGAGAGAGAGAGAGAGAGAGAGAGAGAGAGAGAGCGACAGACAGACAGGGACAGACAGACAGACAGACAGGCAGACAGAGAGAGAGAGAGAGAGAGAGAGAGAGAGAGAGAGAGAGAGAGAGAGAGAGAGAGAGAGAGAGAGAGAGAGAGAGAGAGAGAGAGAGAGAGAGAGACATGAGAGAGAGAGAGAGAGAGAGAGAGAGAGAGAGAGAGAAAGAGAGAGAGAAAGAGAGAGAGAGAGAGAGAGAGAGATCACAGAGATAGAGAGAGTAGAGAGAGAGAGAGAGAGAGAGCGACAGACAGACAGGACAGACAGACAGACAGACATACAGAGAGACAGAGAGAGAGAGAGAGAGAGAGAGAGAGAGAGAGAGAGAGAGAGAGAGAGAGAGAGACAGCGACAGACAGACAGGGACAGACAGGGACAGACAGACAGACAGAGAGACATACAGACAGAGAGACAGAGGGCTTGTTTTCCCCAACCCGGATGCGGAAGCTCATCCGGAATCCCATCGGCCTATTTCATTATTAGGCCGTGTACGCACATCAGTTGATATTCCATGCGGAAACCCGTGCGCAATCCATAAATAAGTGAAGCAAAGAAGGGAAAAGATTTGCGCACGTGTCCGAATTTCCCCTATATGCGTAAACTTGTATCCTTCTTTCTTCCACTTACTTAGGGTTTTCCGTACGGAACTTACGCGTCTAATGTGAACCCGGCCTTAGTTTCCGTACGGAATTTGTGGTTTGCGGATCTGATGTGCACAGGCCCTAACGGCATGCACACATTTACAAAAAACGACAACAAAAAACTCCCGTACGGAGACTCACCTGCAATCCGAAAACCCCCCACCTCTGGAAGTAAGAAATTTGTAGAGTGGCACAGAGGTAACGCGTTCGCCTTCGCCTCTTGTGTCAAGTAAACCCGAGTTCGAACCTGGGTACAGGGGATTTTTTTTCCTCTCACTTTGCACTAGGCCTTACGGTCTGAACGTGGAGTCCTTCGGATGAGACGATAAACCGAGGTCCCGTGTGCCCATACACTTAGCACACGTTAAACCCAGTGACCAACGAAAAAGTTGTCATTTAGGTCCAAATTTACTCCCCCACCCCACTTTCCTTCCTCAGGACTACGACAAGCAAAATGCTTCATACATGACATAGTACTCTAAATATTCAGAACTACACAGCATTACACGTAAAGGAAGCTTGATGCAAACAACCCCCAACAAGTTAAGTCGAAGATGAATGTAAAATTGATCTGAAATGTGTGTGCTGTCGAGAAGGATATACTTTGTCCCAAACTTCAGAAGAAACTACGAACACGAGAGGAGGAGGCGGTGATAACGTCTTTCTCTATTGAGCCTATTTTGACCAAAGAAGATTGTAGGGCGCTGAGCTGAACACACGAGTGATTGAAGACCTATTAAGTGCTGAACCTAAGACTGTGTGATTGCGTGTGTGGTTGTGGTTGTGGTGGTTGTGGTTGTGGTGGTGGTGGTGGGTGGGTGGGGTGTATAGAAATAGGCCTGTCATCGGCCGAAATTGTGATAGACGGTTATATGAAATGGAAATAGAGGGAGACCGGGTGTGGGTGGTGGGGGATTGGGTGGTGTCAGCAGATGCACAAAATTGTTTGGGGGGAAAGGGAGATAGAGGGAGAGATAGAGAGACAGATAGAGGGGGAGAGAGAGAGAGAGAGAGAGAGAGAGCTAGAGAGAGAGAGAGAGAGAGAGATTCGAGAGAGTGCAGGAGAGAGAGAGAGAGAGAGTGTGTGTGTGTGTCTCTGTGTGTGAGTGAATGTGTGCGTGTCTGTGTGTGTGTGTGTGCGTGTGTGTGTGTGTGTGTGTGTGTGTGTGTATGTGTGTGTGTGTGTGTGTGTGTGTGTGTGTGTGTGTGTGTGTGTGTGTGTGTGTGTGTGTGTGTGTATGCATGTGTGTGAGTCTCTTTCTGTGTCTCTCTCTCTCTGTGTCTCTCTCTCTGTGTCTTTCTGTGTGTGTGTCTCTCTCTCTCTCTCTCTCAATCGTGTCTCTCTCTCTCTCATCGCTCTCGCTCTCTCTCTCTCTCTCTCTCTCTCTCTCTCTCTCTCTCTCTCTCTCTCTCTCTCTCTCTCTCTCTCTCTCTCTCTCTCTGTATTTGTATGTGCGTGTGTGTGTATGTGAAAGAGACAACCATAATGCGCATCTTCTAAGCACGCATCGTCTGAGTGTGAGTGAATGCTGTGTATCTGTATTGGCCAATGGGCCAACACAATACACACAAAAAGAGGACAATTATTTGCCACAAAGAAGAATGCAGCAGATGATTCCGAAAGTTCTGTCAAAGATGGAAGATCAAAGAAGACACGTCTTGTGGTTTGGTACCAACAAATTGCTGGCACAATCTATCTGCCGTCTTCTCTGTTCATTATCTCGCAAGGCTCTTATAGAACAAAACAAAAAGAAGTCTCATGATGGAGCTGCAGGAATGGGCAGGCAAAATACTCAGAGATGCAGGCAGCAGATTGGGAAGGATCTGATTGATTGATTGATTTTGGCGTGATTAGTGAGTGAGAAGACCAAAGGCGTGAAGATGGCGTAATTGGTTAGTACAATAAAGAAGGAACTATGGCTAGGCAAGACTATTACCTTGTACTCATAATTATTTTGTTGGATTGCAGCATTTTTCGAACTTTAGCATCCTTTCCTGTTCCCCTTGTTATTTGTATCAGCATCAACTGTCAAGTTCGTCTTCTGCGTTCTAATCTGTGTGTGTTTTTCTTGTTTCCTTTGTTAGTTCTTTGTCTTTTAATTTGTTCTTGTTCTCCTCCTCTTCCTCCTCATCGTCCTTCTTCTTCTTTTACTTCTCCTCCTCCTCTCGTCTTGTTCTTCTTCTTCGTCTTCTTGTTCTTCTTCTTGTTCTTCTTCTTCTTCTTCTTCTTCTTGTTCTTCTTCTTGTTCTTCTTCTTGTTCTTCTTCTTCTTCTTCTTCTTCTTCTTCTTCTTCTTCTTCTTCTTCTTCTTCTTCTTCTTCTTCTTCTTCTTCTTCTTCTTCTTCTTCTTCTTCTTCTTCTTCTTCTTCTTCTTCTTTCTTCTTCTTCTTCTTCTTCTTCTTCTTCTTCTCCTTCTCCTCCTCCTCCTCCTCCTCCTCCTCCCTCCTCCTCTCTTCATCCTCTTCTTCGAGCGTTTGTGCGTCTGTGTTGTTGTTCACCAGTTTAATGTCCTTCCACTGAAAGTGATTGAGACAAAACGCGTCTGTGTGTGTGTGCGCGTTTGTGTGTGTGTGCGTTTGTGTGTGTGTGTGTGTGAGTGTGTGTGCGTGTGTGTGTGTGTGTGTGCGTGTGCGTGCGTGCGTGCGCGCGCGCGTGTGTGTGCGTGTCGTGTGCGTTGTGCGTGTGCGCGCGTGCGTGCGTGCGTGCGTTTTAATCAATCATCAGACTATGATTCAACAATTAATGGGAACAGTAATACCAGATAACAATCACGTCACATAAATAGAAAGGTGACGTAACGATAGCGAACATTTTCGATTAGGAAAGGTGGCTGGTCAGAAAAGACGTTATGGGCCACCTTTGCTTCACTTTGCAAACTAATACAGCTGTGGGGAAAAAATCCAACGCCACCGTTGGTCACAGTGGCTAGCGTCGCGGACTACTGGCTGGGAGTTCACGGGTTCGAATCCCTATCAGAGGCGAGGGTGTTTTTCGGTCCTGGACCGACTCCTACCCAGAGTGAGTGGCTATAGGCTCAATGGGAAGACTGAAACCACACAGTCGAACGATTCATGCACTTGACGCTTGTCGATGCTGAGAGTGTTGCTCTAATTTTAAGACCAACACTGCAGGTGTCTGTAGTTCTCTCGGGCCTGGTTAAACGCCGGGATAGCTCATGAACAGAAGCGTAGAATATACAGCCCTGTCATGTAGTCTCAGACCGATAAAGCGGAACTCCATATCATCATCATCATCATCTTTGCATCATCATCATCATCATCATCATCATAGTCATCCGCCTCATTTCCATCAATCATTAAGAATTAAAAAAATGTCTCAAATTCTGTGGCTTTGCATGCCCTGCTCTCATGGTGACCTCAGTTTCGGTTTCCAATCCAGTCTATGTCCTTGGTGCGTTCGGGTCAAAATCATGGTGGATCAGTATGTTCTGGGGAACTGTCGTTGGACGGTCGTGGTGGCGCCCTCGGAGGAGGACCTCACTCACGTGTGACCCCGCGACGAATAATAATAATAATAACAATAATAATATAATAATAAATACATAATAATAATAATAATAATAATAATAATATAGATAATAACAATAAACAATAACAATATAATACATTTACATAGCGCTAAGAGAATAGTGTCGTCAGTAGGGGGCCTAGTAGGTGATGTCCTGAACAGGACTCCACTGAACTCCACCGAAGTGACTCAGCAGCAGAGCAGTGTCTTCTCGGCTGGTTGCCTCCTGACGGCCTAACATAGATTCGCTCCCCTTTGACTGCTGGTCTCGTTGATTCTGCGACCTGAACAAGCCGGGGTGTGGCTATTCGAGTTGGGATTCGGAACGAACACGCATGGGAGCAACGCCACTGTACAACCCAAAAGATGGGACAGCAAAACAAAAAAGCAGTGGGAAACGGACACTGAACACAGCACGAACGGGTCTATTAGTTCTAAAAACATAATTTAACACTTTCGATACGTTTTTTTTGTTTTTGGGGTCGCATTCATGGATGCTGTATAACACAAATCGTGGGGTTTTTTCAAATCAGTGCAAAATCTTAACCCTTTCCAGCTAACAATTGTTGGCCGTCGGAAAAAAATCGACAAGATATGCTTATATTATGCGAGACTAAAGTTCCGTGAAGATTCTGTTTTTGCTTACTTTGTTGTTGTTGTTGTTTTCTTGTTTTTGTTTGTTTGCTTTGTTTTTTAAAAATTTTTATATTTAGAGGCGTACAAAAAAGTCCAGCAATGGCTGCCTGAATAATCACGGGTTCAAGTAGGCCTAAAACAAACAGGCAAAAGATTAAGTGACCCTTGAATTTCATGTGAGTAGCATATTTCTAATTGGAAACAGTCCATTGAAATTGAAACAATCAGCCTCAGGATAGAAAGAAAACGCGAAAGGAAGGACTATGGACGATATTTCGGAAATGATTGTCTCAGAAATGCGTGTAGGGACGTGTGTGCGCATCAAAGGCGCATCAAAGGAGAGTCGCAGCCTGAATAATCACGGGTACAAGTTGGCCTAAAGCATACAGGCAAAACATTAAGTGAGTAGTATATTTCTAATTGGAAACAGACCATTGAAGCAATCAGTCTCAGGACAAAAGAAAAAAAAATCCTTGTTTTTTGTGTATTATGATTACTAAGTTAAAACTCTGTTGTGGTAGTCTACTTGGTGACATTATTACATGTGGGTATGTATAATGTATCAGTGCATGAACTTCTTTCTGTTGATAGATGCTTCATGACCCTTACAATTAGTATTTGATTCACTTCACAGCTTTGTATTCCCCATCATCTTCATGTTTTTGTTTTGTTCTTGTTTTTATATTCTGAATGTTATCTGTTTTCGTTTCGTGTACATGTTTAATTCTTTTTTTCTGTGCTTTAAGTATATCACAAAGTTTTGATTTATCATTTTTCCGAATGTTTGTTTCACGAAGGATTCAAAATGTATATCCTTATTTTCTCTAATTGTTTTAAACATCCTTTTGTGCTTACCAGCCGCCATGCTAAAATGTATATGAAGTAAAGTGGCACAGTATAAGCTTTAAGCTTGTTGTTGCCGATATGTTTGCTTAAAAAAAAAACCACAAAAAAAAACCCACGAAAAAAGGTGCGGAAATGAATGCCTCAGAAATGCGTGTAGGGACGTGCGTGCGCATCAAAGGCGCATCAAAGGAGAGGCTACTTCGTTTCGGAGTTGTACCAGTTCTCCAGGTTAGGTTAGGTCAGGTTAGGTACATTATAGTCACAGAGGCGTCTCTGTGAAATTCGGGTAGTCCCACCTGGAGAGCGCGTCGCAGCCAGAGGCGCGCCACCATTGGTTTTGCCTGCGGTTTTTGTGTGACTGATGAGGAAGGGAGGGGAAGGGGGTAAATTTTGACCAAATGACGACTTTTTCGTTGCCACTGGGCTTAACGTGTGCTACGTGCATGAGCACACGGGGCCTCGGTTTATCGTCTCATCCGAAAGACTCCACGTTCAGACCCGCAAGGCCTAGTGCAAAGTGAGAGGAAAAATCCCCTGTACCCAGGTTCGAACTTCGGGTTTACTTGATGATACGAAGCGAACGCGCTACCACTGTGCCACTCTACACATAGTCCATGCTCTCTCACCTGTCTTCTGCATCATTTTGTCATCATTTTCAAATCGAGAAGAGAGAGAGGACTGGAAGCTAAGCTGGAGCAAAATGGTCCCACAAAGCGGACAGAAGAGAAATCGTGGGTAAGGATATGTGCGGCTGTAGTAATCATAATCATATGTTGTTGTTATTGTTGTCGTACCCTGTCTAAAAAAGACTCCATGGATCATTCCCGCCTAGCCGAATCGCTGTGAACACTATAGTACAGATGCGTCAGGGGATGAGAACATCCCAAGTTTAGCGTTTGTGTCCGTTTTTTTATTACCCCGCCACGTGAGCAGCCACACTCACTCCTAGTTCAGAGTGAAATTTTGTGAGACTTGATGATGTTTAATATGCTAGGAAGCTTGTCATTCACTGCCAATTACCCTG
>CM065696.1:17621042-17631042 GCA_017654935.2 Phymorhynchus buccinoides
GGGGGAACTATTTTTGCTAAAAGACCCCACGGTATCTCCACGGGGGAGTTTTGTTAATAATTATTTCTTTATGTCGTGTTGATAATTATGTTCTCCCCCACCCCTTCTCTCTTCCATCGCCTGTTTTCTCGTTGTGATTTTGTTGGTTGTGCTACTGAAGCTCTCGTGATTATTGTATTTTTAGCAAATCAATACCATTAAGACCCTTTCACCGCCAATGTCGCATTTTAGCACCACTATCTCATGTCATAAAAGGCATCAAATCAGGACCTGTTATCCAAAGACCCTATTTTCTTAATTTTGGGAGGTAAGGATAGGCCTAATGTTATATATGTCACAGAGGAATTCACAATATTGCAGATATTTTATTTTCTCTACCCAGTTAAGGTTAATGGTATTTTTTGGCTGAAAAATGACTGGCTGCGAAAGGGTTAAACTGAACAGGGTAGAAACAAACAAGCGCGGAATCGCAATCGTTTGTGGCGTGCGACAATTTGAAAACGAAACATCATTTTAAAGAGCAGCTTCGATTTGAAGTGCGGTCTATTTTTACCACTGCAATCATTATAATACACTGAGTTGCTTCCCCTGGCTTTTCAATAATTTTAATCTGTTAACCGGTCTATTTTTAGCACTCCAATCATGAGTCACCTCCCCTGGCTTTTCAATAATTTTAATCTGTAAACCAGAGTGTTATCTCTGCACCATTTCGTAACTTTTTATATATTTTGGAAAACATTAAAAACTATTTATCCTACTTATACTCATCGAAAGAAGCACCGCATACTCGTCGTGTCTGTTGCAGTGTCTGTATTACGTATGTTTATTATTTTCTACGCTTTAAAATGACGATTCATGTGCACTGTTCAGTATATAATTCTTTCCATCCAGGGCGTAAACATTTTTTTTAACATACCCTACTAATACACATGTCCCATATGTGCCTACCCGGGCCGAGAGGACGTAAAACACAACTTTTCATTCATCCAGGGCGTAAAGCATTATTTTCACATACGTAAGGACTGTAGCGACTGATCGCTTCTCGGCCTTTTGGCTAAGACAGTGATTCAGGAACATAATTCTTTGTTTATACCGTGGTTGGTTTGTTCAGCCCGTCGTACATGGCGAAAGCCGATACGCGACGTTAAACTGAACTTCCAAGGACTGTAGATATGTAGATATGACAATGAAATGTTACTTTATGTCCAAGTATTTTTTTCTCCTTTAAAATATGTGCGACAATTTTGCGAAATGTGCGACAATTTTGGACCGACCGACAGACCGACAGACCGACAGACCGACCGACAGACCGACAAAGTGAGTTATAGGTTTGTGGCTTGTGCCACAAACAAAAAGTATCTGCAAAATTGGAAATGTATCTGTGAAATGCCTTACCTCCCAAAAATAAGAAAATAAGGTCTTCAGGTAACAGGCCCTGATTAGATAACCTTTTAGTGACATGGGTGCTAAACCATTGTGGTGCATAAATGCGACATTGGCAGTGAAAGGGTTAACGAGTGTCAGCGATTAAACCTAGACACACATTTTCTACTACATACTACGAATGTTAACACCACTTTGACACAAACGAAAAAGGACAGAAAAAAAACGACCAGTAAAACTCACAAAGCCTCGAGAGAGAAAAAAGAAACGCTGAGTTTCATATTGTCTTCAACGAGGAAGTTGATTTACTTTGCTCTTGGTGCTTCACCAAACTTTTATTTTTATATTATGATTTCCACACACAAAACCTCGTTAAGCTAGTCCATTGTTTATGTAGCTGAAAGGAAAATGGAAAGCGGAACGAAGAAACCAACTGTAATTCCCGTTATATTTGCCCTTTAAAATTATTTCTTTTTATACTCAATATTTGTCCTTGGTAAGTTTTTGTCTTTGAAAATACGCAGTTTTTCGTGTTCAATCCTTATTTCTAGACTGTTTCGTCGTGTTCTTGTTCTTGTTCTTCTTCTTTTTGTTCTTGTTCTTGTTCTTGTTCTTCTTGTTCTTGTTCTTGTTCTTCTTCTTCTTCTTCTTCTTCTTGTTGTCGTTGTCGTTGTTGTTGTTGTTGTTGTTGTTGTTGTTGTTGTTGTTGTTCTTCTTCTTCTTCTTCTTCTTCTTCTTCTTCTTCTTCTTCTTCTTCTTCTTCTTCTTCTTCTTCTCTTCTTCTTCTTCTCTTCTTCTTCTCTCTCTCTCTCTCTCTCTCTCTCTCTCTCTCTCTCTCTCTCTCTCTCTCTCTCTCTCTCTCTCTCTCTCTCTCTCTCTCTCTCTTTCTCCCTCCCACCCCCCTTTTTTGAAGATGAGTGCTGGAAGTACTACTAGAGGCTAGGTTCTTATCTCCCCGAAAACTTGGTTTTAGTTTAGCACTAACAAGCATTATTCGCACAAGCACGAGTAACAACAGTAAATTATTTTTCTTGTAAAAGTTCACAAATCGTTTATTGCCTGTAGTTTTCTTTGTTTTTGTTGTTTTTAGTTTGTCTGTTTTTGTTTTATTTTGCTTTCTGTTTGTTTGTTGTTTTTTAATTTATTTTCTATTTTTGATTCTCGTTCTCATTTGACTCGTTTTGAGAATAAAGGGTGATGGTGGAACTTTATCGCACCATAAACATGTAGAGTTGCATACCAGTTAACAAACAAACACACAAACAAACAAACACACACACAAACAAACAAACACACAAACGAAATACGACCACTAAGGTGAAGGCAGAAGGCAGGCTAACAACAACAACAACAACAACAACAATCGAAGAAAGGAACTGGCAAGGTGACAATGGATATTGCGTAAGAAAAGTGACATAACTGTTATTTGACTTAAAGATCCAGCAGATCACGTGTCAAAATCACGGGTTTCACGTGCTTTCCCTCTTATAATTGGAAATAAATCTTGTTTTGACCAAGTCTGACTCCCATATAAATGGCCCCAAATTCAAACCGAAACATCAGTTTAAAGAGCAGCCTCATTTTTTAAGTTGGGGAAATTTAGATGTGGGTCACAGCTACCCAGAAAAAACCAAGGGACTTAATCGTGGTGCGTCACTGGGTCTTTAAACCGAGTGGGCAACGACTGGTGGTTTATCTGTAATAGTAACTCCCGAAATTTTGATCGCCATTTTCTCCTAAGAAGAAATGAAAGAAAGGGAAAAGTAGAAACAAGTGTGGTGCGAAAACTATGATTTGAGAGAAGTCTCACGAATCATCTAGCTCTATCAAGACTCAAACGTTTTGTTTGTTTTATATGTCTATGCCCCAAGTGGGTATGAAATAAAACATTTGCCTTGCCTTGCCTTGCAAGAATCATTGCACTGGCCTCGCCTGTCCTTGGTGGGGATTGTTGGATGTGTGGGGGCGACAATATTTAATAATAAATAAATAAATAAATAAATAATAATGCTTATACAGCGCATAATCTTGCAAAGCAACTCAATACGCTTTTCACTCACCATTCGTACAAACATTTCTAACAAACTGGCCCACGCATCCTCACCATACATCTCTATGAAAATGAATGCATATTAGAGAATGCATTGCATATAATCATAACACAACACACCAACACCCACGTCCCTTCAACACCACCACCCCAACCATCCCCCCACTCCCCCCCCCCACCCATCCCCACCCCTGCCCCCCCTACTCCCCACCCCCACCCCATGCACACACACACACACAACACGCGCACGCGTTAACCTCATACTCAACGTCTTCAATGAGCTGGAAAACAAGAGTGGGGAAAGGATCATAGACTTTGCAGAGAGAAAGCTTTCCTGAAGAAGTGGGTCTTTAGTTGGGACTTGAAGGAAGGAAGAGTGGACTGGTTGCGGGTATGGTCAGGGAGAGAATTCCAAACGTTTGGTGCAAACCACTTTTCTATACACCAGCTCGCACTTTACGTTCAGTTTCTGACCCGCTTTCTCTCCAGATCCCTAGGTATAAGCTTTCAACTGTTGGTCGGCGCTCTTTTGCTGTCTCAGGACCGACATCTTGGAACAAACTTCCTCTTTCCCTCCGTCAGCGACCGACCCTCTCAGCCTTCAAATCTAACCTCAAAGCCCACCTGTTCCCCCGTGATTGAGGCTCCACTCTCTTTCTCTTCTCTCTGTCTTGCCTTTAGGTCTGTTTCTGCTGTATACGATTTATGTCAAACGTGTGTGCTCGCTTTGTATTGCATTTTTGTTTGAATGCGTTATGAATGCTAACGTGTGTGTGCGCTTTGATTTGATTTATATCAAGATTCAGCGCCGTATAAATACCGTATGTTGTTGTTGTTGTTGTTGTCGTTGTTGTCTTTTGCCAGTGGGCTCTGCAGTCATGAAAAACATGAACTAACATATCAGTAGTTATCAGACAACTGAACTGGAAGAGATGACACACAATATACATATATACAAAGACGTGTATACATAAATGCCCTATGTTTTATTTGTATTAATAATAAAATAAAACATAGGACTGAGAAAGGAGGACCACGAAAAACGGTCTGGTACACCCATGGGGACACTTTCGCAAGGACTCCTCTGTATCGTATCCGATGGTCACCAAGCCGAAATTACTGCTCCCCAGTAACACAACACGGACCTCTGAGGCTGGAGCAGGGGCTGCTCTCGTGTTGATAGTGCAGGCGTGGTCCGTTGCCGCTCTGGGTGTTTCTTTTTCATGTTGAAAACCAAGCCTAGTTTTTGTATCTGTCCACGTGAGAGAGAGAGAGAGAGAGAGAGAGAGAGAGAGAGAGAGAGAGAGAGAGAGAGAGAGAGAGAGAGAGAGAGACAATGACAATGACAATGACAATGACAATGATTTATTCATTTAGGCCTTTGCCCCTCATGAAGGGGGTACAGGATAAACAAAACATCATATACAACTGATCATAATAATATTAACAAATTAATGTATCTCATGATATCATAACTGATCGCAAACGTAAAGCTTTGTATAAATAAATCGACAGGTTTCTTACAATTTTTTCATTCGTAGAAGCTAAGAGTAAACTAAAACGAAACTGGTTTGGATGTTTGTAGAACGTTTGCAAAATGTACCGTTTTCTTAAATCATACAAGGCAGGACAACATAACACAAAATGAACATCATCTTCCCTTGTTTTCTTACATAGTGGACAAATTAAGTCAGCTTCAGTGTGTCTCTTATAACGATAGTGATGTACTAAAATCTCAGATACTCCACATCTAAACCTTGACATAATGAATTTCAAATGTTTATCCATATCAATTTTCAAATAAGTTTTAACATCATGTATCGCACAACATGTTCTATACACATTAAATCGCTCACTGTTATTTACATGGAAGTTCCAGTCTTGCCATCTACATACTATTAATCTTTCCTTAAACACATACAAAAACCGTTTCATGTCTTGCACTCCTTGATTTTCCCAAACATACCCAAACCCAAATTGATAAAGCTTGCATCGAATATTTGATACCCAGTTTCTTTTATCTCTACTATCTAAATCTAACAGCATTTCATAGGCCTTATGGGGTAATCTGTAATTTTCCATAATCGTCAATTTTAACCAATAGCGGATACAACATATAGCAGAATTAATGGAAATCGGATATCTATCAGTTTCTCCGTATATGAGATCATTGGGTGTTTGAGACTCAAGTCCTAAATATTTCTTCAATCCAAACAAGTGTACTTTCTCACAAAGATGGGCTGAATCACCAAGCCCCCAAATTTCTGCTCCATACAGTACTACAGGCTGAACTTGGGTATCAAATAGCTTTAAAAACAAATTTAAACCAGCATGCTTCAATACACGAAATTTCCGTAAAATACATAATGTAGCGTTTTTAGCTTTACTTACCAATTCATTGCATGCCACAGTGGAACTAAGTTTAGTAGAAAATAAGATACAAGAGAGAGAGAGAGAGAGAGAGAGAGAGAGAGAGAGAGAGAGAGAGAGAGAGAGAGAGAGAGAGAGAGAGAGAGAGAGAGAGAGAGAGAGAGAGAGAGAGAGAGAGAGAGAGAGAGAGAGAGAACAACAATGAACAATATTTTACTGAACTGGGCCATCTGCCCATGTCAAAGGGAACAGCGAGGAAGGGTCATCAGCAATTATGAAAATACATGGATAATACAATAAACAAGTACCTGTAATTCAAACTTTCAAAAAAGTACGCGAGGTAGAAAGAAAAAGAAACCCAGCAAGATTTGTCAAGGAAAAAGCAGATAATATTTTTATATCGAAGACTTACTTATACTGAGACACACACAGAGAGAGAGAGAGAGAGAGAGAGAGAGAGAGAGAGAGAGAGAGAGAGAGAGAGATCAACGATCAACGATCAACGAAAATTTAATGATCAAGGCCATCTGCCCATGTCATATAGGGAAAAGGGGGAGGGGAATACATAAAAAGAAGAAAAAAAGCAATAAATAGCATACAGATAAGTTATCAAAACGGTTATCAAATCAACATAATTATTACCAAACATGGAACATTATACCATTGCAGTAACAACAGTCTAAAAACACACACATGTGCGGAATGGACAACTTCGTTAATAAGAATAACCGTGTATTACGTTAAATATAGTGGAAGGGAGTTGAAAGGGAGGGGTAAAGATGAACATTCAAGTATTAGAGAGAGAGAGAGAGAGAGAGAGAGAGAGAGAGAGAGAGAGAGAGAGAGAGAGAGAGAGAGAGAGAGAGAGAGAGAGAGAGAGAGAGAGAGAGAGAGAGAGAGAGAGAGAGAGAGAGAGAGAGAGAGAGAGAATTGAATTGAATTGAATTGAACCTTTATTTTACAACGGTAAAAGTATTGGCATACAGTAACCATTTTTCATACTTGCCGTTATCTAGAGAGAGAGAGAGAGAGAGAGAGAGAGAGAGAGAGAGAGAGAGAGAGAGAGAGAGAGAGAGAGAGAGAGAGAGAGAGAGAGAGAGAGAGAGAGAGAGAGAGAGAGAGAGAGAGAGAGCACCATCTGCTGGCAGCAATGTAATTTGAATTTATTGGACGCTAACGACAATGAAGTAAGCCTACCGGTTGAGGTCTGACCTTCGGCGCTGTTCCTTATGGTCAGTGGCCGGGTCTAGTCTCCTTCCGTCTTCATTTCAGGGACGCAGCAAGGATCTATCTTTCTATCATTCATTATGATAGTCGTGTGCGCAGAGACTTTTAACCCTTTCACCGCCAAAGTCGCATTTTAGCACCACAGTGATTTAACACCTATGTCACTAAAAGGCATCAAATTGGGGTCTATTATCCAAATACCCTATTGTCTTAGTTTTGGGAAGTAAGGATAGTCCTTATTTTAGATATATCACAGAAGAATCCCCATTATTGCAGATGGATGTTATTCTCTACCCAGGTAAATTTAATGGAAACTTTTGGCTGCAATATGGATGGTGGTGAAAGGGTTAATTTGTCAGGTTTTCCTGATGGGCACCTTTCAAAACTTGTACTGATTGAATATGTCACCCTCACTCTGTTCAATTTAGTCGGTAAAAACAGACTCGGAGTTGTTTTTGGGGGTTTCAACCACTGAACGAAATGCGCAGTATGTACGAAACGTTCTGTTCAATTAAGCACACAAACTGTTTCGCTCAACTACGTTGAACAGTCTGAATAATCAGTAGCTAAATGTTTGGGGTTTTCCCCCCTTTAAAACCCTTTCATCGCCACTGTCGCCTCTTGGCACCACAATGGTTTAACGCCCATGTCACTAAAAGGCATCAAATGAGGGTCTGGTATCCAATGACCTTATGTTCTTAATTTTGGGAGGTAAGGATAGGCCCTATTTTATGCATGTCACAGAGGAATCCCCAATAATGCAGACCAAATATTTTCTCTACCCGGGTAAGTTTAATGGTAAATTTTGGCTGAGGAATGGCTAGCGTTGACAGGGTTTTGATTAAAGATGTTAATGGTATATTTCAATTGTTACATGTTTGTTGGCAAAACAACACAGGAGGGTCAAACGCACCAATGCCAACATGGAGTTTTATCCTATCTTCAACAAGTCTTTGAATAATACAAATGTATCCTACTTTAAATAATACATGGTGTTTGCTGCAGTAGTCATGCAGAGTTCCTTCCACGATTTAGATGGAGTTATGGTCCTTAGCTCTTGACACCGGGTGGCGGTTCATTTGCAGACACTTTCTTAAGGTCTCTGGACACGTGGACATTAATTTATTTCACTCTTTCCCCACGTCAACGCAGTGGTATGTAAGTCATATCAAGGTCTCTATACACGTGAACATTTTTTTCACTCTTTCCCCATAGCAACACAGTGGTATGTAAGTCATTTCAAGGTCTCTGTACACGTGAACATTTCTCACTCTTTCCCCATAGCAGCACTGTGATATGTAAGTCATATCAAGGTCTCTGTACACGTGAACATTTCTCACTCTTTCCCCATAGCAGCACTGTGATATGTAAGTCATATCAAGGTTTCTGTACACGTGAACATTTTTCACTCTTTCCCCATAGCAACACAGTGACATGTAAGTGATATCAAGGTCTCTGCACACGTGAACATTTTTCACTCTTTTCCCATGACAACACAGTGGTATGTATGCAAGTTATTAAAGGTCTCTATGCACGTGAACATTGTTCACTCTTTCCCCATGACAACACAGTGGTATGTATGTAAGTTATTAAAGGTCTCTATACACGTGAACATTTTTCATTCTTTCCCTATGTCAGCACAGTGATATGTAAGTTATTAAAGGTCTCTATACATGTGAACATTTTTTACTCGTTCTCCGTCGCAACGCAGTGATACATAAGCCATATCAAGGTCTCTGCACACGTGAATATTTTTCACTCTTTCCCCACGTCAACGCAGTGATATGTAAGTTATATTAAGGTCTCCATACACGTGAACATTTCTCACTCTTTCCCCACGTCAACGCAGTGATATGTAAGTTATAATAAGGTCTCCATACACGTGAACATTTCTCACTCTTTCCCCACGTCAACGCAGTGATATGTAAGTTATATTAAGGTCTCTGTACACGTGGACATTTCTCACTCTTTCCCCATAGCAGCACAGTGATATGTAAGTCATATCAAGGTCTCTGTACACGTGAACATTTTTCACTCTTTCCCCATAGCAGCACAGTGGTATGTAAGTCATATCAAGGTCTCTGCACACGTGAAAATGTTTCATTATGTCCCCATAGCAACACAGTGACATGTACGTCACATCAAGGTCTCTGTACACGTGAACATTTTTCACTCTTTCCCCATAGCAGCACAGTGGTATGTAAGTCATATCAAGGTCTCTGCACACGTGAAAATGTTTCATTATGTCCCCATAGCAACACAGTGACATGTACGTCACATCAAGGTCTCTGTACACGTAAACATTTTTCACTCTTTCCCCATGTAAACACAGTGATATATGTGTGACATAGACGTGGACATTTTATACTCTTTCCCCATAGCAACGCAGTGATATGTAAGTTGCATCAAGGTCTCCGTACACGTGAACATGTTTCACCCTTTCCCCATAGCAGTACAGTGATATGTAAGTGATATTAAGGTCTCTGTACACGTAAACATTTTTCACTCTTTCCCCACAGCAGTACAGTGATATGTAAGTGATATTAAGGTCTCTGTACACGTAAACATTTTTCACTATTTCCCCATAGCAACACAGTGATATGTAAGTTTTACCAAGGTCTCTGTACACGTGAACATTTTTCACTTCTTTCCCCATAGCAACACAGTGATATGTATATATTAAGGTCTCTGTACACGTGAATATATTTCACTCTTTCCCCACAGCAGTACAGTGATATGTAAGTGATATTAAGGTCTCTGTACACGTAAACATTTTTCACTCTTTCCCCATAGCAACACAGTGATATGCAAGTTTTACCAAGGTCTCTGTACACGTTAACATTTGTCACTCTTTGCCCATAGCAGTACAGTGATATGTAAGTTATTTTAAGGTCTCTATGCATGTGAACATTTTTCATTCTTTCCCCATAGCAACACAGTGAATAGATATTAAATCATATCAAGATTTCT
>CM065696.1:17638542-17643542 GCA_017654935.2 Phymorhynchus buccinoides
TATATCTTTTTTATTCACTAAGATATCAAAAATATAATTTGAGACAACAAAGATTATTATTTTTCGCATTCGTTTCCGTAATAATGAAAAAATGGACTATCTGAAGTTAATCCAGTTTGATTCTAAACCATAGTTTTTTTCTCTCTCCATGTTTTCATGTATAGCGCGGTGAGTCCTGCTGTGTCAGGAGAATAGCGCTATAGAAGATGTATTTATTATTATTAGGATTCTAAGTATACTATTGCTTTTGTAAAAATTCTTCTTTTGTTTTTCTTTTCTTTTTCTTCCCATATTTTCGTCTGATTTGGCTGACATTTTGAGAAAAGTTGCAGGACCTTATGGGTGTGTGAAATTGGAAATATTAAATCATTTCGCCGAATGTGTCGGCTGTATGCAGCGGGGAGACCAGTGACAAACTGAAAACCGGACACATACGTACACATACGTCAGTCTTTCGGATGAGACTATAAACCGAGGTCCCGTGTGCTCATGCACTTAGCACACGTTAAACCCAGTGGCAACGAAAAAGTTGTCATTTGGTCAAAATTTACCCCCCTCCCTTCCTTCCTCATCAGTCACACAAAAATCGCATGCCAACGAAAAAATAAACGTAAAAATAAAATTGGGTGGCGGGCCTCTGGCTGCGACGCGCTCTCCAGGTGGGAGCAACCCGAATTTCACAGAGACGCCTCTATGACTATAATGTACCTAACCTAATCTTACCCATTAGAGCCATGTGGCTTGGTAACGCAAAACAAGAAGGAGAAGAAGAAGTTTCTTTCGTAACTTGGGCAATCAGTAGCTGACCGCTCCAGTAATAGGACCTGCATTATTAATTTAGCACACGGTAATCGCTCGCCCGTTTAGGAAGGGAAACCAGAATGGACAGTGGCCATTTGGACGGGTTCAGGTAAGCTTTAGCCCCTGTCAAGTGAGCGCTTCTGATCACCCCATTTGAGACCAACCTACTGGCTTATTTTACTTTCATTTGTCAAAAAAGAAGTCAAAAATATATTTTTGCTGCAAGCGGCGGGGAGGAGGGGAGAGAGAGAGGGAGAGAGAGAGAGAGAGAGAGAGAGAGAGAGAGAGAGAGAGAGAGAGGGAGAGAGAGAGAGAGAGAGAGAGAGAGAGAGGAGAGAGAGGGGGGGGGGAGGGAGAGAGAGAGTTTGTGAGAAAGATTCTGAGAGAGAGAGACTTCAGATGGTTTATTGCTTAGGTAATTTACCCATTGCAAGTGGGGCTATGTACATGAAACGCGGTCGAAAATCCGTCAAACACAATGTATGTTTTGTGACAAGGTTAGCCACGTCACGCAATGTACAATTTCATGAATGTCCCGTGCAATAACACGGATAATGCTGGCAGTCCACAGCACACGACATACGGAGGGGGTGCAACTGAAAGGAACAGAATGGGTGATAGGGGGGGGGGGGGGGGGGTGGGGTCATGGGTCACAGTCAACCGAGAAAGAACCGAACTGCTTCTATAATCATGTGAAGAGATCAAGTCCGGCCTCGATTCGATCTTTCATTTTCTTTCGATCGGCAGCTGTCCACGTCTTCATCTTGGTGTAGATCGCTCGTTCTTCGTCAGTAGATTGCTTTCGTTTCGCGAACCAGAAGAAGCCTGACGGGATGTCTCCGTCATCAGTCCACGTCAGCTCGATGATGATGTCATCACTCTCGCACACCAGCACATCAGGATCGTCATCAGAGAACACGTGAGAAAACTGTTCGTTTCTGGAATTGTCACGGAGGCTGCGTTGCAGAGACCTATCGGTCAGCTGACCAACATAGTTCCTGATCCAGTCCACACTGTACCCAGCCTCCTCAACTTTGTGCAGAGCAACAGCGTTGGCCATGTTCTCCACTGTCACAGACATAAACACAGGCTCGATGAAACCACTGTAATGTTCTTGCTCTGAGCATGTGCCTATGTCTGTGTCGAGCACAAAAAGGTTGGTTGACACTGCATGAATCACGTGCGTGTTCTTGTTGTGGCGTGTAGTCTGGCTGCGCAGGTGTCTGTGCACTGCGACAACGTTGATGGAGGTGTGTTTTGAAATAAAGCTGGTCTTTCTTCAGAAAAATCACTTGCCTTTGGTTGATTTTCTTCTTCTTGTGTCGCTCTTCTTCTTTCTTCTCGTCCTTCTTCCGCTCTCCTCCTATCTCTTCTGATCTGCGAGGGTGGTGTAAGTCGATACTGTTTGTTGACACCCGAACGATTTACCTGACTCGCCATGTTGCCTTCTTCATTGGCACTCAGTCTAAGAACTACGACCGTGTTGGATCCTGTCTCACCGCTTATCTTCCATGAAGTGATGTGGCTGTGTTGGAGCAGGGACTGGAGGGAAGATTCCAAAATTGTTGGCAAGCCGACAATGGTCATTGTGCTTGATAAAGTGGTACTTATAACCAAAATATCGCACAGCTCAAATCTTCCTGCACACACAACCTCTGAGAGAGAGAGAGAGAGAGAGAGAGAGAGAGAGAGAGAGAGAGAGAGAGAGAGAGAGAGAGAGAGAGAGAGAGAGAGAGAGAGAGAGAGAGAGAGAGAGAGAGAGAGAGAGAGAGAGAGAGAGAGAGAGAGAGAGAGAGAGAGAGAGAGAGAGAGAGAGACTCAGACTCAGACTCAGACTCAGAAACTTTATTTTACAAGGAAAAGAATTTAGGCTGGGCCTAGTCTTCCATTCTGTCCTTGGTTCTAAGCTTGCAATACATAACTACTACTATAAATGAACATTGAGACACAGGAACATCGCCAACAAAAAACAACAACTAACAGTAATATAGCAACGACATGGCAGTCAGAGCATCAACATCAGCAATAAAAGCAAATAGAATAGAAAACTAACCAACCAAATAAACAAATAAAACAAAACAAAAAACACCTCTTCACTACAGAGAGAGAGAGAGAGAGAGAGAGAGAGAGAGAGAGAGAGAGAGAGAGAGAGAGAGGAGAGAGAGAGAGAGAGAGAGAGGGGGGGGGGGGGAGAGTGTTTGTCGTTGCTAAGAATTCGACTAAAACGTCACCAGGTATCAAGTGTCAAGGGCTAAAAACAATAAAACTCCGCCTAAGCGGTTTCATTGATTACCCCCCCCCCCCCGTCCCCCCGTCCCCGTCCCCCGTCCCCTCACACCGTGCAACGACCCCAAGAGGTTTTATGGGACTTCGACCGCTAATTTTGTTTACCGCAGGTGTGTCAGCTTAGAGTGCCTTTGGGTCTAAAGCGACCGAACTTATATCCTCAAATGTCCATTAAAAAGAGACTTAGCAAAAGAAAATGGTTGAAGGAACGATGGGGCATGTCACATATTCATAACAAACAGCTGGTATTCTACTTGAAGAAATAAATGGATGACCAGTAGTAGTAGGACATTGGTCAGTATTAGGGCTTGAGCAATGTCCAGCCTGGAAGATGATGGCCATTTGGTGACTTTTGGTTATGTCGTGGTAGGAGTTTCCCTTAGAAATCACTTTCCCTTTTGAGAAAACAACAACAGCAACGACGACGACGACGACGACGACGACGACGACGTAGACGACGACGACGACGACGACGACGACGAAGATGATGATGGCGACTACCTTCTGTCTTTCTGTCTCTGTCTCTGTGTGCGTCTGTCTCTCTTTCTCGGATGGTTCCAGAGTGTTCTTTTTTTAGTCTGCTTTAATGACGTTTTGAGCATTTAAAAAGGTTTAAATAAATTACTAATTGTGACCCAAAGGGACCGTAAAGGGACATTAAGTGTCAAACTGACCATTCTGAGACAATTATACGTTTGCAAACGTCAGATAATTCTCTTTCCAATGATACAAGAACCATTGTTGTATTATTTTCGTTCCAGAGTTATTAGCATTTAAAGTTAGTAGGGTGAGTGTCGGCCATTTTGAGAAAACACAGTCTAAAGTCTAGCCTAGCTGAAGAAAATGCATTGACCTACTCATTTTAACCCTTTCGCCGCCAGCCATTTTTCAGCCAAAAATTACCATTAAACTTAACTGGGTAGAGAAAACATATTTCTGCAATATTGCGAATTCCTCTGTGACATATATAACATTAGGCCTATCCTTACCTCCCAAAATTAAGGAAAATAAGGTCTTTGGATAATAGGCCCTGATTTGATGCCTTTTAGTGACATGGGTATTAAACCATTGTGGTGCGACATTGGCGGTGAAAGGGTTAAAGCAATTATATGACAATTTAGTGACCATATTAAAGATTATCTTTTGAATTTATGACAGATAAGATGTCAGAAAACACGAAGATGCCCATAACTGAAAATTGACACAAAATGAGATTTTTGAGTTTCCAAGCCTGTTGTGAGAAACTAGCCCAGCGACTTAATGTCACTTTCGTGGTGCTGGGTCACACAATTATTGAACTGCACAAACACATTGATTGGCAAATTAACACACAGAAATGTGTAAGTAGGCCTCTAATATGCGTATATTGGGTAAGAAATAGCTCCTCAGAAATTACCTTAAACGACTCATCGGCAATGCAGTCTTTGAACCAGCCATTTGTACTTTGTCGAATTTATAGTGATTTTTGTCCTACATTTTGAATTTATGAGGGTAGTTATGATGAGGCAAAATACATGTGATTTGGAAATCATAAGTACACGGTTGACATAAATAGTGGGCTACAAAAACATCTTTGGATACTGACAACAACAACAGCAGTAAAACAACAACAACAACAACAACAACAACAACAACAACAACAACAACAACAACAACAACAACAACATTATCATCATCAGCAGCAGCAGCAGTAGCAGCATCGACAACGATTTATTCAACTGTCAAAACTTTGATAAGCATGCAGTTTAATCATCATTTTGTGATTGAGAGATCGGATGAGAAATACACAGCAAAGAAATATGATAGCCAAATCGGTTTTTTTAATAATCGCATTAAATTGCCTTAAAACTGGAAAAAAATGAAAAAATAAAAAATAAAGTAATCGTGTTTTATTAGGGAGAAGCAAGCGTCAT
>CM065696.1:17651042-17658542 GCA_017654935.2 Phymorhynchus buccinoides
ATCTCCATCACCTGGCAGACTGGGAAAGAAGTTGGGACATGGAGTTCCACCCGAGAAAATGCACTGTCCTGCCTGTGTCCAGGAGCAGATCACCACTAGTCCATAGCTACCACCTGCATGGCCACACTCTGGACACAGTAACATCTGTCAAATACCTGGGAGTCAACATCCAGAAATATCTCAATTGGGGCACACACATAGAGAGCATAACATCAAAAGCAAACAGAATGCTGGGATTCCTGCGCAGAAACCTCAAGATCTGCTCTACGGAATTGAGGGAGAGAGCTTATCTGACTCTGGCCAGATCTCTACTCGAATACACCAGTTCAGTGTGGGTGTGGAATCCCTACACCCGGAGGAATGTGGAGAACATCGAAGCAATACAGAGAAGGGAGGCTCGCTTCGTTCTCAACCGCTACCAGTACCACAACACCTCCAGTGTGTCTGATATGCTTGAGCAGTACGTTAGGGTGGCCCACACTCGAGCACCGCAGGAAGGAGGCTAGGCTCACAATGCTGAATAAGATCATGAACGGCATTGTCACAGTCGACAACGCCAGACTGAGCCCAGCACCAAGCCGCCAGAGAAGAGGACACACCCAACAACTGTCCACCATCCAGTGCCGAACGGACTACAGAAGATGCTCATTTCCCCCTCGGACGATCAAAGACTGGAACAAGTTGCCAGAGGAGGCGATGTTTGCCGCTACACCCAGCTCGTTCCAGTCTACTGTTTAGCCATTGTAAATACCCTCTTTAAAAAAATAAAAAAAAAATAAAATTAGCTTAGGGGTTCCAGTTCCAGCCGATTCAGCATCATGCCGATCTTCCGCTGAACGGGTCTTGGCTGGCTGGGTCACAGTAGATTAGGGTTGTTTTTTTATTTGTTTTTGTTCTGTGTGCGACCTTCGGACCTCGACCAAACAGTATCAAAAAATCAAATTGTTGATTGTGGATACTAAATGGAAGAAGAACTTGAAATTGAGGCTGCTCTTTAAAATGATGTTTCGTTTTCAATTTGGGGGCATTTGAATGTGAGTCAAACCTGGTAAAAACAAGATTTCCTTCCAGCTATAAGATGGAAAACACGTGAAACCCGAGACTTTGACACGTGATCTGTTGGATCTTTAAACGCAGGAAAAGCTGGGTTATTATAGCCATAGCGCGAAACAAGAAACAGAAAACAGAAAAATCTGAATCCTGATTAAATGGTCAGTATATAAGCTTTTTTGTTTTGTTCTTTCTCTAGTTTCTTTTGAATGCTTTCTTTGACATCTACTATTTTAATCTATTATTTTGTTAGCCTGTGTGCCGTTTTTTATTGTTGTTGTTTTTCGAACAAATTTACTGAAAACGTTACATACTTTTAGTGTGTGTCATACCTTTTCTTGAAAACGTCACATACCTTTTTTGAAATGCGACATACTTTTTTTTTTAAAACGTAACAGTCTTTTTGAAAACGTTGCATACCTTTAAAAAAAAAGAGGAAGTTTGGGGCAGTGGGTGGATGCCTCGTGCCTCCATACGGGGAGCTGGATGACCCCCCCCCCCCCCTCCACGAGTCTCCCCGTGGAGATACTGGGGTGTGTGTGTCTTTCGTACAAATAGTTCCCCGCTTTCTGGAAGTTCTGTGCTTGTAAATTCTTCTAATCTATCACTCTCTTTGACTCTGATATTTTCCTTCTCTTACTATCATCTACTATGTTTCTGCCTTATTAGCCTATTCTCCTGCCTTTAAGAAAAACCTTCCAAATAATGTGTCCTTTCACATCCTCCGAAATCGGAATGTGTAGGCTGTTTTGCAGCAGGGAGACCAGTGAAAGCTGAAAACCGGACACATACGTACCTTACCCATTATGGCCTTATGGCCTGGGAACGCACAAAAAAAAGAAGGAAGTTAATCAGAATTCTTTTACCGAAACAGATATGATTATTTATGTGTAGGGCCTACAGCTTTTTGTGTGAGTTTAAATGCCTGGCATAATATTCATAAATAAGCTACGGAACGTTGGTTTGGATATTCAGTACCATTATTTTCTAACCTTGCACTGTCAAGACTGCAATATTTTACTTATTGGCTACTGCAAATAACACCTTTTTCAAGAGTGAATGCCCTTGGTGGGTGGGGGAAGATGGTTGAGCACTGATCAAACAAACAAGGGGATAACTCTCGCCAATAACCCTATTTGAGGCCACTAAATGACTGCCTTTCGCAAGAGTGAATGCCCTTGTCAGCACTGACCAACAAGGGCTTCACTCTCACTGTCAAGGGCGTTAATAACCCTAGTTGCAGAGGCCAATAGATACACTGACCCACCACGATTAAGTCCCTTGTTTTTTTCTGGATAGCTGTGACTCATATACAAATGCCCCCAACTTACTCTGAGGCTGCTCTTTAAAATGTTGTTTCGTTTTGAATTTGAGGGCATTTGCATGGGAGTCAAACCTGGTCAAAACAAGATTTCTTACCAGCTATAAGAGGGAAAACACGTAAAACCCGTGATTTTGACAGGTGATCTAGTGGGTCTTTAAGCTCACCATATAAGACTATTTTAGACTTTGGTGCGGTAGCCTTGCTTTAGCCTTACTAATCTGGACGGGTTAATGTTCGTACTTTGTCAATACTTTCTATACTGACTTTGAATGAAAGAAAACGCGAATTGTTCAGACGCTACTGTATTTACTGAGAGTCTCGAACTTTCAAATCAAATAATAAATGCAGACTACGGACTGAACTCTTCAACAGATGTCAGCAAAACCAAAAGATACACAAGTATATCTTACCAAGAAAACAGCAAACAAACGTTAAAGACCCACCAGATCACGTGCCAAAATCACGGGTTTCACGTGTTTTCCCTCTTATAGCTGGACATAAATCTTGTTTTTTGACCAGGTCTCACTACCAGACAAATGCACCCAAATTCAATCATTTTAAAGAGCAGCCTCACTTTGAACATGGGGACATTTCTACGTGGGTCACAGCTACCCAGAAAAAACAAGGGACTTAATCGCGGTGCGTCAGCGTATCTTTAAGCATCACGTAGAAAAAAAGGAAGATTTTTGTTTTCTTCTTCTTCTTTCTAATCTTTAGTTAAAGGGACACCCTGACGGATTAGTTTTTTTGTGTGTGCAAGAAACACGTCGAGATCACCAGAAAAACAGCCTTTTCAAGGATCGGAACACTCACGTTGCTCTGGTTTCATAGAAATCAAACCGTCGTATCGGCGATTCCTCCTTGGCGGAGTTGCCGGAGCGAGAAGCCATTTTGGACGGGGTGGGTGGAGGAGAGTGGTTGAAGCTTTTTCTTCTTGTAGTGCAACAGAACTTGGAACTATTTCCTTTGCTGCGAGCGAAACTGATTTAGGATAACTGTATTAAAAAAAAGGTTTGCATTGTGGACATTTCGTGATTTGGTCTAAGCGACTCAGGCAGCCATTAGAAAAGAGAAGCCTTCTCTTTCACTGAAATGATTTGACTTCCAGCACCTCCACAGAGGAGGAATCGCTGATTTGACGGTTTGATTTCTAGGAAACCAGAGCAAAGTGAGTGTTGCGATCTCTGTAAAGGGTGTTTTTCTGGTGATCTCGACGTGTTTCTTGGAACAACTCATCCGTCAGGGTGCCCCTTTAAGGCAGTTCTTTGGATGTGACAACAGTAGTGCTTACAGCAACATCCCCCCATTTGATATGAAAAATAACATGCCATCTAATGAAGAAACCATTAGACAATCAATAACCTCAGAGCGTGCTCTTACAGACCTGGTATTGCAGTACCTCCAGGATATGCTCAGAGCATTGAATGATGGTTGGTTGATGGTTCATCCCATATGTGCCGTTTTGCAGCCGAGTGGACGTAAAACCTAACTTTCATTCAAACAGTAACGAGTTTTTTTTTAACAGTCCGTTGAAGATTGTTTTCCCCATTAATCAATCTAAGAGAGTCCTTCCCCCCAAACAAATCTGTCATTAAATTGTAGATAATTGCATCTTTAATGACATGGATGGAAGTTCAGTTTAGCGTCGCGTATCGGCTTTCGCCAGGGTATAAACAAAAATTTATGTTCCTGAATCACTGTCTTAGCCAAAAGGCCGAGAAGCGATCAGAATTGACATCAACTTCAGTCACTTTAAATAAGGCGAGTACCATCACGTCGAATACTCGTCACTCAAATTAATCTAAGAGTGTTGTTCACCCTCCCACCCCCACCCCACCCCCACCCACTCACCCACTCCCCCCAAAAATATATAATTAATTTGTCAATAATTGCATCCTTTGTCAAAATCACTTTATAGTCACTTTAGTGGAGTCAACCCTACTTACCAAATTAATCCGTTCGTTCGGTAGCATTGTTGTGGGTTTTTTTTTTCTCTCTCTTAACCGTCAAATTGAAAATTCTCCCGAAAGGGAAGGAACCCTCTCGTTCACGCCCATTTAAGTATGAAAGAAAACCTAATGGTCCTTCATAAATACTCCATGTTCTCCAATGACTGCTGCATCCCCTCCAGATATCAACATTCTATGCCATAGTTTTTGTTTTGAAGCTGTGAGTGGGTATTATTTGAGGTTCTAAGCGTGTCATTACGGGCAACCCTACGTTGGTGTATTATTGTTCAGGGTCGAGTTTCTCTAGATAACGGTCGCCGCGCGAATAACTGTTACGCCAAAAAGGGGTCTAAGTAAGAAACACCCTAAACGTTTGCTAAGGTCAGATAACTCTTTAAAGACCCACCACGTCACGTGTCAAAATCACAGTTTTTACGTGTTTTCCTTCTTATAGCTGGTAAGAAATCTTCAGACATCTTCCTAGCGTAAGAGGGAATGTGACACGTGACGTGGGGGGTGGGGGTGGGGGTCTTTAAGCTTACTCTTCACTTTGGGGAGAGAGAAAAGGGTTGCTAATCGTAAGGGAGATAAATCATACCTCTGTTAGTTTGTACAATGTTTTTCGATTTCATCCACGTCTATTTGTGTGCAGAAAATCAAATATGCACTATATTATGCCATCTAACATGAACATTTTAGAGTAATTTGCCTTAAAGGGGCACCCTGACGGATGAGTTGTTCCAAGAAACACGTCCAGATCACCAGAAAAACACCCTTTACAGAGATCGCAACACTCACTTTGCTCTGGTTTCAAAAATGCCCGCGTTCGTTTAATTTGCTAAAAATAATACCGTACTTTTTCATGGTAGACTAAAGAATATTTTGCTGTGACAAGCTTGTTGTTTTGGTCTTCCTTTTTGAAAGTTGAAGTCACATTCACGCGAGATAATATTTTTTAAAAAGCCGGAAGTATTGATATTTCCCATGATCCTTCAAACAGTTTGTCGCTTGTTACCTCGATAGCAGCCACAAAACGTTTGCGGCAAACATTGGGCAAAAGAGGTGTTTCTTAGTACCGGTTTTTTTTTTGCCGATTTGAGCTCACGCTACGTAACGCTAACCCTTGTGAAACGTCCCCAGGTTAACTGCGTTCCCTGTTGGATATGGAGTTAATTGGTGTGCGTTGCTGTCTCTGTGCGCTTTGTGTGTTATCAAGTATTCTGGGGTTTCGTGTTTAGTTGGTGGGGATAATTGCATTGAAGGGGTTGGGTAATTCCTTTCTTTTGTGCGCGCAAACTTGTTAGGTCTGGGTGGTTGTTTGTGTTGCACGCACACGCATGCATGCACGGAATCACACGCACGCACGCACGCACACGCACACACACACACACACACACACACACACACACACACACACGCACGCACGCACGCACGCACGCACGCATGCACGCACGCACGCGCGCGCACACACACACACACACACACACACACACACACACACACACACACACACACACAAGGATGAAAAAAAGCTTTGTTAGCTTATTCTTTAACCCTCCAAAAATATGATTTTGACTTGACTTGACTTGACTTGACACACACACACACACACACACACACACACACACACACACACACACACACACACACACACACACACACACACACACACACACACACACACACACACACACACACACACACACACACACACACACACACACACACACACACACACACACACACACGTTTTGTTCTTTAGAGTGATGAGGGACAAAATAATCAAGATGAGATGAGATTGATTGAAGCATATAATTATTTAAATCCGTCAATATTGTCTGATAATGCACTTGTTCTTGTACTGAGCACGCCATAAACCTAGCTTGTTGTTGCTTCAGTTCTGTTGCTTTGTTTGTTTGTTAGGTGTAGAGTGGCACAGTGGTAGCGCGTTCGCTTCATGTCAAGTAAACCCGAGTTCGAACCTGGGTACAGGGGATTTTTTCTCTCACTTTGAACTAGGCCTTACGGTCTAAACGCGGAGTCTTTCGGATGAGACGATAAACCGAGGTCCACTGTGCCCATGCACTTAGCACACGTTAAACCCAGTGGCAACGAAAAAGTTGTCCTTTGGTCAAAATTTACCCCCCCCCCCCCCCCCCCCCTCATCAGTCACACAAAAATCGCATGCAAAAAAAAAAAAAAAAAAAAGGGTGGCGCGCCTCTGGTGGGAGCAACCCGAATTTCACAGAGACGCCTCTGTGACTATAAAGTATCTAATACCTAATACCTATGTAAAGACAATAAAATGTTCAAACCAGATGAGATACTCGTAATAATGGTCACATTACACGCTAACATTTTTCGTTCTTTCCCCATGTCAACACAGTGACATGCCCGTCATTCCATTTACTAACGTATCACTGTGTTGTCATGGGGAAAGAGCGAAAAATAACGGTGTGCATTATGACCATATATATATAAGAACCGACTCTTTAAGGGCCAGCCACACGTCCACCAAAATCGCACGACTGTACCATACGATTCGATCACGTTGGTCTCGAAGAAACAAAATACGATTCGCAGCGCTTCGAGATCCCACGTCGTGATCGAATCGTATCGTACAGTCGTGCGATTTTAGTGGACGTGTGGCTGACCCTTTAATGTCCAGACACACACATTGCATACGATGCGATGCGATTGTGACGATGTCTGTGAGTCACGAATTACGTGAAATACTTCTGTCTAAAAAATACATCTAGTATTTTGGCTCACTCTACTCATGCTGACCCCAATAATAATAGACACAAAGAAGAAAGTTAAGCACCCCACCATTTTTTTGCTGTAGATGAAATGAAATCGAGATTTATTGCAAATCCTCTATAAAGAATGAAACAACATTGATTGGTAAGTGAAAGTTTGACTATCTGACTATAAGAAAAAGGATAATTTAATGCATGGTTTTACAAATGCATTCTGATATTCTGAAACAAAAAGGGTTGTCATGTTCAAATTGAAAAATACCATGTTTAATTATCAATGTAACAATTTCATATGGCTATATCAAAAGTTAATTATTGTGGGAAAACGTCATGAGGAGTGTCCAAAACTCATTGGCAAATCAAAGTTCAGTAGCGTGTGTTTCCTCCCTGTGCCTGGATGACTGCTTCAACCCTGCTT
>CM065696.1:17671042-17673542 GCA_017654935.2 Phymorhynchus buccinoides
CAATTCATTTGAGTATATTCCACAATGGGAGGGAACCCAATAAAAAGTTACACTAATGTCTTTACTCGATAATTGGTTAATTAAATGTTTGATCTCTAATATCATTTCAAGGCATATGTTAACATTTTGACCTTTGATAGCTTGTAATGCTGATTTCGAATCTACACAAAGTAATATTTTACAAGCATTCTGCAGAATAGTGTAATGCCATTAAAATAACTAACAATTATGCAGTTAAAATGGAATAATATTTACCTCTATAATATCGTTTCTCTATTTTTAACGAGGGTATTACAAATGCTGCTCCTGTATTCCCATTTTGAAGAACAGACCCATCTGTGTATATTTTAATGCATCCACTATAACAACTTTCCATATGTAAATTAACTAAGTTTTTTAATATGTTTGGAGATTGACTTTTGTTAACATGTGTATGATCAATATCAAAAGCAGTTTTAATTTGTTCCCAATGCGGTACTGGCGAAAAAGATGGCTTAGCTGCAATTTCTTTACTTTTTAATTCTTTACAATTAATAATATATGAGACAAAGGAATTAATTGGTTGTGTGTGTGTGTGTGTGTGTGTGTGTGTGTGTGTGTGTGTGTGTGTGTGTGTGTGTGTGTGCGTGCGTGCGCGTGCGTGCGTGTGCGTGTGTGCGTGCGTGCGTGTGTGTGTGTGTGCGTGTGCGTGTGCGTGTGTGCGTGTGCGTGTGCGTGTGCGTGTGCGTGCGTGCGTGCGCGCGTGCGCGCGCGAGCGTGTACGCACGTGTGAAGTATCGGATTTCTATTTAATATATATATTTCTGAATGTTTTGTGTTTATTACTATTGTTATAATTGTCAGAGCGTGTGTGTGTGTGTGTGTGTGTGTGTGTGTATGTGTGTGTGTGTGTGTGTGTGTGTGTGTGTGTGTGTGTGCGTGTGTGCGCGCGCGCGCGCGCGTGTGTGTGTGCGCGCGCGCGTGTGTGTGTGCGCGCGCGCGTGTGTGTGTGTGTGCGCGCGCGCGTGTGTGTGCGTGCGTGCGTGCGTGTGTGCGCGCGCGTGTGTGCGTGCGTGTGCGCGCGCGCGCGCGTGTGTGCGTGCGTGTGCGCGCGCGCGTGTGTGCGTGCGTGTGCGTGTGTGTGTGTGTGCGTGTGCGCACGCGCACGTGTGAAGTATCGGATTTGTATTTAATATATATATATTTCTGAATGTTTTGTGTTTATTACTATTGTTATTGTTGTTGTCTAAAGTTAACTTTGTAAGCGCTCTGAGCTCTTTGGAGAAAGAGCGCAACAAATATCCATTACTTTCTGTCGTAAGTATTTGGTGGCACATTTACTAATTGATGTTCATTAACCCTTTCACCGCCAATGTCGCATTTATGCACCACAATAGTTTTACACCCATGTCACTAAAAAGCATCAAATCAGGACCTGTTATCCAAAGACCCTATTTTCATAATTTGGGGAGGTAAGGATAGGCCTAATGTTTTACATGTCATAGAGGAATTATAAATATTGCAGATATTTTTTCTCTACCCAGATTAAGTTTAATGGTATTTTTGGGCATAAAAATGGCTGGCGGCGAAAGGGTTAATAGTCATATTTACCATGTCAATATTCATAGCCATTTATGTTTATCATCTTTTCCATTCATAGTTTGTATATTCAATGTGTTGCGCCAGTGTATGGCCGACCTTCCCTGTACATATTGTTGATAATATTAACAATACTAATAATCATAATAATAAAATGTACAGGGATCCTTGTTCAGCAAGTAAGATACCTTGTAAGCACTGCAATTAGTGATTGATTCACGTCGTAATTATCTTTTGTATCCCCCATCATCCTCATGTCTCTTTCATATTCTGAATGTAATTTTTCTTTTTCTTCTCTTTTTCCATTTGATTCATATATCTTATTGTTTATATTCTCTGCTTTGTGTATTTCATAAAGTTTGGATTTATCTTTTTTTCTTATTTTCATTGATTTTCATTGGTTTCCTGATGTATATTTCACGAAGGATTTGAAATGTACCTATCTTTATCAATTTTTTCTGTGATAATGTTTACATTAACCTGTTTAGTCTTGTACTTGCTAGCCGCCATTCAAAAAATCATGCATAGTACGTTGGCACAGTATAAGCTTTAAGCTTGTTGTTGCCGTTATGCTTGCTTAACATGTGTGTAATGTGCTTTTTTGATAAATAAAAATATTTTAAACCAAATATCCATTATTATTATTATTATTATTATTATTATTATTATTATTATTATTATTATTATTAAAACCCATCTCTTTCAAAAATACATCAATGGACGAAAAAACACCCAGCCATGTTTGTCCTCTTGTGCGTACCCAGGCACACTGATGTTTGCATGTGAATGCATGTACGAGTGTATGTGCGCGTGCTCGCGCGAGTGTGTAGGGCTTATAATGCGTTGTGTACGGGTGGGTGGGAGTGTATGTTTATATGTTTGCGTGTGCGTGTGTGCGTGTGTGTTTGCATGACTATGAGCT
>CM065696.1:17678542-17683542 GCA_017654935.2 Phymorhynchus buccinoides
CTCGAGACAGTGTAATTATGAAAGGGGGCATTACATGGACTATACATATTGATGATACTAATGATATTAAGAAGAAGAAGAAAAAGGAGAAGAAGAAATCGAAGAAGAAGAAGAAGAATATAAGATATTTTGCATATTAACGAAGGGGAGTATATTGGGATGTAATTGTAGTACAATGCTGTTTTTGTGTAAAATTCAACCTTTGTTCGTATACACGAATGTGTGTGTGTGTTTAAATGGAGGCATTTCTCTCTATCTCTCTCTATTTCTCTCCACCTCTTTGTCCGTCTCTCTGTCTGTCTGTCTCTGTCTATGTCTCCCCCTGTCTCTGTCTTTCTGTCTGTGTCTCTCTCCATATCTCCCCCCCCCCCCCCCCCCTGTCTGTCTGTGCGTGTTTCCCCTTTGTCTTATATTTCTACTAGGGGTTTTTTTCTTGCCCCCCCCCCCCCCCCCCCGCCCCCCTTCCTCTATATATCTATCACTCTCCCGTCTCTCTAATCTGTTAAGTAAGATCATTGAAGGTTTATGACGGGGGGGATTTGTTCAAAAGGATGATTAAATGGAACAGGATTGTGTTGATTTATCACGGATGGATTAATAGGATAATGCAAACTCTCACGTGCAGTTTGAGAAACTTTTCACATACATTTCAAAAACAATTTCTGTTGGTTATTCATACTTTCTTTGATGCCTCTATTCTTAAGAAGAAAATATTTTACATCCGAAAAATGTATTTAGAATGTAGATATATTAAGCCTATTTCTTAAAGATGTATTTGCGTTTGCTTTTAAAAAAGAAGAAGTTTTCTTTGATAAAGGTTATCAGTTTATGGAACACACACAAAATAGAATCAGTTATTGAGAAATAAATACGGCTGGACATTCTATACTGCTTTTGGTTTGTTGTTCGTGTACTTTGCCTGTGTTTAATGAAGAAAGAAATCTGTTTAAACATATGACTCTAGTGACTTGAAAAACACCACGTTGACAACAAATGAAGTCAACATTCGTGATGGTATTTTGCCTTTGCGAAAAAAAAAGAGTTTTACCTTTGTCTGTTTGTTAGTCTGTCTATAGATACATACACTAGTTGTCCCTGTATTCAAATGGCTTTTATCATTGGTTGATGTTAGCCTGTAGTAGGGGCCAACAGTAACGCGAGAACCGTACAATAAATGATTTTATGCTATGCTGGAAACTCATCATGATACAGCTTAATTTTTGTTTACTCTGGGAGACTATGATTTTCAACTAGTAGAGATCGCAATTGCGATTTCGACAAGTAGAGATCGTTTCCAGGCCGTTTCCAGGCATGCCTTTTGAAGACCCCCCACGTCACGTGTCACATTCCCTCTTATGCTAGGAAGATTTCTTAAAGACCCACCAGATCACGTGTCAAAATCAAAAAAAATCATGTATTTTCCCTCTTATAACTGGAAATAAATGTTGTTTTGACCAGGTTTGACTCCCATATAAATGTCCCCAAATTCAAACCGAAACATAATTTTAAAGAGCAGCCTCAATTTGAAGTTGGGGACATCTATATGTGGGTCACAGCTACCCAGAAAAAAACCCCAAGGGACTTAATCGTGGTGCGTCAGTGTTCGTACCAGCTACAAGAGAGAAAACACGTGAAAACCATGATTTTGACACGTGACGTGGTGGGTCTTTAACAGCGCATGGCGGAAGGTCACATTATTAGGTGGAAATGTTCCCAACAAAGGCTAGGATTAATTTCTATCGCTATTTCCCCCCCTACTAAACGTTAACCGGATTCGGAGGGATGTAAGTCCTGCATTAGTTGAGGTTTGTTTTTAAATTATCAGTTCAGTAGTTCAAGTAGTCCCTGTCGGAGATATGTCTTGCATCAGGATTTCTTTCTTTCCTATGTACTTCCACAAATGTAAAATTGTATTTTTCACAAAAAAGTTTTTTTTTCTCCGTCTTTCTTGTCTTTCTGTCTTGTACAATGAACACAGGTCTCTTTATAAAGCTTTAGGATAAAACGTAGCTGGCTTTATTATTTTAAAAAAATCTTTTTGTTTTGCGCATATTATTTTATGCAACAAAACAAACAAACAAACAACTACACGACAAGTGTAAAGTGACGTTATTTTATTCACAAGAAACAAAACAAAACTACTGGATATTTCGACGAATGCGCCTTTATCAACATAGACAAACAAGAAAACAGCAAACAGCAAATATAGCAAAAGGAGCAAAAAGCAGGCAACAAAAGGAGCAAAAAAAAAAAAGATCAAAATAAAATAAAATACTTCCCCTCTACAGTCCAATGCATAAATGATACAACCCCCCCCCCCCCCCCCCCCCCCCCTCTACAGTCCAATGCGTAAATGATACATATTATTTTAGTTGTTTATCTTGACAGACGTTTGCACCGTTTCAGTACTTTTGGGCTCACTTGTTTTATTGTGTAAAAACTAATAGACACAGTTATGTGGTGTTGCAAAACGTACAAAAACAAGCCAGTTGATATGAAATAAACACGATTAAAGTTTCAGACACCTTCGAGGATGTTGGAAAAAGTAGAATTTAGAAACAGTTTGAAAGGAAGAGGGAAAATGGAGGAAAACAAAAAAAACAAATTAAACAAACAAAAAACAAAACAAAACAAAAAACAGGTACAGGGGATTTGTCCTCTCACTTTGCACTAGTCCTTACGGTCTGAACGTGGAGTCTTTCGGATGAGACGATAAACCGATGTCCCGTGTGCCCATGCACTTAGCCACCCCTTTCTTTCCTGATCAGTCACACGAAAATTGCATGAAGAAAAAAAAATGGGTGGCGCGCCTCTGGCTGCGACGCGCTCTCCAGGTGGGAGCAACCCGAATTTCACAGAGAAGCCTCTGTGACTATAAAGTACCTGATACCTAAAAACATAAAACCAAGGAGAAGAAGAAGAAGACGAGGAGGGTATGGAGAGAACAAAATATTTGAACAAAAGGGAGGAAGAAAGCAAAATGTCACACAACGAACTATGCACGCGGCGAGGTACCGAATCGCCGTCTCTCAACTCGCCGTCTCTCAACTCGCCGTCTCCCAACTCGCCGTCTCCCAACTCGCCGTCTCCCAACTCGCCGTCTCCCAACTCGCCGTTTCCCCACTCGCCGTTTTCTAGCTCGCCGTATAAGTTTTTCAATTTTACTATCTGTTGCATTTCGCCGCATAGACCAGGGATAAGAAGCAGTAGTCACATTTGTATCTTTTGTGTATTCGACACTAAATTGACCCTAAGCCAATCCCTAACCCTATCCCTAACCCTAACCCAACCGTAACCCTAAGCCTATCCCTATCCCTAACCCTAAACCTATCCCTAACTCTTCGCACATGCGCAGACATGTTGAGAGCAAATTCATTTTGAGAACGCCACACCGGCCATACGGCCAAAAGCAAGAACACAATTCATGGCATCAATTCAGTAAACAGTGAATAAGGCGAAATAGCACTGAAACAAACGGCGATTTGACACTGCTATGCGGTTTGGACTAAAGACGGCGAGTACGGCGAGTAGACACCTATACGGCGAGTAGAGAAACGGCGAATCGGGACCCTCCCACACACGCAGTCACAAACGCTACAGAAACACGTACAGTAAAAATGGCTTAATTTTAACCCTTTCGACGCTAGCCATTCATCAGCCAAAATTTACCATTAAACTTACCCGGGTAGAGAAAATAGTTTGTCTGCAATATTGGGGATTCCTCTGTGACATGCATAAGATAGGGCATGTCCTGACCTCCCAAAAGTAAGAACATAAGGTCACTGGATACCAGACCCTCATTTCATGCCTTTCAGTGACATGGGTGTTAAATCATTGTTGTGCCAAGAGGCGACAGTGGCGATGAAAGTTTGTCTTTTTTAAAGTCAAAATTGAAGGGACTGAAATTTCATTTTGAGATAGCCAATATTTTGAGTTAAAAAGACCTTTAACCCTTTCACCGCCAAAGTCGCATTCTAGCACCACAGTGATTTAACACCTATGTTACTGAAAAGCATCAAATTGGGGCTTATTATCCAAAGACCCTATTGTCTTAGTTTTGGGAAGTAAGGACAGACCTTATTTTATATGTGACAATACCCAATACTGCAGATGGATTTTGGTCTCTATCCAGGAACATTTAATGGACATTTGGGCTGAAATATGGCTGGCGGTGGAAGGGTTAAGCATAAAGATTAGTACACTGGGACCAGAACAGTATTGTGAGTTATCCAGTGTTTTTGCGCTATCCGTTTTTGAGTTAGCAGGAATCCACTGTGTATTTTACAACCATCTGAGAAGCTCTGTTTGTTTTCTTGGTATTCTTTGTTTTGCTATATGGTACTTTGCTCAACCACCTTCAGATTTTGGCATAGAAAATGTTTCACTCAGAAGCAGCATTATGCCCATTGTTTGGGGAAAGGGATAGGGTTAGGACCAGCCTATGATTATTTTCATAAAACGGAAAGAAGCAGACTTTGCGATTGAGGGTCGTTCTTTGATAGACAGAGAAATAAGAAGACTGACTAAACATACACAATCTACAACATGTATGTGCAACCAACTTATAAATTCAATCAATCAATCAATCAATCAATCAATCAATCAATCAATCAATCAATCAATCAATCAATCAATCGATCAATCAATCATAATTGTATTGTCCCAATCTAAAACAAGGAAATTTGTCTTGCAGTCGCTCAAGTCAATGCAGCAAACATACAAAATACAATACATAAATATAAACATGTTAAGGTGTCAGATTAATAAGGGGGATATTTGTCCATTAATTTCTTGTAATCGTGAAGTATAATGAATGTATTATACAAGGTGTAGGGTAAGACGGGGTAAAAAGCCCATGGGCCGGTAAGAAGCCCATGCCAATTATCTCATGCAATAAAGCAAATTTCAGTCACATTTTGCCCATGAGACGAGTGTTAATTATCTCATGAAATAAAGCAAATTTCAGTCACATTTTGCCCATGAGACGAGTGTTAATGTTT
>CM065696.1:17688542-17696042 GCA_017654935.2 Phymorhynchus buccinoides
TCAGACTTTGAAAAGTGACCATTAAAACCAGCATAAAAAAATGCCGCAATAAAGTTAGAGAATGCACGTGTGTTGTTGTGGCACATGTCTTATTATTTTTCCTTCCTAATCAGACATTCACCCGCATCAACATTATAATGGACATTGTAAGGGTCAGCCTCACTGCACACGATCCGATCAAGATGCGATACGATTGTGACGATGTCTGTGAATCATGAGTCACGTGAAATACCTCCGTCTTTAAAAATTATTCTTCTATTTGTGCTCACCGCACTCATGTAAGAGGACCCCCCCCCCCCCCCCCCCCCCCCCCCCCTCCCCTCCCCTCTCCCCCCCCCCTGTAGAGTGGCACACAGTGGTAGCGCGTTCGCTTCGTGTCAAGTAAACCCGAGTTCGAACCTGGGTACAGGGGATTTTTCCTCTCACTCTGCATTAGGCCTTGCGGTCTGAACGTGGAGTCTTTGGGATGAGACGATAAACCGAGGTCCCGTGTGCCCATGCATTTAGCACACGTTAAACCCAGTGGCAACGAACAAGTTGTCATTTGGTCAAAATTTAACCCCCTCCTTTCCTTCCTGATCAGTCACACAAAAATCGCATGCAAATTGTTTTATTAAAAAAAATGGGCGGCGCGCCTCTGGCTGCGACGCGCTCTCCAGGTGGGAGCAGCCCGAATTTCACAGAGACGCCTCTGTGACTATAATGTACCTAACCTAACCTAAAAGACACGAATCAAATACAATGTCTGATACAAAAATACAGACTATTTCATCAGATTCGTGTACGGGGGGGTGGGGGGGGGGGGGGGGGGGGGGGGGGGCTACAAATGTAGTGAAACGTAACTAGGGGAAGACGGGGTAAAAAGCGCATGGGCGTGTAAGAAGCCCACCCCAATTATCTCTTGAAATGAAGCAAATTTCAGTCTCATTTTGCCCATGAGACGAGCGTTAATGTCTAGCATTCGTCTTATGGGCAAATTTGACTGAAATTTTCTTTATTTCATGAGATAATTGGGGTGGGCTTCTAACCCGCCCATGCGCTTTTTTACCCCGTCTTCCCCTAGTAGGATTTCATCAGATTCATGTAGACAGTAGAATTTCACGAGAATCATGCCTCACAGATGATACAATCCGATCGCGTTGGGGTAGAATCGTATGCAGCGTGGCTGGCCCTGAAAGACCCACCAGATCACGTGTCAAAATCACGGGTTTCACGTGTCTTCCCACTCATAGCTGGAAATAGATTTCGTTGTGACCAAGTTTGACTCCCATATAAATGCCCCCCAAATTCAAACCGAATTTTTAAAAATAAAAGAGCAGCCTCAATTTGAAGTTGGGGCACATTTATATGTGGGCCACAGCTACCCAGAAAAACAACAACAACAAGGGACTTAATCGTGGTGGGTCATTGTGACTTTAAGGGCTAGTTGGAGGTCTAGGAACGCTCTTAACTTTCTATTCTGGGTAAAACTCGATTGCCCACAAAATTCATTATAGGCAGTGTTATTATTAACATGGAATAAATAAGACGAAACACCTTTTTTAAGACAAAAAGCTGAAATGAGCAATCCAAAACTGTTAAGTTTCTAATATCCCGCTAAAAAAACACAGTGAAACAAAACAACCAGAAATAATTTAAAAAAATGTAAAATATAGATATACACACAAGCACGCACGCGCGCACGCACACACACACGCACACGCACACGCACACACACACACACACACACACACACACACACACACACACACACACACACACACACACACACACACACACACACACTCTCTCTCTCTCTCTCTCTCTCTCTCTCTCTCTCTCTCTCTCTCTCTCACACGCACGCACGCACGCACACACACACACGCACACACACACACGTACACACACACACACACGTACACACACACACACACACACACACACACACACACACACACACACACACACACACACACACACACACACACACACACACACACACACACACACACACACACACACACACACACACACACACTTATACACACAAGCACGCACGCACGCACGCACGCGCACACGTACTCACACACATGCAATTGCATTGGTCGTTTACAAGATTAAGCAATTTTGAAAGAGAACGAATATATAATTAGCCTGTAAACCTTAGTTTTCAAGTTTGATTTGTTTTGCTTCTTACACTTATGCGACTGATAGAAACTAATAGGGGAAGACGGGGTAAAAAGCGCATGGGCGGGTAAGAAGCCCACCCCAATTATCTCATGAAATAAAGAAAATTTCAGTCAAATTTGCCCATGAGACGAATGCTAGACATTAACGCTCGTCTCATGGGCAAAATGAGATAATTGGGGTGGGCTTCTTACCCGCCCATGCGCTTTTTACCCCGTCTTCCCCTAACCTTGACAGAAAGGGTGAACGGGTATGGGTAACAGTTATTGTCCACATAAAAGAGAAACAAACTCATAATAACTGATCAGATAAGTGATGGTGCATGGGAGAAAAACAACAACATTATGGATTTTGGACATACACTGAAACTGTGTTTCTACAAGATGGAGAAATATTAAAGATTTACCAACTGGCTCGAGTTCTTGCGGTGTCATTTTTGTAATGGGCTGGTGTTGGTTTTTGTTGTTGTTCAATGTTCTGTCGTTTATTTGTTTATTTATCTAATTGTATTTAATGTAAATGCTAAGAGAGAAAATGGTGTTTTGCGTCCTCTCGGTCTGGAACAGACACATATGGGACATTTGTAGATACAAAGATGGTGGGAACAATACTGGAGGCAATGCCCGTAGGCAGTGCAACTCCAGTAAAGTCCCGATTTTTAGCAATACAGATAGGTGTAGCGGTAACCACGCCTCGGTTAAACCTCATAGCCACAAGTATATGATGTAAATGTTAAGTTTTGTCTACGTTTAGTTTCTTTGATATTAGTTTTCATTTTTTGGGGGGTTGTGTTCATAGAAGAAGCTATGCTCAGAAACGTTGAGCAATAATTGTTTTATTATTATTATTATTATTTTATTTTTTTTAAATTATTTTTATTATTATTATTATTTTTTTTTTATTTTTTTTATCATCATCATCATCATCATCATCATCATCATCATCATCATATTATTATTATTATTATTATTAATTTTTTTTTTTTTTTTTTTTTTTTTTTTTTTTTTTTTAAAATTATCATCATCATCATCATCATCATATTATTATTATTATTATTATTATTATTTATTATTATTATTATTAGTATTGTCAGTCTATTTTCTTCGGGATTTCCGACTTCCACCCACTGATATACACTACTCACAAAAAGTTAAGGATCACTATGAGAAAACAGGTGCGCAATAAACTCCGTTCGCTCCTGTTATTTATTTCTCAGTCAAGCCAAATTGTTATGAATTCTTGTTCAGCTGTAAGTGGGCGATGTTGTGTTAGTGGAAACATTGCACGTGATTCTCTATTACTGAGCTTGGCAGCAAAAGAAAAAGCGGAAACTTGCGAAAAAGGACCTTGTTTTGGATCGTTCTGCATGAACACATTGCACAAGCCAGATGGAAAAAACCATTATGCACGTGCAAGCACTGCTGTTTATGTGTGAGATGCTGTCTCTTGCTTGGCTTTATAAGAAGACATACCACCAGTATTAGGCCTGATTTGACAATGCCTCCACGACGAAAATTGAGCGAGTTGGATAGGGGACGAGCTGTTGCATGGTTCCAAGATGGTGTTCCCAAGCGAGAAGTGGCCAGGCGACTTCAGGTGTCCATCTCGGTCATTGTCAGACTGATTCAACGCTTCACAGCCACTGGGAGGGTCCATGAAAGACGCAGATCTGGTCGACCGAAGAAGACAACTCCACGTGAAGATCGTCTCATTGAACGACAAGCCCTGCAGACAAGAACAGCCTCTTCCAGCATCATTCGAAGGCAGCTGAGGGTGGCTACTAACATCAACATCAGCCAGCAGACCATACGGAACCGCCTTCATGGGTTTAACCTCCGTTCTCGTCGCCCAGCTGTACGGCCACGCTTAACTCCAGCCCATAGGGCAGCACGCCGCGCCTTCTGCAGACGTCACGTGAGGTGGACACGTCAGCAATGGTCCCAGGTCCTGTTCAGTGATGAATCACGCTTCACCCTGAACCACAACGACGGCCGACTGAGGGTCTGGAGGCGCCCAGGGGAACGCTTTATTGACGCCACTGTCCAAGAAAAGGTGGCCTTTGGTGGAGGTTCTGTAATGGTCTGGGGGGCCTTCAGCCTTCACCACAGAACACCCTTGTATCATGTACAGGGTAACCTGACTGGCCTCCGATACCGGGATGAGATCCTTCGACCGCTGGCTGTGCCTACACTGCAGCAGATGGGACCGCCGGCTGTCTACCAGGATGACAACGCTCGCCCCCACAGGGCAAGGGTGGTCAACGACTTCCTGCAGCAGTCTGGAGTCAACAGAATGGAGTGGCCAGCATGCAGTCCCGATCTCAACCCGATTGAGAACCTCTGGGATGAGCTGGATCGCAAAGTGAGGAGCAACCACCCCCCTCCCAGGGATGCCCAGCACCTCTACCAGATGCTGCAGGCTGAGTGGCAGGCGCTTCCACAGAGGATCTTCACCACCCTGGTCAACTCCATGAGGACTCGCTGCGTCGAGTGCCAGAACAGCCATGGCGGATACACGCATTACTGAACTTTTGGGAGCATCAGAATGCCCTGTCTTGTGATTTCAATGACTTTGGGAAATCAAATTTCGATACGTACCCACTTTGATCAAATGTACAGACCAAACGATTGCTCGAAATTGAAGGCAATTGTGTATCGTTATCACTAAAGCATTGAATTAAATGTTGGCCAAAATTCAACGCATTGGCTTTCTTATTTGGAAAGTTATGAATTACTTTGCAAGTGATCCTTAACTTTTTGTGGATAGCTTATTTTCGTTTAAAGTTTAGATAAAGATATCTTGCGGTCCTTTGTTGTTATTTAATTCTTTATTTATTGCATTTACGTAATTAACTATTTATTTATTCTTTTATCATACTGACGTCTGGAAAGGGCACGGATAAATGGGAAAAAAAGGATAAAAATTGATTGATTGATTGATCGATTGATTTATTAATTGGTAGAATAGGTGTCTCCACTTAGTACATTTTTTAAATAAAGAAAGAAAGAAAGTAATAGGTTTTGTATGTTGAATGTATAACAATCCATAGTGTTGGTAAAAAATACTATGTATCATACAAGCGTTCATGGGAATTACCTCGTGAGAGAAAATGGAGTTTTACGTCCTCTTGGTCTGAATCAGACACATATGGGACATTTGTAAATACAAATATGGTGGGAACAATACTGGAGGCAATGCCCGGAGGCAGTACGAAACCAGTAAAGTCCCGACTTTTTATTAATACAGATAGCTGTAGCGGTGACCACGCCTCGGTTAAACCTAATCGGCTGTGGTACCGCCACAAGTGTGCGTAGTTAACCGCGATAAAATAACACCCTCAACCCTCAATTCATATACATCTACCAAAACAGATACTTTATAAAAGTTACCAAAATGTATTTTAATGATTACTGATTCCTTAACTTGGCTAACCACATTCAGTTAGGGTAATTTCTGAAATAACACCCTCAACCCTCAATTCATATAAATCTACATTAGAATAATATTCAAAACAGATATGAAGTAGTGAGGCTAAGAGAGAGGATATAGTGAAATGAATAAGGGGAGGGAACTTCTCGTGAATTAACTCCCTTGTTTTACCAAAGTTATTTATGGCACCGATTTGCCTAGCAAAGTGAAAGTAGTTGCCACAACAATACAGACCCAATTTCATCCATAAAAAAAGGATGACCCAGACCTGCTTATTATGACAGCCACCCACACAGTACACAACGACGGTGGTAGCGAGTTGCTCACAAACAAATCAACATACATTCAAGACAGCTTATGATGTTAAGTCACCAACTGCCCATGCAAGCATAAGACATTGGGACAAAAACCCCATGGATCAGATACTTCAAAATAAAGCAACCTTCGGCTTGTTAATCCCCCCCCCACCCCCCACCCCCTCATCCTCCCCCCTTTCTTAACAGCATTTTAACTCTCGTTCAATAGGAATTGTTCGGAAATGATTAAGGGGAGTGATTTCATGGTGTGTGGGAGTGATCTTGCCTAATTCAATCGGTCAAACAGGGGAAACTACTCTACCATCAGGTAGATCCCCAGCTCTCGCCTCGTGTGCTTGAGTAGACTTACATCGCTTAGAACACCGTGCGTCATTCTAAATTTGATGTCATTTATATTTTTACGTCACGTTTTGCAAGTTCTATCGGTTTGCGGATACTGGCCGCTGTTCATTTTTCTTTAAAAAAAAATGTTTGCAAATCGCTGATTCGCATCCTGCAGTTTCAAGCTTCGACGCCATGCCGCCATTGTTGCTACGGTTTTGACCGAGTAAGTCGAGATAAATCAACTGTAATTTTCACGAAGTGCTCTCCCCTATTTTTTTCTTCTTTCGAAAATCGTCTATTGGCATGTCGTTGCTACAACAGAGGTTTGGTTTGATGTAGGTCTAATTCCAGGACTGTTTTTAAGGTACATGCATTAAAAATTCTTTTACATAATTATACGCATCGATTATTCCTTACAGGTACACTGACGCACCACGATTAAGTCTCTTTTTTTTTTTAAATTTTATCTGGGTAGCTGTGACCCACAAACAAATGTCCCCAAGTTCAAATTGAGGCTGCTCTTTAAAATGATGTTTCGATTTGAATTTGGAGGTATTTGTATGGTAGTCAGACCTGATCAAAACAAGATTTATTTCCAGCTATAAGAGGGAAAACACGTGAAACCCGTGATTTTGACACGTGATCTGGTGGGTCTTTAAATGAAAGCACACCTACATTGACAGTTCCATAAAGGACACTCACACTGAAAATGCTATGTAGACAATCTAGTTTTCCTTTATTTTATTGCCCCTAGTTGTTCTATTTTTGTTTTCTTTCAAAACCCTCGTTAGTCTGGGGAGGGTCCGTAGGGACTAATCCCGCTCGGACTACTCTTTTGATTACACCGCTGACAGTCATGGCGGACATACCACATACCACTGGGACTAATCCCGCTCGGACTACTCTTTTGATTACACCGCCGACAGTCATGGCGGACATACCACATACCACTGGGACTAATCCCGCTCTGACTACTCTTTTGATCACACCGCCGACAGTCATGGCGGACATACCACATACCACTGGGACTAATCCCGCTCGGACTACTCTTTTGATTACACCGCCGACAGTCATGGCGGACATACCACATACCACTGGGACTAATCCCGCTCGGACTACTCTTTTGATTACACCGCCGACAGTCATGGCGGACATACCACATACCACTGGGACTAATCCCGTGTGGACTAACATTTTATCTGTACCGCTCGGACTACATACATACGTTTAGTGTAAGAAATAATAATAAACTAGTCATTTCGAC
>CM065696.1:17698542-17713542 GCA_017654935.2 Phymorhynchus buccinoides
AAATGTGCTCATATAAAATAATTAATAAAGATGTAGACTTACCTTTGTCATTTAGATGAACACATCATGGACATGTATTATTAGATTATTGTTATTTTATATTTTTATAATAATTATACGAATACGTTTCCAACATTGTCATTAGGTAAACGATTATTTGTATAATAAAAAAAATGCAAAGGGAAGCAATCTTGTTTTAACAAGATAAATTGTGCATAGGTATGACAACGACTTCCATCTTGGTCCGTGTAACATTTAAATTGGCACGTTGTTTTTCCCCAATGATTTGTCTATCACACAGTTTTGCTATTTTGGGCAAATTAACACACTGTGCATCATAGGTGAAACATCCAAGACTATTCTGCGAATTTTAATTATTGTCGCTTCAGTAGTTTAGTCGATGACAACTGGAACATATTTTTGTTCACAGACACACAGACAGACAGGGCAGGATAACAAAAGCTTACTCTTTAACCCTCAATAAAGATGATTTTGACTTGACTTGACTTGACTGGACTTGACCGATGGGCAGACGAAGTATCTCACTGGGCCTAATCTCAGTCGCAAAGTACTCATGTTTGAATGAAACTCGAAGTACATTAAGCAATGCCCTCCTGCACCGGTTGCTCTTACAGCGAACTGAAAATGTGTGAGGCTGAGATGGCGATTGGGATTACATTATATCCCTAACAGGAGGCAAAGCCTTCAAGGCTCACTCGCTTTGTGTTGATGGGGATAGATCTTAATGATACTGTCAGATTGTTCACTTTCAAATACACTCCAAAGGTCAAGGTGAAAGTCATGCAAGGTCAAGGAGTACAATTTCTATACTGGACACATCCGCTTGACGTAAACTACCACCCTATGAAATGCTAAGCGATTATGTGCAGCGATTCATGTGATATTGTCACAGACATAAACTCCAAGGTCGAAGGTCAAGATCATCATGTTAATGAACGTCATCAATTCTTAACCTTCCTGTATGATCTTTAAACTAGTACTACCGACTTGCCCAATTTGGGGACTGTATCCGCCAGAATGTAAATAAAAATAAAATGGCCCAAGGTCAAGGATCAAGGTTAAGGTCAAGAGGGTAAAGGTCACCCAGCATACCATATCACCTTAGTCAAGGTAATACACTTAAGATGCCAAATTTGGAGACCATAACTGCGATAATGTGCAAGATATGGCCAAGACAAAAATTACATGTTAAAGGTCAAATGTCAAGGTCACTGATTAATTTTTATATGCAAGTGATATTTTCTTGAAAGCTTGTATAAACACGTGTGCTAAAGTGTGTGCATGTGTGCATAAACATATGGGCACATTTTGATTGATGCACGTCTTTTTGACAGTCCTAACAGGGCCTTAATTGTTGACGGGGCTATAATTTTAATCTTATAGACCCACCGACCCACCATGATTAAGTCCCTTGGTTTGTACTGGGTAGCTGTGACCCACATACAAATGCCCCCAACTTACTAATGTTTCGTTTTGAATTTGGGGGCATTTGTATGGGGGTCAAACCTGGTCAAAACAAGATTTCTTACCAGCTATAAGAGGGAAAAGCACGCGAAACCCGTGATTTTGACACGTGATCTGGTGGGTCTTTAAGCATTAATCTTAATACACGCCTTTTAGATCCCGAGAAAATCCAATGTTAAGGTTACCACAGACACACATGCACCCGGAACAAACGAAGAGGACATAGACTCACTTTGTTGACACGAGTGAGCCAAACATGTTTCCAAATAAAAGCTCTACAGATTTAGTTCATAATCCACTAAGCCAAAAGGGGCGTTTCCGGTACCAACCGAGTGGCAATTTCTAATGTGGATTTTTGAAATGGCACATGTTCCTAGATTTCAAAAAGTCATGGAAGCGATCTGGGTCGAGTAGCTTATTGTACGTTTTTGACCGTTATTATTTGAATAGTGGTGCAAAACAGTAAATTAATCGGGTTTATGACATACATCAGTTGTTGTAGTGTACCTAGCTGATCAATTTGCTTCAAACTTTGCATACAGATTGCCCATACACGTATGAAAACGCAGATCGAAAAATAAAGGTGTATAACTATGTATTACAGGGCGATAATTATCTCCCTTTTCAAAATAAGAAAAAAATAGCACACAAAATAAACGCAATGGTTGTTGTTTACACTGAAAAAGCCAAATTTAAATTCAAACGGCAGAATTTGTACTCAGATAATCTACACGATGTTCTTAAGCGAAATGATTAATCAGACGCTTTTGCACCGTTCATTTTATTTCATAATTATATGTGACATTAGCACTATAGATGCCTCTATACATTATGCTATAATCCTAAATGACTGTAAATTGCAGGTCATCTAACCTATCAATATGAAAATTAGCAGAATAATTCCCTACGTATCAAAGAGTATGTCGGTTATGCCATTTTGCCTGAAATTAAACAGTAACGGACTTAACCGTCAGAAACGGAACAGCTTTGTGGTGTAATATCTCGGAAAGTACATGGTCGATTTTTAACCTGTTTGGATGGATATATGTTGAATCTCGGCCTCTTTGAATGTTATAGTGCCACTTGCAAAGAATGTGTATAAATAACGGTTTTCAACGACCACAAAATCCAATGCGATGGAATGTCTGTATTGTTGATTATGTAAAATATGTATTGGGCCAATTTTACATTTGTTTGCATCAAAAGATGTGAAATAGGATTCACGGTAAAATTAAATAAATGTAGCTACGGAATTGGTTTAAATGACGGTTGATAACGGCCAGATAACGGTAAAATATTCCTTCTTTATTGCTAATTGACCACAGTTTAAAGAAATTCACTCTCATTGTACCGTCTAGTTCATGGTCCTGTTGTTGTTGCTGTTGTTGTCATTGTCGCTGTTGTTGTTGTGGTGGTAAGTTTTGCCGTCTTTGTCGTTGTTGTTGTTATTGTTGTCGCTGCTTTTGTTGCTGTCAGTTTTCTTGTTCTTGTTCTTCTTCTTCTTCTTCTTCTGCTTCTTCTTGTTGTTGTTGTTGTTGTTGTTGTTGTTGTTGTTGTTGTTGTTGTTGTTGTTGTTGTTGTTGTTGTTGTTCTTCTTCTTCTTCTTCTTCTTCTTCTTATTTATTATTATTATTATTATTATTATTTTATTATTTTTTTTTTTTTTTTAAATTTTTTTTTTCTTTTTCTTATTTTTCTTCTTCTTCTTCTTCTTCTTCTTCTTCTTCTTCTTCTTCTTCTTCTTTCTTCTTCTTCTTCTTCTTCTTATTTTTTCTTCTTCTTCTTCTTCTTCTTCTTTCTTCTTCTTCTTATCCCCCTCATCCTCGTCCTCCTTTTCCTCTGCTTCTTCGTCTGTCCTCTCTCTCCTCTCTTCTAATCACCCACTTACCCACCAAAACACACACACATAATACAACCACACGCACGCACGAACACGCGCACGCACGCACCCACCACCCACCCACCCACCCACCCCACCCACCCTCCACCCCCCTTCCCCCCCACACCCACACACCACACACACAAACACAGCAAAAAAAAAAAAAGAACTCTAGACGCCTAGTTTCTAAGGGTCTCTATACACGTGAACATTTTTCACCATTTCCCCATGGCCACAGTCATATGCAGGTATGTGAGTGGCTATCACTGTGGTGCCATGGCCTAGGAAAATAGTGAATGTTGTTTAACGTGTATTGAGACCATGATCAACGCAGCATCGGATTTGCAAGACCATCACAATAAACGTCAAGTACATTTTAGGCATGTCGATAAAAAAAAGTCACTTCCTTTACTTTCTATTAGGTCCAAAGAGTCAGTTCAGTATAACTGTAACCCCGCATGTAATTCTATCTTTCCTTCCTAGCGAGCCCCCTCCCCTTCTTCAACCTTACGCCCTATTTCTCATTGATTCGCAGTAGCTTTACGTTTTTACATCCATGGCTGGTCGGTCCACGGGGATCTCTTTGTCTCTTCATTTCCGCTCATACGATAATCCCTCTCTCTCTCTCTCTCTCTCTCTCTCTCTCTCTCTCTCTCTCTCTCTCTCTCTCTCTCCTCTCTCTATCTCTCTCTCTCTCCCCCTCTCTCTCTCTCTCCCTCCCTCTCTCTCTCTCTCCCTCTCTCTCTCTCTCATCTCTCTCTCTCTCTCTCTCTCTCCCTCCCTCCCCCCCCTCTCTCTCTATTTCTCTCTCTCTCTCTCTCTCTCTCTCTCTCTCTCTCTCTCTCTCTCTCTCTCTCTCTCTCTCTCTCTCTCTCTCTCAAATAGCATGTACCTTACTGATGACATTAAATCATTCAGGGGGGGGGGGGGGGGAGGAGGGCGGTGGGAGGCGGGGGGGGGGGGGGGTATGTTAGTGTGTGCAAGTATGTGTGTGTATTTGTATATGCACGTGAGTATCTATTATTATGAATGGATAGACCTACACTATAGAAGTAGTAAACAAAACCAAGCAACAACAATAACAAAAATCTTCGGAGGATCCCCCCCCCCCCCCCCCCCCCCCCCCCCCCCCCCCCCCCCCCCCCCCCCCCCCCCCCCCCCCCCCCCCCCCCCCCCCCCCCCCCCCCCCACCCCCCCCCCCCCCCCCCCCCCCCCCCCCCCCCCCCCCCCCCCCCCCCCCCCCCCACCCCCCCCCCCCAAGAAAAACAAAAAAAAAACACTAAACAGCGCATCCCTCCCTTCATCTTTCTCCTCCCATCATCTCCCTTCCTCTTCAATAAAGACCCAGTGACGCGCCACGATTAACCCTTTCACCGCCAAAGTCGCATTTTAGCACCACAATGATTTAACTTATATGTCACTAAAAGGCATCAAATTGGGGTCTATTATCCAAAGACCCTATTGTCTAGGATTTGGGAAGTAAGGATAGACCTTATGTCACAGAAGAATCCACAATACTGCCGATGGATTTTATTCTCTACCCAGGTAATTTATTTTGGACATTTTATGGCTGAAATATGTCTGGCGGTGACTCCTTGGGTTTTTCTTCTTCTGGGTAGTTGTGACCCACATCCAAATTTCCCCAACTCGAAACTGAGGCTGCTCTTTAAACTGTTTGAATTTAGGGCCATTTTATATGGGAGTCAGACTCGGTCAAAACAAGGTTTTCTTCCAGTTATAAGAGGGAAACACGTGAAACCCGTGATTTTGACACGTGTTCTGGTGGATCTTTAAACGTTACAATGTAGTGGCATTATGTGTGTGCTTCAGACCGGAGGACGTTAAAAAAAAGAGATTTTCTTCGTAGTGGGATATTCCTCACGTGTGATGGGGGCATTAAGTATTCTGTTCACCAAAGAAACGAAAGTTATCAACCACGTGTTCCATCTCTGTTTGGGAATAATTGTGACCCAGCACCACGAAAGGGACATTAAGTCGCTGGGCTAGTTTCTCACAACGGGCTTGCAAAGTCAAAAATATCATCTAAAAATTTTGAGTTGTGGGCATTTTTGTGCTCTCAAACATCTTATTTTTTCATATCCATAAAGGATAATCTTTAAGAAGGTCTCTAAATATGCCAAAACGTACATTAAAATTAGTAGGTTGATGCATTTTCTTAGGATAAGCTAGACTTTAGACTGTGAGTTCTCAAAATGGCCGATAGTCACCTTACCCGCTTTCATTTAAATGCTCATAACTCCGCAACAAAAAAGCATACAAGAATGTTTTTTATATCATTAGAAAGAGAATTGCCTGACGTTCCCACCTGTGCCATATTCTCAGAATGGTCACTTTGACACTTAATGTCCCTTTCGTGGTGCTGGGTCACATTATGATTAATCGACTCATTAGGATTCTACCCTATTAATATATAGGATAGCATCGTATTGTCTTTGTACAAATTATCTTTTTTTTAATACTTTTTCTCTCGCACATACCCCCCCCCCCCCCCACACACACACACACACACACACTCTCTCTCTTTCTATCGCTTGGCCTAAAATCTCAATCCTTGCGTAATAAAGTTTTTCAAGTTCAAGTTCAAGTTCAAGTTCTCTCTTACTCTTCCTGTCAATCGGATAACTTCATCCGGCTGAAGATTGTTCCGATATATTGGAGACAAAAAAAGAAGTAAATCTCTCTCTCTCTCTCTCTCTCTCTCTCTCTCTCTCTCTCTCTCTCTCTCTCTCTCTCTCTCTCTCTCTCTCTCTCTCTCTCTCTCTCCTCCTCTCTCTCTCTCTCTCTCTCTCTCTCTCTCTCTCTCTCTCTCTCTCTCTCTCTCTCTCTCTCTCTCTCTGTCTCGAGTTCGAGTTCGAGTTCTCTCTCCCTCTCTCAAACATAAAAAATAAAATAATGACAACATTCAAAATCCTATCCGTTCACCTAATAAACGAAATAAGCTTACCTGAAGGGTGCAATGTCACAAGTACAGTTACACCTTTGTGTGAGCTGTGTATGAGCTCTTATTAATTTTCTCTTTTTTCTTTCTAGTTTCCCATCAATTAAATCGGTTTTTCTTTGTGTTCTCTTTGGTCATGTATTCAGGTGTCATTCACTTGGGGTTTTTGGGGGTTTTTTTTTTGTAGTCCTAGTTTTATAAGAACGGGAGTACATTACGACGGGGAAGAGGGCTGTGCGTTTCTCTGCTGTATGTATGTATGTATGTATGTATGTATGTATGTATGTATGTATGTATGTATGTATGTATGTATGTATGTATGTATGTATGTATGTATGTATGTATGTATGTATGTATGTATGTATGCATGTATGTATGTATGTATGCATGTATGGATGTATGGATGTATGGATGTATGTATGTATGTATGTATGTCACAAGTATGTATGTATGTATGTATGTTCAAGTTCAAGTATACTTTGTGTATGTATGTATGTATGTATGTATGTATGTATGTATGTATGCATATATGTAATATGTAATATGTATGTATGTATGTATGCATGTATATGTGTGTATGTATGTATGTATGCATGTATGCATGTATGCATGTATGTATGTATGTATGCATGTGTGTGAGAGTGTGCGTCTGTGTGTGACCAAAGATGTTCACCTTCATAGCGACTAAACAACCGAACCAATCTGAACGAAACTTGGCGTCATTATTCTTTAGGGTGCCTAGATGCTGCCCGTGACATTGTAAAAGGGGCCAAAGGCACAGTGAGAGCTTAAGACCCCCTTTTGTTTGCCTGCGAAGGCATGTTAAAACTACTGCCTGTCTCAGAAGGCTTATAGCCATCGACAGGCAGCCAACCAACTCAACTGTCACGTGAGTGTGTGTGTGTGTGCGTGTGCGTGTGCGTGCGCGCGTGCGCGTGCGTGCGTGCGTGCGTGCGTGCGTGCGTGCGTGCGTGCGTGTGTGTGTGTGTGTGTGTGTGTGTGCGTGTGCGTGTGTGCGTGTGCGTGTGCGTGTGGCAGACGGCAAACACGTTGGCTCCACCCCTTTCGATTGGGTAGTAGGAAGAGATTTTAAGTTTGTGGGGTGGGGGAAGAAAAAAGTGAGGGGGGGGGGGGGGATGTGGGAGGTGGAAGGATGGAGTTGGTCAAGTTGGCTTGGAGGTGAGTGGGGGTGAGGGTTGGGGTGTGTGGTTGTCATAGTGTAGTGATAGTCTCCCTTGTTATTTTGTGTGAGAGGGGGGGGAGGGTATATATGTGTGTGTGTGTGTGTGTTGCTGGTACCTGGGACTACGTTTATATAGGGCGTTGCCCCTCTTTGTTTTGTTTCTAGTGTTTTAATCTTTACCCAATTCATGTTCATCTTGTGTTGAAGCCGTGCTATTTTATTTCGCTCCACAACAAAACACCGGTTAAATTCTCTGACCAATTATTCAGTAGTCCTTTGACATTCAAAGCAATTTCTGTTTAATTCGTTTAGATAGGGTAGGGTAGCAATAACTGAGACATAAAGGTTTGTGCAAATTAAATCAAAATACGATATATGCAACGTACGAACTGCCAAAAAAAGAAGGCATAATTTCAAAGGAACTATCTCTAGGTCTCTGTGAGTCTGTCTCTGTCTCTGTATCTCTGTCTCACTCTCTCTCTGTGTCTATAATACATCTTTGTCTCTCTCTCTCTATCTGTCTCTGTGTGTGTCTGTCTCTGTGTGTCTGCTTCTCTCTCTCTCTCTCTCTCTCTCTCTCTCTCTCTCTCTCTCTCTCTCTCTCTCTCTCTCTCTCTCTCTCTCTGTCTGTCCATCTCTCTCTCTCTCTCTCTCTCTCTCTCTCTCTCTCTCTCTCTCTCTCTCTCTCTCTCTCTCTCTCTCTCTCTCTCTCTCTCTCTCTCTCTCTCTCTCTCTCTCTTCTTGCGAACGTGAATCCACTTGTTGTGTCGTGTAGTGTGGTGTGGTGTGATGGTGGTGGTAGTGTGTGTGTGTGTATGTGCGTGCTACTACTACTACTACTACTACTACTACTACTACTACTACTACTACTACTACTACTACTACTACTACTATTGCTGCTGCTGCTGCTGCTGCTACTGCTACTACTACTACTACTACTACTACTACTACTACTACTACTACTACTACTACTACTACTACTACTACTACTACTACTACTACTACTACTACTGCTACTGCTACTACTACTACTACTACTACTACTACTACTACTACTACTAATGCTGCTGCTGCTGCTGCTGCTACTACTACTACTACTACTACTACTACTATACTACTACTACTACTACTACTACTACTACTACTACTACTACTACTACTACTACTAAAACGTTCATAATGATCTATCGTGTATATTTTGTCCAGGTATACGAGAGAGAGAGAGAGAGAGAGAGAGAGAGAGAGAGAGAGAGAGAGAGAGAGAGAGAGAGAGAGAGAGAGAGAGAGAGAGAGAGACCCCTTTCTATTTGTCTTGCCTTTATCTTCTACTATTTTTGAATGCATATTTTTAATCGTGAAATATAGCAAACGATAGAGGTTGAAGTGTTCAATCTGCAGTAAGAAAGGCAACACTGAAATTAAGAATTCAGGAAAGAAACGAGAAGTGAAGAGGGGGGGGGGGGGGGGGGGGGGGGGGGGGGGGGGGGAAGGGGGTGCATCTACACCTTTGCCAAAAAAAATGCATATGTATTATTTTTATTTTGTACACTCGCGTTCTCTTTCACATTCCCCCCCCTAAACTTATTTTTCCCCACAAAAATGTTTCATTTAATACGTAGCTGTCTATTCTATGTATTTCGTGTCACCCCAGTCTCTCTTCGCTGATATCAGTGCTATGTTTCATCCTTGAATAGAAGTTATTTCGCTTTAAGAAGATTGCGACGTTTCTGTTTGAAATTTTGCCCTTTCAGAGACAAATGAGAATAAGGACAAACCAAAACCAACACCAAAAAAATGCAAAGCTTCAGTTTGATTTTGAACAACTATTTCGATTCATTTCAATGGTACACTGTCCTATTGCATTACATCTCGGCAGTCATGCACTTTAGCCACCCCCTCATGTTTACGACCCTCACCGTTACAGTCTGCTTCTTTTCAGTTCCTAAGCTGATCCTAACACAATCCCTTAAAACAAAAGGCAGAATGTTGCATATCAGTGAAAAATGTGAATGCGAATATATATAGTTCCTCCTTGGTAGGCTAAGATCCCATCCAGTGCCGAGCTGATGAGACTCCCTAGAGTCGAAACAGCTGTCCTCGGTTGGGTTCTGCCATTGCCTCCCTAATAAGGAGGAAAAACTAAGCTAGGACTTTTTTTAAAGAACATAATCAAACACCAAGTTAATTTAACTGGTTTTGATTTTTAATGTTCGCATCCAAGACATAGGGACAAAAAAGTTTTAAACAATTATATATATATATATATATATATATATATATATATATATATATATATATATATATAATATATATATATATATATATATATATATATGTGTGTGTGTGTGACCCAGCACCACGAAAGGGACATTAAGTCGCCGGGCTAGTTTCTCACAACAGGCTTCCAAAGTCATCAATCTCATTTTTAGGTCAATTTTGAGTTATGGGTATTTTTGTGTTCTCTAACATCTTATCTTTCGTCTTTATAAAGGATAACCTTTAATATGGTCTCTAAATGGTCTTATAAGTGTTTTAAAATGAGTAGGTCAATGCATTTTCTTCGGCTAGGCTAGATTTTAGACTGTTGTTTCTCAAAATGGCCGACGTTCACCCTACTAACTTTAATTGTTCATAACTCTGGAACGGAAAAAGATACAAGAATGGTTCTTGTATCATTAGAAAGCGAGTTGTCTGAAGTTTGCAAATGTATAATTTTCTCAGAATGGTCAGTTTGACAGTTAATGTCCCTTTCGTGGTGCTGGGTCACATATCTCATTCTACCCCATTTACGAGTATACTCGTAAACTTACGCCAACCATATCTGCCCGTTTACGAGTTAACTCGTAATACAAACCCATCTTCAAACTGAAGCGTCTAGCTTGGTTCTCATCCTCAAATTGTTCACTTTGGTAGTTTTAGTCTGTTTACAGACGCTTCCTTTTCGGTCATGCTTAGATTTGATCGATTTTGAAGCAGATATTTAATATTGTTACTGATTTTTTTGGGATGATGGGTTGATACCTATTATATCTGAGTAATAAAATGGCAAGAAAAATTGTGTTTATATTGATTTAAGACTATCATAATGACAAACATAGCGATTGTATCGAGCTTTTAGCGAATGTATGTGAAATAGAAAGCTCTACTTTCGATCAAACAGTTTCTATGTTACTGGGTTTTTTTTGTTCAAAGTTATAGCAATTTTTCTAAACATTTTTATAGCTATGCTCAGAGCTCTCTGCACAGCTGGGACAGGGAAGATAAATGCGGCTGCACGGATGGGGTAGAAAGAGATATATGATTTCCTACGGTAGGTCTAGTGGACAATCATGGTACGGCTAGCGTAGTCATTTATTGAGGACTATGCCTCTCAAGCTAGGGGGGCGGGGGCATGTGCACCGGCTCTAACGCTGCAGCCAGAGGGATTGGCTGGCCTTTGGGGACCTTCAACCGACGCCAACTGTCCTCAAATCCCTTTGGCCGAGAGAGTGGGGGATTCACCTTGGGCAAGGCATCTTCACTATAAATAAATTTTAGCCCAGCCCGCCAGAATAGCTAGCTGCCCCTTATTGCGCTCTCTGGCAGTAATAGTTGGAAACGACAGACATTAATGCAAGCAAAGATACGTTTACGGAGGATTGTTTGAAGATGTTCTCAATATTGTCATCTCAGAAACAGGGCACGTGCCAAGTAACTTTTGGTCACTGGGGAGGAGTGATGCCAAAACTTTAAAAAAAAATTAATTGAATTTTAATTAGTACCACAACTTCTTCTGATATTCAAATATAAAAAAAATTGTCTTTTTTTTGCAATGCTAATACTCATTTTAGAAATAAGGATGACTTTGCTGATTTTTAATTAAAGTGTCTTTGGCTATAGAATCATTTTGAACCCCCCCAAAGTACATCCCGTAATGACAACTTCAAACGGATACCAGTGATCCCATGAAGGTAATGTTCGATTTGTTTCCAAATCTCCAAAGCCAAACTTGAATTTGTACTTAACTTTGTGGTACGGTAATCATGAGTGAGTCTTAAGCAGTTAACACGGGTGGTATAATGTAAATTAGTTAAACTGCCAAAGCGATTGGCTGTTTAATATTCTAATTTACATTTTACTAAATTACATTAGCAGAAACTGCCAAAACGATTGGCTGTTTAATATTCTAATTTACATTTGACTAACTTACATTAGCAGAAACTGCCAACACGATTGGGTGTTTAATATTCTAATGTACATTTTACTAACTTATATTAGCAGAAACTGCCAAAACGATTGGCTGCTTAATATACTAATTTGCATTTTACTAAATTACATTAGCAGAAACTGCCAACACGAGTGGCTGTTTAATATTCTAATTTACATTTTACTAACTTACATTAGCAGAAACTGCCAAAACGATTGGCTGTTTAATATTCTAATTTACATTTTACTAACTTACATTAGAAGAAACTGCCAAAACGATTGGCTGTTTAATATTCTAATTTACATTTTACTCAATTACATTAGCAGAAACTGCCAACACGATTGGCTGTTTAATATTCTAATTTACATTTTACTAAATTACATTAGCAGAAACTGCCAAAACGATTGGCTGTTTAATGTTCTAATATTCTAATTTACATTTTACTAACTTACATTAGCAGAAACTGCCAACACGATTGGGTGTTTAATATTCTAATGTACATTTTACTAACTTATATTAGCAGAAACTGCCAAAACGATTGGCTGTTTAATATTCTAATTTATATTTTACTAACTTATATTAGCAGAAACTGCCAAAACGATTGGCTGTTTAATATTCTAATTTACATTTTTCTAACTTACATGAGCAGAAACTGCCAAAACGATTGGCTGTTTAATATTCTAATTTGCATTTTACTAAATTACATTAGCAGAAACTGCCTAAACGATTGGCTGTTTATTCTAATTTACATTTAATAACTTACGTTAGCAGAAAGTGCCAAGACGATTGGCTGTTTATTCAAATTTACATTTTACTAACTTACATTAGCAGAAACTGCCAAAACGATTGTCTGTTTATTCTAATTTACATTTTACTAACTTACATTAGCAGAAACCGCCAAAACGATTGGCTGTTCAACATTCTAATTTATATGTTGCTAACTTATATTAACAGAAACTGCCAACGCGATTGGCTGTTTATTCTAATTTACATTTTACTAACTTACATTAGCAGAAACTGCCAACGCGATTGGCTGTTTATTCTAATTTACATTTTACTAACTTACATTAGCAGAAACTGCCAACGCGATTGGCTGTTTATTCTAATTTACATTTTACTAACTTACATTAGGTATTAGGTATTAGGCACTTTATAGTCACATAGGCGTCTCTGTGAAATTCGGGCTGCTCCCACCTGGAGAGCGCGTCGCCGCCAGAGGCGCGCCATCCAATATTTTTTGTTGCATGCAATGTTTGTGTGATTGATGAGGAAGGAAAAGGGGGTGGGGATCAATTTTGACCAAATTGACAACTTTTTCGTTGCCATTTGAGCTGGTAGCACATAACTTCCAGATGGTGGGGTAACTACATGTACTGAAAGATTCCCTGGGTATTCCCACGGATGCTTTCTTGTTAACTAAAGCAGAAGTGCTCGGCTGCATGGCTTCCTTCCGTCATCTACAGTGTAGGTGTTTGTTACTAAATGATTTGTATACGTATATTCACAGCCTACACATTTGACAGAAGGAACCCACGGGCTGGTAAAACGCATTTCGGACGAATTCCGAGTATAATGCAATTCTAGTCAATTCAAAAACTTTGTCCATTAAAACATGGTTTAAATGGAACATTTTCTTCCACAGCATGTGCAAGCGGACTAAAAACAAACTAATAAAAAAAATATGATTACACACACGCGCGCATGCGCACGAACGCACGTGATATTGCACATTACAACAAATAATGGCATAGCATTGACATAAATAGGAATTGTTCGGAAATAATTAAGGGGAGTAATTTCATGGTGTGTAGGAGTAATGTTGATAAATTCAATCGGTCAAACAGGGGAAGTTACTCTGCCATCAGGTAAATCCACAGCCCTCTCTTCGAGTGTTTGAGGAGACACACAGCACGTTAAACGTAGTGCGTCATTCTAAAATTGGATGTAATTTATATTTTTACGTCATAGGTTGCAAGTTCTATCACTTTGAAGCAACTGGCCACACCTTATTTTTCTACAAAATGTTTGCAAGTCACTGACTCGCATCCTGCGGTTTCCAGCTTCGACGCCATTGTTGCATTGTTGCTATGGTATTTGACCGAGTAATGGAGGTACCAACTCTAATTTTCACGAAGTGCTCTCCCCTAGTTTGTTTTCTCCGAAAATCGTCTATTGCAAAACAAAACTGCATTATAATCCGTATGCAATAAACATATACTCTTAACTTAATTATTGAGTCTAAAACTTGTCTAAATCCATGTTGTTTTCAGTCCAAACCATGTTTTTCGAGTTTCTTCTGTTCATCACTGTTCCATCAGTCGTTTCGCATATATTTGGCACTTAGTTCTACAATTGTTAATGTGAAAAATATAAAAACAAAACAAACAAAAATCGGCCGTAGACAAGCCTCAGAAAGTACTCTAATATGTTTTTCATAGTAGTAATAAGGAGACTAAAGATTGCAAGTAGCCACGATTTTAAAGCGAACAAACAAAAAACTTGGATCAACCAGTAATGTTGTCAAAACTGAATCATTGATAGTGTGAGTTTTTGTTGCATTTCTTATTTTGCTATACTTTGATTCTAGGTAGCACCATGCCAGTGATGAAGTTTGTGTGAGCTAGTGATGTCCTGAAGGGGTTGACTTCTACCTTTTCATACAGACATCACAAGAATTATGAAAGAGGACACACCAAGCAAACAGTAAGCTTACAAATAAAATGATAGATACGGTCGCTTTTAAACCCTTTCATCGCCACTGTCGCCTCTTGGCACCACAATGATTCAACACCCATGTCACTAAAAAGCATCAAATGAGGGTCTGGTATCCAGTGGCCTTATGTTCTATGTTTTGGGAGGTAAGGACATGCCCTATTTTATGCATGTCACAGAGAAATCCCCAATATTGCAGACATAATCTTTTCTCTACCCAGGTAAGCTTAATGGAAAGTTTGGGCTAAAAATGGCTGGCATTGAAAGGGTGTTAATTTTAATGCATAAGGATTTTTTTGCAGATTTGTGGAGGACAATGTTTGTCCGCAACCGTCAGCCCCAAGGCAGATTCGGACTCAAAATTATATTCAGTACAGACATACTCTCTCTCTCTCTCTCTCTCTCTCTCTCTCTCTCTCTCTCTCTCTCTCTCTCTCTCTCTCTCTCTCTCTCTCTCTCTCTCTCTCTCTCTCTCTCTCTCTCTCTCTCTCTCTCTCTCTCTCTCTCTCTCTCTCTCTCTCTCTCTCTCTCTCTCTCTCTCTCTCTCTCTCTCTCTCTCTCTCTCTCTCTCTCTCTCTCTCTCTCTCTCTATCTCT